>CM070512.1:14228873-14823293 GCA_036346375.1 Guadua angustifolia | reverse complement strand
GGAACATAAACAAAAAAGTGAAAGATTCAGCTTTACCACTTTAAGAGCGCCCTCAATTCCTTACTCCTTTCTATAAGCTGCTGATGTTGAACAGGTAAATTTAGATCACTAACAGCCTTTCAATCTTTTCTAGAAGTTGAATAAGACTCAGCTTCGTAAATTCACATACTTGGTCTTGCAGCAAGAACTGAAGAGAGCTCAGCACAGAACAACACAAATTAACTGAAGGGAGTTCTGCCTAGTACAAAGTAACATAAAAGAAGACAGTAAGGAGGACAAACCTGTTCTAGCATAAAGACGGCGTAAGCTAGACAATCTCCTTCTTTTCCTATTTTCAGTTGCATCGGCAGAGCTAACTAATGGACAGAAACTATGCACTTCAGAGGAATAAAGTGAAGAGAAGGTGAAAGAATAGTATAATTGAAGGCAGACAGGAAAAAAAAAGAAAGAGCAAAATAGTAATGAAGGCGAGGTATGAAATGAAGCAAGAAGAGGATGCACACAGCGGAGAAGAGGACGATGACACCGCGGGCTGGTGGAAAACCATGGCCAGCACCAGCCGGTGCAGGGACACCTCCTAAGTCGCCGTCAAGATCGAGAGGCAGATTGGGTTAGGGAACTTTTTTTTTAGATTAAGGATTAATATCCGGTCTCTGCAAAGTGCACACAACCGAGTCTTACAGAGCTCTCAACTTTAGAGCTGAAACAAAAAAATAAAAAACAAGGAACAAAAGGAACTTAAATTCAATAGCAAATTCTATAATTGCTTCGCCATCCATTCTTGGCAAAGATGTCCAAAGCCACCACTTCCAAAGCCTTGCTTGCCAATCGGACGGTCGCCCTCTTGTTCTCATGCTGCAATAGTGCCCAAAACCGTATCCAGTATGATCCCTTGAAAATAACCTGCAAGCAAGAAGAATATTGTTTGTTCTCAAAGATTATATCATTGCGGGTGTTCCAAATAGCCCATAATAGAGCAGCACCCCCTACAAGAATCAGTCATTTCTCCCACTTGTCAATGCCTGTTAACCAACTACCAAACATATGAGATATGGACTGCGGTGGGGATAACCCAGTAGCTATATGCACAATTCTCCAAATAATTTGTGCATGTTGACAATCAAAAAATAAATGTCTTATTGTTTCATTACCAGTACAGAAACAACAATTTTGATTTCCATTCCAATTCCTTCTAGCTAGATCATCCTTTGTTAAAATTACCCCTCGTTGTAAATACCAGAGGAAAATTTTAATTTTTAAAGGTTGTTTCAGCTTTCAAATAACTTTACTGGTAAAAGTGATATCCTGATTCATCAAATAGGCGTACATAGACCTCATAGAGAACAGCCCATGTCGATGTAAACCCCAGGAAAAAATGTCCCTTCCACCAGAAAGCTGACAATTAGCTATTGTTGCTAGTAGGGTGTACCACTCCGTCAATTTATTCCCCACTAATAATCGGCAAAAATGAAGATTTGGAGGCATTTGAATCATGACGTTTACCACAGTAGTGTGAGGGTAATGGACAATATTATACAGGCTAGGGAATTGGGACTTAAGTGGAGTAGAACCCACCCAGGTATCCTCCCAAAATCTAGTTTGTGCCCCATCTCTTATCCGAAAGGAACCACAATCCAGGAAAGCATTTTTAACCCTTAAAAGTCCCTTCCAAAATTGTGAGTCACCAGGCTGAATATGAACTTGGGACAAACATTTGGAGCTTAAATATTTATTTCTAAGTAAGGTTTGCCAGATCCCATCTTCATTGGGTTAGGGAACTGGAGGATTGAGGCAATCGAACTGCAAGAACAAACAGGGAAATAAAATGCACGCAGCGAAGAAGAGGACGATGACACCGCGAAACAGCGATGGTGGAGCAGCGGCATCGCCTAGGCACTGCAGGGGTGGTAGATCTGTTAATCAACAGGAGGGGGAAGGCTCAGAAGCTCGGCGGTGAGGGTGAGAGCGTGGTGCGACGGCTTTCGCTAGGGAAATGGGAGGGGCTAGGGCACAAGGCTTAGGAGCTCAGCGGCAATGCCCGAGAAGGTGAGGGCGAGAGCGCGGTGCGGTAGGGCGACGGCTTTCGTGAGGGCTACCATGGTAAAAAAAAAATATGCGCTCGCTAGGACTCGATATCGCGATATCTGCGTGCGAAGCGAACACTTTTACCAACAGAACTACGGCACCTTAGCGAACAAATGATGTGGACAAAATACTTAACACGTACGCACCGTTGAGCCACGCGGGCGACGTGGCTCAACAATTTGCGAGCCGTACGCACAGCAAGCCAGGACACTGTTTGTGCGCGCGACGCGGCACTTGGGCGCATGTCCACGCCGCACCGAAGGCGACGTGGACAGCGCAAGTGGCCAAGAAACCTCTCAGCTTTATACACGGTAGTATATATTATTATTGGAGACCGCACATTAACCACAGATAAGAACCTAGTTCGATTAGGAAGGCCTTGTAAGGATCGGACCAAGAACGAAGCCGAACACGCCAAGGAGTACGTGATAGCATATAATTTCCCACAATAATTATAAGAAAGAAAAATTGCCAGAAAGATATCTCGTTAAACGAGGGAGAGAGAATTTCACGCGTTCATTAGAGCCCACATATATATTATAATAGCGAGGATCATCGTATCAATGAGTTGGGAATAAATTGAAAAGTTGCTGGAAGACAATCCATAGTTTTCCTATTACAAATATGAGGCTGTCTAGTAGTAAGATGGTTGATAGGAATAGGATCATCCTATCGATATTTTTATTTATTTATTGGATCGACATCCAATAGTATACCACATCAATCTTTACAAAAATATAATGGATATAAAATTAACTTAGGTCCTATTTGATAGAACTCTAGATTCTCATTTTTTTTTCAGTTCCTCCTCCTGGACCTCCTGGTTCTCAGAGTAGTAGTTGTCTAAGGAAAGCATTTGGCAGATTGGATCCAAAACCATAAGAGAGAGGATTGAAGATAAATAGACAATGCTACCCTTTGTTGTAACACTTAAATTGTATACTAGCATTCATTCATATGTTGTCTAATTGCTGAAGGAATTATAGCTACTGTCATGGCATGTGAAAAAAAAATTCACATGAAACACATACTAGTAGATCAGAACTAGTACTACTCTGCTACTCACATGAACAAGTACCAACTTCGCGAGAAAAAACACTCGTAAATATGCGTCCTTCTGGATAAGCGTATTCATGATTTCATGAAAAAAAAATAATGCCAACCATCCATCCTCCTCAGATCTAGAGATTTCAGAGTAGACTATACAATACAAACAAAGACATAGGAAAAGATGGGGTGACCGGTGAATAAAAAGGAGAACTGTTCACTTATTTGGACTCTCATTCACCCTTTTTTTGCAAAAATAGAGCAGTCTTTTTTTTCTTTTCTTTTTTTTTTTTGCAAAAGTAGCTTCCTACACCATGGAAGGACCACAGGGTGACACCTAACACCTTCTACGCTAGGGACCGTGGGAGGCCTAGAAGCGTGCTAGGGAACTGTGGGAAGCAGGGAAAGCGGGATATGGCGCAGAGCACGGCACCAGCTGACTTACTGCGCTCTGGAGTCACAGAAGGGCAGATGTCACGCTATATAGCTGCAGAATGGCAGTTGCCGCGCTATACAAGCGTAGTGAGAAGCTATTTTTTTAGCACAGAAGGTACCTTCGGGGGCTAGTTTTATTTAAAAAAATGGGAAGGGGCAATTCTTAAAAAAAAAAGTGAAGGGGCTAAGATGTCAAGTAATTCTAATTAACCGGAGCATATAGTATACTGGAATATTTGATGATTTGCCCTGATTTTCTTCTGCCTTTGATCATTTGCCCTGTGATGTCTCATTGACATGCGGGCCATGGGACCACATGTCAGTGAGACATGCGGGGCAAATGATCAATTGCACCCACAAAAACGGGGCAAATCATCAAATCCCCCGGGCAAACTTGAAGTAGTACTAAAATCCCAATCGTAACGAGCCAGCGACGGAGTCCTCAACCTGGTTGCCTGCACTACCTATAGACCAAATTTGTTAGGCTGTGCAGTATATACACACCTGGTATAAAAGACCTTATAAATCGTAGGTAGGACAGCAGCCCAACCTACTATATTGTTGTGTCTGCCCCTGCCGGATGGAGTAGCAACTAGTGAGGGATTGTAAGACCAGAATCCAGTGTATTATAACTTTTGGTGTATTTCTGTATATCCTTTTCAAAATAAAATGCAAATAGTCATAAAAAATTTCAAACAATTTGGCAACGTGGACAAAAAAACACAGTCTATCATGCAAGCCATAAAATTTCAAATCTAAATCTGATCTACACATGGAGAAACAAAAGAAACAAATCCTACTAAAAATGAAATACAAAAATAAAAAGGAAAAAAAAAGGAGATGATACTATTCGCTGAAATTGGTCTTTTTTTTGTTTCTCGTAATATACTCCGCTTTTTCAGTTGAATTTTTTAGGATACCTGCTTGCATCATGGCTTATCTGACCAGCTTCTTCGGAAACTTTTATTAGCATTTGGATTATATTTCGAAGAAGATACATAGAACGCTCCACAGGTTGTGAGAGCCTGTAAAAAGCCGCAGCGTGCTAAGAGTTGAAGTTGGAATTCATCACTTTCCTAGGTCCGTGCGTTTATTTTTTATAAAATTTAGTCCTCTTGCGACGCAAATATAAAAATAACTGTATCTCTGACCATAAAAGCGCCGGAAGGTGACACTTATCACCTTTCGCGTGGTGAAACAGTTATTTTTGTAATTATGTTTAAAAAAACTAAATTTAGAAGTGATGATTTTTTTTTGAATCTGATCAGTCAGCCTTTATCATTTTGGTGTGTGAGTGCTGATTCTAACCTACTCTGGGCGGTGGGTAACCGCCTAATTGGGAATATATTATGTTGCCTGCCCTGTAAAAAGCCCATCATCAAGGGGGTTAACGGATACTCATACCAGGGGCACCTCACAGCAAAGTGTACATCCATTTCAAAGTCAAGCGCCGGAGAAGGCCCCCACTACCGTAAAGGGTCTCCCACCCTTGTTTCCTCCGACTTGACCTCGGGTCGGGAGCCTCTGGAGCCCTAACAGAGACCCAGATGCGACGCCGCAAGCAGTTCGACGCTACCAGTATGCGTCGCTAGTAAGCCCCAGGCCCGCCTTAAACCCGGGACCGACACCTCCGTAGACTCCGACCTGGGTCATGACCGGGGTCCCCAGCGAGCTCTAGCCCCGCAACCTCCGCCACATCAACGGTTCACGCCATTTGTTGCCCGCCCACGGCACGACGGCCATGTTGGGACGGATGGATCCTTCCCGAGGCGACCAGAGGGCGGCCTCAGCGAAAGCACCCGTCCCCTCATGCCGTCAACATCTGACTAGCGCACAGAGGGCAGGTGCGCACCTTCCCAACGGAGCGCCGTCCGTTGTGACTACCAACCCGGCATGGGGTGAGCAGAAGACTGTCAATCATCAAGACCAAAGGACTGGGACACCCGGGCATGGCCTATCCCTACCACTCTTTTCGTAAATCCTGTAACCGCCCTCCGCCTATATAAAGGAGGCGGGCCCTCCGATGGGCACGCCCTCGCACAAGCGACACGCGACGCTGCGATCACTTCCGCCGCCTACACATCGAGCCATCCCGACCTCCTCCTTTCAAACGAAGGCCGAGGGCTCGCCCTCGCCTTTCGCTCAGAATCTCCTGACCTTGGTGCCCGTGAGCAATACAAACCACCACCACGAATCGGAAGTAGGGACGTTCACCAACCAAGATACATCCGGACTTCCTCGCCTAACCATTCGAGGGGAGGGGACGCGCGACCCCCTAAAACTTACAAATCTACTTGCCGGTTATACGAAACGCCGACAGTTGGCGCCCCAGGTAGGGGCCCTCGCGCGTCATCTTCGTGATCTCCGGATTCCCATCTTCCTCCTCGATGACTTCCTTCACCGATGACGACGCTGGCTCAAGGCCGAGGGGCCGGATTCGCCTGCCCCCTCGACTTTATTACCATCCCAGCGGGAGAGTTCGTGCTCATCCCCGCCACTCCCCAGGCTCGGGCGCCCGCTTCGAGCCTGGACTCCGTCGCCGATATCCTCGGCGACCTCCTACTTGGGGACCCCAGCGACCTCAAGGCGGAGCCTGCCCCAGCCAACTGCCTCCTAGTAGTGGCACATGCGAGCTAGCGTGGATGGCGGCGTCACCTCCCGCAGACTCGCACCTCGTGGCTATGGTCGGCCATCCGCCAACCTCCGCTATTTACTTGTTGGAGAGCCTCCGCCTCGATTCCGACCGACACGGAGCATACCTCCCAAGGCAGGCCTCGCGAGTGCAACATGGCGGGGCGGACGGCCCACCACCACCTCCGCTGGCCCGAACCGCCGCTGCATGACCGGCGCGGGAGGCGGAGATTCAGCAATGCGGCCGAGGGCCTCAAGCCCGCCCAAGGAGCTCCGCCGCAACGCGAGCAGCTTGAGGCCCAAGAGGCTAAGCTTGTCAAACTCCAGGCCGACTTGGAGCAGAAGTCTGGCCGTCGAAGACGCTGGCGCGCATGATTGCTGCGCGACATGAGTTCAACAAAGAACTAGCCGAGGATTCGCACGATCTTCCATACTTCCTCGTGCTGCCGGAATGTCGCCAGCAGAGCCGATGCCGCCAGGCATTCCCGAGCCAGAGGACCCAGGGCTAAGGCCACCTACCGTAACCTCCGAGGATCGGTAGAGCGTCTTGCGATCCAAAGACGCAGCCTTCCGCCTCTTTTCGCCGGGGCTTTTTCTAGCCACCAAGCCGCTGCCGCTTCCGGACTTGGGTCCGGCCCGATAACGCTACCTCGAGCGCCCCTAGCCTCCCAGCGCTTCGCCATGAGCACTTGGGCGAAAGTCGAGGCATTCAAGCACCGCCGAGACCCGGAAGAGGGCGAGCGGCGAGGCGCCGATCCTCGAGCCTGGACAGCCGCCGACGCCACCACGCAGCCGAGCCCCGATGGTCCGGCCACGGGCGCTGGTCGAGATCCGCCCATGATTTCCGTCGAGTTCCGGCCCCCACCAACATAACCAAGTACACCGGCTACGAACCCCAAGGTTCGGTTGAAGACTTCCGGCTCGCATGCCGGGCGGGAGGCGCTGCGGACGATCGTCATCTAGTACCTCCCTATCTACCTTTCGGACTCTGCCGAAAGCATGGCTCGAGTATTTGCCAAAGAACACTATCAGAGTCACCGACTTGAAGAGTGTCTCGTCGGTAATTTGGCACTTACAAACGCCTCGAACTCCTGGATCTAAAAGCGCAAGCAGCCGGGGGAGTCTCTCCGGGATTACATCCGGTGATTCTCCCAACAATGCAACGAGCTCCCCGACATATGCGACGCCGATGTTGTCGGGGCGTTCATCTATGGCACCTCGTCAAGGCCCCGGTGCATGTCGGCCGCGCCAAGCCCAGACCACCAAGGAGCTTCGACATCGCGATTAACCACGCCCGGTGAGGAGGCCGAGGAGCCATTTTCGATAAGGGAAGGCTAGCAAGAGGTCGCCGACGCCGGGCGTTACCTTCACCGCCCGATAGGAAGAAGCGGAAGGGAAAGCCGCGAGGTTTCAGTCAGTCGCGGCCGATCGCCCCGCCAAGCAGCGGCGCACAGACTCCCGACCACTTCAAAAACGATGGATGGCCCAGTCCGTGATCACGGGTACCCCGTCAAACACATGTACAGGGATTGCGAAACCCTGAAGCGCTTCATCTCCGGAGTCCCCACGCGGGGCAAAGGGAAGAAGCGCGACTCGGCACCAGATGCTGAGCCAAGGGAGGCGGCCGACGAGTTCCCGGAACCTGATGGCTGCCTCATGATCTTTGGCGGGACGGCGAGCTACGCCGACAAGCGACGGCAGAAGCTTGCCTTCCGCGAAGTCCACACGGCGGCCCCCGCTGTGCCAAAATACCTTCGATGGTCGGAGTCGCCAATCACCTTTGATCGGGCCGACCACCCCGACCACGTCCCGCACCCGGGGAGATATCCCCTGGTCGTGGCCCCCATCGTCGGACCAAAGCCCCTCTCGAAGGTGCTCATGGATGGCGGTAGCCGCTCAACATCTCAGTATGTTGAGACCTTCGACGCTAGGAATCCTCGCCACGCCCGACCGAGCAAGGCGCCTTTCACGCATCGCCCCCGGTCTGCAGCCCATCCGCCGAACAGTCGACCGCCTGCCACCTTTGGGGACCAGGCTAACTTCAAAGACCGAGACCCTCACTTTTGAGGTCGGGGGTTCCTCGCCCTATCACGCTATTATGGGAGGCCATGCTACGCCAAGTTCATGGCGGTCCCCAATTACACCTACCTCAAGTCAAGATGCCGCGGACACAGGAGTCATCACCGAGTCGCGCTTTTTCACTCGCATAACCGCGAGCAAAGCAATTATGAGTTGGCGTTCAGGATCATCGCGTCCGCCGAACTCAAAACCTCCCGAGGGAAACTCGCGACCGCCTCGACTCCAGCAAGTCGGGGCCGGCCTCTAAAGTCCGCCGAGGATACGTTAGAGGTTGCGGTCGATCCCAAGGATCCGACCAAGACCGCGCTGCGAGGCCACGCTCCCCGCTGAAATAGGAAGGCGCTCGTCGATTTCGCCGCTTCCAACCGGATGTCTTTGCATGGAAGCCTCTCGACATGCCGGTATCCCATGAAAGTCGCCGAGCACACCTTGAACATCCAACCCGGCTCGAGGCTTCGGTTGTTCAGCCGCTTATGCGCTTCGGCGAAGAGAGGCGCAAGATCATTGGTGAGCAAATCGCCAAGCTTCTGGCTGCTGGGTTTATAAAGGAGGTCCGCCACCCCGAATGGCCGCCAACCTCGTACTTGTAAAGAAGAAGTCCGGGCAATGGAGGATGTGCGTTGACTACACGAGCCTCAATAAGGCGTGTCCCAGGACCCTTTCCATTGCCCCCGATCGACCAAGTTGTCGATTCCACCGCAGGTGCGAGTCCTCGCCCTTCCCCGGATGCCTATTCAGCTACCACCGATAGCGATGAAAGAGTCCGATCAGCTCGCGACCTCATTCATCACTTCGTTCGGCTCATTTTGTTACGTAACGATGCCGTTCGGTCTAAAAAATACGGGTGCTACATACCAATGATGTATGCAAACGTGTTTTGACGACCAGATCGAGCGTAACCTCGAGGCGTACGTGGACGACATAGTCGTCAAGACTAAGAAGGCTGACGATCTCGTCCCGACTTAGAAGAGACTTTGCGAACCTTCGCCAGCCAAGATCGCTCAACCCCGAGAAGTGTGTTTTCGGGTCCTAAAGGAAAATTGATCGGTTTCATCATTTCCGAAGCGCAGATCGGGTTTAATCGGGAAAAGATCTCCGCGATCATGAAGATGGGCCCGACAAGAACTCGAAGGGTCTAAAAGTCGACAGATGCCTAGCGACTTTGAGCCATTTCGTCTCTCGTCTTGGCGAGCGCGGAATGCCGCTCTATAAGCTGCTTAAGAAGTCCGATCATTTCAGCTAGACACAAAAAGCGCAAGAAGCCCTCAACCGATTGAAGGCATTCCTGACCACACCCCCGGTGTTGGTCGCCCGACACCGTAAGAATCGCCTCCTTACATCGCCAGATACTCAAGGTGCGCTGCCGTGTACTTCATCAAGAGTACTCTCCGAGTCCAAGGTTCGCATCCGCAGTCCGTGTCGGTCTACGCGGTCCTTATCGCAAAGAGGAAGTTGCTCCACTACTTCGACCAGCATTCGGTCTCCATGGTGACCTCCATGCCGCTTGGCAAAATCATCCGCAATCGCGACGCTTCCGGAAGGATAGCCAAGTGGGCCCTTGAGCTCAACGGCCACGACATATTGTACGTCCCCCGGACGGCGATCAAGTCGTAGGTCCTGACCGACTTCGTCGCCGAGTGGACCGAAGCCCAGGCGCCGCCGGCGCTTGAAGATCCCGAATACTGGACAATGTACTTCGATGGGTCTTACACCAAGAGCGGAGCAGGTGCTGGAGTCGTCCTCATCTCCCCACTCGGAAATAAGCTCCAGTACGCCGTCCGGCTGCATTTCGATGCGACCAACAACGTCGCCGAGTACGAAGCACTCGTCAACGGTCTTCGGATCGCTGCCGATCTCGGTGCGCGCTGGCTATACGTACACGGCGACTCCAAGCTGGTTGTCGACCAAGTCATGAAAGCTTCTGAGCCACGCGACGCCCGTATGGCGGCATACTGCCGAGAGGTACGCAAACTAGAGGAAAGATTCAAGGGTTTCAACTTCACCATAGCTACCGACGCCACAATGGAGAGGCCGACTACCTGGCCAATCTGGCCTCCAGCCGAGGACCGGTCCCACCGGGGATCTTCGTCTCCGACCTCTACAAGCCCTCCATCCGGTTGACTCCCCTCCGAAAGCAAAACGGCCGACCAGATGCGCCGATCCGACCGCCGAGCGCCGGGTTCGAACCCTCGATCGACCGCGGCGCATTTGTCGCCGACCGACCGAGGAAGCCCTTCATCGACCGACTGGCCGAAGGATCTCTCCCCACCGACCCCACCGAGGCCCGGCGCCTCGCTCGACGGGCGAAATCCTTCGGCCCCGATCGGGAAGACTCTCTAAGGAGTTCTTCGGTCCACCGGCGCATTTTAGCGGATCAAGGAAAGCAGTTGCTGCTCGACATCCATGCCGGAGTCTGCGGTCACCACGCCGCACCACGATCCCTCGTGGGCAAAGCTTTTCGCCAAGGCTTTTATTGGCCGACCGCGATGGCCGATTCCGAACATATTGTCCGCACTTGTGAGGGGTGCCAATTCTTCGCCAGCAAACGCATTCTCCCGCCAAGAAGCTCGCAGACGATCCCCATCACTTGGCCGCTCGCCGTGGGGGGCTCGATTTGGTCGACCTTTTCAAAAGGCGCTGGGGCTTGACTCACCTACTCGTCGCGGACAAGTTCACCAAATGGATAGAAGCAAAACCGGCCGCCACGATCACTTCAAGACAGCGCCAACTTCTTCCATGACATTGTTTATCGGTTTGGAGTCCCGAACTCCATCATCACCGATAACTTAACGCAGCCACGAAAGGAGTTCCTCGAGTTCTGCGACGATTTCAACATCCGCCGACAAGGCAACAGAGCCCATCCGCGGACCAACGGCCAGGTCAAGCGTGCAAACGGCATGATCCTCCAAGGGCTCAAACCACGAATCTTCGCCGATCAAGAAATTCGGCGGGCGGGCGCTGAATTGCCCTCCGTCCTTTGGAGCCTGCGGACCACGCCGAACAGGTCAACCGGGTTTACACCCTTCTTCCTGGTGTTCGACGCTGAGGCTGTTTTGCCGACCGACCTGGAATATGGCGCCCCGAGACTACAAGCCTTCGACGAGGCGCAGGGACTCGATGCTCAACAGGACGCCATCGACTAGCTTGACGAGGCGCGCGATGTGGCCGTACTGCGATCGGCCAAGTACCAACAAACGTTGCGGCGTTACCATGATCGTTAGGTTCGTGGACGGTCCTTCAACGTCGGAGACATGGTCCTACGTCCGTTCACCCAACGCTAAGGCACAAGCCGCCCCTCCGTGGGAAGGGCCCTTCACCATCTCGGAGGTCCTCCGACCCGGCACCTTTTGACTCAAGGACGCCGACGGCAACGTTGTATCTAACGCGTGGAATATTGAAAAGCTAAGGAGATTTTATCCCTAAGACTTTTTCTCTATTTCCTATGCCTAAAGCAAACCCTCCAAGCCCGAAGCGCAGTGTACCGATCACACCCTGGTCGTCATGCGTTGCTTGGGGTTTGCTTACCTGCATGACGACCCGAAGCACACCGACCGACCATCGCGGCCCTCTGGCGGCAATTCATTTAGCCGAAAGTGCTACGGCCTACGCCCCAGCGGCTACGGTTGCGAAGTAGCTCTTCGCGGCGAAAGAGAATTACCCCTACGAGGCGGTCCTTAGTCGGTTTGGGGCGTGCCTTTGGGCCGTCAACTCGGTTGCCGTTTTCACGTTCTCTTCAAAAAGAGTCAGCGCTCCAACCGATGCTCATACAACCCTAGCAGTTCCTAAGGGCTGCGATCATCCGGCGAGGCGCTCATCACAGAAAGGAAAATGTGTGATATAGGGCAGGGCCCAAAGAGTGCAGGTTCATATATCACAAAACAACAACAAAAGTAGGGCCGAGCGCCTGAAGTGCTCCCAAGCTAAGCTCAGGCATCGCCCTCAACGGTGTCCTCGTCAACTGTCGCTACTTCGGACCGGCGCCACGCAAGCCACCCTCTCGCCCGCGCGACCGACGCCTGCCCGCTATTGGTCGGATCCCTCGATCCCTAGAATGGTCGCGATCGTGTCAAAGGAGGCGCGGCCGGGCACAAGAGCCAAGACGTATTCCGCCGCAGCGACGGAGGCAGCCCGCCTCTCGCGAGCGGAACGCTCACGCAAAGCGCGGGGCAGGTCGGCGAAGGCATCGGCCGCTTGGGTGAGGCGGAAAGCGTACCCCGATGGGGTAGGCTCCAGAGGCTCATCCAACCTCACCCCCAGAGGCTCCAGGCTCCTGCCCATACTCTCGAAGGATAAGCAGAGCAGGGAAAGGAGGCCCTTGCGCGAGGCTAGGCGCTCCGCGTA
The DNA here is from genome assembly GCA_036346375.1 of Guadua angustifolia. NCBI lineage: Eukaryota > Viridiplantae > Streptophyta > Magnoliopsida > Poales > Poaceae > Guadua > Guadua angustifolia. Next base: position 14,810,675 of record CM070512.1, on the reverse strand, counting down.
CATCGAGCCGAGGTCCTCCACGACGGCCTCGACCCGTGCCCGTTGCGACGACACCTCCTCGCGCGCCGTGGCAAGCTCCTCCTCCAGGGCGTCAGCCCGAGCCCGCTCTGCCGCCACCTCCTCGCGCACCCTCGCCAGTTCCTCTTCGGCGGCCTGGGCTCGGGCTTGCTGAGCAAGCACTTCCGCCTCCCGAATGGCGACCGTTGTAGCCTGAGCCGACAGGGAGGCGTCCAGCCAGCTGGCCAGCCGTCATGCCGGCTGCCCACGCCGTCACAGAAGCGATGGCGTCCACCTCCCCATATGCATCCGCCGACGCAGCGGGCGGTTCGCGGGAGCCCGAGCTTGGAAAGCTAACAAAAGCAGTAAGCGCCAACGCCAAGAAACAACAAAAAAAAGAGAGAGCCGAGGTTGTTGCCGAGTCAAGCGAAGAGACTTACTCGAACACGGATCCCGGATTCGGAAGATTGACGAGGGCAATATGAGCCCTCCCCTTCTCGTGCGCATAGGCGACTGAACGGCGGTGCGGGACCTCTTGGGGACCGCCCCCAGGGGGTCCACCGCCGCCTCTCGCTTGCCGGCCCTGCGATCATCGTCTCCACTCGCCATCGACGCTCGTGGCCAAAGGAAGAAGGGGAGAGCAGGAAGATGAAGAAAACAACTGCGCGGAGGCACCCCTCCCCCCGCACCATATTTATAAGGATGGGGCGGAGCGGTCGAAGCGGAGATACTCCGGGCTGCGCGCCGCACGCATTAACCCCATGTCCCGCATGACGGGACGCGCCCTGTCCACGTCCCCCACTCCGCATTGAATTGCGACGCGACTGCTGGGACGAAAGGACACTGCTTCAACCAGGAGGCGCAATGCGACTTTTGATTCGCCTGTGATTCGCCGGCCGCAAAAAAAGCCTAGACGAAGCTGAGGAAGCACTAAGGCGGCAGAAGGCCCAGTAACTACACCTCCCCACCCGAGGGCCCAATAACCGCGACGTCTCCGGCGCACGTAAAGAAAAGTTAAGGCAATCCTTTCCCTAAAAATTTTCCCGTATTCGTTTTTTCATTCCTCTGATTTTAAGCAGTGCATAGTGACCGCGAGCTTGACCCCTACGCACCGCTCGGGGGCTGCAAGTTCTCACACTTTTACAGGTCAGGTGACTCGACAGGCTATGTGGTTCTCCCTAGCGGTAACCCTCTCGACCCGAGCGCCATCGACCCACGCCCGGTGGCCACATTTGCTATGAGTAGTGCCTTGCGGAAGAAGGAAGTACCCGTATGGTCCCGACCTCTTCTTCTGCAAGTCCTCCTCAAAGAGCCAGACCTATGGGATAATCCGACCCGACTGGCCGTTTGGTTCCCCTATAATGGAGTCCACAGGTACCTGCCAAAGCACGAGCCAGCCAGACAACCACCGACCGATTGCTCGCCAGTCAAACGGACGTCGCTTAAATTGAAGCATCATGCTTCCCGTCACAAACGCCGCGTCAGGACGCCGGTGAGATATATCGACCCCAACCATTTCAATTCGCATTTTAATTCCCACACGCGCATTAAATGCTAGCAAAGGCGCCTAGGTATCGCCCCGGGCGAGACGCCCATGACCTCTCGAGCTCATTTCAGTGGTTCAAACCAGTATGCGGGCAGTATGAAAGTCCACTGTGCCTTAGCAGCCTCGAGGTGGCGAGAAGGCTTCAAAGCCTCGCGGTCAAGACCTGGTTGTGGGTACCTAAAGTGAAATCCACCAAGTGGGTCTCAAGCTGCCCCAGCAGGCGAATCGAGCGAGGGGTGAGTCTAAGGCGAACCCTCGGTGGGTCTCTAGTTAGGTTGGCGGACGACCCGATCGCCTTAACTCGCGTCCGAGACCATACTTCCGACTCTCCCGCGGAGCCCCCCGAAAGGGCAGCAGCCAGCTGCGCCACGAGTTACGAATGGCTCGGGGTCCGAAATGGGTCAAGTGAAGAAAGGTTTTTTATGGGTCGCCTTCAGCGGGTCGGACGCCCGACGCAGGGACCGTCCGCTAAGGGATCCCTTACCGGGGGGATCCCCAGGGCCCACTCGGATAACCCGTTTGTAGCTCCACGAGCACGGTGTTCGCCGGCCAGATGGCAAACACGTTGCTCACCCCTCCAGTCCCACACTGCGACGGGCGACACGTGGGACCGACAATGCCTTCCTCCCTTGAATAGCTCTCGCTTGACGAGACTCGGATGGATGCCCCTCGCCTAGCTGCGGCGCTAAACCAGCCCGACTAACTTGTCTAGCTACAACGTAAAACGAGCACTCGAGAACCAGAACCTCTCGCGAAGGCATCTGGACCTCCCTGCCGACCACGGCCGGTCTAGCTACGACGTAAAACGAGCGCTCGGGGACCACAGCCTCGCCATAAAGCATCCAGTATCCGTATTTCGGCCAAGTCGGTCGGTCCGTCTTGCGAGTAACCCCGATCAGCTCTTCGACCCGCCGGGGCTCGGGGCTAGACCCGCACGGTGCGCCAAGACGCACCGGCCGAAACTAACCAACCAATTCGGTCGGACTCCGCTAGCGGGGTTAGCCTTCCGACCCGCTCGGGGGCTCGGGCCCGGCTAGGCCCACTGAATTCGCCCGGACGGATGCCCACCTACCAAGGTAACCCCCCGACTAGCTCTTCGACCCGCTCGGGGGCTCGGGGGCTACACCCACCGGGTGCGCTCGCGCACACCCGGTCAAAACCAACCAGTCAAGAACGGTCGTACCCGGCCATGCAGGATGGACACCTCCGAGAAGACCCGCTGCTTCGTTATGCGGCACAGCGCTGTTGAGGAAACCGCGCCGACCAAAAACGAAGGGTCCAACCAGGAACGCCTACGTTTCAGGACGGCCCCGGGGGCTACTGACGGATACTCATACCAGGGGTACCCCACGGCAAAGTGTACATCCATTTCAAAGTCAAGCGCCGGAGAAGGCCCCCACTCCCGCCCTTGTTTCCTCCGACTTGACCTCGGGTCGGGCGCCCCTGGAGCCCTAACCGAGACCAGATCAGATGACGCCAAGAGCTCGACGCCACCAGTATTGGCGCCAAGATGCCCCATAGGCCCGCCTTAAACCCGGGACCGACGCCTCCGCAGACTCCGACCTGGGTCATGACCGGGGTCCCCAGCGAGCTCTAGCCCCGCAACCTCCGCCACATCAATGGTCTCGCGCCAGACCGTCGCGTCTTCACGGCACGACGGCCATGTTGGGACGGATGGATCCTTCTCGAGGCGACCAGAGGGCGGCCTCAGCAAGCACCCGTCCCCTCATGCCGTCAACATCTGACTAGCGCACAGAGGGCAGGTGCGCACCTTCCCAACGGAGCGCCGTCCGTTGTGACTACCAACCCGGCATGGGGTGAGCAGAAGATCACAATCATCAAGACCAAAGGATCGGGACACCGGGCATGGCCTATCCCTACCACTCTTTTGAAATCCTGTAACACCGCCTCCGCCTATATAAAGGAGGCAGGCCCTCTGGAAGGGCACGCCCCCGCAGCGCTGACACGCACGCTGCGATCACTTCCCTTTGCCTACACACCGAGCCATCCCGACCTCCTCCTTTCAAACGAAAGTTTGAGGGCACTCCTCGGCCTCACTGTAATCTCCGGTGACCTTGCGTGCCCGAGCAATACAAACCACCACCACGAATCGAAGTAGGGACGTTCGTCCAACCAAGATACATCAGGACTTCCTCGGTCTAACCATTCGAGGGGAGGGGACGCGCGACCCCCTAAAACTTACAAATCTACTTGTCGGTTATACGAAACGCCGACAGAGGTGTTTGGGACAGCTCCAGCTCCACCAAAATCTGTGGAATTGGTGGAGCAGGGTATTTCTAGCTCTAGAAATTTATGAAGCTGGAGCTGTGGATACATTAAGAGTGTTTAGGTAGATCATATTGTTTACATTTTAGACTAAAAATATAAACTTAATTCATTTTATTTTAGTTATAAGTTTCAGATCTGAGCTGGAGCTCTCCCAAACAGGGCCCAAGTTGGGCAGTTGGCTTTCTTTGGAATAGAAAAATGGAGAGTTGGAAACCGGCACTGGCGCCAACGACTTGCTGCAGGCATGATTGAGGATGTGTTCCTCCAGATCGTGCTGACAGTGAGGTTTCAAATCTCATTTTCGCCTTTCGGTTGATGTTTTAGAGGTAACTGAAATTCAAAATTTCATAACGATCTTAGAATTTTAGAAGAAATACAAAAATCAAAATTCAAATCTATTTTTTAACCGAGATTTCGCCAAAAAAATGCCAAGATTTTGGTAAAATTGAACCGAGCAAAAAATGGTACAAAGCACATTGAAAAATTTTGAAATTTTTTGTAGATAGTTCTGACACATCACTAATATTCTATAAAAATTTTAGATGATGATCAAGCCTAAGAAATTTTTCAAAAATTATGATAGTGTACTGTCTTGATAAAAGGCTGACCGGCAAAAAAGCATTTCTTATGTGTTTTTTTAGCTTTTAGTTATATGAAAGTTTCTAGCTTTTAAGAAGCCTAGATAAAAAGCTACCAATTTGTCAGAGGAGCCGCCTCCATCTCGATGCATGTAACATCCTAATTTTTGAAGTTTTTAAAACCTTTTGTGTAGATTAGGTCCCAAAAATTTTCACCAATTTTCTTGTGTTAATAAAGATTAACTAGAAATTTCATAAATAAAAAGAATTAATTTGAATAATCTAAATTTCAAATTAATGAAAACCAGTTTTAGTTGGATTCCTTGTGCTGCAAGGAGTGTTCCTATATTTGCTTGGTATCTTTCGTGTTTATTTACTATTTCTTTGCATTTAATTGAATTTTTAGCATTTTCTTAAATTTGGAAATCATATCAAAATCCCAAATCCTTCTTGGGATGAATATGGCGCTGGCCCAATTTCCTCTTCTCCCATTTTCTCTCATCGTCGCCTAGCCCAGGCCTCCGCGCCACACCAGCCTAGGCTGCATTTGCTACGTATGCGCCACACGTCCCAATTGTCCCTTCGTCGCTGACTAGCAGGCCTGGTCCCACCTATCAGCTAGCCACTGTTCATAGTCTTCCACCCATATCCGTCCCAGACTCCTTGACGCCACCATGACCGAGCCAAACTTCGCCCTTTCCACACCACCTCATCCGCTATAAATAGCATTGCCAAGCCATGGATCCACATCCACAGGTCACACTGCCTCTGTTTGCCCTGGATCATGCCTGCGTCATCGTCTTCATCAAGCCCAAGCAGTCAACACCATTGGAGCAGACGGAAGAGCTCACATTTATGCCACTCCATCGACTTTTTGTTGAGTTCTTCTACGTCATCACGTGTGTCCAAGAGGATGAGAGGATAAAGGCCAAGAAGAAGAATCAAGTTTTCTATGTTGATCATGGCAAAAGAAAATTTCAAGGGGAATCTAAGTCTAAAAAGAAGCTGCATTTCTCTCATTAGGCTGAATCAAGCAAATTAAAGCCAAAGGAGAAGGCTCCTACTTCACCTAGCTCTAATTTTTCTAATGGGCCCATCTGTCGCTTTTGCCAGAACAGTGGGCACATTCAAAAGGATTGTGTAGGCTTCATGAAATGGCTCGCTAAGAAGGGGATTTCTTACCGTGAGGACACTAAGAAAGGGGAGCGAAGTCTTAGAGTTGCTAACGAAAAGGAGGCTAAACTTGAAGCCGTTGGCACACCACCATTAGCATTAGATAGTGACTTCACCCATCATTTGAATAATATTGTATATGTTCCCACTATAATGAGGAAACTTATTTCTATTTGTCTATTAAATGATGATGGATGCATTTGTATTTTTGGAAACCATGAATGCATTGTGAATTTTAATTCCAATAATATTGGTCTTGCAACTCGATGAGACAAACTTTATATGCTTTCTCTCTCTAAATTTCCTGTGTCAATGAATGTGTGCAATGTCACCAATGAGCGAAAGAGAAGTTTAGGTGAGAAGACTTCATCGAAATTGTGGCACTATCGTTTAGGCCACATTTTGAAGGGGAGAATGGAACATCTCATTAAGGAAGAGATACTCTATCTATTAGATTTCTTTGACTCAGAATATTGTATTGATTGTATTAAGGGAAAATATATAAAATAAATTAAGAAAGGAGACACACAAAGCACAAGAATCTTAGAATTAATCCACGCTGATATATGTGGACCATTTCATATAACTTCAGTGGATGGGTTGACTCCTTTATCATATTTACTGATGATTTCTCCCGTTATGACTATATTTTTCCCATTCGTGATCGATCTGAATCACTTAACAAGTTTAAAATATTTAATGCTAAAATAAAAAATCAGTATAATTTAAAGATTAAAATAGTGAGATCAGATCGTGGAGAAGAATATTATGGGAGATATACTCCTTATGGACAAATTCCTAGTCCATTTGCTAAGTTTTTTTTTCAGAAAATGACATAATAGTCCAATATTCAACACCTGGTAAACCTCAGCAAAATAGAGTAGCTAAAAGGCGCAATCACACCCTTATGGATATGGTGCATAGCATGATGAGTTACTCCAGTTTATCAGTTGTTTTGTGGATTGAAGCACGTATACTTAATCAGATTCCCAATAAATCAGTACCTAAGACACCGTATGAATTATGAACTAGGAGGAAACTGAGTTCAAAATACTTATGTGTGCGGGGCTGTCTTGCTGAAGCTAAAATCTTTAATCCACATATTGGAAAATTAAATCATAAAACAATAAGTTGCCATTTTATTGAATATCCTGAAAGATCTAAGGAGTATCGATTTTATTGTCTAGATCGTGTCACTAAGTTTGTGGAAACTCGACATGCTGTATTCTTAGAGAATGATGAAATCAGTGGGAGCACAGAGGCTAGGAAAATAGATCTTGAGGATATTCGGACTTATGCACTATTATCGTTAATCCAAAAGACTATTCTTCCTGTACTTTATACAGTTACACCTCCAGTTGAGAATCCTGGAGTTGAGCCTCTACCTAAGGATTCTAGGATTAATAGTACAGCACGTAATGATAAGCCTTAACAGCCCTCTGTGATAACTAATGAACCATTAAGGAGATCACTGCGAGACAGAAGGTCTACCATCTCGAATGATTATGTTGTATACATGAGTGAAGATATAAATGACACAGGGAAGGTAGACAATCCCACCTCATTTAAGGAGACTATGATGTCTAAGGATTCAGCCAAGTGGCTTGAGCCTTGAGGCCATGCAGGATAAGATAAAGTCTATGAGCATTAATAACGTCTAGAATCTAGTAGAAATTCCTGATAGAATCAAAACAGTAGGCTGCAGATAAGTTTACAAAACTAAGTATGACTCTAAAGGAAATGTATAAAGATTTAAGGCAAGAGTTATAGCAAAAGGGTTTACACAAAGAGAAGGGATTGATTATGTTGATACTTTCTCTCCCATCTTAAAAACAGATTTACTAAGAATTATCATGCTTGTTGCTTATTATGATTTAGAGTTGCAAGAATTGTCATGACGCTTGTTGCTTATTATGATTTAGAGCTACACCAGATGGATGTTAAAACTGTATTCCTTAATAGTGACTTACATGAGAATATTTACATGACTCAACTAGAAGGTTTTGTCGTGGAAGGTAAGGAACATATAGGATATCGACTTAAGAAATCCATTTATGGACTAAAACAAGCGTCTAAACAATGGTACCTTAAGTTCAATGAGACCATAAGAAATTTGGTTTCAAAGAAAATAAAATGAACAATTGCATATACATTAAAACTAAGGGGAGTAAATTTACTATCTTAGTGCTTTATGTGGATAATATCTTATAGGTTAGCAACAATAAGGATATGTTGTATGAGATCAAGAGATTCCTTTCCACCAACTTTCATATGAAGGGTCTTGGTGATGCCTCTTAAGTTTTGGGTATTGAGATTCACCGAGATAGGTCCAAAGATGTATTAGGCCTATCACAAAGGGCATACATTAACAGAGTGCTTAAGAGATTTAATATGCATAACTACTCTGCCATGCCTGCTCCTATTGTTAAGGACAATAAGTTTGGAATATTCCAAAGTCCAAGGAATCAATTAGAAACTAATCAGATGAAGGGGATTCCTTACGCTTCAGCTGTCGAAAGCATTATATATGCTCAAGTTTGTACTCGTCTTGATTTAACATTCGTAACCGGGATGCTTGGTAGATATCAATCAAATCTAGGGTAGGACCACTGGAAAGCCGTTAACAAAGCTTTGTGTTATATGTAGGGCACTAAGCATTTCATGTTCACATATAAGAAGTTTGATACCCTTGAGATTGTGGGTTATTCAGACGTTGACTTTGCAGGTTGTGTTGATACTAAAAAATACACATCAGGTTACATCTTCACACTTGCGGGAGGAGTCCTTTCATGGAAAAGCTCCAAACAATCACTTACTGCATCATTAACAATGCAGACTGAGTTTGTGGCATGTTATGAGACTACTGAGCAGGCTGTATGGCTTAAGAACTTTATCCCGAAATTAAGAGTGGTAGATAGCATATCTAAACTACTATCTATAAACTGCGATAATTTGGACTTAATTTTCTATTCGAGTAACAATAAGTCAAGTGATGCTGCTAAACATATTGGCATTAAGTATCATGTTGTGAAAGATAGAATTAAGAATCAGACAATCGATGTTAAGCATATAAGTATTAAGTCTATGCTTGCGGATCCACTTACTAAAGGCTTACCACCCAGTCTCTTTCGAGAGCATGTTGTTGGCATGGGTTTATTGGAAAGCCTCTAATTCTAGAAATTTAGGGCCACAAGAATAAAACCAACTTCCATTAAGTAATTATGCTATCAAGATAGAATGATACACTATAGATACTAGGATTTCAGCAGTGCTTATATTAACCGCTGCAATAATTTATCTTGGTATATTATTCTATTGAGTATGGACTTATGATATTGGCCTTTCGATCAAATAGGAGAATGTTAGTTGTGATGTACGGTTTGTTAGCTGCCTGGAGTTTCTTTAGGGGCTAGGCCCACCTTAACTTCACGTAAGCGCTTTGATCGGGAGCGCACAAAAGATTTTGGTTTCGATCTCGTTAGCTAACACGATATTAAAAGGAGGAGAAGCTGGCAATCTTGATTAAGGATTCATCACAAGTTTGCTTCTCCCCAACAACCCATCCGATCTAAACTTTCGTGTTGAGACTAATGAAGACTTTTGCCACCACCGAGAGGATTTTGATGCCTCCTTCACTGCTGTTTGCGTCAAAATTTGGCAGATGCGGAATAATCGGCAATCCGAGGTCTACAGGAGTTTGGATAGCACACGGTGGAAATATTTGGAAACAGGAGATTGATTAGGGAATTCAAGCCGACACGGATTCTGATACAACCGTATTGTAATAGGACTCGGATCGGCCGGGGGTATATAAGATGAGCCCAGGCCGACTAGGAAAACACACCCACAACCAAAATCACATCTACTAGTCTTTTCTTTAGTTTTCAGTCTTGTAATCCTTTCCTCTGTAAGTCAATTTTGATCAATAAAGTTGTGCATCGCCGATTATTGCTCTTCGTCGATTTTGTCCCAAGTTTGATTTGCTCTGTTTTGTTGTGCATCGTCTTCTCAGAGTCGATCTACCTTTACCCTCTGATTAGCCTTGATTGGCTAATCTCGCTACGTCCTAATCGGCTTCTGGCTGATCAGAGTTATGCCGATTATTGCTTGATATCGGCTTTGAAAGATTTCACGATTTTACCTTATTGATTGCAGGGTCAATCGATTGGCACGTTTGAACCAGGTGTTCGTCTGGTGGGCTGAAGCCGAAAATCCTACTTCAAGTTTTTGGCATCAACACACTCTTGGCACGTCCAGTGGGACCATGTCGGAAAGATGACTGTGGGTAAATCTATCCCGCCAGCCGACGTCAATGCCGAAGCCATAATCGCCCCCATGTTGGACGATTTAACCCTAGAACAGTGCAAGGAAATTGAAGACAAAAGCTGCTTTGGAAGAGATGATGTTGGGCTGCTACCAGAAAACCCAACGAAGGGTCACCCAGAAGACTGCACTTCCAACGCTGAACCCTCTTGGCGACGCTGGTGTCTCATCCGACTCGGTAAGCTGATATATGCCGGCTCAAGCCGAGTTGTCTGTTATGATTGAGCAATTTGTGCATCATGCGTTAATTAATCAATCATCAGCCTTGGTTACAACATTAAAGCCGATGATTGAGAATAGTGTCAAGTCAATTGCTCAGGAATTGGCTTCATCTTGGGGTCTGTTAGATCCACTACAGCCACTCCCGACTTATCCCATTTACTCTGTAACACAGAACACCAACACGGTGAAAGTGTCGGCTCTAGCCCCTTTGTTAATGTCGACTCAACCCATTGTGTTGACACTAGCAAATTCCCGTCCAGGTGGCATTATGCATCTACATGCATACACCGATGCTGCAAAGCTGAACGCATCGGCCAACCTACCACCATCAGTACCATTCAGCGCTTTCGTTCAATCGGCTCCTCAATCGATCGAATCTGATAGGGTTCCTCAGGTGCATGGACTGATTCCACTAAGGAATCTAGCACCACATAGGGTGGTCACATATACTGAGCCTTTTGTTCCTCTACCAGAACCGCCTATAGTAAAAGTCGATGGGCACGACCCATTGCATCTGTGTCCATCAGCTAAACCCAATCGGCAACCCGAGTTTACACTCGAGGGGTAGGATGCCAGTTATAGCCACAATTGGCACAATCCCAGTGCTCCGTCGGTCAATAATGTCAATTGGGCCGATCAGATCTCTGTAGTCTTAAGAGATCAATTCGGCTTACAACCTAAGGGGAAAGTTATCGGCTACAGAAAGCCGTATCCAGACTATATAGATCGCATGCCTTACCCGCACAACTTTAAAGTTCAAGATTTTGCCAAGTTTTCGGGGGATGATTCAGTCACCACCCTAGAACATGTCGGACAATTCATCGCTCAGTGTGGTGAGGCAGCCCAGTCCGATGGACTAAAAACCAGGTTGTTTCCGTTATCTTTGTTGGGAACCGTATTTACTTGGTTCACAAATCTGTCTTTGAATTCGATCCACTTTTGGAACAATTTAGAGAGCCGATTCCATGAATATTTCTTCTTTGGCAGCCCTGAGCTCAGAATTTCGGATCTGAGTTCTGCCCGACAAAAGTTCAGTGAGTCAGTTTCAGATTATATCAGAAGGTTTAGGGAAGTGCGAAACCGGTGCTTCAGTGTCACACTACCTGATAACCAATTAGCCGATTTGGTGTTCCAAGGGTTGATTCCATCGCTTAAAGAGAAGTTTGGCAGGCAGAAATTTTTCGATTTGGGCCATCTGCTTCACCGTGTATCGGCACAGGAGAGTCGATGTTCTGATAACAAAGGATTCAAGGATAAATTTAGATTAAATGGGAACAACAAAGAAAAGACCAAAGTAAACATGGTTGACTATAGCTCAAGCGAGGCCTCTGAGGATGATAAAGCAGATATAAACATAGCCGAGTGGGTAAAAGGTCCTAAAAAATCACTTGTCTGCTCTTGGCTGAAGCCGACAAAAAATAAGTTGGAAATTAAGTACGCCTTTGATGTGTCCAAGTATGACCGCATGTTTGATTTATTATTACAAGAAAAACTAATACGGCTGCCAGAAGAACATGTCATACCATCGGCCGATGAAATAAAAAAACAGAGATATTGTAAGTGGCATCACTAAATTTTTCGCATAATACTAACGACTGCAATATTTTTCGTCAACAGATACAGTCGGCCATTGAAGACGGTCGGCTCAAGTTCGCGGAGGAGCCAGCCATGCAAGTGGATGTTAATCCTTTCCTAATCAACATGGTCCAATGCTCGCGCAAGGGGAAGGAGCCCATAGACGAAGATCCTAAACCGATCCGACGGGTCGATGTTCAGTCCAGCTCCAACGGCTATGAGACGCTCAAGATAACGATCGGCTCGTTTTATATAGAGGCTGATCAAGATGGCAAAAACTCGAGGACGATTAAACCAAAGGGAGAGCTACAAGTCAGACGATGGTATAAGGTCGAAAGATCTCCACCACAAAAGACAGCACCCAGGCCTAAGCCAACGTTCTCTCAGCTACTTGAAAAATATGAGAGAATAAGCCATCGGCAAAGGCAACGTCCTCGCTAGCCAGACAACTTGTATTGGCCAGACGACTTAGAAAGGGCTCATCGGCGATGCCTCTTTTGGCAGTTCTGTTGGGAAAGGGGTGTAGCGTTACCATCACCGCGGTCGTGTCCAATGGAGCATTACCCACAGAAGGATTGGCCAAGGAAATCGGCTAAGGAATGGCTGTCTGGACCGATACGTAATTGGCTTGGCCAAGAGTATAAGAAACCGATCTAGGAAAGGTTATCTATACCGGATCAGGCCAAGCCTTCGGAGCCTGCTAAGGAGGATAGTGATCTGGCTGGGAAGATTCATAAGCCGATCGAACCTAAACCGAGATGGTGTCCATTGGGCCTTAGTCGATCCCAGCGCAGACGGCTTCAGCGCCTAAGGACTCTAGAGATGAGGGAGGCCGAACAGGAAAAATTGAGGGATTAAGTGTTCAATGAATTGCGGCCAGTAAAAGCTGTGAAACAGGAATGGAGGAGAAATGAGCAAACCGATGAAGAGTTAGATCCTTCAAATGATTTGGGGTCACCAGTGATCCGCGATGACACGCCCCCCATAGACATCAACATGGTCTTCACTTTACCGGCCGAATTCAAGATTAAAACTGAATCAGCTATGGATGCATTTGCCTAGCTTTTTCTTGGTGCACAAGACGTAGTCTTTGAAAAGCCCATGATGCTTATCGGCATTTGAAGCCACTTTATCTGAAAGGACACATAAATGGCAAGCCGATATCAAGGATGCTAGTGGACGGAGGAGCTACCGTTAATCTAATGCCATTCACTACTTGCAAGAAGTTGGGTAAGTCCAATGAAGACTTGATCAAAACGAATATGATTTTAAACCACTTCACGGGTGATCCCACTGAAACAAAGGGGGTGATGGTTACAGAATTGACTGTCGGCAGCAAGACTTTGCCGACTGCGTTCTTTGTCATCGAGGCTAAGGGGAATTACAGTGTGCTTCTCGGGCGAGACTGGATTCACGCCAACTGCTGCATACCATCAACCATGCATCAGCTGCTCATACAATGGAATGGGGATGAGGTTGAAGTGGTGCCAGCCGATACATCGGCCCACATAGCAATGGTTAGTTCTGATGTGAATTGGCTGCACGAGGAAGACGAGTGCATATCAGGTAAAACCTTGGACGACTACGATTTTATCTGTATTGGTAAATCAGGTCTGATGCCGATCAGTGTTAAGTCAGGCACGTTTGATCGAGCAAATGAAGTCTTGAGGAGATAGGGCCAGAAATAGTGAAGGCTCTACAGGACAAAGTGCAAAGCTATCGGTAGGTGACAAACTGTTGTGAGGCCATTGAAGATTTTCAAGACGAAAAGCTAGGTCAAGGCTTCACTCCTACTGATTTGTTTGAGGAAGTCGATGCAGGAGAAGGTGATAGGAAAAGACCAACTTTTGTAAGTACGAAGTTAGATGTAGAATATAAGGCGAAGTTGGTTGAGATACTTAGGAAGTATAGGGATTGTTTTGCTTGGAAATATTATGAGATGCCTGGCTTAAGCCGACAATTGGTGGAGCATCGGCTACCCATAAAGCCAGGGTATCGGCCGTTTAAGCAATACCCACGGCTCTTTAATCCGGCTTTGTACAATTTCATTAAAGAAGAAATAGAACGATTGTTAGAGGTCAAGTTTATCAGGTCTTGCCGATACGCTGAGTGGGTTTCTAACATTGTTCCTGTTATGAAAAAGAATGGCCAGCTTCGGGTATATGTAGACTTTAGGGATCTAAACAAAGCTATGCCAAAAGACGAATATCCAATGCCGATAGCTGATATGCTTATCGATGCTGCATCGGGCAATAAGATCATTAGTTTTCTCGATGGAAACGCCGGGTATAACCAAATATTCATGGCGAAAGCCGACGTGTCTAAAACTGCTTTGGTGCTTTGGGGCTGTGTGAATGGACTGTTATGACATTCGGCTTGAAGAATGCAGGCGCTACTTATCAACGCGCTATGAACTTGATTTTCCATGATCTAATCAGCCATATTGTCGAAATCTATATTGATGATATTGTCGTGAAATCCGAGAATGATTTGCAGCACTTGGCCAATTTAGAAAAGGTTTTTTAGAATACAAGGGCACATGTACTAAAGATGAATCCCCTCAAGTGTGTGTTTGGTGTATCGGCTGGTCAATTCCTCGAGTTTATGGTACACGAAAGAGGGATCGAAGTAAACCAAGAGAGGGTCACGGCTATAACCAATACAAAACCTCCGACGTGCAAGAATGAGCTGCAGAAGCTGATCGACAAGATCAATTATTTGCGACGGTTTATCTCAAACTTGTCCGAACGAATTCAAGCTTTCACCCTACTGTTAAAATTGAAAGACAATCAGGATTTTGTATGGGGAGCTAATCAGCAAAGGATTTCTTATGGGGACCCTACTTTAAGTTTTTGACGTTAACAACTGCGCAACTACTGCCCCTCATGATAGACACACAAGAATGCCGACTGAAAGACCCTAATAACTACCACTTCTTCTCCGGGTTAGTTTATAAAGTTTCAATTTCCGTGTTATGGTTTTGGTGATCATGATTTAGACTAGCTTATGATGTTTATGTTTAGTTTACCCTAATGTTTATGGTCAGTGACGCAGTATGTGACGAGTTGAAGTTGACCAGTAAACCTTAGCATTTTGGTACGCCGGTGGGTATTATGCATCGCCATGTACATGGTGAAAATGTGAATCGATAAAAAGATATGTGAAAAAATAAACTTAGAATTTTCCATAATCCTCAAAAGAATTATATGATGTGTAGGGAAGGATACCTTCTATATATCTGCAAAAATTCAAGAATAAGCTCAATTACATTAGCGAGATAAGGAAAGACAAATACTTACTGAAACAGTGGTTATGTACAAATGTAAGCCATAGCTGAAGGGTCAACACAAAGATAAGCAGCTCTCCTGCGTCTTCTCGAAAAAGAAGCGGCGCAGATCCGAGTTTCATGGACGAGTATGTAAGATATCTTGAGCCGAAAGATTTTTGGCAAATGCGATGATGGCTGCTGGCTCATGACTGGAGCTGAGCATCATCCTCTTTAAGCCTTTCGTCGTCTATCGTTTGCTCATCTCCTCGTCATTTCTGCCCACAACGACGGGGGGAGAGAGAGAGAGAGATTAGGAGCAGTTAACCGAGCCCAACAGCTTAGATGAGGCCGGGCCAGCAAGTAGCCGAGCCTGGATCGGTCGTTGTAACATGCCTGGCCAGCCTACCCTGAAGCGGCCCGAACCAGCCGAGCCAGACAAGCTGGCCTAACGTCTCTGCTTCGCCCAGAGACGAAGTCCGCATGGGCATGGCGGACGCGGCCGTTGCAGCACATCGTGGCTAAGGATAGCAATTAGGTACACTGGGTACAAATACTAGTACTCATTTATATCTATATCCGTAAATTAAAATCTTCTCCACAGGTATACCCGCGAAGGGTCGCAGACGGAAAATCTCGCTCATACCTGTTGCCCGCGAGCACCTGATACCCGCGAATATACCCGTTTACTTGCTACCATCAACAATCTTTTCGACCAAATGGTGCTAGAAGCTAATGAGCTATAGTATTAATACAATCTTTTTGATAAAGTTATAGGTATTAGCAACATTCTATGAGTTAAAGAATGATTATCAATGATTCAAAATTTCAAATATACATAAAAATAAGAATTAAAATAATACATGCAGACAAATAATATATAGATAGTCAAGTTCAACAATTACTGAAATGACGTACCACAAATTAGGGATCGAGTGGGCAATTGGATGCCTGTTTTAGCACGTATGTCAATAGGAGGTGGCGGGTAATCGAGCGGAACGGGTACGGGTGAAGGTCCCCATACCCATACTCGTTTACCCGTCGAGTAGAGTTTAGCCCCATAAACATACCCACAGGTAATAAAAGAGAAACATAACCACTTCTATTAGAGTTTTTATCCAAAGGTACACGAGTAATCAGATAAAATTGTCATCCCTAATGGTGGCCGTTTCCCATGGGGATTGCGCTGGACGGAACGGCCGAGCGTGCCTTCCATCCATGTCGCTGTCGGTCTTGACGGGTGTTGCCCGCAGAAACAGGCCCGCCGGCGTCCTATCGGCTGCGCCCAAAGAGGGTAAGGAATTGCGTCGCTTTAGTTAGTTACTAAACCTGCTTGTCTGCTAGTTAATTGTTTCTAGCGCTGGCCGGCGTTCCTCAGTCCTCACCGAAACGATCTCCCCAAGGCCGTCATCAGCGCATACGTTTCTCGATCTCTTCTTCAATATACCCCTGCCCCCCGGGCTCTCTCTCTCTCTCTCTCTCTCCCCCTCTCTCTCTCGCTGCGCGATCGAGGACAACATGAACAATCTTCTGACGGTAATGTTGTACCTTCTGTCAAGAAGCAGTTCCTTTTCTTCGTTACATGTATATGCTTTGTGTTCTTTCTGCGAACGGCATGCAGTAAATTAGAGAACAAACTGACGTAGTTCGAGGCTTCGTGCCAATTGATCTATGATCTGCCTTATTTCTAGTTTATTCATAGGTCGGTACTTGGACAGGATGCAAAGCCCCGATTAATATCCTGATAACTATAGGGTAACTAATAAGGATTTCTAACTGCGAAGACCAATTGTCCTTCTGGTTGAAAACTTCTAGTAAACTAGTCAAACTTATAATTCTGCCATCATAGAAAACTTCGTGATATGCTTGTTGATCTATATTGCTGCTGATCCTTTCGATTCAACTGTAGGATTCTTTTGAAATGGATGAGAGGCCCCAAAAGGAGAGGGACATCGAGTTGGGGCATCAAAATTCCAAGAACAAATCAGATTATGGACTCGAGGACTTCTTCGAAGAGGTTTGATATCCAATTCATGTACACCAGGATTTTGATCCATTCTTATCTACAGTTGTGTAGCCACAGTAGAGTTTGGTTGATCATACAAAAATCATCGACCTACATTCTTATAGAAAGTTCTCTTGCACTAGGTCAAGGAGATTGAGATGTTGTTGGACAAGATGTCCAACATAGTTCACAGACTTCAGGTAAACTTTGTTTCCAACATTTTGTCTGATGTTAGTTCTACCTGGCAATATTTTCCTTACATTTTCTTCATCACCTTAGCTTTGACTTGTAATAAAGACAAATTATACTTTCTGACCATATGTAGGAAGCCAATGAGGAGTCAAAATCGGTCACTAAGGCTTCCGCAATGAAAGGTGCAGACTATATGCTGATACATTCATCTTGCATTTCTCAGTGGTATGAATGATCTAGCTGATACATTCATATGAAATAACTCACCTTCCAGCAATCAAGGGGCGCATGGGGAAAGACATCGATGAAGTGGGGAAAATAGCGCGGAACATAAAAGTGAAGTTAGAACAAATGGACAGAAATGTACTGATATAACTTGTCCAGTTCTGCAGTATATGAATTCACCTGATAATGGGCTAATTCTGTGGGGCTCACTCTCCTATTCGGTTTGCAGAATCTTGAGAACAGAAAGAAGCCTGGGTGTGGGAAGGGCACGAGCGTAGATCGATCAAGGATGTCGATGACCATGTAAGATCTTCATGCATTTCTTGTGTAATTTCAACCATCTACAGTAACTTAAGTTACTAGTAACTGCTACGTGGTAGATAATTACTACTAGATCTTGAGGAAGTATACGGTGAAAGTGGACATATGGTGAAATCATGAAAGTAATCAAACAGGGGCATTAGATCAAATTTGAATGGTTCAGATCTAAGTGGAATCCCACCTTCTCACTTAAACACGTTTTACACATAACCCTCTAGAAAAATTGCAAAATTACACACTTTAAGTGGAGGAGGTAAGATTCTATTTAGATCTGAACCATTCAAATTTGATCCAATGCCCCTGTTTGATTACTTTCATGATTTCACCATATGCCTACTTTCACCATATACTTCCCCCTGGATCTTTCCTTCCTCTGCTTCTTCTATAAGACTGTTCACTTTCAATAAGCTGGGCATTATCCTTGTGTCTAATGAAATATGTACAATTATATATGTTTAATCTTGAGGCAAGTTCAACTTGGTTCACCATTGATCCTTAAATCACCAACAATAATTTATGACAAACAAGTTGATTAGAATCTATTTCCAGGACCTTTGATCAGTAAACCAGTCAGTCCAAAATTATTGAAGCGGTCAGAAAACAATAACAAGGAACTTTTGCAAAAAAAAAAAAAAGAAAGAAAGAAAGAAAGAAAAAAAAGAAGTGAATTGTGATGGCTCTCTCTTGGTTATTGCAGTGCATTGAAGAAGAAGCTTAAAGAAAGAATGAACGATTTCCAGGTGCAATTATTTAACTTACTGTCCATCTTATATGCCAAAACAAATTAAAGATCATGCAGCATAGTAAACTACATTCGTTACAGAATCTAAGGCAAACTATCCAAGAAGAGTACCGAGAAGTCGTTGAGAGGAGGATTTTCACGGGTCAGAAACTTTTTCAAGTTGCTTCGTTCTCTTTCTGATACATAAGTTTAGTTTGGATTATTGTCTTACCGTTCATGATAAACCTGCTTGAACTATAACAGTCACTGGAACAAAGCCTTCTGATGAGGTGAGGATGATGCAAGTGCTACTACATTAGGTACGGTGGAATGGATTGCTCTTCTGATCTCATCACAAAACATGTAGGTGATTGACCGCCTTATTGAGACTGGCAGCAGCGAGCAGATCTTTGAGAAAGCAATTCAGGGAATGGGTCGAGGGCAGGTCAATTAACGTGTTTTATTTCGCTGAGTGCTTATGTTGTTCACCTCATTCATGAATGCTGACGATTCTTACTTCATGTTTCATAAATTGCACTTGACGTATAGATAGTCGCCACGGTTGAAGAAATTCAGGAACGTCATGATGCAGTCGTGGAGATTGAGAAAAGGCTTCTTGAATTGCAACAGGTAGTTTTGGCAAGATTGCACGTTTGATTTTGTGTTTCTGTAGTTCTTGAAAACTTCAACCAAGGTCCAATGCTGCTATTATAAACTAAGAATGCACGAGCATTTAGTACTGCCAGAATCTCCAACTAACCTATAACAGATTCACTTGTTCAGAGTTGAGCACAAATAGCCCCTGGACTAACTATATTCTGAATCCCCGCTGTTTGCTTTAACAATGGCTTATACCACTTTGTTCTCAGATTTTTGCAGATATGGCAGCACTTGTTGACGCACAAGGAGAGATATTGGACAACATAGAGAACCAGGTTCGTGACTTCCTTTCACCTTTTGTTTGCCAATCTTACTAAAAAGTAAGAACTATAAAGTTCATCAATGTGCCTGGAAACTTTGCTGTTTATGATTGCTGATGCATTTCAACTGTCAGGTTCAAAATGCTGTAAACCATGTACAAACTGGTACTGAAGCGCTGCGCACCGCTAAGAGCCTGCAGAAGAAGTCAAGGAAGTGCATGCTGATTGCAATTATTTTACTTCTGGTCATTGCGGTGATAATCGTTCTTTCAATTTTAAAGCCTTGGGCTAAGTAGGAAAAAAAAACTCTTGTGTACCGTACTCTAAACATACTTCAGCTCTTGTAAGTTGCGACCTTGAAATTTTCAGACAGCTTTTCTCATGTACTTAACTATAGTAATATGTAGTCGAAAAACAGTACCATACTACCATCAGTGTAGTTTATTGTGAATCAAATAAAATTTAGTTTAGTATGCCGATATTTTCATTTTGAAAGTAGAATCAGGAGCTTAGAGCTCTCAAAACTCTTCCACTTTGATAAAATTTTGCATCCCACAAAAACATTTGCTTAATACTAGAAACATACTTGTTGCACGAGAAATCACTGCAACAAAACACACGGTTGACATCTATTTACCGGGATAAGCATATTCCTGAAGGATTATGAGTTAGCTTACGAGTACACTTCTTTTGGATGAATTTATTTTTTATTTTTTTCGCGAGGGGGACTAATTTATATTAGAGCAATCAGCGAAAAAAAAACAAAAATTTGATACTAAAAGTATCCTGAACTTTCAGAAGAAACTAAAAGAAGGGAATTGCTAAATTGCACTTGAGTGTTTTTTTGTTTGAGAGCACTCAGTTTTTTTTCTATTAGATATTACTGTTTTTTTGTTTATAGGAACTTAATATTTTTTGTCTATTAGATATTGTTTTGTGATCCACGTTGTGTTTTATCATTTTGATTTTGTCAATATTTTATTTTGTGATTCACGTTTTTGTTTAGTGTGTTCTTTATAGTTTGTTTCGTTCCTCTATTTTTTACAGATTGTCACGTTACTTTTTACATAATTTAATTTGTGTAAAACTAGTGTATAATTGATATAAAAAACCATGTAGAGGAAAATAATGTTTTTTTACAAATTATCACATCATTTCTACATAATTTAATTTCTGTAAAACTAGTATATAATTGATGTAAGAGAAATGTGAGTGTTTTTTAGTAAAAAAAACACTCAGGTGCTCCCTAGACACCCCCCTAAAAGAATCATGAATTTTGTTGATTTTCGTAACAGGCAGTCTTACTGAACCATCCATTGAGTGTCTATGCATACAAACTAACAGTAGTCAAAATCAAGTGATATATCCAATTTCCAATTGATATGGTCGTAGATTCATATCAATACAGTTAACCCAATTGAGTGTTCCAGTTTGAGTCATAACTGAATTCATATATAGCTAGGAAATTGGTTGTATCATGCATGCCAATTATAGTTCAGTTTGTAAGGTATCTAGTTCCGTAGCTGATGACCTGAAGGCACTTTTATTATTTTCAATTATTTTAGAGCTTTCCTCGGTGTCATCGTCACATCCTGGACTTGGCAAGAACATGTTGGCTGTTGCTCTCACTTTCGGGCCTAGTCCACGAGCCCTTGAACTGCTCTTCAGTAACTCCTGTAAGCACACATCCAAACATTTAATTAGAATAAAAAAGAATACATAGCATGAACAAATTAACTGTGCAAAATAGGCTATTAGACCAACAAACCACTCAAATTAATGTGCACGGAGAATAGTGTGTCTAAACCATATAGAAACTCGCCTTTGCCCATGGCTGCAGTTGAGGAGATGCCACCTTGCACAGTCTTGAGCACCCTGTCATAGAAGTTGGCGCCTGACCACTTCTGATGCTCCAGCGTCTCCACCCCATTGCCCCTCTCCTCCCTCTGGATCCTCTCCACGTAGGCCAGCATGCCGCGCCGGGCAAAGTCCCGCGAGAAAGTGTCGGTGACGAGCGCGTCGGCATGGAACCCGGCGAGAGTGATGAACTGCCAGACGTACCCGAGCTGGGCCACGCGCGGGATGAACGCCGCCATGTCGGCGTCCGTCATGCCGGACGCGTCCCAGTTGAACGACGGCGAGAGGTTGTAGGCCAGCATCGTCTCGGGGCATGCCGCCTTCACGCCCTCCGCGAAGGCGGTGCACTCGGCGATGTTGGGGCTCGACGTCTCCATCCAGAGCACGTCGGCGTGCGGCGCGAAGGCGCGCCCGCGGGCGACGGCCGCCGCGACGGAGCCCTGGAAGCGGTAGAACCCTTCCCTGGTTCTTGGCAAGTCCCAGTCCCAGAACACGGACGTCACGCCGATACTCGCGGCAATGTCGCGCGCTTGTTCGTGGGACACGCACTTGTCGTAGCTCGTAGCGCTGCTCCATTCCTGGAGCTTGCGTTGCTTGTCATGGTCGCTGGTGTTGAGGCTTGCGATGGCGTCCTTGACGCAGTCGGAGAAGGTCTTCAGCTGCGCGGTGGCGAGCCAGTCATCCTCGATGGCCTGGAGCTCCCTGCCGTTCTTGCCGGCCCCCATGGCGTCGGAGAGCACGGTCGCGAGGCTCTGGTTCTTGAGGTGCGGGTTTGTCGCGCCAAGGATGAACTGGTGGTCGCGTGCGTCGACGTTGGTCTGGATCAGCGTGGCGGCGACGGCATCGGTGCGCGCGACGAGTACGGTCTCCACGCCCATGACGTCAAACTGGAGCCGGGCGGCGACAAGGCGGTTGACGAGCTCCGAGACGGCTACGAGAACCTTCCCCGCCATGTGCCCGCACTTCTTGGTCACCGACGACTGGTCCTCGAGGTGGACCCCGGCGGCCCCACGCTCGACGAAGAGTTTGCACAGCTTGACGGTGGCCGTTGCGCCACCAAAGCCAGTGTCACCGTCGGCGATGATGGGCTTGAGGAAATCCACGTACGGCGCGTGCTCACGCTCCGCGCGGGGCAGCGACATGCGCGCCTCGCGCTGCTTGCGGTCGTGGTAGAGCTGCGCGAAGAAGAGGTGCTCAACCTTGTTGGGCACGGTGTCGTAGGGGTAGTCGGCGAGGTCGGGCCCCGGCTCGTTCGTCGAGGTATGCGTCGACGAGCACTGCCACCCGGAGACGTAGATGGTGTCCAGATGCTTCGCCATCATCGTCACCTGCCAGCGCGAAACACATGTCAAAACTCCCTGTCGTGCACTTTGACTGGCCTCGCCGCATGGATCACCGGAAAAACTGGCGAATTACCTGGACGGGGTCGAGCGCGCCGAAGGTGCGGGAGGCCGTGCCGTTGGCCTGGTGGGCCTTGAGCGTGCGCCAGAGCTTGGCCATGTCGCCGGAGGCGTAGCTCTGGCGGAGCGTGCCGCGGAGGAGGACGACGTCGCGGGCGGTGTAGGGCGCTTGGTGAGCCGGAACCTCTCCGTGTTCCACCACGCCTCCACCTCGGCCACCTCCGCGTCGAACCGCCCTTCCTCCTCCATTATCTGCAGTCGTTCAGAAAAGAGAACGAAGATCATCACACGTACGTTCAGCATCATCGTCAACCGAAATGTATCATCACAACACGATCAGATCGACTAACCAAAGAAGGCACGGAGACTGGAGACGTCATTGGTAGTGCGTACTACTCTAGGAGTACGTGGTATATATACCTAGACAGAGAGGGACGCACTTAAAAGATCAAGAAGTGCAAGTGATGAATGCATGCCTTGGCTGCTTCACCTTGGACTCCCACAGTATATATAGGGAGGGGTGACGTCCCAAAAGCTGCAACCCATCCATGCATGCAGCTTAATTGGTAAGTAACGTCTCGCTTCGATCTTTCGATGCTTATCGTGGCAATCTGGCATGTTGTGGTACAGGTGATGGTTGCAACGGTGAGTTATGGTCTCCACGTCGACGGTGGCGTCCACGATTTTGATCAGTTTCGCACTTGGACAAAACCTGATTCATACACTTCTTGGACAGTAGCGGTGGTTAGCTCTGGTTGCACATAAGCTGATATCGGTTGCGTCCGTATTCCTCCAAACACCCATCTGCGTATACAGAGCCGTGACCGATGACTACTGTAACTAAGACTTGCGCATTAGCCGTGCACATTGCTGCTGCTGCTGCGGCTGCAATGCATCAGACGGAGATGGAAATGCAAAGTGCAGAAATGAAATGGGCATCCCTAACCTTCTGCTCGATACACATATGCCCGTGCATATCTGTAGCTGATTGCAGGTTGCGGCGGAGGGCTGTAAGGCCCATGACGGCGAAGTCAAATAAGGATTGGCCCGGGTGCACACACCTACCGAATGGGATAAGGATTGGGCTGGCGGCTGCATCGGGAGGGAGGGAGCGACGACCAAGTAACTAAGTAAGCATGGGAGGAAACATTTATCGCTCCACATCAGACTTCCGGCTCCGTGTAGTGCCATCCATGCCATGCTCCTACTCGCCAACACGCCACTGTTTACGCTCTACAGCTTCTAGAATCTAGACGCGTGGCCCCTCACAGTCAGTCAGTCAGTCACCGGGCGTGGATGGAGCCAGGTGGGCGGGGCTCATGGCCTTCTCGTGCCTTCCGCACGGCCCGCAGACGAGAGCTCGAGGCTCAGTCTGGAAGTGAAGGAGCAGCCTCGGCGTCTCGCCGTCTCCCCTCGGCGAAGGCCGAGTTCCCGACGGTGAACGGCAGCCTGCCCGTACGTAGTTTTGCACTTTTGTACGAGGTCCAGCTAGTGCTCGAACGGGCGCGCGGCAGGAGGTTTTCCACGCGGCCCTGGCGGCACGCAGCCTGCTAGGTACGTAAATACTCCGTCCTCCGAGGCCGGCGATGTGCGGCCGAAGTGGGCGGCCGGTTGGCTTCTCCCACGTTGCAGGTTCTGAAGTTGAAGCCCAGTTTGAGCGTGTTTGCTCAGGCAGCGAAAAAGATCGAGAGGGTTCGAAACAAAATTAATTTGATTACAGGGAATTGCTAAATTGCACTCGAGTGTTTTTTTGTTTGAGAGCACTCAATTTTTTTTTGTCTATTAGATATTAGCGTTTTGTTGTTTGTGAGAACTTAATTTTTTTTGTCTATTAGATATTGTTTTGTGATCCACGTCGTGTTTTATCATTTTGACTTTGTCAATATTTGACTTTGTGATCCACGCTTTTGTTTGGTGTGTTCTTTCTAGTTTGTTTCGTTCCTCTATTTTTTACAAATTGTCACGTTACTTTTTACATAATTTAATTTGTGTAAAACTAGTGTATAATTGATATAAAATACCATGTAGAAAAAATAATATTTTTTACAAATTATCACATCATTTCTACATAATTTAATTTGTGTAAAACTAGTATATAATTGATGTAAAGGAAATTTGAGTGTTTTTAGCAAAAAAACACTCAGTGCTCTAGACACCCCTTGATTATAATAGTTAATAGGTTTAAAATCTAAATGAATATATTTTGAACAAAAAATTAATGAGGTTCGGTTCGATAGCAACTCGTTAACTCGAATTTGAAATAACCATTTAAACAATAAATAAAATAATTTTATATTAAATTATATTAATTACAATAAAACTCGATAATAATTGTTAAACTCAACATCTAGCTCGCCAGACGCCACTCAGTGCGTAAACTGCCATGAGTCGCCCAGTGCTCCCTTCCATGAAACAAGTGGGCGGCTCGCCATTAGATCGTCTCAAGGGTTGCCGTCAGGCGTCCCTGCTTCGGCGCATGGGAAAGGGCAAAGTAGGGAAGGGAATCACGGTACGAACGGCGTTCGCCCCGAAGCGAATCCTCCGGATAGGAGAGAGGTACCGTCATGTCGGGCGGGCGCAGCATTCCTTCGCTGCCTCGCGCCTGGGAGACCAACGAACTCCGTCTCCGCGTCGAGAGGAAGCTGCGAGTGGAAGAGGCGAGGCGACATTTCCGGCGACTTAGCAGATCCGGGCATGACCGAGCGGAGGTGCACGAGTTCGATCTCTACTGGTGAGGTAAACCCTTGACCACCGTAGATCTGGAGTAGATATGCATTTCGAAGTGGTAGAGCATGGGGAAAATAATGGATTGGGGGGATTTGCTTCGAATCTGTACTAGAAATTTGGGGTGGATTTGGTTGGAATCGGAAATAGAAATTGGGGGGGATTTGGTTGGAATCGGAACTAGAAATTGGGGGGGGGATTTGGTTGGAGCGGATGTGGACATTCCGAGCATATACATTTCGTTGAGACTTGGTTGCAATGAAAAGTAGAACATTCCGGGCAGGAGAAGATCCCTGGGCGCATTGCTTCTTGTTCATTGTGGTTCATGACCTTCGGTTATTGACATTAGCAGTAGAAGAACACCTGATTAATTGTAGAGCACCTAGCATCAGTTAATTCTAGTTAGCATGCGGCGGTAGCTTCAGCTTCAGATGATGGCATCCCTGGTTTTTGTATTTTTTTTTGGTGTCTGACTAAATTAGAACACAACAGTAGTGAGAATCAATTCGGCTTAATTGTTTTTGTCATGGCATTGTATGGATGCTCATTTGGAACTATGAGATGGTAGAAGCATGGTGGTTGTCTGTTGTGGTGGTGAGTTGAACATGTAGATTGAAGCATGGTGGTTGTGTGTTATTCTGGTTTTTTAGATGGAGGAACGCAGGCTACGCAAAGTCATCTCGAAGATGCGAGATCTGATAGAGGACAAGGCTGAGGATCTGCGAAAGGTTGTGGGAGAAAACTTCAGCAAGGGCGATGGCACTTGCTGCAACGACTTGAACCGGGCGCTTCTAGAGGTGGAGGCAATAGCGGAGAGCTTGATTCAAATCTCGTTGGACACCAAACAGTACGAGGATGTCCCGGGTCAGAGTGAGGACACTAAGGAGGTTCACGTCGCCGCCGATGATTCCGATCTGCACTCACCATGGTTCGGGTTTATTACCCCGACCTTGTTAAGTCGATGTGGATGCCCGAGTCCGTGGCGGTAGCGATCGGTCTTCGAGTCCGATCGGTCATGGCATCTTCGCTACGGTAGTACTTAGTGGAGGACTATCTAGTGTTTTGTATCGATATGTCGAAAGTCGATGTGTCGAACCTTCAAAGGTTTGGGGAATGAGTCCGGTCTTAAGGACTTTTGGTATTTAGATGTTCTATTCTATCCTCTGAACTCGGATGTGCAATGTACTTTTATGAATTTCAATGTGTTCGTGTCCGGTTCTATGACGTTTCTTGAAATGCAATCGAACTACTTGTTCTTAGGCTAGTTGATGTGTTGCTTAGTTTCCAATTGAGTTTTGGATGTGATCTTGGCAGTCAACCAATTACCCTAGCTTCAAGTTTTTGGGCTTTACATGTGCTGGTGCTGACAGCTCTTTGTTAGGGTTTAATACGTGGATAGCTGTGCAGAGAATTGGATAGGCTGTGTCTTACTCAATTCTCTTTTCGCCGCTCTCTGCAAACCCTTCGAGAAATTTGGCAGTACCGGTCATAAGCTAGGTTTTTTTGGCAGCTAATCAGTGAATTGCTTGGTTTTTTTGGCAGAAATGCAGGTCTCCTGTCATAATCAGTGAAATGCAGGGTTTTGTTAGCTGCTCTCCTGCCAATTAGATAGGTCTGGGGGCAAGGCTTTTTATTAGGCTGAAATGCAGGTTCATCTAGTATTGCACTGAAATTGAACAGTTGGGGTTTCATTTTTCATCAGGTTCATTACCTGCGGTACATTGTTCTTCAGGTTGATTAGCTAGGATATGGAAGAATTTGAGGTAGCAACTAAAATTGAAGAGTTCGGTAGCAACTTGTCATAATCGATGAATTGCTTCACCGATTAGATGAGGCATTAAACTTAACATCCTTGTAGTACGAAATTACTTGGTTTGCTAGGCTACTAGTTCTGTTGATTAGTTTCGAACTGATTTTTCGATGTGATCTTGTGCAGTTGTCTTCGTGTCTGGTTCTGTGATTTCTGGACGCACAGTTTTCAATTATGAAATTGACGTCTCCTTTTATAATCAGTGAAATGCAAGGTTTTTTTCACAGCTCTCCTGCCAAATTGATAGGTCTGGGGGCAAGGTTTTCTTATGCTGAAGCGCAGGTTCTTCTAGTACTGCACTGAAAATGACCAGTTTGGGTATTCTTTCTCCTATAGGTTCATTACCTGGGATACATTGTTCTTCAGGTTGATTACCTGGGATATGGAATTTGTTGAGTTAGCAACTGATATTGTTCTTGTTACCAGGTCGTGAGTTAGCAACTGAATTTGTAAATTACCAGGTCGTCATTCTCCTATAGGTTGATTACCTGGATATAGGTTCATTACCAGGTCGTGAGTTAGGAACTGAAATTTGTTGAGTTAGCAACTGAATTTGTTGAGTTAGCAACTGGAGTTTGTTGAGTTAGCAACTGAATTTGTTCGACCACCGTGTCGTGAGTACCGGGATATAGTCGATCACCGTAATCGACAAATTCACGACGAGTTGAGTTAGCAACTCGCTTGAGGTAGTCGACATTCGGATATAGTCATCACCGTGCCGTGAATTTGTTCAACACCGTGTCGTGAGCAACCGGAGTTTGTTGAGTTAGCAACCAAAATTGCAGTTCTGTAACAACCAAGTCACCACCGTATTCAATCTTATGAGGTACCTATTGCCATCAACAATCTCCGTGTAACTGTTGGTTTGTGACCATTACAGGAAGATTTCAAAGATCGAGTACTCACTTTTGTTCAATTACCTGCTAGTTTTGTCAGGCTGCAGTATAAATGTTTGCGTCGAGTATGTTTTCTTCACTTACCTGCATCTTCCTGACAGCATTGCCTACCCAGTATTCAATAGTTGTATCATTCTTGAGTATTTTCATGAGTTGCCGGGTTGTCAAGTGATGAAATCTGTGCTCTGGGAGCTTACATACTGATGACTGGTAGTTGAACTGCGTGGCTACTCACTGATGGCCCATGTTGGCATAATGAATTAGTTGGTTCTTTAACTTTGTTAAGAGATAAGTACTGATGACCGGCGAGAGGCGCTTCTCGATGATTTTAACGCTGCAAGCTTTAAGGACCCTTACTCATAGAAGTGTTGGCATAAACAAAGAGTTGGTGATTTAACAATGTTTTGAGATATGTTATGTCCACTGCAAGGAGGATCCAAAGTACGTTGCCACCATCGAAGAATGGTGTGATTGGTATGATGTACAAATTTTTTTTCAGACGTGGGCGGCTATGTTTCATCTTCTTTTTCAGACATCGAGGCATTGCAATCAATTTCGTTAATGTAACTTTTTGGTTTCTAACCATATCCGAATCGTTATGGGTCCATTACATTCTCATTCTTGAGTAATTTGAACTTCAATATCGCACATTGAGTCATAATTGATCCCTGCCCCGACAGTGACCTATTTTGCTTCAAGCATCGCAGGAAGAGGTTATGGATCCTTTCTTCGCGACTACATGCGGATAAGTCCGATCGATCGGTTGGCCTTCTCCATCAATTCTGCGCTAAACATCAATGGTGACGGCAGGTTCCCCACGACCGGTGAAGATGGCAAGGTGTCCCCATGAAGCTAGGCCGTCCTCAAGGAAGAAGGGGACAAACATGTGTCCAAGACCGACAGATTTAAATGGATCGCCGACGAGGATGAGGTCCTAGTCGGCGCTTGGTTGAATGTGAGCCAGACCCCATTGTGGGCAAAGACCAATCAATCAAAACCTATCGGAATCGGATTGCGGACTATTTCAAGACGCATACCACGAATCATGGCACGTAACGCCCACAAAGGCTATGGTGAACCACCGGCGTTGATCAATGAGTCGATCGCCAGCATCGTGGGTTTCTCAATCGATTGACGGGTTGAACCAGAGTGGCACCACCGAGCGTGACAGGTAAGCATACACACTTCATTACTTTTTACGGCCGAACTACAATGTATCGATGCATCGTTGTACACATGTCCTTCTCAATTGCATGGACAGATGGCCCATGCGGCGAGGATGTACCAGACGTTGAGGGAAGGCTTTCAGATTTCAAGATCGCCGGGTGATCCTAGCCGATCACCCAAAGTGGGCTGCGCACATGGGCAACAAGAGGCAAAGGACAATGCGGGACGGACCTCCAGGTGGTGCACCAGGGGGGTCGAACAACATGACCGACCAGCTCGACCCTGTTGGTTCATGTGACGAGTCCACAAGACCCGTCGGCCGGGATACAGCCAAGGCGGCGAGGAAGAGGGCTAGTACCAAAGAAGCATCCTCGGTGGGCGCCTATATCGAAAGGGCCGACAAGATCGGCCAAGCCAAAAACGAAATAGTGGATGTGAAGCGCCGACAAGTACACTTGATGGAGATGGCGGAGGAAGAGAGGATTATAAACATTGATTTGACCAAGCCGACAAAGCGGCTCTTCAAGATATAAAAAGCGCCAGATCGACATATTGAAGAGGCAGAGACCGACCTTGCTAGATTGATTGCTTATCTGTGTGTTTTCAGAATCTTGGTCATTATGATGGTTATGTGCATGGACTTCACTACAAAATGTGGTGCCTTGTTGTTTCATGGATGATGTTATTTTGGGTATGGACCTTTTGTTATGAGCAAGCTATGTTATGAGACTTTGTTTGATGACATGTTGTGTTAAGTTATGAGATGTTGTGCTGACTCATGAGATGTTGTGTTTGCTCGGCCCTTTTGTTATGAGCAGTTATGTTATGAGACTTTGTTTGATGACATGTTGTGTTAAGTTATGACATGTTGTGCTAACTCATGAGATATTGTGTTTGCTCGGCCCTTTTTGGATCACGTATGGAACTTATCTAATTGCGGTTTGAAATGTCATGACACAAGGTCAGCCTGATGTCACGCTGAATTTATTATTAAACCTGGCATGCTTACATGACACTCACACAAGAGGGCTCAGAACAATACATGACAAGCTCACATAAAAAGATGCATAACACGATCAGGAACAAGCAACGACATCACGCTTAGACGATAGTACTACTGGCCGTGGCGTGCCCAGAGGTGTTCGACAAGGTCCGATCGCAACCGATGGTGCGATTCGCCATGTCTCTCCGTCTTTGAGTTGCTTCGATGCAAGCAGTAAGACCGACCTGCGGTGATGTCCTCACACGGCGGGTACCCATATAGTCGGCGACTCTCCGAGCTGGACCGCCCTCTCGTCCTCGATAATCATGTTATGTAAAACGATGCATGCAAATAATGTACCAAAGTGTCGCTCGATTCCAGCAACGACCGGGACCTCGTACAATAGCAAACCCGCTTGCAAGACTCCAAAAGCTCTCTCGACATCCTTCCTCGCCGCGGCTTGCATTGTGGAGAAGTGGATCCTCTTGTTTCCCATCGGGCAGAATGGCCTTCACGAAGGAGGCCCACTCAGATATATCCCGCCGGCGCAGGTAGTATCCCATGTTGTATCGGTTTCCGCGGACGTAGTACGCCACCTCCGGATTTGAAGCATCGTTATCCTCGAAAATATATTAGAACGATGTAGCACATTAATATCGCTCAAGCTACCAGCATCCCAAAGAAGGCGTGCCATATCCATAGGTCGCACGGCCACCGCCTCGTGACTATGGAAGGCTTCCGGTATGCCCTGTGAAGCTCCCCGCCATGCCTTAGGCGCTTCCTCCAAGTCCAATGCATACAATCGATGCTACCAAGCATCCCGGAAACCTCTCGCTCCCCAACTTGTAGGAGTCTAGCAGTGTCACTGCGTTCGTGAACGGAGGTATCGCATTAACACCTCCACCACCGCCTGTACAAACTTCTTCGTGAGCTAGGAGCGCAAAGATTTTCCCCAATCCGCAGTACTCGCCCACACCGCCGCCAGGACACCGTCGCTAGCCGGATAGCGCCGGCCATCTTCGCAGAGGTCCAGCCGAGCTTCCCGGTGGCATCCCTTGTTTGCGTGAACCAATCGTCGTGGCCCTCCACGGCTTCGGCTATGCGTGTAAACAGGGATCGGCTCATCCTAAACCTGCATAACACAATATCATACAAATTCAAAGAACAAAAGACATGACCTATGCATCATCCATTTTCGTGAGATGTTCGGGTTTTTAGTACCTCCGCCTGAACAATCTGTGCCCATACAGAGGGGGAGTCGCGAAGTAATCAGCATAGAGCCTAGCCGCTCCTTCACGGTGACCTCTGTTCGTAACCGCATGTCCCGGAACCGACCCCCTTCTACGGATTCTGGATTCCGCCTCCTCCTCCTCCGCTGCTGCAGCCATGAGAAGGAGGACCTCGTCGTCATCACTCGACGACGAAAGGTAGTCACGACTCAATGGATTGAAAGAACTCATGGTTGCGCTCAATGGGTGAGTTCCTGATATTGGCAATGGGGTTTGAGTGAGCACCATGAAGACTAGAACCCCTCATTATATAGAATTGCTGTATGGGATGAGAGAGGATGAGGAAAGTTAGGTACTTTTGGGAAGGGAAGGAATGGGGAAAGGAATCATTGCGGTGCTTTCTTTGTGAAGGAATGAAAATCGAAGGAATCCTTCAGGGTGGGAAGGATTCTCGGGAAGGAAAACGGTTGGAGACAGTCTTAGCATCACTGCAACTTTGCCTGTGGCTGGGATATTCAGCCCTCCACGTCGGCAGTATACAATTCTAAACACTTTATGGTTTGCAATCCGAAAATTCAAATGAATATCTTTTCGACCTAGCGTCCAATTTCCGGTCTGTTTGAATCATCGTGTTCCTTACCAGTGGCAGAGCCGGCAGAGCCAGGATTTTTATACATCTAGAACCAAAAAAAAATGATTATTACTATTGTCAAAGACTACAAACATTTAGATACGATAAAAATATAGCACAAATACACAATTAAAAATAACTTTGAATTCCATACTTAACATTTTAATTAAATAGATAAAATATCTCAAAACAATATAGCAAAGTGGAGTGGTAGAAAAGTTAATGCCTAATTAAGAAAGGTTTAGTGCATCTGAGACTATTATATTTTCATTAACAATAGAAGAATCTGAATCTGTAAAAGAAGAAATTACACCTATAAATTAGGCACACAAAACTACGAAGGTAACTATTCAGGCAAATTACATTAGAAGAATATAACATACCACTAGTACGAAAACTACAGGGTAGTTGTTTACGAGACCTCATACTTTGAAAACGATGTAAAATCTTACTATCTTCAATGCCCAGGACATGAAAAAAGCACCATTAGCAAGTAAGCAACCATGGAACAAACATTCATCACACAACTAGAAAATCAATGAACTATAGTTTGATTCTTAGCAATCATGAATAACAGCATCAGCATCACAGCAGCCAGCATGGCATGATCAAAATATTCAAGACAAGAATGTATAACACATTAACACTCAACATCCTCAACTAGAATCCTCATTCCTCAAGATGATCCCTAACATTCTAACAATGATAGTGACTTAGTGAAAACTGAGAATTAACAACTAAGTTACTAAGACATATTGCTTGTTCAGTTGTTTAGCCTTTCACAGTTTCACAGTACTTTCACCAATCACTCAATCAGACATTCAGACATCAGTAAATCAGTAATCACCATTCACTCATTCAGGCATTCCGCATTCACTAGAGTCTAGAGACCAGACACAGAGCAGCGCCGGTAGCATCATGGCGAAGAAAGATCAAGCAGTTCAGCAGCGGCCAGCCAGAGCTTGCGCTATGCATCGACGGGCGCCACGAAGGGTGGGCCGACTGCCAAGGACCAGACGGTGAGGCCACAGGGGGCTGGGGGTAGTGGCCGGCCATGGCACCGTCGCTTGTCGGTAGGTCGGCTGGTCGGTGACTTGGTGGGATCTACGTACTCCGGTCTCCAGGCGAGACGTGAGCAAAGAATTAACAATGAGAGGGGCTGTGGTCTGAGCAAGCGACCGTCTGGAGGGGGCGGCGGCTAGGCTGCATACATGAGCTCGAATCATCGGATCAGGCATGGGCAGGAGGACCGAGCATGCGGAGCCACAGAGGCCCGCAAGTGGAGCAGCCAAGCAACGAGCGAGGCTGGGGTCGGGAGCGATGGCTAGCCGGCGGGAGTATAGAAGTATTGATCTATTTATATCTAGCAAACCACACACATTAGACGGTCCAACTGGTGACCCAGATGTTTGGTGATCTGATTTTTAAAACTATGCCTGCAAGTCATAAGGGCATGTAAGGCTATGTCACACAAGATTTTTGGTGATGTGGAGGAAAATGTTATTGTCAGGAATTGGATAAATTACCATAAAGACCATCAAGCCCCGGCAGCCCGTCTTCGGTCGACCATGCTTCCCTTTTGGTGTCGTGCCAAAGGGAGATCCTCGAACGAGCCAGCTGCCGGCCATACCCGTCCGCGAGCATACGGCTTAGGCCTCTGAGCATGATTGCTCGGGCTGGCGGCTAAGGCCGGTCGCGACCAAGAAAGAAACCCGAGCATGCCCCGCAGGTCATGCCTGGGCTGAAAAGGCGACGTGGCAACAACTGCGTTAACCGTTACGCCACGACTCGGACCCATCACATCTACGACGCCGCGTGGCGAAAATCAAGGGATAGTCGCTGCCACGCGAGGCCACGCAAGGGCGTGACATTCGGATGCGGTTGATTTAAACCATCTATAAATACCTCCTCAGAACACGCCGACAGGGACATATAGAGGCCTACATACACATACAGATACAGATACGCACGTGCGCACCCCAAGAGGGGCAGACGCAAAAACAAGAAGCACGTGTAGGCTCTGTAATAGCAATACTCTTTTGTAACCGGGCATATGCAAAGCTAAACCCTGCCAAACCCTTGTAAGCATCAAGATAACGAGCAAAAAAGCACTGGACGTAGGGTTGTTATCTCGATCGTGAGAGGCCCGAACCAGTATAAAAATCCCCTTGATTCGCCGCCCCCTTTGGTAGCTCGACCTCGTTCACACGGTATTCTTCGGACGCTAACCCTCCGTGGGAAAAGGGGCTCGGTTGATCCCTCAATTAATAAGTAAGCTCAGCGAGAGGCCTGTTCCCTAAGCGCCGACAGTTATCTACTATTTAACAACAACCTAATAGACGCCTTTATATTGTGTGTACTATTGTATAGATAGTCTATTAATTGTACGAGAGACTATTATAAATAACTATATAGATAGTCCATTGTATGAGTTGTCTTTAACGCTATCTATAGATGATATGTAGTTGTATTATAGACTACCAATTAGGGTTTGAAATCTCGTTTTCGCTCGACATCTCAGAGCTAGTCGGAGAGCGAAATCTCACTGAGATCTTAGAATTTCTGATAAATCTCAGATGAAATACGAAAAATTTCAAATTAAGATTTTTTTTCTAACGAGAAAACTCATATCTCGGCAGGTTTTACTGAGATCTCGGCCAAATTGCACCGTGTGAAAAATAGCACAAATGATATCAAAAAATTTTTAAATGTTTTTTGGAGATTACTGACATATCATTGATATTTTTATAAAAATTTCAAATGATTATCAAATATGAGGAATTTTTAAAATTCAAATATTGCTACTATCCTTATAAAACACTGACCGACAAATTTGAACCAAACGAAAAATAAAACAAACGAGGTTAGAAAATTTTGAATTTTTTTGTCCATAGTTAGATGCATCAATAATATTTCCTATAAAATTTTCAGATTATGTTCAAGGTTCATGAATTTTTAAAAATTCTTACCAAATAAAAATAGTACAAACCACATTAGAAAATTCTAAAAATTTTTGTGGATGTTTCTGATGTATCATTATTATTTCTATAAAATTTTAGTTTGATGATCAAGCTTTAAAAAGTTTTAAAAATTCTGACAGTGCTACATCCTGATAAAAACGTGATGATTAATACATAGATTTGCTTTAGCAACCAAAAAAGGTTTAAAATTTTTAAAAATTTTGCAAAAGGGTTCTAATGAAATGCTTGAGATCTCATAAAATTTTGAATCATTATCACACTCTAGTGAATTTAGAAAATTCTTACAAATGCACTGTACCATTTATGTTCTTTCTATTTTTGATTTTTGAAATATAACAAATGAATTTCAATGCATACATTGATTTGATTGAGCAAACAAAAAATGTTAATTTTTTTGAAAATTTTATAGAATTGTAATGAGGCAATTGTTAATCTCTAATAAATTTTTTTGATCATGATCACGCTCGAGAAATTTATAAAATTATTACAATGTTACTATCCCAATTGTGTTCATTCTATTTTTGATTTTTAAAGATAATAAATGAAGTTCAATTATTTTGAAAAATTTTCTTATGATACTACACTTCTTAGGATGGTACCATAAATTTTTAAAAATATGATAAAGTACATAAAATTTTATAAAAATCCAAAAGTGTTTCTTCGCTTTTTAAAAATATCTCAAAAATTGGTTTTAAACAAATTTTCATAAGAGATGACTTTCTTAAGGGTTATAGGACTAAATCTGGTCAAATACAGTAAAAAAATAAGTCAAAAACATAAGATCTTGGCCAAATTTGGTGAAATCTTGCCGAGATTTCTGATATTACTGTAGTAATTTAATTTTTTTACTCCAATCAGCATTTTAAAAATCGTCCACGTCTGGAAACCGTGATCTCAATGAGATCTCATGAAATTTCGACAAGATAGTAAACTTTACTACCGTCATCTATATTACTGTACATGCTTTAATTGGACCGTGGGTTAGGATGGGTGTGATTTACTATATGCCAGGCGCACACTTATAGCAAACAAGGATCAAAATCTCGCCAAGATCTCGTGAAACCTCGGCGGACGGTGAGATAAAAAATTTCGGACAAAATGCTTATAAGGTCTTTTACGCAACCCGTTCACAAAATAATGTTGGCTCAGTTGGTTAAGGCTACTGTGCAACCAGCGTAAGCTCAGGGGTTTGAACCCCAGCCTCGCCAAAAAATTTTTTGGACTTCCTTCACTGCTTCGCATATCCAACCGAATTTGACCTTCGGCTCCTGCGCATATTCACTTGATTTAATTTTTTTGCTTCCCCAACCTCATCGCCAGATCCCCATTCTCATCGGCGTCATCGCCATTCACTAGATCCGCAGGACCCCAACCTCGGCCGAGCAGCACCGTTCCTCCTCCAAGCTCTCCCCCAGTCCCCTCACGCCGTCCTCGCTGTGCTCCCTACCTCCCCCTCGCAGCACCGTCCTCGTCGAGCCATCCTCGCTGCGCCGTCCGTCGTCCTCGTCGAGCTGTCCTTGTTGCGCCGTCTTTGCCGAGCTCCTCGTTGCGCTCCTTCTCGTCCACGCCGGTGCTTCCTCGTCCACGCCGAGCCAACTCCGTTGGTCCATCCTCGCCTACATCCATATCCGTTCGCGCCATCCACTTCACAGAGGTATCAAAATTGTTGAGATCTTGTCATTTTCTGCTAAGATTTGGGTATTTTCTACCGAAATCTCGGAAATCTCATTTAAAAAAGATGGGATTTGAATTTCGTTTTTTGAATTTCGTTTGTATTTTATCCGGAGAACCGAAATCTCATCTGAAATTTCAAATTTTGGAGGGTGATGAGATTTGAACCGAAAACGGAATTTGAAACATTTGATAGCAAATGGCTGTTTGATCAGCGCACGCATGTGGGGCCATTAAAAGGTTGCTTTGGAAGGCCAGTAGGCAAGAGCGCTTCCACGTACGCGCAGGGCCGTACTTTTTTTTTGCCCTGTGCTAAATTAAAATTGTTCCTACACTTAAGAATAATTAATTACAAAAATAGTTATCATTTAATTATCTAGCTTTTACTTGAAAAGCATCATTGTTCTAGTATTCTTTAAAACAAAATCATCAATTACCTTTTCCATTAATCTTCCTGAAATTAAAATTAGATATTAAATTCTACCAAGCCTACCGTGGCTAATCCTTTTAGTCTTTTTATGTAATTATAGACCATAAGGGTCTGTTTGGTAGAGCTCCAGATTCCAGTTTCACCTGAAATCTGAAACTTGTAGGCTAAAATAAAGTGAATTAAATTTATATTTTTGGTCTAAAATGTAAACAAGATGATCTATTTAAACACTCTTAATGTACTCGCAGCTTCAGCTTCACAAATCTGGAGAAGCTGAATCCCTGTCAAACACACCCTAAGTATGACTTCAACAACTTCAGCTTATAAAATCTCATTTTTGCACGGTCACCGGAATTGTCAAGAGTATTCTAGATAGTAATTATGCAATTCTGCATTGAACCCATAGACCTAGGTACCGATCACAGAATCAGAACAAGTGGGCCTAAAGTCCATCCTCACACAGTTGAATGCAGATTCTCCCTTCTTTCCAAAAGGAATTGGATCTCATAGCCTGAGACAATTTGAAAAGTAGGTCTCATTCTCATTTTCAGATGAAATATTGTACACTGATTGCATCAAAGAAATAATCTAAGCAAGTTCAACAGATTGAGAATATCAACATGGCCCATATTTTTCCTAGAAATTAATTCTAGTAGTGACTCTAACTTCGCATAGGGTACGGTACATTACAACCATTATTGGACAACCCATCTGAAGTACGGCCTCAAAACAATTACTCTCTTTGTTCATAAATACAAAATGTATTTTGACTTTACACAAGGATTAAAGTTAAGTAAAATTGAGAAAAGGTATGAGTGAGAATGACTTAGATACCCTACTTATTGTTTTAAAAGATAAGATAGGATATTTATGTGTGGTGGTCATGAATAAATGTATATAGTTGATATATAGAGAATAAATAGAAGTATAGTAGGAAAAACCTCAATAAATCTACATGTAAACTTTATATTTCTTAACTAAATTATTCAAACTATAGACCTTATAATTCTAAACGGAGGGAATACGCCTTACAAGAAGGGGATTTTTTTTAGATAACACGAGGGAAGGTGTTAATTTCACTGGAAAATAGGAAGAGACCTGATCTTGTGTAGTTGTACGGTAGTAAAAGAAAGTTAAGTAGATGTGAACGAGGGAATTGGCGGAAGTTTCTAGCAAAAAGTGAATAAAAGGGCCTTGTTTATGATTCTTTCTTTAGAGGAAGAGGGGATTATTATTCTTACTAATACTAAGATTAACTCGTCTTAATTGCAGGTTAGGTGACCCTAATTTTTCGGGGCCAGTTGATCACACTGCACCTGCATCGTATACGGGCCTGCGTACGCGACTTGGAGGCACGACAACAAATCCCGGAAAGAAAATGACATCGATCGAAATAAACAAGCGCCTTAATTTCCTTTTCTTTTCTCGTTTTTCCTCTTCCACCTTCCTTCCTCAGTCTCGCGCACCGGAATACTACTTTGCTCCCGATCTGAGGTCGGGTAGATCGGATGTACCTTCTAATTTGTGTGATTTCTTGTTCTAGATTCGTGGATCTTGCGGTTTATAGGCTTGCCAACGCACCATTCAGGAGCTGTTCTATGATTTCCCCCCAATTTTGGTATTCTACTTTGTTAATTAGGGCATGTGCGGGAAGCGTACGAGAGATGCTGTGGTTGCTGAGTGCTGATGTTAGTGCGGTCCAGTGAGCTGAGTAAGGCATCGCTAGGGTTTGCAGCTTGAGCGAAAGCTTATTTGCGCTCCGCGGGGTGAATCTGGAAAGGAGATTCTAAAATTATTCGATGAAGCGTGGGCTGTTTTCACACTGCTATGTACTACTAAGTACTAGGAATAATGCCATGAGTATCGCTTGCTTCTGTCCACAGTGAACTGTTTGTGTTGTTAATATTTGTGTATCGCTCGAATGCTTGTAGTGTTTGCTTCTCTTGCCACGGTGTAATGTGTTGTTAATTGTGTGTAGCTTGTATCCATGGTGTTTGTGTTGTGAGATGCAGGGATAGAAAAACCAGCGAAATTTGGCGAAATTTCGCATTTCGACCCCCCCTCGAGATTACAAATGCCGGGCAAATTTAAAAATTTTAAAAAAAATTGAAATGCTACAGTTGAATCCGGTTTTTGAAGTTTGAGCACCGGATTTGGTCCAATAACCTATTAGAAAGTGATCTTCTATGAAAATTTGATGAAAAACTAATTTTTGAAATTTTTTTGAAATTTAGGCGTAAACATCACAGATTTTTCAAAACTTTTACAAGCTTTATAATGATATGAAAAATTTATGGTACCATAATTAGTAGTTTGGGATCATACAAAAAAATTTCAAAATAATTTAACATTATTTGTTATCTTTAAAAAATCAAAAACAGAATGGACATAATTGGGACAAGAAACTTCTTAGATTTTTCTAAATTTTTTCGGTGTGATCATGTTCTAAAAATTTTATGAAAGATTAATAATTTCCTCAGTACCATGCTATAAAATTTTCAAAAAATTTCAAATTTCTTTTTTCGCTCAATAGAATCTATCAATGCAGTAAACACTGAACTTAATTTGTTGTATTATATTTCAAAAATCAAACAAAGAAAGAACATAAATAGCACTGTGCTTTCTACGAATTTTATAAATTCACTGAAGTGTGATCATAACTCAAAATTTTTATGAGATATTAACCATTTCCTTTTCACACTTATGTAAATTTTTTTAAAAATTTAAACCTTTTTTATTGCTAAAGTAAATCTATTATTGATCATCGGCCTTTTAACAGGATAGTAGCACTGTTCGAATTTTCAAAAATTCATGACACTTGATCATCATATGAAAATTTTATGAGAATATTATGGATGTGTCAGGACCATTCAGAAAAATTTTCAAAATTTTATAACCTCGTTTTTTCTAATTTTTATTCGGATGGAACTTGCCGCTCAGCGCTTTACCAAGACAGTACCAATGTTTGAATTTTTAAAAGTTCCTCACATTTTATCATTATCTGAAATTTTTACACAAATATCATAAATATGTCAGAAATCTCCACAAAAAATTTCAAAAATTTCTAACATCATTTGTACTATTTTTCATCCGGTTCAAACTTGTCAATCAACGTTTCATCGGGACAGTACCAATGTTTGAATTTTTTAAAAATCCACAGAACTGATAATCACCTGAAAATTTTATGAGAACATCTCTAATGTGTCAGGAACCTACAAAAAAAATTCAAAATTTTTCGACATCGTTTGAACCAATTTTCAGTCAGTGCATTTTGTCCGAAATTTCGGGGTAATTTCGGCGAAATTTCGGTGCCAAACAAACCGGATTTGAATTTTTCTTTTTGAATTTTGAATGTACTTCGGCCAAAATTACCGAATTTTGTCCGAAATTTTGGATTTCGGGAGGGTCCGAATTTTTTCACAAAACGAAAATTTGAACCCTGGTGAGATGCTAATTGTAGGCTTTGCTTCGATTGCAGTGCATCAGCGGAGCCGGAGATGAGTCGCGCGCACGACGGGCACAGGTCGTTCTTCCCATTGGGGAACCCCTCCCGAGTCATCCTTCCGGGAGGGCCCCACCTGTCTCCGAAGCTCCAGGGGCTGCTCACTTCGTATGAGGATGCCCTTGCCTTGCAGGAGGCCTCAAGAGGTCCAAAGAGGTCCTCACGCTGTCATGGATGAGGCTTGCGGTTGATTGCATGTCGGAGCTGCATGCCAACAGGAAAAAAATTCTGTGCTGTCGTGCTGCACGCGAGCGGATGTGCAGCACGACTGTGGATGATCGCCACCGGAATCGAAAACGTAGTGAATCTCAAAGCTTCTCCGATTGTGTACATGCTTCCTCGTCGTTCGCTCGCGGCTCGTTCTCAAAGCTTCTCCGCTCCGGGCGAAATAGATCGAGCCACGCCTCTTCCGCCCACGAGCTGATCGCGAGCCTACATCATCGGGAAGTCATCAAGATCAAAACTGCTCGTTCGTGAGACTTGCCACAGGCGTCGGCCGACGAACAGTGGGTTTGTTCCGATCGTGAAGTCATCACGATCAAAACGGACGCCTGCATCAACGGAGGATTTGTGCCGATCTGTTCCATGGCTGATGAACAGAGGATTTGTTTCGATCATGTACATGCTTCCTTGTCGTCCGTTCGTCAATACTGCAGTCCCGTACATGCATGCAACTTAATTAGCGGAGCCTTCAACGATGGCCGTGGCCGACGAACTCCTGCATGATGCCGACGAACAGAGGAGCGCAATCCTGCATGATCCCGAAGTCGTGCGCACGAAGAATGCTATGGAGTCCCTCACAGCCATCGTTGACGGCGAGGTCCCGGGTGTCGTCGCCGCGGTCGATGAACCTAGGGCCATGATCCCAACGTCGCACTCGCCGTATCAGGTTGCCTCCAGGCCCCCGAACTGTGTGTCGGAAACAACAGCTTCTGCCAATTAACAAAGGTGATAATTTTAATATTATATAGTTGCAACATTTTAATTTTGTACTGTTTGTACCGTAGGTGCATGATACACAACTAGGCATATAAAATAATATCATATTGCCGAACACCATTTTTTTATCCCATTGCAATATGTAGGTGGATGATACACATGACCAACCTTTAGTTGTTCCTAAAGTGGGAATGACTTTCGAATCAGAGAATGATGCGTATGAAATGTACAACTCCTATGCGAGGAAGATTGGGTTCGGTATTAGAAAGAACTACACAAGGCGAAGAGCAGATAAAACTATATATCAGAAGCATATTGTTTGCAGTAACGAAGGAGAACAAGGTCATTGCTCATCACACAACACTTTGAAAAGAAATGCCATTACTAGGACGTCTTGCAATGCTCGTGTTCGATTCGAGATTTGCGAAAGGAATTTGGACGAGGCAAAAGGTCAGACTCGAGCACAATCACTATCTTGCAAGTTCAAACAAAGCGCACAAGTTGAGGTCCCAACGACGTGTTATAGAGGCTGATAAACTTCTAATTGGTCAAATAAGAGAAGCCAGAATGAAGCCAGC
This sequence comes from Guadua angustifolia, assembly GCA_036346375.1. Taxonomy (NCBI): domain Eukaryota; kingdom Viridiplantae; phylum Streptophyta; class Magnoliopsida; order Poales; family Poaceae; genus Guadua; species Guadua angustifolia. The sequence goes on along the minus strand of CM070512.1, from coordinate 14,768,526 downwards.
ACAAGTGTATGACTTTTTCAAAAAGTGGTACGGAGGAGCTGAGAATGTACCCTTCTCACGAGTGGATTGCAATAACCAGATTGGCCGTGAATGCAAGAAGTTTTTGGCATCTAATGATGCGCAAACTCTGTTGGAATACTTGAAGAATAAGCAGCTGGAGGATCCTGCTTTCTTTTATACCATACAATTAGATGGAGAGGATGGTCGGATAGCTAATTTCTTTTGGGCAGATGGTCAGGCTATCATGGATTATGCATGCTTTGGTGACGCCATGTCATTTGACACCACATTTCAAACTAACAAGTTTGAAATGCCTTTTGCTCCAATCCTTGGAACCAACCATCATAAGCAGACGATTATTTTTGGGGCTGCACTGCTATATAGTAAGACCATTGAATCATTTGTATGGCTTTTTAGAACATTTCTAGCAGCAATGTCTGGCAAGCTTCCTAGCACAATTTTCACAGATCAGTGTGCTGCCATGGCTGCAGTAATTAGTATTGTATTCCTGAACACACGACATCGTCTTTGCTTGTGGCACATTTTCCAAAATGCTGGTAAACATCTTCGTCATGTCATTGCCGAGGATAAAAAGTTCCTTGCTGAATTTAAGAGATGCGTCTACGAGGAAAGGTCAGTGACATACTTCAACAAAATATGGGATGAACTGTTAATTCGTTATAAGCTTCAAGATAGCTCTTGGCTGAAAAACCTATATGGCTTGCGAGAGCATTGGGCTGCTGTCTTTCATGACTCTTTTACTGCTGATATGACTTCAACTCAGAGGAGTGAAGGTATGAATAATGTTTTCAAGAAAAGGTTCCGAAGAAAACTCGGTATTTTAGAACTCCTAGAAGAATATAACAGGTGTGCCACCAGTCTTCGGGAAAATGAGTTGGATGCTGATTATAATTCATGCCACTCTAACCCGATTACTTATATCTGAGATTTACCCATGTTGAAGACTGCTGTTGAATCGTATACAAGGAGGCTATATTTACAATTTGAAAGAGCAATTTAAAGAGCAGTTTTCTGTCTCATGCAAACTGTTAAAAACTGAGGGGACAATTATGACTTACAAGTTTATGCTTATGGAATTTCAAGATGAAGCAATAGTCATCTTTAATTCCGAGGATACGATAATAACATGTTCTTGCAGAAAGTACGAATGCATTGGTAAGTATACACATTTTATGATTACAGTACTTCATAATACATTTTTCTAAAAATAATTTTATTACAGGTCTATTGTGCAAGCATGCTCTCTGAGTATTCAATATCAACGAAGTTTTCTTTTTGCCAGACAAGTACATACTAAATAGATGGACAAAGTATGCAAAAAGAGGGTTTTATTATGAGAAACAAGGATTTGACAAAGAAACTCTAACAACACATGCTACGCGAATTTCTCGAAAGGCCACCACTGTTGAATTGAAGTGCGCAAATTCGAAGGAACTTCTCGAAGATTTGGAGAAAGCTATTGATAAATTGAACCTGGAGGCAGATAGGTTACTAAGTCAAATACCTAAAAAAACTTGTGAGGTAACTTAAAGTTGCAATGAATATGATGGGGAGGTATTAAAAGGTAAAGTATCAATCATGGTTCCTTAGGTGATCAAAGGCCCAAAGACTAAAGGATTAAGAAATGTACTTGAAAAGAAGAAAGGCATCACTACGAGGGTTGCTAAGAAAAAAAGTAGTGGACAACATCAGGAGGAAATAGTTGTAAGCACATGAACTTGCGTTGTTATTGTGTTTTAATATCTAATTTACTTTAGCTATTATATTCTCAACAATTTGATATTTTGCACAAGAATCTTTTGATGCAAGCATTGGTGACAGTTCTGCAATACCAAATGCTTCAACGGATATGCATGGGGATTTTCCGACCATGGTTCCGCCTTTGATCCATGGCGGGTACACTAGTCTTTTACTTGGACTTCATCAAGATGCCCCGGCTGCTAGGAAATTATATTTTAATGATGTATCAAGTCAACGAACATCTAAGGAGTAGACAGTTCATCATAGGTTAAATAGTTTTTTTTTAAAATGATACAGCTCTCAAACTATTCAACATTTTCATGTTCTTCGCATGCTGTGAAATTAAGCAAGCAGCTGAAATTTGTGTGGCAGCTTGACCAGTACTCTCAATTATCATTTGTCTTTGTACCTCAAAGATAGACAGATTATAAACACTGCAAATGTCATTTAACTGTGTGCAACTTCTTTATTCTCAATATGTTATAAAGAGGTACAAAACGTTATAGTGCATTCTCTGAACTACAAGAACTGCCATTCACCGGCAATGCATTATCAATCATCATGCATTTTTTTGTACAGCAGGAAAATGAAAAACAAAAAATTACTAGACAGAAATCCTTAAATATCATCTTCCGTTCCAACTTGATATTCAGTGCTTTTGAATCTGGTATGAGTCTTGAATCTGTTGCTGGAAGCTTCTCCTGTGACCTGTAGCAGCAAATTGAAATGGTTCCATTGTTCAGTTGAACCTCTTCTGCCTGAGTGTGTTCTGCTATTGCATTCTGGGGTAGACCATTTTCAAGTGCCGTTGTATGCTTCCATTGTTCAGTAGAGCCAGAAGCTTCTCTGGGACTCACCCGGAGCGAATTCATCATCCTGTCCACATTTGCCATATAGGTTGGCACAGCCACAAGTGCCGCTGGAGACACATTATCATGATGTGGCTGTCCATCCTCACGATGGCTTGCATTGCCACTTAAACTACCTTCGACTCAAAGCTGATTGTTGGGACTACTTTGCTTCATTGGATACTGAGCCATTCCCTGGACTGAAGGCAATTGCTTCTGGATAGTTTGAGAGACTACTCGTTCCTTCTCACGAGGAAACTGGACAACAGCAGCAACTGAAGTGGCAGCAGCAAGAAACTGAGGAAAGTTTTAGACAATTCAGCTTAGCTCACAAAATGAAGCTGTTCCCCGCTTGATTCATGCGCAATATGCCTAATATGACGCAGTGCTTGTATCAAACAAATCAGCAATCATAACTCAATAATCGTAATAAGTGCCTATAAGGAACAAATGTAATGTTGAACTAAATAGATGAACAAGGAGGTTGAATGTCACACCAGGGACTCAAGGCCAGGAACACAAGATTCTCTGCAGGAACTTGGAAGAAAACTTGAGTAGACCAAATATACAGTATGACCAACACGAATTTTTAATTGTAGAAATTGCCTCCTGCAAATTGTCCAAATTTCTTTCCTAAAGAAGCTTAAACAATACTGTGTATTGTTGGACGTTTGTGCTGTGTTGCTGAAATACAGAACAGACTTTGTTGTACTAGTTCTTTGCATTGGTTTTCCTGATAGCCAGAACACAGAGCAAAAACAACGTAGAGAACTAACACACACACACGGCAATAAGAGATCAATGCTCTGAATATTTTTGGTGCCGCAAAACCTTCCTGATTCAGATAACCCAACACAATCAATTAGTTACAACAATAATCAAAACTTAGTTACAGAGGACGAGCCGGATTCAATAACCAAACTGGACTCTAATTTGGACTTCAAACCTTCTGGGCGAAACTAACTACTGTGACTTGTCCGACACAGACTCTGAAGACTTCAAAGACTAGCAAACTTCTTCACGTTTCAGACAATACCGAAACAGAAAACAAACCAAACAAAACTAGGACTCTGAACTTTAACCAAGAGAAGACTTTGTGCACAAGATTAATCTCAACATTACTCACCTGATGTAGCTATTGCTACTACAGAATACAGAACAAGCACCGAACAACATAAAAATCATATCATTTCGTGCTGCCCCGTCTCGTCTTCGCTACGGCCAGAGCAACAACCAATAGAACGATCTAAGAATTGCCAATCGAACAACTAGGCCCCAACCGAAAACATCTCCGTAATTGAATGCAATTTCTCTAGCACAGAACACATGTAGGTCTGGCAGCGATCTCGTCCAGCTGATCAGATTAGGAACTCTCTCCCTCCCTTCTTCTAAGCTAACCATTTTAATTGTCAACTAATCGAATCAAAAGCCACAAGGCAATCATTTACTATAAGAAGATGAGGGAGCCCTAACCGGAAGTGCGGGCGCGCAACCCGGCCTCCGGCGTCGGGGGAGAGGGCGGCGCCAAAGGGCGAGAGGCGGAGGGCGGCATGCCTGGGAGGGTCGGGAGGAGGCCAAGCTTCCCTGGTGGAGGGTCTTCTTCCAAGGAAAGACGTGTCGTCTTGCGTTTCCCATCCGCGTGACCTGGCTTAGTGGAGCTGTGGAGGCGTCCGACACGGGGAAAAGCGGCTCGCTCGGGGCCTGGCCGACCGAAATTTTTTTTTCTCTCCGCCGAATTTGAAATTTCTTTTACGGATTTAGCGCAGGTCGCGTAAAATTGTAAATTTAGCCTCAGATAGAGGTAATTCAGCGGACCCGGTCGCGGAATAATTTTTATTATTTTTTCCGGATATTCCGCGGACCCGTCGTGGAATAATTTTTATTATTTTTCTCGGCCAATTCAGCGGATCCAGCCATGAATAATTTTTAATATTCGCGCCACTCGTCCGCGGATTAATTTGTTTTTAATTTTTTAAATTTTTAAATATTCATGAGCGAACCGCAGAATAATTTGAATTTTTTCGATTTTTTTTCGCGTTTTTTAATTTCCATGGACCGAACGCCGGTTTTTTTCGACATGGGTCCGATCAATTCGCGACGTGCACAGCGGAATAATTTCGTTATTTTTCCACCGATTTTTTTTCCCGCAAGCTACAGTACCAACTAGATAATAGTTGTTGCAATTTGTATATGAATCCGACGTTTTTGGTCACGAGTTTAATTAGTTCAAAAGTAGTTTTATCTCTTTTGAAATTTTCTATAAATTTTTATGTGGAGAGATTAAGGTATGTAGTTTCCATTTTCTTTGGTTTCGCTCAATTCGCTACTTTAGTTTTCGTACAATAATTCCTTAAAGTTAACTAGTTTTGAAAATGTTTTTGAATTTTTCCTTGAGAGCAATTGAAGTCCATTATTTTTCAAATTTTGTTTTTCACAAGGATTTGAGCTAAGACTGCTTCTGTAAAAGTTTCAGGTCAAAATGTTGCTCCATTATTTTATAAAAATTCTGACATTGCAGTTTTCAGATTTTCAGAGTTTTTGTTTTTTAATTTTGAGAAGTCCTAAATGATAATATTAATTCCTAATATTTTTACCAGAGATAGATATTTCATTTAGGTTTTCATGATAATTTTTATAGCTCTATTTGTGACTCCAAAATATTTTACAAATTCTGACAATGCATTGTTTTGATTTAAAAGTTGTCTTTTCATTTTGTCTCTTCATTTCTTTATGCATAAAATTTCATTTGCTGGCTAAAATGATTTAATTGAATGATCAGGGTTCTCATGGCAATTTTCTAAATTTTTACTTTTACATTTTGCCTTTTCCTCTTTTTCATTCTTTATTTCCTTTTGTTTGATTTTTCTTGCAACACAAAAAATCCAAGAAAATCCAAATAAAGCAATCAATATTCAGAAAATCCAAAAATATTCACAATCAAATTTAAATATTATATTTTTACTGTTCTAAAATTTTCGGGCTGTTACATGGCAAAAGTTTACAATAAGAGTCGTGTTGAAGTCTTTCAATGAAGCCGATTTGGTTTGGAATCTGAATTTTATATGATAAGCAAGCTGTATTTTTTATATTTTTCTATAATTTGGTTGTCCATATGCTGAAGTATGTTTGTGGGCCAATTTTACCAAAATTTATGTTTAGACGAGTTGTTGTACGCGTCGCTGAAAAGGCTTAAGTGTTATCGAACCTGCGTAGTTTGTGGTCATTTAGGGTATTTGTTGTGAATGGATTCAGATGCGAAGCAAGTTATAAATACAATATTTTTGTAGAATATGGTACTACATATGCCAAATTGTGTTCCAACGCTGGTCGCACCAACATGTGCATTTAGACAAGTAATTGTACAGGCCGCTGAATAGGCTTACTTAGTTTAGTTTTCTACAGCGTTTGCAGTTATAATATATATATCAATCTCTCAAACCAAAAGAAGACATTCTAGCAGATCCTTACATAATCAATCTTATTCAACACAACCATCTTCACATTCAATCTTATTCAACACATCACAATAAGTCCATCACAAGATTCAAGAGTATTACTCCACAACGATAATAGTACCCATCGCCTTCTTGTAGACAATCCCAGATATCGTGCAAGCCTCGGTGAACACATCGTCGAGGTTTCTTGGTGTTTGTTCAAATTCAAGACGTTGTAGAGCCTAACTAGAAAGAACTTACAAATTGGCCTAACATTCTCGATTGTAGCAATATTACTTTATGCGCTTCATCATATATTCTCGCCCAATATGGATGTCGAATGGTAGGCACTATCGTAAACAATCGGATAGATAAGCGAGATCGAGAGAAAAAAACTAGATTGGTAAGCATTATCGTAAACAAGCTGGACACTAATTAAATCTAATTATGTGAATAAACAAAAAAATGAAACCTTTACTTATGTATTTTTGCCTCTCTATCTTCTAATTGCATCTGCTTTTTTGCGGCGCTTGCAAGTCTTCCTCCATGCCTTCAATATCTTTCATATATTTATCTTTTTGAGATCGTGCAGCCTTTGACAGAGGTTGACAGGTCGTGCAGCTTTTCTCATAAGGTGTCAAGTCGTGCAGCTTTGATGATGGGTGACACGTCGTGCAGCTTTTCATCTACTGCTTATTTTATCATCTGAACTTTCACTGTATGTGCCCTTCAAATTTTCTAACGTGGTTTGTTTCATTTTTCATTCGGTTCAAACTTGTCGGCCAACGTTTTATCAGGACAGTTGTATTGTTTGAATTTTAAAAAATTCCTCACATCTTCAAATCATTTGAAATTTTTATGGTAATATCAATGATTTATCAGGAACCTCCATAAAAAATTTCAAAATTTTTCGACGTCGTAACTTCTGTGGTTTCATGGCTGCGAGTGCCTTTTCCGATTTTCGTCACTTCCTACCGGGGCAACGTCTGGCTATCTCGCCCATACGTAAGTGGTAGCCCGCGTTGCGTAGGTCGCCCTTGATTTTTCCCGTATTTTTTGGGCCGTATCCGGCTTGTCCCGTGGCCCTACGAAAACCCCTAAGTGGCCACGATTTACGTGGTTTCATGGCGCGAGTGCCTTTTCCGACAGAACTTCTGCCGGGGCAACGCGTCGCTATCTCGCCCATACGTAGTAGTAGTACGCGTTGCGAGGTCGTTCTTCATTTTTCTCGTGTTTTTGGACCGGATCGGCCTCATCTGCGAAATGCGAAAACCCTTAAGTGCCCACGATTTCCACGGTTTAAATGGGGCATGAGTGGTTTCGATGCAATTCAACCGCGATAGAATCGCGACTATTCGACAAAGATGTATGTAACGGGTTGTTTTTTATAAAATACAAAAATTCCATCAAATTATAGAATAAGCCCGTCCGATCGAAAAGAAACAAAAAGAAAAGAAACTAAAAACCGCTAAAAAACCGGAAAAATAAAAACCGCGAAAAAAAATTTGGAAAATATTCGCGTTCCGCTCTGCGAATATGAAAAAAATTTTAAAAAATTAAAAACAAATTAATCCGCGGACGAGTGGCGCGAATATTAAAAAATATTAAAAATTATTCATGGCTGCGGATCCGCGGAATTAGCTGAGAAAAAATAATAATAAATTATTCCGCCGAACGGGTCCGCGGAATATCCGGGAAAAAATAATAAAAAATTATTCCGCGCACTGGGTCCACGGAATTATCTTGTCTGAGGCTAAATTTGGAATTTTACGCGACACGCGGCTAAATCCGTAAAAAAAATTTCAAATTCAGCCGAAGAGTAAAAATTCACTGGACCAAGCGTGGATGCTTCAAGATTACAATCCGTGTTGATGTGGTGGCATCTAGTGTCGTGCTGTACGGCCGCGCATGCAACTTAGGCGCACTCATAACCGAGCTCGAGCTGCCTGTCTCCGACTGGGATGAGAAGTGGGTGGACATTTACCTGAATAGCAGCGTGAAGCTGCTAGACATTTGCATCGCGCTGAGCTCGGAGCTAGCTCGGCTGGATCAAGGGCTGTTGCTCGTGCAGTACATCCTGCATGTGTTGGACTCTCGGAGTGGTGAACCGTCACGGGAGCAGCTCAAGAGAGCTGAGGTGTCACTTGGTGAGTGGATGGAGCGAGTGGGCGCAAGGTCTCCGAGGCTCGAGAGCAGCTCAATGGCCTTGCAGGAGCTTGCTGGGAACCTTTTGTCTGATGAAGGTCAAGAATTCTGCTAAGGTGAAGTTGCTCATGAGAGCCTTGTATGGAATCGAAGCTGTGACGGCCTTTATCTGCAGCGTGTTTGTGGCTGTACTGTCCAGTAGCTCCAAGCCACTGGTGGAGTTTCTTGTCCCTGAGAAATTTGGTTGGTCTCAAACCTTGAATGATTTTCACACTGCCATCAGTGGGGAACTCAGACTGCAATTATCCAGAGGAAGTGTTGCAGCTGTAAAAGAGCTGGAAGAAGTTGAGGCATGGGCTAAAAGGCTGCATGTTTTGACTCGCAATGCTCATCTTGAAGAAGAAATTGCCAACCTTGCTGGTGCTGTTAGCCATTCAAAGGAAGTGGTTATGTCAGAAACCACTGCACAGAAAGGAGATCATGAGGATAATCTTAAGCTGGCTGATGGCTCTAGCCGAGTGTGTGAAATGTTCATGTCAGAGAGTATTACAGAAGAAAGAACACAAAAGGCTGAAATGAAGCAGGATACCAAGATTATCGTCTATGCAAATGAAGTGACAATGCTTGAGAGAATCAGCGACAAAGGGCGCCAAGATATAAAAGCATCAGCGGGGGGAACAATGTTGTCGTTCCTGAGCGAACCAGTGCCCTGGAAGGTAGAGAAGAGCTGCTGAACTGTATCTCCAGCGTGTCGAAAAGCGCCGAGGTGCTACGGCTTAGGTTGGATTCCTTGTCGAAGCGAGTAGGGGACTTCTTCCAGATCGTGCTTACAGGGCGTGACGCACTGCTCTGCAACCTCAGGATCCCTGATAAGGTCGCCGAAGAGAAGTCCAACCTATCCCCTAAATCTCTTTCTATCCTAAATTATAAATCCTAAATTATAAGAAGAATTAAAAAAATATAAGCTTCAACCCAACCCTTATTTGGAATCCCTATTTTAGGGAGACCCCTTCTTATCCCTACATCTAGAGGCTTTCTCTTTGCCCCTACTATTTTCTTTGGTATTTTTTATTCATTTTAAAATAATAATTCATGGGTGCAAAGTAATAATAATGTTTACATAAATAATAGGGGTGAGTAATAGGGGGTGTGGGTTGGAGACAAATTTGATATATGATGCCTCTAATTATTATACCACCCCTAAATGAATGATTTAGGGGGGAAATATAGGGATTTGAGTTGAATTTGCTCTTAGTAGGCTACGTATGGAATATTTCTGCCTTTGTCTGCTGCTGTGTAATGCATACTGACGAATACTCATACCAGGGGTACCCCACAGCAAAGTATACATCTATTTCAAGATTGTGTTTCTCTCAGTCATCTGGACTCGGAGCCCAGACTGACGGCGATGCAGAGTGCAGGAAGGGATATTACCAAAGCCTCCGTCCCTCGCAGATGGGATTATCCCTAAATATCGGCTGGATCGCCAGATGAACCATCTTGGGCCCATCTCTAGGCCCAAGGGGACCTGAGCGATCACTCGGCCTCAATCACGCGCCCAGGCGCTCCAGGCCAGCACGGTCAGGCGTCCCCCACGCTCGACCAGATGTTGAGCAGGCGTCCGGCCAGAGCAACCTGGTCGAGGCGTTCGCAGCTCCGACCAGCCTCCGGACACAGCCTCGGTAAATCTCCGCCGCTTGACGATCGACGCCAAGCCGGTCACCTGTCCCATGGACACGACGTCCATGCTGGGCAGGTGGCTCCTTCCCAAGATGACGCAGGGGCCGCTAGGTCGAGCGCCCATCCCTAAACCTCGTCAGGCATAGTGGAAGGACGCGCTCCGTCCCAAGGCAACACCAGAATCTGTGCCTTGAGCAGCGACGCCAAGATCCGCAAAGAAGCAGAGGGCAGCACCTTTCCAACGGAACACTATCACCAGTTGTCTACCGACCCAAAGATGGGATGAACAGGAATCTGTCAGTTGTCAAGACCGAAGACCGGGACTCCCGAGCGTAGCATACCCCTACCTCTTTTCTCCAAATTCCCGTGTAACCTGCCCCCTCCGTCTATATAAAGGGAGGCAGAGTCCTCTAGGAAAGGGGACGAACTCTCTCATTTTTCGCATTCTATCTCATTTGCCCTTCCGACCCGAGCGAGCGTTCATAGCTCCCGGGCTCCCTCACTCGGACGAGCTCTAAGGGCCTGTCCTTAGCCCTCGCATGTAATCCACTATACTCTGAGTAATGAGATCCACCACCACGAACTGGACATAGGGACATTCGGCCCGAACCAGTATACATCCGGGACTCCATTAGTCTAACCATTCAAGGAGAGGGGACGCGCGACCCCCAAACTTACAAATTTACTTGCCGGTTATACGAAACACCGACAGTTGGCGCGCCAGGTAGGGGGCTCCGCGCGTCATCTTCGTGATCTCCGGATTCCCATCTCCCTCCTTGATGGCTTTCTTCACCGACGACGGCACGTCTGCGTCAAGAAGCTGGATTCGCCTCAGCTCCCTCGACTTCATCAGCGGGAAAGTTCGTGCTCACCCCCGCCACTCCTCAGGCTTACCCTGAGCCGGCGGCAGCGGCGTCACAGGCACCGAGGCTCCATAAGGCCAGCTTGATTTAACTCCAGCCGATCTGGGCGAGGTCACCGGACCTTCGCATGCACCTAAGCAGCGTCGCATGTCGATGTCGTTCACCAACAAATGGCCGAGGGGTCGCGTGGCCTTCCGCGCCTCCCCTACGACAGCCAGAATGTTGCTGCAGCGGCGATGCTGCTTCGCGGCATCCCCGGACCAGGGGACCCGGGGCCAAGGCCACCTACCAGAACCCCCGGGGGGCTGACGGAGCCTGCGGCCATCCAGCACGTGCAAGCTCCCGGCTCCCACCACTCGGGGGCTCCCTTGAGCCACCCGAGCCGTGCCGCCATGCTGGACCAGCGAGGTCCAGTGTGGGCAATACCGCCTCTCGAGCGATCCTAAGCCTCGCGTGCTCCGGCTCGCTGCCGACCTCGGTACATCCCGACCATGCATTCGCGCGCCCCAAGCTTGCCATCGGCCGGGTCATGCGGCCTCGAAGCCTAATAAGCGCCCGTAGTAGCGATGTCGTCGAGAGGCCGGTCCCACCGACCTTCGTCTCCGACCTCTGCACGCCTTCAGACCGGCTAGGCCCGCCGACTTAGCGGCCGACCAACTCTCTGGTGCGACAGCTCAGGCCGATCACGGCCGGCTGGACGCGGAACCGATCGGGCTGCTGCCAGCCAGTGGTCGTCCCCTCTCCTCTGAGAGGGACCCTTTACCGCCACAGGGGCCCTCAACCCCGGCACCCTTCGACTCAGAGACACCGATGGCCACGCTGTGCCGAATGCGTGGGATACTAAGAAGTCGGGGGGCCTCTACCCCGAAATTACATCTTTATCCCCGCGTCTCTATCAACTCCCAAGGGGCCCGAAGCGCTGCGTGCCGACCACATCCTGGTCCTCACGAGCGATTCGGGGGCTGCTTGCTCGCATGCTCACTTAGTCGGCATCCCGACCGACCGTCGGATCCCTCGCAAGCGGTAACTCTCTCGACAGAGTGCTCACGCCCACGCCTCGCTACGGTTGCTAGTAGTGCTATCGCGGAAGAAGAAGTGCCCATGCGAGACGATCCGTAATCGACCCAAGACGCGTCTTTGAGCTGCTAGGTTCCCGGCCATTTTTTGCATTTCCCCCAAGATGCTAACACCCCGACCTACGCTCTAGCAACCCCGGTGGTTCCTAAAGGCTATGGTCGTTTGACGAGTGTTCATTACAGAAAGGAAATGCAAAGCATCTAGCAAAATCCCCAAAAGTCCACAATATGAAATGTACACACATTGCGCCACCTAGAAAGCAAAAGTAAGACGCGGGCGCCTGGAGGCTCATCCGGCGAGGTCGTCGTCGTCCTCGGAGCTGTCGCTGCTCACCTCGACCGCGACCAGCCCCGCCACCATCTCAGCCGCTGGCCGTACTCTCGCCCGCGCCCGATCTGCGTCGCCTTTGACCCTGCCGACGGTCGCGATCGGGTCGAAGGAGGCGTCGCGGCATGCACAGCAGGCCAGCACGTACTCCGCCACGGCGACGGCAATTCCCCGCCCCTCGCGAGTGGAATGCTCGCGCAAGGCGCGGGGTAGGTCGGCCAGGGCGTTGGCCGCTCGTGTGATGCCAAAGGCGTAATGCAGCTCATTACACTCTACCGGCTCCTGCAGCTCCACCCCCAGCGGCATGAGGCTCCTGGCCATGCTCTCGAAGGCCGGGCCGAGTATGTTCGTGAGGTCCTCGCGCAGGATCCGGCGCTCCTCGCGCATCTTGGCCAGCTCCTCCTCAACGGCGTCGGCCCGAAACCGCTGTGACCGCACCTCGTCGCGTGCTTCAGCGAGCTCCTCCCTGGTGACCTCCGCCAGGGCCCATTGCGTCTCTGCCTCCTCGCGCGTTTTGATGAGCTCCTCCTCGTGGCTCGGTTTGAGCCAGCCGCCACGACACCCTCCGCCCCTGCGCGGCGCGGCGGCTCGGATCCGCGAGAAGCCTCCAACAGCGTCTACCACAGACGCGCCCCGGACTTCGAGGACCGCCACTGGCGGCCGAAGCGCGAAGCGGCTCGGCAGTGTCGCCTCCCCGCCCGGCGACCACGGGTGCGCCCAGGCCGGCTGGCCGATCCCAACGAGCGCTAAAATGAACAAAAAAAAGCTCCACGTCAGCAAGATGGAATTGAAGCTTCGCAACATCAAGCAAAAGAGCTCACTCGGCGAGGGAGCTCCTGATGCGGAGAGCCGACGAAGGCAGGATAATCCTGCCCCTCGTCGCGGCGTCAGAAGCCTCGCCCTCGATACGGGACCATTTGACAACGATGCCCGGCGGCCCCGCTGCCGCCTCTCGCTTACCAGCTCTCCGGTCATCGCCGCCGCTCGCCATCAGATGTTCAAAATGCAAGAACTCCTTCCTCTCGCGCTGCAGGGAAGTGCGAAGAGGCTGGGAGGTAAAGGCGAATGAGTAAACGTGGTCGCTCCCACGACTCTCCTGCCGTTTTATAAGCGCAGGCGAAGCGATCGGCGAAGCGTCACCCCGCTAGTCGCCGCCGCAGCGCATAATCCACGTCCGCCCGATGGGGCGTGACCTTCCACCTCTCCCCTGCGCATTAAAATGCGATGGGGCGGCGAAGCGGAGGACATCGCCGGTTGGCGCGCGTGCCTTCCGGTTCCAGCTCCCAGGCCGGACCGGTCGCGCCGACAAAGCGAAGAAGGGCCCGGATGGGCCATGGCGGCACCCAAAAGGCTGAAGGTCCGTTGGCTTGGTGGCTCCGTCAAAAGGGCTGAGCAAGGGGCCTAACGGCCACGATATCTCCAACATGCGGACCAAAAAGTTAAGGCAATCTTTTTCTTAAAATTTCTTCCGCATTCGTTTTTCACTCCTCCGAGCTTTAGCGGTGCGCGGCGACCACAAGCTTGGTCCCCCGCACACCGCTCGGGGACAGGTTCACACACTTTCACGGGTCAGGTGACCCGATCGGCTATGCAGTTCTCCCTAGCGGTAACCCTCTCGTCCCAAGCGCCACGCCCCTCGCCCGGCCTACTGGTTGCAGTAGTGCTTTGCGGAAGAAGGAAGTGCCCATGCGGTGCGACCCATAGTTGGTCGGGAACACTCCTTTCCAGCGCAAGTGCGGATGAGCGATTTTACCTAAGCTCCTACACTCACACGCGTCGAGGTGACCCGGCCGGCTCCAGTTCTCCCTAGCGGTAACCCCTCGACCCAAGCACTACGGCCTCGCCCTGCATTCTGGTTGTGAAGTAGTGCTCTGCGGTAGAGGAAGTGCCCGTCTTGATGCGATCCATAGCTGGTCGGAACATTCCTTTTCCGCGATAAGTGCAAGCGAACATTTCGCTCCTTAGGTCCCCGCCCCTCTTTTGAGCTTTCCCCAAAGGTGTTAACATACCGACCTACGCTTGTACAACCTCCGCGGTTTCTAAAGCAATGGCTATCGAATGTTCATCATCTCTGGGAAGTGCAAAAAAGAGGGCCGGACCTACAGAATGGGCCGACCGGCCAAAACGTTAACATAAAAACTTCAGTTCATTACAAAAATCAAAGTATCTAACTTTCTTCTTGATTTCGGTGGAGGATGCTTTCTGGTGGTATCGGGCCGGCGATCACCTCGGCGTACGGGGCGACCTCGTTCTTGAAGTCTTCGACCTCTTTGTCGGTCCGGTTCACTGTGACCTAACTGCTAACAACGGCAAGGTCGATGCCGCTATAGTGGGAAAGGGCGAAGACCCGGTACCGAACAAGCCCCGAAGCTCGATCCTCGCTCACCGAGCTCTTGGCGTGCTTTCCAAGACGCGGCGACGGCGTGATGGCGACAGCGAGCTGACCTTGCCCGGCGGTCCCAAGCACTTTCGATCGCGGATCTCCTGCCGACCACGAAGGGTCGCTACCGGCGGCTTGCTTCGAGCAAGTCCTTCTCCGCCACCTCCTTCGCCAAGGCCACCGCCGCGTGGCGTGACGGCGTGTCACGTTCCTCCACCGCCAACTTCCGCGCCTCCACGGCGTCGAGATCCTTCCGCAGCTCTACATACCGAAGCAAAGTGAAAAGAAGGTTCGACGATCCGCAATCGCAGAGAGCTGAACTAGGGTTGGTTTGCTTACCAGCTGTGGAGGTCTCCAGACGCTGGAGGTCCTCCTCGGCCTTAGTCCGGGCCTCGCTTTCATGGCGCGCCTCTGGCGGAGTCCGACTCACCGAGCTTCGTGCTTTCGTCTTGAAGGCGCACGCCTCAATCGCGTGGCCTTTTCTGGGCGACAGCAGATCTCGCGCCGCTATTGGCGCGCCAAGTGCCTCGAGCTCGGATATCCTCGTCTCCTGGGACTCGGTTATTCGACGCTTCTCAAGCAGCTCCCGTCGGGTCTCTTCCGCCTCCGCCCACTCGCACGCCAGGGCTTCCTGAGCCTTGCGTAGCTCGGAGTGCTGACGGACGTCTTCCTCCGCAACGGCCACTTTCCGTTCATGCAAGACATGGAGGACCCCCGATTTTCCCCGGCGGACCTTGATTCTTTGCGAAGCTTCGGCACTTCGTTTAGTCTACTGACCACTAAAGCAAGTCGAAGTCTGAAGCTAAGAGGTTGATCGGGCTTACAGGCGGTCGGGCGGGTGACCTCGAGAAGACTTCGGCGCCCGTCGGTAGAGCCAAGGGCAAAGGCAGACCTTGCCTAATCTGGCTCGAGATGAGCCTCCACTCGCTGCCCGCCCTCTTGGAGGGTCCCCCACAACATGGCCTCTGCCTCGACATCCAGCCTGGCGGCTTGCCGGTCGGTCGTCGCCCGGCCAGGTGCTACCTGAGCCGCGGCGTTACGGTTTGTGGAAGAATCGCCGCCTCATCTCTGATTCGGTGTCAACCCCTCCGTGTCTCGGTATCGCCCTCTCCGTGCGGTCCTGGGCACCGGCAGCGAGTCGCAGAAGCGCTAGGATCGTGCCGGTAGCACGAGCCTGGCGGTGGCGGCGGAAGCTCTCTTTCATCTCCTTCGGCCCCCAACCGAGACCCGACCCGCTAAGGCGTGCCGTAGTTTCCACGCGCCTCAACTCCTTTAGAGCCTCCGCGGCGGAGCGGCGCCGCCGCCCGACCATTACGGGCGAGCAGGCCGTTTCTCGCTTACCGCGCAGCTCGAACATTCCACCACCGGCGATGGGCGGCAACGCATTTTCTTGTTGACCTCCTGGCGGAGATGAACCGCCTTCCGCTTTTCCCCAGGATACCTCCTCAGGGACACCTCCGCCGACCCAACATCGGCGGCGGCGCGCCCTCGACCTCGGCAAGCCACTTAAAGGTCAGTGGCGAGCCACGCATTGTCTGGATCGTCAAACCATCGCCACCCCCCATTGCTCGAGGGCGACTCCGGATCGGCCCGTCTTGGCGGTGGTCGACTCGGAGGCCTCCTCGTGGCGACTTTGACGCAGCTCTTTCGACTCTCCCTCCTCTTCTCCTCCCTCCGCTTCTTGCAGGCAGATTCCTTCAGGGCGGCTGCCTCGCGGGCACTGGGCCTCTCTGCTTCTCCCTGGCGGCGGCCGGGGCACCATCATGCCTAGCCTCTGGACGGCACAAAGGCGCCGGTCAAACCGTATGCTAAAGGCTGAGGGGGCGGAAGAAAAAAGGAAAAAGGGAACCACTCGGCCTACCAAATCCGGGGTTTTCCGCCGAGAAAGGCTTGGGGCTACCACCCGCCGCCGCGGTGGCACTCCCGACTAGCACAACGGCCACCTTGGCCTCGAGCTCCGATGCTGCGAGCTCTGCCGCGACCATCCTCATGGGGTCGGATGCCCCATCTGAGGAACATCGGTAGCGCCCTTTCCATAAGGGGCTGCACACGCATCCTCATGAGCAGCGTGCTAGCGGCGTCGTCGGTCGAGGCCCGCCTC
The DNA here is from genome assembly GCA_036346375.1 of Guadua angustifolia. NCBI lineage: Eukaryota > Viridiplantae > Streptophyta > Magnoliopsida > Poales > Poaceae > Guadua > Guadua angustifolia. The sequence goes on along the minus strand of CM070512.1, from coordinate 14,751,910 downwards.
GGCGGAGCTTGATCCGCTCTAGAATCGGCGCCATCTTCTTCTTCTCCTTTTATTGGGGCCCCGACCCCACTCGTCCTTGACTTCGGGAAGGCGGCCGGTGAAAGTTTGGCCGGCCGCCTCCTGAGTTCGAGCATAGAACCACTCGGGGTGCCACCCCTTGGTTCGACGTCGGCATCTTCAAAGGATGTATTCCGTCTGCGGCGGGGCGCTTGTTGCGGGGCCGCCCCTCCCATGGGCGTCGTAGCATCCGGCTGTCTTGTCTTTCCTGTCGGGCGTAAAAAGTACTTCCACAGCGCCGGTGGGGCTCGATCCCGAGAATGCCTCACTGCAGCGTCATAAAGATCGCTATGTGGAGCACCTGCCGTTGGGGTTGGTGGTGCACCTCCACCTCGTAGTAGTCAAACATCCCACAGACGAAGGGATGAAGCGGGAGTCCAAACCCGCGCTCATAGAACCAGGAAGGCACCACGATCTCCCCTTCCTCCAGCGCTGGTTCCGCGGCCCCCGTCGGGACCCTCCACTTTGAGACATCTTGTGGGGGGAGGAATCCTTTCCTCTCCAGGCCGAGCACGCGGCTGGGCTGGGCGGTGCACTCCGACCACGACATCTCCGGAGTGCGAGCGATCGAAAATCGGAGGAGAAGAATGTAAGCAATTCTCTCCTGACTCCTTTGTTCTCTTTTTCTCGTCTCAGGCAAAGGCAGGAGGCGAGGAAGGCAAAGGCGAAGGCGTAAAGCAAAGCGGCGTGCCCTAGCACCATCGGCGCCGAACTTATGGGCGCCCGAGCAGCACCACCAAAGCAGCATCGGCCGAGCAGCGTCTTGCCGGGTGGCGCCGATCAAGAGGCCTCGTATGAGCGTCGCCCGTCCGTCGAGCGCCACGCCCGCGCGCTAGTAAAACATATCGCCCCAATCATTTAAACCGCATTTAATTTCGCCGCGCATTAAATGCTAGCGAGACGCTGAGGTATCGCTCGGGCGAGGCGCCCGCGACCTCTCGGTCTCCACCGCCGGGCGGTTCAAACCAGGCGAAGGTATGAAAAATCCCACCGAGACCGTGGCGGCCTCGAGGTGGTGAGAGGGCTTGAATGCCTCACGATTAAGACCTGGCTGCGGGTGCCTAAGGCAAAATCCACCAAGTGGATCCCTGACCGCCCCATTAGGCGAATCGAGTGAGGGGCGAGTCTAAGGCGAACCCTCGGTGGGTCTTTAGTTGGGTTGGCGGACGACCCAATCGCCTTAACTCGTGTCCGAGACCATACTTCAAACTCTCCGCTGAGCCCGAAAGGGCGGCGGCCAGTGCGCCCGGTTCTGGCGGCTCGGGGTCCGATACGGGATTGAGTAAAGAAAGGTTTTTATGGGTTGCCCCTAGCGGGTCGGACACCCGGCGTAGGGATCGTCCGCTCGGAGATCGCGTGATCTCAAGGGCCCACTCGGATAACCCGTTTGTAGCTCCACGAGCACGGTGTTGGTGGCGTATGGAAAACAGGTTCTGCTCACCCCTCCAGTCCCACACTGCGGACGGGCGTCTGCGATGGGACCGACAATGAAATCTCCTCTCGCAGACAGCCTCGCCCGACGAGGACTCAGGATGGATGCCCTTCGCCTAGCTCCGGCGTTAAACCAGCCTGACTAACTTGTCTAGCTACGACATAAAACTAGCCTCACTAACTCGTCTAGCTACGACGTAAAACGAGCACCTGGGAACCAGAACCTCTCGCGAAGGCATCTGGACCTCCCTGCCCGACCCACGGCGCGTTAAGCTCTGATGTAAACGAGCACACAGGGAACCGAACCTCTCGTGAAGGCATCTGGACCTCCTGCCGACCCGGCGGCGTCCGGTGTGGCGTAAAAGCGAGCACTCGGGAACCAGAACCTCTCGCGAAGGCACCTGGACCTCCCTGCCGACAACGGCTGCGTCTAGCTATGACGTAAAATGAGCACTCGGGAACCAGAACCTCTCGCAAAGGCGTCTGGGCATCCCTGCCGACCACATCCGAGTCCGGCCTCGAAACCTTGCGCCGAAGCCCTGCGCAAGGCATTCAAACAACCACGCCGACCGGCGTGGCATTGAACCTGAGCCTTTCCGACCAAGTCGGTTAGGGCTCGTTGGCCGAGATAACCCCAGGCCGGCTCTCCGGCACCTGGGGGCTCAAAACTTCACCGCAAGATGCGCTTCGTGTCTGACGGTCGGAACGGCCAACCAAGTTGGTCGGACCCCGTCTCCCAAGGCAGCATTCCGATCCACTCGGAGGCTCAGGGTCGATCAAGTCCGCTCACTTCGCTCAGTCGGATTCTTTGCCGACCGATATAAACCCCCGACCAGCTCTACGAGCCGCTCGGGGGCTACACCCACCGGGTGCGCTCGTGCGCACCCAGTTGAGACCGACCGACCAGGTTGGTCGGGCTCGGCCGAGCGAGGCAGCCACCCGCAAGGAGACCCGCTGCTTCGTTAAGCAGCGCCGCGCTGTTGAGGAGACCATGCCAGCCGAAAATGAAGGGTCCATCGAGAACGCTGCGTTCGGGGCGGACGGGGCTCTGGCGAATACTCATACCAGGGGTACCCCACAGCAAAGTATACATCTATTTCAAGATCGTGTTTCTCTCAGTCATCTGGACTCGGAGCCCAGACTGACGGCGATGCAGAGTGCTGGAAGGGATATTACCAAAGCTTCCGTCCCTCGCAGATGGGATTATCCCTAAATATCGGCTGGATCGCCAGATGAACCATCTTGGACCCATCTCTAGGCCCAAGGGGACACGAAGGATCACTCGGCCTCAATCAGGCCCGCCAGGGGCGCTCCGACCAGGCTACCGGTCGGGCGTCCCCACAGGCTCCGACCAGGATGTTGAACAGGCGTCCGGCCAGGCAACTGGTCGGGCGTTCCTGCAGGCTCCGACCAGGCCTCCGGACACAGCCTCGGTAAATCTCCGCCGCTTGATGATCGACGCCAAGCCGGTCACCTGTCCCATGGACACGACGTCCATGCTGGGTAGGTGGCTCCTTCCCAAGATGGCGCAGGGGCCGCTAGGTCGAGCGCCCGTCCCTTCACCTCGTCAGGCACAGTGGAAGGACGCGCTCCGTCCCAAGGCAACACCAGAATACAGCGCAGGCAACGTCAGCATCTGACAGGCGAGCAGAGGGCAGGTGCGCACCTTTCCAACGGAACACTATCAGCTGTGTCTACCGACCCAGCATGGGATGAACAGGAATCTGTCAGTCGCCAAGACCGAAGACCGGGACTCCCGGGCGTAGCATACCCCTACCTCTTTTCTCCAAATTCCCGTGTAACCTGCCCCCTCCGTCTATATAAAGGGAGGCAGGGTCCTCTGGGAAAGGGACGAACTCTCTCATTTTTCGCATTCTATCTCATTTGCCCTTCCGACCCGAGCGAGCGTTCATAGCTCCCACGCTCCCTCACTCGGACGAGTGCTAAGGGCCTGTCCTTGGCCCTCGCATGTAATCCACCATACTCTGAGTAATGAGATCCACCACCACGAACTGGACGAAGGGACATTCGGCCCGAACCAGTATACATCCGGGACTCCATTAGTCTAACCATTCAAGGAGAGGGGACGCGCGACCCCCAAACTTACAAATTTACTTGCCGGTTATACGAAACACCGACACATACGAAAAGTAAAATTGGTAACAAAACATAAAGGTCAAGCGATAAAAAAAATTGTGCTACAAGATCAAACATCTATTTCTCCCGCTTACAAAAGTTTTTATGGTTTTTTCTCCAGTATGAATTAAAACCAAATATATTGTACGTAGCAATATATATTACCAATCTCAAAAATCATTCAATCATTTTTATCTCTTTTTGCAATTTATATTACCAGCTTGTGTTCCGCTTTCTCTCGCCATGCCCGCAGCTCGCGCTCCTAGGTGCCGTCGACCTCGTCTTCCTCGTCGCCTCGCTCATCCTCGTCATCCATCTCCTTCGTAGGGGCGACACGGGGGCTTCCCTCGAGCACGAGGTGCTGCTGCCGAAGCCATTGCCATTCCAAACCACTGGCCACTACGCGGTCGCGCTCGGGGCATCCGCCGTCTTCGCCTCGACGTCCACTGTCCTCCTTGCGCTCGCGTTGTTCCTCCTACCGAGCACGCCATGGCGCGCTGTGGAGTCCTCCTTCCTCGCCGCCCACTTCATTGCGCACGCGATGGCCGCGTGGTCAAACACTTCGGAGAAAGGGGCCACCGCCGCCACCCAGCCTTTGTACCTCCGCGTCTTCTGGATCGCCACCGCTCTCGGCGTCGCGCTCTTCTCCGCTTCGACGGTGGTCCACTGTGCCAACGGTTCACTGCTCTTCCCAGATGACCATCTCGCCTTTGCTGGCCTACTCGTCTTCATGTCTCTGGCGTACCTAACCATTACTGGCTTCACCGGCCATGACACCGGAGCCCATGAAGGTAAACCAAAAACACCAGCGCCGAGGCGCCCGCCGCGCCGTGTCGTTCCTCTCTCTCTCTCGCGACGTTCAGTTGGATCAACCCGTTTATCTTCAAAGGGTATGCCAATGACTCTTTCACCACCGACAACGTTCCACCGGTGTCGCCAGGCAACCGCGCCGAAGCGTCGTACGCTTTGTTCACGTCCAAATGGTCGGCGCTGGGGTCACGGCACCCGGTGGGCATCGCGCTCAGTTTTTCTTCGGCGCGATTACTCTTGATCATGGCGCTCGATCTCTAGCCTCATGACCATGTCGTCGATCCATCACTTATTGATCGATTCGTCAAGTTCATTATTTGTGGCGCACGACATAGGAAATCTTGAATGAATTCACTTGATTGATTCTGTGAAAACTGTACAACATATATAGAGTACAAAAGAAATGATTGGCCGGCTATTAATTACCAGCAATAATCAGGGATTTTGCTATAATAATCAACCATATTTAGAGAGATATGGTGGTATCAGAAATCGAGAAAGAATAATTAGCTATAATGACCCGCCATTATTAGAGATATGGCGTAGAGGCTAGGAAGAATGGACCGCTGCTACCAACTACAAATTTATATTAGTAGAGATATCTGTTTCGACATGGCGCTCGACCAGAGCCTGCTCGGTCCCACCAAAACTAATTTGGGGCCACATCTTAGCAAAGACTGAGGCATAATCTGTGCTCCTAGTTGTATCGTGCAAATCCTACTTGGATCAGTCGAGACTAAATCCTTTTCTCTCATTTAAATTTTAATTTTAATTTTTTCTACATTTACACATACCACATATATCACATAAATAATTAAAACATCAAAAGATAATTACATTTAAAACCCTTACCAAATAGGAAAAGTCACATAGCATACATGACCAATGTTTTGCATCACATTTAGGAGCATACATGACTATGGTATAGCATCATGCTTAGAACATAAATAGAGAATGAGTTAGAACTTAAATTGAACTATTGCAAACAGTCATCTCAAGAGCAATCTAGGATGCGTAGGAATGTTTTCAACACTGGCAAGCTGGACGGAACTCACTCAGGCAAGTCATCCTTCGACCATGTCTTATGAACTAATTTTGTGGCTTAGATTGTTTTGAAACTCTTGCATTCATCCAAAAAGATTAATTTCTAAAAGAAATTAAAATGTATCAAATAGATCAGTTAGATTCAGTAGTAAAACCATAATCATAGTGAGGTTGTGGAGATATTTGGTGAGTGGAGGAGTTCAGGGTTCGAACTGTTGGGAAATTGGGGTGAAAAGACCCAGTAAATTTTAGAACCATGATTTAGAAAACAACAAAAACAATAAATGCGTACTATGGACATGAGAGCTCAAATACAAAGCTTTTGCAGAATCTCTCCGCGAAGCTCACAGCTTCAATGCCTGAACGTAGCAATGGAAATGAATACGTCGAATCTTCGCGGTAGTAGCAGCCACGACCTTCAGGTATCAACATGAACAGGAGGACGACACTGTATGCCGGTATGCTAATACTGCGTAATATGACTCTCATGACTTTTTCTGGTTCAGGTGAAACTTTTTCACCTTCTCTATTTTTCTTTCAATATTTCTCCAAATTTTTCACACTTTCTGAACCTAGGAGGGCATATTTATAAGCGTGTCACTGTAGCAACCGCCTTGCTACAGTAACTACCATGTGGCACTACAACAAAGTTGGTTGCTGCACTTCCGGGACAGTTGGCACTGTAGCAGGTTGGTTTGCTATAGTGCTATCGGCATGCTACAGTATTTCAGCTTTTGCTCTGATAAATTCAGGATTTGCTCACAAAGATTTTTGCCGAGTTATTTGCCATTTTGTAAACAACCAGATATCATGTTCAATCGCATTAACATGTATGTCACAAGAGAAGATTTCATAAATCTGTCTTAATTCTATTCTTGTGTGTGACCCTTTAGGTTCATCCTATGTTGGCAATAAATCAAAAAACTACTTTTCTGATTTATTAGTCGCAAGCGACTTCTAATAGAACATAACGATTACTCAAATTGCATGAATGTCATTTATCCCTTTGTCACTTTGATATCACGGTTTAACTCAAGGTTGAGGTCTGCTATCCTTGTACTGTTAAACCAATTTTCTCGATTCTTCGAAATAGACTAATAAGATCGATCGATTAACAACTTAACCATTCAGGTTTGGCCATGCACATTCTTTAGTCTGTTTCATCGAGTGGCCTATTGATATCATTCCCTTAGTACAAGGAGGACAAATTCCATCTTGATCATACACTTCCCTCTACATGATTCAAAGTACACCTGAATGTTGTCCTTATGATTATCCAGTTACGGACAACGTTAGACAATGTCAAAATGTACCATCCTCATGTAGGAAACTGTGTTGATCTCAGGGTCTAAGGATCAATCATTATCATTGTATGAAACAACTTATGACACTTAATCAAATCCTCAAAAGGTGTTTCATGAGCGGGTCAATTCTATAGCATGTACACTTATATGTATTCACATAACTGAATAGTATCACACACCCATAATCCATGAAATGTGATTATCAATCAATTTATGTGTATATTTTGAATAAAGTTTATTGATGTCCCACTCAATAAATAAACAAGGGATAATTTATAATAATGTCATAATTAAATTATAGAGTTTCATGATCAAGTCACATACTTGATGATTTATAATATGACATTATTAAAGGAACAACATAAGTATAAATACAAGATAATCATCTTTATGACTGACCTCTTGGGCATATTTCCAACTCGAACAACCCTAGTTGGGTTGTTATGGAAGTCAGCGCTCCTCCACATAGGATATCATTTAAAGTCAAAACTAAACTGGTACTTATTTCAAAAGCGGTGCAAACCGTGCTAACCATAAACCCGGTTTGGGATGGGCTGAACTAAGTAACCAACGAGTACCTGTCTCTACCAAGGGTGAGACGGTGACTGTGCCATGGAGGGGACAGTCACCCTAGGGTGAGATATCAGGGGGGATTCTCGACCCACGTGCCTTTGGTGAGGCAAGGCAGTATGGTAGAGGTCAGAGTACGGTTGGCCAAAGGTTCTGTTTTTTTGGCTTATTAGCGCGCCTATGGAAGCACACTGGTTGAACAATAAGCCAAATGATGTTATGGGCAAACGAGTACACCTCTAATCAGAGTTAAATATGATATCACTCCTAGCTTCCGAGTTTGGAAGAGCGTCATGTAGGTATTCCTCTAACACAGGATGTAAGACCCCACGTTGTTTTGCCATTAATAGATTTAAAAGTTAAAACTTGACACTTTCTAACAAATGGGTAAATGGGTACTTTCGAAAAAGTACTACTTTGGTGTAACGGCTCGGTGGCTGGAAAAGTGTGTCTATATACTCATGCATAAATTTTTTGCGACTTGCTGAATAACGGAATACTCAGCCTTACTTTCTCTATTGGTTTTCAGAACCTATTGAGTCTGCCAACCCAGTTGAAGTAAAAGGTCATTTTCTTGATTATATGAATTATTATGATGATGCTGATATTGATGTGGAGGGCTATGAATATGAGGGAACAGATGACCAAGACCTGGCGGAATGAAATATCATCAGGAGGGACGCATCTAGAATAATATTGTAATATTAGGCAGGCGGTGTAGAAATCACCGTAGCCGAACATAAGATAGTACTATATGTACTTTAAGAATAAATCCTTGAGTACTATTCGGTGGAAGTTTCTATCCGTACACATTTTGTTTTCCTTAGCCGATCCAGGCGCACTCTGTTCGTGACAGTTTCCACTGGCTTTGTCCTGATCAGGCAAAGTGGGGTCATCAAATGGGGTAAAGGCCTTTCCTTAATTTTAGTGCTTTATGCATAGACTACTTTCATCATACCTTTTCTGATACTTTTTATGTTCTTTTTGTTGGAAATATGCCCAAAAGGTTAATCATGAAAATGATTACCTTGTATTTATGCTTATGTTATTCTTTTAATAGCTTCATATTATAGATCATCAAGTATGTGACTTGATCGTAAAACTCTGTAATTTAATTATGACATTATTATAGATTGTCCTTTGTTTATTTATTGGTTTGGACACCAATAAACTTTATTTAAAGCAAGCACATGAATTGATTGATAATCATGTTTCATAAATTATGGGTATGTGATACTATTTAGTCATGTGAATATATGTAAATGTACATGCTATTGGACTGACCCACTTATGAAACACCTTTTGAGGATTTGATTAGTGTCATGAGTTATTTCATACAATGATAATGATTGATCTTTAGACCTGAGATCAACATAGTTTCCTACATGAGGATAGTATGTTTTGATGTTGTCTAACGTTGTCCGTAACTAGATAACCATAAGGACGACACTCAGGTATACCTTGAATCATACGGAAAGAAGTGTATGATCAAGATGGAATTTATTCTCCTCATACTAAGGGAATAATATCAGTCGGCCACTCAATGAAATGGACTAAAGAATGTGCATGGCTATTCTCGAATGACTAAAGTTGTTAATTGATTGATCTTGTTAGTCTATTTCAGAGAATCAAGAAAATTGGTTTAACAGTGCAAGGATGGCAGACCTCAACCTTGAGTTAAACCCTGATATCAAAGTGACAAAGGAACCGACATGTATTCATTGAAGGTTTGTCGGATAAATGACATTCATGCAATTTGGGTAGTCGTTATGTTACGCTTTCGAGTCGCGACTAATAAATCGAAAAAGGAATTTTTTGATTTATTGCCAACATAACATGAAACTAAAGGGTAACACACTAGAATATGCTTAAGACAAATTTAAGAAATCTTCTCTTGTGACATACGTGTAAATCTGCATGCAAAAATATATTTTTTGAGCAAAAATCATCGCAATAAAGGCTAAATTTATCGCAACATCTTTGAAAAGCGCCAGTAGCATGTCGACAATCTTTATGCGAACCAACCTGCTATAGTCTTTGGTGTCACGCATCTTGTAACAACCTCCTTGCTACCGTAATTAGGCTATGTATTGTGCCTTCGGGTTCAAAAAAATTATGTGAAAAATTAAAGAAAAATAAAGAAGGTGAAAATGTTTCACCTGAATCAGAAAAAGGTTACAAGAGTCGTATTGCGCGTACTAACATACAAGTATATAGTGTCGTATGCCTGTTCATGTGGATACCTGAAGATCGTGGCTTCTACTGTCACGAAGATCTGACGTATCTATTTCTGCTGCTACGTCCAGACGTTGAAGCTGTGAGCCTCGCTGTGTCCTTCTGCAAAAGTTTTGTATTTGCGCCCTAGTACCACGGTACTCAGTTATTGATTTTGGTATTTTCTAAATCTTAGTTCTATTGCATGTGATCGGTCCGAGAAAGGGATTAATTTTTAAATTTTATTGGGTCTTTCAATCCCGATTTCCCAACACTTTTTTTGTGACAGAATATACCATGTTTCTTAGCCTTTTGGCATATACATAACTACAAAAGAAACTTATGAATAAGGAATTTACAATATTTCTATGTGCCACACAGACAGCCACTCTGCGTATTTGCTAAATATGCCATTAGACACAAACCAGAATTTTACCAAGAGCTAATCTTGTACAGCTAATAGTTGATTGATTTGGATAGGGTCTGTGAAAATTAGTGTTCCTGTTTTTAGCTTGGGGAATGCTATACTAACCTTCACATCATATTTTATCTATCCAGGCGTGAGGGATTACTGCCCCCTCCCACGTCCATCTCTCTTTTTTTGTGTGTGAAAAGGCTGATTTTTTTTAAATAATATATATTTTTTAAATAATTACGACATTAATACGTGGATTAAAAAAATTGCAAGAATAATATACCGTAGTCAAACAGTTTGGCGAATAGTTTTTTTCACCAAACGATTTGGCGAAATAGCTTTTTTCACCAAACGGTTCGGCGAAAATATAATTTTCGCCAAATCATTTGACGATTATACGTTAATCCATGATTAGGACACGATTTGAACCCAAATGACAGTGAGCATCCTATTTTCGTCAAACGATGTGGCGAAAATAGGCATTTTTGCCACACCGTTTGGTGAAGACTATTTTCGCCAAACGGTGTGGCGCCACATCGTTTGGCAAAAATAAGCGGTTAACTGCGCGGGCCTCAAGTAGAACCGATCGAACTCCGAAGAAAAAAGAGATTCGCGAGCACTCGGGCGACGGGGAAAAGAGAAGAGAGGAAGAGAGGGAGAGGAAAAGAGAAGGAGAGGGAGAGGAAGAGAGGGAGAGAGAGAGTTCAGGAGAGAGAGGAGGGAGGGAGAGAGAGGAGGGAGGGAAAGAGAGAGAGAGGAGAGGAAGGAGAGAGGAAGAAGGAAGAAGGAAGAGAAAAAGAAGAAAAAAGAGGTAAAATTATCACTTTGTAATTTTGTTGTTAATTTTTTATGGTGAATGTTAGGATAGTCAGATATTAGATATTGATGCTATATTAGCGATATTAGATATTGATGCAATATTAGCGATATTAGATATTAGATGTATACTATAGTTAGTGATATTAGATGTGTAATATAATTAGTTAGCTATAGTTAATATTCTTGTTAATTAGTGGCTCTATTTTAGGTTAGCGATATTATATGTGTATTGCAATATTGTAGTATTGGTAGCGGGATAGTTAATTAGCGCTATTTAATTTAGGTTAGCAATATTACATGTTAGGAGTGATCTAAAATTTAATTTTGTTTAGTTAGTGATATTAAACGTTAGTGGTGATCTAAAAATTAATTTTGTTTATATCGTCACAGTAATATCAGATCTAGTGAAATTTAGGGTATATTATGGCGATGGTGAAATAAAAACTGGGCAGAATGGTGTTGATTTGAGCAGTTTTGCAGTCACCATGGTGGAACACTTATTCTCCGATAGAGTTAGCATATGTGATATAAAGCTTTGGTTGACCCAATATTTTTTCCTGGATCCAAGTGTTTACTCTGTTACCATCCAAATCTTATTCACGCGTAGTAAGGGTGACCCGGCTCTGTGGGAGTTGAAGAAAGTAGATCGGACATACTTGTGACAGAAATGGTTAAGGTGGTGAAAGGGATCTAGTCTTGAATGTGTAATACTGGTGCAGCCTTGCCCTAGAGAAGAGGTGAATATTAGCGGTGTGGGCGAAAGCAGCACATCGGCTACAACTGAACAAGTTCAGACAGTGGTGTCGGTTGAGGTAGCAGCAGAGGATGATAACAGGGGTGCAGCAAACGCAGAAGGTCGAGCCGATGAAGGAGAGGAGAACCAGGAACTTGTTGATCAATTGGAGTTGGTGGACCGTATGGCGATGCAAGATGAAGCTGAAATATTGGAGTGTGATGATGACATCAACGAAGATGAGGAAGGGGGAGATGATGATGATGATGGTGAAATGCATGGTAGTACTGGGGCAACGGATGTACCCATCCCTAACGAGTGGAACAGGAAAAACAAAACTGCTATGGAATTTTTGTGGGCCCATGAGTCGCGTTGGGAGCATGGTACCAATGCCATTTGGCTGAAACAAATTTTCGCAAGCAATTCTGAGTTGAAGTTGGCAGTGAGGCTGTGGGCACTATCGCGATGAGAGAGTTCGTGTTATTTTGTCGGGCGAGATAGATACGGTGGAGTCGTGAGCAGAAGGATGTGAATTCTGAGTTCATGCATACAAGCCGAAGTGCAAGACATTTTGGATTGCATGACGAGTAGAGGGGCACACATGCAGACTAGAAAATGTTCTGGTGAAACACCGCAACTTGAATGTGGCTGTAATCGCTAGCGTGATGTTCAATGGGATCATCAAGAAGCGGGACATTGAGTGTTCTTATATTCAAAAAGCAATTTTAAGAACATTTAAATACCAGATAAGTTACTCAATGGCTTGGCGTGCGAAGCAAAAAGCATTAGAGAAAAGGTTTGGTACATACGAGGCTTTGTATTGTAATCTACCTCATGTGCTTAATGTCTTGAAGGAAACCAATCTTGGCACGTACACCACTTTCGAAGAAAGTGAAGAAGATGGTAATGGGATCTCGATATTTTGTCATGTTTTTTCATTGGGTCCTTACATCGCGTCATTTAGGTACTACCGTCCATTGTTGTGTGTCGATGGTACATTTTTGACTGGAAAATACAAGGGGTGGATTCTAATGGCCATTGCAGTTGATGCGAACAACCACATACTTTCATTGGCGTTTGCATTTGTTGAGAGTGATAATCGGGATAGCTGGCTGTGGTTTTTCAGACATTTGAAGTTCGGGGTAGTTGGTGATCGGCCCAACGTGTGCATCATTCATGATCGTAATAAAGGTATCATTTCGGCAATTAAAACTCTACAGGAGGACCTTAATGAGCCTTTTCCATGGCGTGACATGAAGAACAGGTGGTGCATGAGACATTTGGGAGAAAATTTTTTCAGGCAGTTTAAAAATAAGAAACTGATGAAACTATTTAAGAGGTTATGCAAGCAGAATCAGGCACGTAAGTTCAATGCGCTATTGGTCGAGTTGGATAAGCACACTACCGCACATATTGAAGAGCTAAAGAAGCAACCACTAACGCCGAACGATTGCCCACACCCCTTGGGGTGCTCGATCCTCCAAATCTAAGGAGACGATTGTCAAGGAACATTAAATGTTTCTCGCTCTGGATAGATGCGGAGCTGTTGGAGAAATGGGTATTGCTCCATGACACTGGAAGCGTCAGGTTAGTATACTAAATTAAGATAGTTGCGACAGTTGAACAATTAGGGTTATTGTACTAACTAATATGTGTTGAAAAGGTTTGGTGTCATAACAACGAATATAGCTGAGGTTTATAATTGGGTCATCGAGGCTGCGTGTCGGGACCGAATCTAAATCCGGACCCTCTGTGTATTCTACACTAGTCAAGATCACGCTAGTGCACACAGAGATAACACAGGTTAAAGTACCACAATCATACACAGTGGAATAGTGATAAAGTACTTAACAATAAGAGTAATAATAAACTGTTGCACGACCTTATGGTCTCCTTACAAAGTTTAAGCCCACTTGAAACTTACAATTAACAAAAGCACAACAAGTTGATGGCGGAAGCAAAAGTAAGTCAATGAACCCTCGCATTGCCACGAACAACAGCGAGGCTCAACCCTAATTCTTTGGACCTTCGTTGAATTCTTCCTTCCAAGCTGGTGTAGCTTCTTCTTATGAGGTTTTGTTGAAGCAAGGGTGAGTATACAACATACTCAGCAAGTCATGCACAATGCAGTTCTATTACTACATGCATGGCTTATTCCAAAGAAAAGGCTTAAGTGGTTATTTTGCATGAAGCAACATTTTTAAACAGATAATCTTAATTAGATTCAAAAGAAGTAAAACAATATTATAGTAATAAGTAGTTTACAATTCTTCTTCAGAAGTTTGGCACACAGCCCTAAGTTCAAGTTATCTGCTTTTGGCACACAGCCACTAATCCCACATTTTATTTCAAAAATCCAACCCTTGATTTGTAATTTCCGAGTAATGTCCAATACATGGGCGCGCTATTCGAATAGATTTAACACACACTCGCAAAGGTCATTCCACTTTACCCACAAGATCTGATCGCTCACCACGCAAGTGATTGAGCGTAACAAAGCTTTTGGAGCTTCTATCTAACCCTATGAACCTCTCGATGTTGTCTTCACTATGCTTCCCTCACTCAGAGCGGCGGGTAGGAGCAGACATCTTGTTCGATGGGTACCAAGCCATAGCAGTGCGCTCCCCACCAGATTACCCGATGTAACTACCACCCGAGGTATCAAAGGTAAGATATTAGAGTCCTACTAGACTAGGTCTGTCCCATTCCGGACTTGCGATCGTCGAATGACTTCAGCTCAAAGGCTCGCAAGGTGAAGTCCTTAACTGTCCAGGGCAAGACATCCTTCTCATAGATCCCAGCATGTAGCCCTCACATTACTCAATTCATCCCGTTGCCACACAGGCCCACCTGGCATGAAGCCATCTTGCCACTTGCCCCAGTCCAAATCATTTTCCATCCCGGTTCACCATTATGCAACACATGCCGATGCTCACTTCATTGTATATGTAGAACCACACAGGTTACCACACTCCAAATCCATCCTATGACATCATCGCGTTATTCCAAAATATATTCCATATTTGCTTAGTCAATATTCTTTTGCAATTTGAAAGTCATTCAGCGCATACAAGCAACTAAGCATCTACTCACGGTCTAGCCTCCGTGTTGGCATCATAATAGCAACCAACTAAATTTAATATCACCACAAGGATTTTGGGACAAACAAGTATTATTAACAAGGTGGCATAAACAAGATAGGTGAATTAACTACCTTCCCAATTTAGTCAAATTCAATTGTAATTAACATAGCATGCATAGTTTAAAGCAAAATATATTTTAAAAACTAGGAGCAAGATGGTCAAAGCATGACTTGCCTTCAAATAGCGGTTGATCCTGATCCGAAGCTTGAGATGGATCCCCGAACTCCTCCCCGACAGCTTCCGGCAATTCGGTGTCTAATCGCATTAATCAAACATACAATAAATATACTAACAGACAGTAAGATCCATTCTAAAAATAAAATAAAATTCACTAAGAAATAGTTTACAATTTTACAAATTTTTAGGAATTGGAAGCACCCGAATCGGAGTTAAAACGCAAAAGCTATAGCGATTACAAGTTTGGAAATTCAAAATAAAAGAAATACCCGAATTAATGGATTTATTTTCCTACTAGAAAAATCCAATAATTTCTTCGGCCGACACGTGGCATCACTAGAATGGGCCACGGAGGCACCGGTCTATGGACCAGGCTCATGGTATGGTTCGGGTTGACGGTGGACCCAGTCCACCGAATAGTACCCGATCTGACCTATGGGCCCACGGAACAGTGGTGGTCTACGGAGGACTTGGCTCACGCAGCAGTCGGTGCCAAGTGGCCCCGGGTGGCGTCATAGGTGGCGTCGTACCTACAACTCCCATAGCGGAGGTGGGACCCAGCGAACAAGATCTTGCACGGCTCGGATGGTGACACTTGGCACAACCTCACTGGACCACGCAGCACACGCATTCCCGCCCGTTGGATTTGAATCCAACGGTCGGCTCCTACCTTCGGTCAAATCCCCAGCGCTCTAACTTTCCCGAAGCCTCGTGGCAACATCCAAGCCACTCGCTCCAACGAACGGTCCGAATGTTGGTGACGGTTTGGTTGACCCGGAGCTACGTGGCAAGATCCAAACCGTTCAATCGCTTCAACGGTCGGATCCAAGCCAACGCTTCGGAATTCGCATGGACACGTGGGTTCATCCCGACCGCCCACGGAATCCAACGGTTAAGATGCGACTGGTCCATTGGTACACGCGTGACACGCGACGCGATGGTGGCGGCTGGATCAAGAATCTACGGCTGAGATTTACCGAAATCACTCAAGTCTAGTTTCTACAGGGAGGGAGATGTGGTTTTACCTCGGGCGTTAGATGGAGATTCGACGGTGACGGAGTGTTGCGGGGTTTCGAAGATGAGGCGGCGGCGCTTGCTACCAGAGTTGGGGAAGATGAAGTAGCCGATGATCCGGCGGTGAGAGAGGTCGCGCCGGGTGCGTCTCGGAGTGGAGGTCTCGAATTTGTGCCCCGGTGCGGTGGAGAGGCACGGACAACGGCGGTGTGGTGGAAAAACCGAGGTGCAAATGGCTAGAGTCTCCAGCGAACAACCCGACTCTGGTACTCGACGTGCTGGCGAGAGTGCAGCAGTGCGAACGAAGAGTCACGGCAAAGCGCTTATATTCGGCGGCAATGGCACTTCGTTATGCGTGCAACATTGATCGTAGCTCAACCGTCCCCTTCCGGCGTAATGGCGGTGGCGGCACTCGACGGTTCATCTCCCGCGCGCCGTGGCGCTATCCGGGCCGTCCGAGCCGACGCGATCCAACGATCCCCGCTTGATCAAGACGTGGCTCGATCACAGCCTTCCGATGGAGATCGCACGGTTGGAGACATGGGGTTTAGGGTTTTAGTCGAATAGGCCGACCGGTATGCATAGCATTGGGCTCAGCCCAACACTGTAGCACCGAAATTCAAGGGTTTTCCTAATTAAAATTATTCTAGAAAATAAGTTTAATTATTTAGAGCCCTAAAAACACCCAAAAAAATTCTAGAAAATAATTCATGGCATTTAGAACTTAAATAAAATATTTTTATTTATTTTTGGTAAATACTTTTCTATTTATTTAATTATTTAAAGAGAAGGATTAATTTAAATTATATTAAAATAAATCCAAATAAATCCCAAAATTCACAAAAATTCAAATAACTTCAAATTTTCAATTTAAGAAAATTTTGGGCTATTACACTACGTCCACTACTACTTGTGGCCATCTTGGATGGCATGTTGCCTGACATCGTTGCCTACTTTTAGAAAAGGCATCACAGAGGTCAGATTATGCCACGACATTTATAAACGTCGATTGTGGCGGATAATGGCCTACATGGAGGAACGAACCATTAAAGCTCAAGACATATAGTCGTAACCGGAATCACGTGTATCGCTTCAAAGTGACTCTCTGTTGAAAAGGGGGATTGGGAACCGACATAGCGGTTATTACACACCAGGTTAACCTAGGCCAAGGGGCCACTGAATGGTGTGAATGCACCTACAACAAGCCAAGACTTCTTCATATTCCCTACTCACATGTAATCACTGCTTGTGGGCAAATTGGGAAGAACACATCGCAATACGTGTCCCTTTTCTACTTGAAGGATCATGTTGTCCATACCTGGTCTGGTGAGTTCAGTGGTTTCCGTGCGCGCAGTGATTTCACTGTCATTAACAGAGATGAGCGCATATGTTTACCGGATGCAAACTTGCGGAGGTGTGCGGAAGGACAGGCTGGTCGTCCACAGTCTAGACGCATTCGCAATGACATGGATGAATTTAAAGTGGGTGGCCCTATTAAGAGGTGTTCTCAATGCGGTGAGTACGGGCACAAGACAACACAATGCTCGTAGTATTATATATTGAATTATGTAATATGCATCATTTTATCATATGTTATGTATTTGTGGGTATATTGGACCTTTATCATGTTTATGTATTGAATTATATAATATGTATCATTTTGTCATATGTTATGTATTGGCGAGTATGTTGTTTGTCGAATTATTTATGTTGAACCCTTCAGTCTTTTATTTTATATTAATAACTTTAAGTATTTATGTTGAACCCTTCAGTCTTTTATTTTACATTAATAACCCTGCTGTCTTCGTGTCTATCAAATGTTATGTGTAATAAATGTTTCATTATTTACTTGCAAGAATGGAGCACCCCGAATCACTTCTGGACTCTACCTTGGACCGGTTGCACCGTGCGTTCGTCCACATGACAGAGGGTATTGAGAAGGTGCCTCTGCTGCAGATTCGTGTGCTTAACAAGGCATGGCGGATCCACCCACGTTTCCACATCAGGTGAGTTGCACTACATTTATATGTTTCATTGCTCGCATAATTTCATTTCATCTAACTAATATTTGAATACTGCAACTATTTTTTCCCTATCGATAGGTTAGCACGTGCTGGGTTGCTTCCTCTCGTTCACATGGTTGAGGGCAAAAATGCGAACGGTGTGGCGAAAATAGTCTTTGCCAAACGCGAAAATGCTTATTTTTGCCACACCGTTCGACAAAAATAAGGTGCTCGCTATCATTTGGGTTCAAATCGCGTTCTAATCACGGATTAACGTATAATCATCAAATAATTTGGCAAAAATAGTATTTTCGCCGAACCGTTTGGCGAAAAAAAGCTATTTCGCTAAACCGTTTGGCTACAGTATATTATTCTTGCAATTTTTTAGTCCATGTATTAATGTCGCAATTATTTAAAAAATATATATTATTTTAAAAAAAATAAAAAAGGCCCCGTGAGTACCCAATTTCAATGGAGACCCTTCCACCAGCTCTTTTGCATAAACACCCTTGTGGTTCTAGAAAATAGTCTATGGATCTGCAATAATGGCCGGTTGTTATAGTTAATTACCTTCCAGAATTCGTGTAGGATCGGAATATACTAATGTAGCAATCAGAAGGGGGGTGAATGATTGCGCGGAAGCTAAAATCAAATTTTTGAACTTTTCAAACACCCCAATTGAAAATCAAATTGCTTGGAACTCAGTTTATGCAGTTGGGAAACCAATAGACCAGTCTGGGTGACCGGTAGATCACTTGGGTGACCAGTAGAACAGTCCGGGCAACAAGTAGAACACTTGGGTGACCAGTAGGACACTTGGGCGACCAGTTTGACACTTGGGCGACCAGTTTGGCACTTGGGCGAGCAGGTTGGGCGACCACGTGAACAGTTGGGCAACCACGCGCGCACTCTGGGCGAGCAGACCGATATATGTCTACTAAAATAGTAATTACGAAAGATCCAGCCGTTAGATTGATGTGAAATTTTAACTGTAGAAAATAGACTCAAATCCGCAGCTAACACGAAAAGAATTTGGTCAATCAGATCTACGGATCTAAAGTTATGTCCTTTGCAAAATGACTAAATCAATTAGCGATCTAACAGCTGGGCGACCAGGGTAGCAATCTGGACGACCATCAATTACCAAAGATCTAACCGTTGGATTGATATGAAATTTTAACTGTAGAAACTAGATTCAATTATGAATCAAACCCAATAAGAATCAACTCGATCGGATCTACGGATCAAGAGATATTATTTTTGCAATCTGACTAATGCAACAAATGATGAGGAAATTCAATTTCACCTTCAAGGCTGCGACGGACCAAACACCAGAGAGGACTTTAGTTGTCACAGATCAAACTTCTCATCACCAGAAACACAAGCATGTCCAGATCATCATCTATCTTCTGGTTGACTTGATGTATGCATGCATGATCAGAACTTAAACCCTAGAACCAGAAGAACATCTCTTCACAATGCAGTAGCCCGGACATGAAGTATCTTTCTGGAAGATTGATTTTTTATTTCATTGTCTAAAGTACTCCAACACAAGAGTACAAACCCTAATACCTCGCTCTCCCAAAATAAACAGGGGACACCTCCCCCTATTTATACAGAGCAAACTCACAGAGATTGACGACAACTCCACTTCCAACATGGAAAGAGTTCGTATCTATCTCAACTTGGCCCAACATGGCCAAAACCAAAACCTTACGCATGATCGGCCCACTTGCACATACGTGACTAACCAGCCTTCATGTGCATGTTCTCTAGCCGAACGTCCCGCATGACATCCTCAACCACCAAGACCTCGATTCCTCCACTGAACCTAGTCCCGAACCTCGGTTCCTCCATGAACCTAGTCCGGTCCGTCATCGACCACGTTAAGCCCTCGAGCAACACCGCATATGAAGTAACAAACACATCGAGCACAAGTCCACAACTTGACTCAACATCAATCTATGCAACCACTCACACGAGTGCATTGCACCAAGCAAAACCATTATGCTATCACCAGCATAAACAAACGATCATTTGAGCACAAGTCCACGACTTGCCTCAAAAACAGTCCATGTAACCACTCACATGAGTGCATTGTATCAAACAAACTTCATCATGCTATCACCAGCATGATAATCATCTCAACATAGCACATGCACAAGCACCACACATGCCATAACCAAAATCACTTTACAATGCCAATTTCACCATTCAACCAATTTTTCATCACATGATCTCACAATCTCCCCCTTGATAAAAACATTAGCAACACCATTTAGAAACGAACATTGGCATTCACCTTACAATAGCAACACCATTTTTAAAAGAAGTAAAGTGACCAAAAGAAGAAGAACAAAAATCTCCCCCTATCTAAAAAGAAATCTCCCCCTATCAAAAAGAGAAAACTCCCCCTAACAGAAAGAAGAAATGTGTGTGTGAATGTGCAATGTGTGACCAAAAATTTCTCCTTTTGATTCCAAAATTTCTCCCCCTTTGACAATGGATTCATCAAGAATGCAAAAAGAGAGCAAAAGAGAAACGTCTCCCCCTTTATGTTGATGTTTTTTTATGTACTGAGCATTATGAATCATGCACACTTGTAACAACTTGATCACCAAGTCACGCTATCAATCAGTACTTGCACCCTCAAATCTATACATAAACAATGTAGAGTAAGCATAACTAGAAATCAAGTACTATTAACGATTTTTTGCATGGCATGATCTCCCTTTCTCAACAATCTTAAAACCTGAAAACACATGATCTCCCTTTCTCAACAATCTTAAAACCTGAAAACATTGAATTTTTGTGCACTTTCTTTGTGCTTTAAAAAAACTGATTCATTACTTTGATTGCAACAATAACAATTGCAAGGAATTACATGCACCATCAGCCTTACTTTTCAACCATGCCAAGCAATCACAAGCTTAAGGTTTCATGGTTTCGGTCATACACAACTTCTTCCAAGTTCATATCAAGTGCAATGATAAGCAGTCTCGTAAAGAAGATGTGCGATAGTACATAACCTTGATCTTGCTTTTATCAACAATCACTTTTTTAGCTTTAGCACTTAACTTTTCATATTTAGCACTTTTTCGAGCAGGATCAAGATAGCCAAGAAGGTTAAACCATAACAAGATTTAATTCAAGTTGTCATTCTATTTAAATAGTCATGACATAAACTACACCATACATGTATAAACAGAAAGTTGCAAAGACCTTGTAGCATAAACATGGCTTCAAATGACATCTGTGTATGAAATACAATGCTCAGTACCTTTTCATTGTTTTTCATTTTTTTTGTTTTCATTTAAGAAACATACAAAAGAAAAAGTATAGTATAAAATATTACAAAAACTTCAAAAACTCCCCCTCAAAAATATCCCATTGGATGAACCAACCCAAGTTCTCCCCGAATAAAAGCAAAACGAGAAGAAGACAAAGGTTTTGTGAAGATGTCTGCCAATTGATGTTCAATATCCACATGATGAAGCACAATATTTCCCTTTTCTACATGATCTCTAAGAAAGTGAAATCGATCTCAATGTGTTTTGTTCTAGAGTGTTGCACAGATTCTTAGCAATGCATATTGCACTAGTGTTATTACTGTGAGAGAACACTATCTAAATTAACCCCATAATCTTTAAGCGTAGCTACTATCTAAAATTTGAGAACAACAACTAGCAATGACCACATATTGATTCGGCGAGTTGATTGTGCAAGAAGATTGTTTTCTAGATGACCATGCAATAAGTGAATTACCCAAGAAAAGACATGAGCAGGATGTGCTTTTTCTATCAATTCTACAACCTCCAAAATCAGCATCGAGAGAATGCTCTTAAACTAATGCATGAGGAAGCAGAAAGCCATATACCAAAATCTTGAGTACCATGGAGATACCTGAAGATCCGCTTGACAGCTTGTTGATGTGAAACACGTGGAGAAGCTTAAAACCAACACACAAGCACACAGCAAATTAAATATCCGGCCTTGATGCAGTGAGATATAACAGAGAGCCTATCATGCTTCTATACTCCTTTTGATCAACAATCTCACCATCTTCACCCGGATCAAGTGTGCAAGTGCCTCCTATGGGTGTCATGATCGGCTTGCAGTTTTCCATCCCAAAGCGACGAAGCAAATCTTTTGTGTATTCACTTTGATGAACAAAAGTATCTTCCTTCGTTTGTTTGACTTGCAATCCCAAAAAGTAAGTCAACTCACCCATCATGCTCATCTCAAATTCCTTTCTCATTGTTTCTGAAAACTTAGACACTAAAATATGAGAGGAACCACCAAAGATAATATCATCAACATAGATCTGGACGAATAGTTGATCATTGCCTTGCTTGAGTAAAAAGAGAGTTTTGTCAACCTTTCTCATTGTGAACCCCTTTTCAAGTAAAAAGGTTTTTAGCCTATCATACCATACTCTAGGGGCTTGTTTTAATCCATACAAGGCTTTGGACAATTTGTATACATGATCTAGAAGCTTAGGATTTTCAAAACCAGGAGGTTGCTTAACATATACTTCTTCATTAATATAGCCATTAAGAAAAGCACTTTTCACATCCATTTGATACAGTCTAAAACCTTTAGATGCAGCAAATACTAAAAGAATTCTAATGGCTTCAATTCTAGCAACAGGAGCAAAGGTTTCATCAAAATCTAAACCTTCAACTTGAGTAAATCCTTGAGCAACCAATCTAGCTTTATTCCTGACAACAACACCATCCTCACTTTGTTTATTTTGAAAACCCATCTAGTTCCAATTATATTAAAATCGAGGAGGTGGAACAAGCTTCCAGACTTTATTTCGCTCAAAATTCTCTAATTCCTCATGCATGGCATTGATCCAAGATTCGTCAGTTAATACATGAGATATATCTTTGGGTTCAAAAGAAGCAACAAAAGCAGAGTGAACATGAGAATCAGAAGCAATAAACCTGGATCGGGTGACTCTCTTATTTAAATCTCCAATCATTTGTTCAAGTGGATGTCTTTTTTGAATGTGCAAAGGAGCTGCAACTTCAGAAACTTCTCCTTCTTCTTCTTCATTTTCAGCATGTACTGATGATGTTGTGGCTTGAGGATGCTCAGCTGTAGGTGATGTAGTGGTAGGTGCCGAAAGAGGTACAGCTGGTTGTGCAATAGGAATCAACACTTCATCCTCAACATCATCATCATCATCAACAACAAAAATACTCTCCCCCTGAACATATGCACCTGTTCCTGCATCAATTGGACTAGTACCTGGACTAGCCTCATCGAAAGTGATTTCATAGGTTTCTACAATTTTGTTAGTCTCCAAAACAAGTGCACGATAACCACGTGTATGAGCAGAATATCCAAGAAAGATGCCATCAGTTTATCTAGCTTCAAATTTATCAAGATTTCCAGATTTCAAGACAAAACATTTGCATCCAAAAACTCTAAAATGAGATACACTAGGCCTATGACCAAAAGCGAAGCTCATAAGAAGTTTTGCCTAACCCGATCTCAAAAACACTCTATTGAAAACATAGCATGCAGTTGAGATTGCTTCATTAAAACTTCCTAGGAGTGTGATGTTCATCTAACATAGTCCTAGCCATCTCAACCAAGGTTCTATTTTTCCTTTCAACTACACCATTCTGTTGAGGCACTCGGGTGAAGAATATTGATGATCAATTCCTTTTCAATACAAAAGTGATCAAAAGAAGAATTCTTGAATTCGGTTCAATATCACTTCTAATAGCTCTAAGTGCTCTGGGTGATCAACAGATAATCTAGTAACAAGACTTCTAAAGTGACTAAAAGCCTCATCTTTAGATACCATAAAATAAACCCAAGAGTATATAGAATAATCATCAACAATGACCAGTTCATACCATTTGCCTCCAAAGGATTGAACTCGAGAAGGTCCAACCGTGTCAAGATGTAGTAGCTGTCCTAGAGCGTTTGTCATCACCATGGTAAGAGGTAGATGTGAACCTGCAGTCATCTTACCATGTCTACAAGAAGAGCATACTAAATCGCTATCACCATTAAGCTTAGGCAAGCCACGAATGAGATCTAAACCACTAATACGAGTTAGATGATCAAAACCAACGTGACCAAGTCTACGATGCCAAAAGAATAAATCTTTAGAAACATTGGCAATTATACACCTATGTTTAGAAGAAAGTGACACATCAAAATCAGCTTTAAAAACTCTTCCAAAGCGTGAAATCCTGAACACAAGGTCTCCTGAAGCATCTAAAACTTTGCATTCACTTTTCTTAAAGCATACTTCAAGATCCTCATCAATCATTTGTGAAACAGACAACAAGTTGTATTTCAAGTTTTCAACAAGAGCCACATCCTTGAACATAAACTTGTCACTTACCTTTCTTGTACCTTTTGCCTACAACAGAGTAGAAGAAGCATCTCCAAAAGTAACACTTTCAAAGACGAGATGCACGAGTGAGGAGGAGAACCAATTTTTATCATCGGACATGTGACGTGAGCATCCGGAATCAACTAGCCAAATGTTCTCCTTCCTCGCGCGAGAAGCCTCATTGAAGTCGCTGTCATGGTCATCCTCGGTGAGACTTTCATCACTTCTGGCCATAAGACACAATCCTGTCAATTCATGCTTGCTTGGAGCTATTGTGTCATCTTCACTGCTCTCTGAATCTACATCACTCAAATTTACTTGTTCAAGAGCAGAGAGAACCCGGTGAACAACTTTTCTGTTGATGAATCTTTTTTTCTTTCTATCACTTGATGAAAACTTCTTCTTTTCTTTTCTTCTGTCATTGTCCTTCTCCTCCCTTGATGCTTTATCTGCAAGCTTAGGACAATTTGATCTAATGTGATTGAGGTCACCACACTCATAGCATCTTGGAGGGCCACCACCAACTCTCTTTCTCATTCTCACATTCTGCAAAGCTTTGTTAAACCGAGAAGAGAGTAATGCCAAGTCTTCTTCAGGAAATTCTTCGATTTGTTCATCAGTTAGTGAAGACAAAGAGGACAAAGCAAAGCTTGAAGAAGCATTGTTCATGCTAGATTGTGAAGTCAGTGCAATTGATTTATGATCTGTCTTCCTAGCAAGAACATCCAACTCATGAGTTTTTAATTTAGAAAACAGTACATCTAAAGTGAGTGAACTCATGGCAGTAGATTCTCTAATAGATGTAACTTTCATTTCCCAAATAGACATGTCTAATGCACCAAGCAATTGTCTAGCATTTGTAGCCTCATCAAAGAAAACTCCAACAGCACGTAAATTGCTAAGAATTTTATTGAACCGTGCAAAGAAATCATCTAGAGACTCACCAGGTTTCATCTCAAATCGCGTGTATTCTTTCTTATAAATATCTTGCCTAACCTCTTTGACAGTGTTAGAACCTTCATGATAATCACAAAGAGATTTTCATACCTCATATGCAGACTTGAGATGAATCACACGATCAAAATCACTTCTTCCTAGTCCTTGGATGATCAAATTCCTTGCTTTGCTGTTTGCTTCAACATGTGCTCGATTTGTGTCATTGACTTCATCATTCTCAGGAACATTGTATGGCTTGTAGACCTTTTCCCAAATTGCAAAACCCTGAGCTTGAATATATGCCTCTATCTTTACTTTCTAAAACTGAAAATCAACACCATCGAAAACACAAGGTTTTGTCGAATACCTATCCATCGCTACGGTTTCTAATCACCTGTTAAGAATAATTAGAAATACCTTGCTCTGATACCACTTATAGGATCGGAATATACTAATGTAGCAATCAGAGGGGGGTGAATGATTGCGCGGAAGCTAAAATCAAATTTTTGAACTTTTCAAACACCCTAATTGAAAGTCAAATTGCTTGGAACTCATTTATACTGATTGGAAACCAATAGACGATGCAGGCGGCCAGGTAGATCACTTGGCGACAGTTTGGGCACTGGGCGACTAGTAGAACAATCGGGCGACGATGAGAACACTTAGGCGACGATGGGACACTTAGGCGGCAGTTTGGAACTTGGGTGGCGGCGGCGAGGTTGGGCGACCACGTGAGCAGGTTGGGCGACCACAGCGCAAGACTGGGCAAGCAGACCAATATATGTCTACTAAAATAGTAATTACAAAAGATCCAACTATTGGATTGATGTGACATTTTAACTGTAGAAACTAGACTCAATTCCACAGCTAACATAAAATGAATCAGGTCAATCGGATCTACTGATCTAAAGTTATGTCTTTCGCAAGATGACTAAATCGATTAGCGATCTAACAGCTGGGCGACCAGGGTAGCAATCTAGGTGGCCATGAATTACCAAAGATCTAACCATTGGATTGATATGAAATTTTAACTGTAGATACTAGATTCAATTATGAATCAAACCCAATTTGAATCAACTCGATCGGATCTACGGATCAAGAGATATTACCTTCGCAATCTAACTGATGCAACAAATGACGAGGAAATTCAATTTCACCTTCAAGGCTGCGACGGACCAAACACCAGAGAGGACTTTAGTTGTCACAGATCAAATTTCTCATCACTAGAAACACAAGCATGTCCAGATCATCATCTATCTTCTGGTTGACTTGATGTATGCATGCACGATCAGAACTTAAACCCTAGAACCAGAAGAACATCTCTTCACAATGCACGGCCCTTGGACATGAAGTATCTTTCTGGAAGATTGATTTTTTATTTCATTGTCTAAAGTACTCTAACACAAGAGTACAAACTCTAATACCTCGCTCTCCCAAAATAAACAGGGGACACCTCCCCCTATTTATACAGAGCAAACTCACAGAGATTGACTACAACTCCACTTCCAACATGGAAAGAGTTCAGATCTATCTCAACTTGGCCCAACATGGCCAAAACCAAAACCTTACGCGATGATCAGCCCACTGCTTTGCACATACGTGACTAACCACCTTCATGTGCATGTTCTCTAGCCCGAACGTCCGCATGACATCCTCGAACACCTAGACCTCGATTCCTCCACTGAACCTAGTCCCGAACCTCAGTTCCTCCATGAACCTAGTTCCGGTTCCGTCATCGACCACGTTCGCTCTCGAGCAACACCTGCATATGAAGTAACAAACACATCCGAGCATAAGTCCACGACTTGACTCAACATCAATCTATGCAACCACTCACACGAGTGCATTGCACCAAGCAAAACCATTATGCTATCACTAGCATAAACAAACGATCATTTGAGCACAAGTCCACGACTTGCCTCAAAAACAGTCCATGCATTGTATCAAACAAACTTCATCATGCTATCACCTGCATGATAATCATCTCAACATAGCACATGCACAAGCACCACACATGCCATAACCAAAATCACTTTACAATGCCAATTTCACCATTCAACCAATTTTTCATCACATGATCTCACAATTCGGCATCCTCAGGGATTCCTCGCGAAAGGACTCAGTCGATCCCCACGGACGGCGCCAGCTGTCGATGATTCGGGACAATCACAGTGAATAGGGGGAGGCTTTTTTGATCTGGTTCGGGCCTCTCGCAGGGGAGATAACAACCCTACGTCTAGTGATGGCACTAACTTCTTGAGGATGTATTACAATATGCTCGCTCGGGAGCCGAGGGAGGTTCTAAGGACTATCCTCCAGACCACCAGCAGCGAGCTCTATGTATGGGGAAAAATGGATGAAGTCGAACCCTAAACCCTTCGATGCGAGAGGTATTTATAGGGGTTACAAGTGACACAATATTTATTCTGAGGCGCGCCCTTTATTCGGGACGTGGTGGTGATGTTCCTTGCTTCCCGCAGAACCTGCAGCGCGGCGTGGAGTGCGATTGGAGCAGATCGCGGGCGTCAGATGTGGGCGCTATGAACCTTCGAGCCATGCCGTAATTAATGCCACGTCGTCTTTGTGGATCGCGCGGCTTTTAAGCGGCTCGAGGTCCTTCGGCGGGGTCGTCGTGCAGTCGCGGACTTCCGAGCAAGCATGCTCGGGGGCGAGCTCAACGGAGGATGGGGGTCAGCCCAGAGGTCGGGCAACCCAAATATCTTTCTTGGGGACGACGTCCGAGCATGGGCATGCTCGGAGGCCACCGGGATACAATGGTCGACTGCTGGAATTTCCCAATCCCCGACAGGCTGGTTATTAATTACAAGCGCTAATAAGGGATTTTGCTATAATAATCAGCCATATTTGGAGAGATATGGCTAGCTGTAAATCAGAAAAGAATAATTAACTATAATGACAGGCCATTATTGGAGATTGGGGGTGAGGAAGAACGGACCGCTGCCACCAAGTGGTAATTAGAATAGTAGAGATATATATATTCGTTTTGTTGACTGTCAACTATTCAGGATTTTTACTGCTAGCTAAATGGGTCTTATTAGGTAAAACAGTCAAAATCTATTGATGGTATTTAATTAAAAAAATGTTGCAAAAAATTTTGCACTAACAAAAGAAAGTTGGGAACATCTGGTGGCATAATAACTAATCACATGTAATGCAAAGGCATCAAAGTCATTGAAAGAAATTGATCTTGAATGAATTCTCTTGTTTGATTCTATGAAAACTGTACAACATATATAGAGTACAAAAGGAATGATTGGCCGGTTATTAATTACCAGCACTAATAAGGGATTTTGCTATAATAATCAGCCATATTTGGAGAGATATGGTATTGTAAATCGAAAAGAATAATTAACTATAATGATTGGCCGTTATTGGAGATTGGGGGTGAAAAAAAGTATTTGCCACTAAGTGGTAATTAGAATAGTAGATATATATATATATATTTATTCGTTTTATTGACTATCAACTATTCAGGATTTTTACTTTGCTAGCTAAATGGGTCTTATCAGGTAAAACTAGGGGTGGCAATTGTATCCGCGGGTTTTGCACCCGATCGGTCGGGTTCGGTTTTAATTTTACCATGAGTTCTTGGTCGGTGCACCAAATGGGTTCAGTCGGTTCGGTTTTAATTTTCACCACGGTACCCATCGAATTGCAAATACCCTAATACCCATCGGTTCGGGTACCACGGGGTTTGGGGTCGGGTTTGACTCGGGTTTTGGGTTCGGGTTTCTTGTCGGGTCGGGTTTTGCAAAACTCATACCGACCCAACCTATGCCACCGTATTACACAAACCGTCGGTTTTGTCGGATTCGGGTATAGGTTTTACCCGATATGGTATTCGGGTTAATTGGCTATTTCAATTCGGGTTTGGTCGGGTCGGGTTTTGTAAAACCCGCACCCAACCCGACCTGTTGCCATATCTAGGTAAAACAGTCAAAATCTATGGATGGTATTTAATTAAAAAAATGTTGCAAAAAATTTTGCACTAACAAAAGAAAGTTGGGAATATCTGGTGGCATAATAACTAATCACATGTAATGCAAAGGCATTAAAGTCAATGAAAGAAATTGATCTTGAATGAATTCCCTTGATTAATTCTGTGAAAGCTGTACAACATATATAGAGTACAAAAGGAATAATTGGCCAGTTATTAATTACCAGCACTAATAAGGGATTTTGCTATAATAATCAGCCATATTTGGAGAGATATGGCTGGCTGTAAATCAGGAAAGAATAATTAACTATAATGACTGGTCATTATTGGAGATTGGGGGGTGAGGAAGAACGGACCATTGCCACCAATTGGTAATTAGAATAGAAGATATATATATGTGTATATTCGTTTTGTTGATTGTCAACTATTCGATTTTACTTGCTAGCTAAATGGGTCTTATCAGATAAAATAGTCAAAATCTACTGATGGTTTTTAATTAAAAGAAATGTTGCAAAAAATTTTGCACTAGCAAAAGAAAGTTAGGAACATCTGGTGGCATAATAACTAATCACATGTAATGCAAAGGCATCAAAGTCATTGAAAGAAATTGATCTCGAATGAATTCCCTTGATTGATTATGTGAAAACTGTACATCATATATAGAGTACAAAAGGAATGATTGTCGGTTATTATTTACCTGCGCTAATCAGGGATTTTGCTATAATAATCAGCCATATTTGGAGAGATATGGTTGGCTGTAAATCAGGAAAGAATAATTTACTATAATAATAGGCCATTATTGGAGATTGGAGGGTGAGAAAGAATGAGTCGCTGCCATAAAGTGATAATTAAAATAATATAGATAAAATGGTACGATTGTGGAGACACCACGGCTAGCCCAAGGTTCAAATTTTCATCGAAATTCGGCGAAATTTCGGATTTTGGACCCCCCCCCCCCCCCGAGATTACAAATGCCGGGCAAATTTAAAAATTCAAAAAAAAATTGAAATGCTACAATAATTTTGGAAATTTCGGGATATTTCACCGAAATTTCAGGTTTTGAATCCGGTTTTTGAAGTTTGAGCACCGGATTTGGTCCAATAACCTATTAGAAAGTGATCTTCTATGAAAATTTGTTGAAAAACTAATTTTTTTAGATTTTTTTAAATTTCGCAGAAACACTGTCAGATTTTTGAAAATTTTTACAAGCTTAACAATGATATGAAAAATTTATGGTACCATCATTAGTAGTTTGGAATCATACAACAAAAATTTAAAAATAATTTAACATCATTTGTTATCTTTAAAAATCAAAAACAGAATGGACAAAATTGGGACAGAAACTTTTTAGATTTTTATAAATTTTCTCGAGTGTGATCATCATCTAGAATTTTTATGAAAGATTAAGAATTTCGTCAGTAGTGTGTTATGAAATTTTCAAAAAAAATTAACTTTCTTTGTTTGCTCAATAAAATCTATCAATGCAGTAAGCACTGAACTTAATTTGTTGTATTATATTTCAAAAATCAAACAGAGAAATAACATAAATGGCACTCTGCCTTCTACGAATTTTATAAATTCACTGGGTGTGATCATGATTCAAAATTTTTATGAGATATTAAGCATTTCCTTGTCACCCTTATTTAAAATTTTTAAAAAATTTAAACCTTTCTTATTGCTAAAGTAAATCTATTATTGATCATCGGCCTTTTAACAGGATAGTAGCACTGTTCAAATTTTTAAACATTCATGACACTTGATCATCATATGAAAATTTTATGAGAATATTATGGATATGTCAGGACCATCCAAAAAAATTTTCAAAATTTTATAACCTCGTTTGTTCTAATTTTTATTCGGATGAAATTTGCCGCTCAGCGCTTTACCAAGACAGTACCAATGTTTGAATTTTTAAAAATTCCTCACATTTGATCATCATCTGAAATTTTTATAGAAATATAAAAAATATGTCAGGAATCTCCAAAAAAAAGTTCAACGTTTTCTAATGTCGTTTGTACTATTTTTCATCCGGTTCAAACTTGCTGATCAACGTTTCATCGGGACAGTACCAATATTTGAATTTTTAAAAAATCCACAGAACTGATAATCACCTGAAAATTTTATGAGAACATCTCTAATGTGTCAGGAATCTACAAAAAAAATTGCAAAATTTTTTGACATCGTTTGAACCAATTTTCACTCAGTGCATTTTGTCCGAAATTTCGGAAAATTTCGGCGAATTTCGGCGAAATTTCGGCGAAATTTCGGAAATTTCGGTGCCAAACAAACCGGATTTGAATTTTGAATGTGTTTCGGCCGAAAAAACCGAATTTCGTCCAAAATTTCGGATTTCGGTGGGTCGAATTTTTCCCCAAAAGCGAAAATTTGAACCTGGGCTAGCCAGGAAATATTTCGGACATAGAATGGTCATAAATAAAACGAGACTGTCGTATCAGCGATAATACAGAATAGCATAACCACGATATGATTGATGTGGTAATGACATGCATGCGAAGAGAGCGTTATGGAACCGGCGGAATTGTACCTCCAGTGTCTTCCTCAAATAAATCCATCTCCTTTGTCTTTCTGCAGATGTAAGAAATCTTCTTAGAGCAAGCTCAACTCACTCTCTAAATCTCTCCATATCTTAAATTATAAGGAGAATTAAAAAAATATGAACTCCAACCTAACCCTTATAAGGAACCCCTATTCTAGGGAGATCCCTTCTCACCCCTATATCTAGAGGCTTTCTCCTTCCCCCTATTATTTTCTTCAATATTTTTTTTATTTGTTATTTCTATTTTTAGTAAATGATTCATGGGTGCAAAGTAATAATAATGTTTAGATAAATAATATGGGTGAGTAATAGGGAGTGTAGGTTGGAGACAAATTTGATATAGGGTATCCCTAATTTTTACACTACCCTAAATGAGTGATTTAGAAGAAAAATATAAGGATTTAGATTGAAGTTGCTCTTACACACACGGTGCCTGCTGGCTGCAGCATATACCTCATAAAATGCTTTTCCGTTATGTAGTTAAATGATTGTGAACCGACCCGTGGCAAAAAAAAAAAAAACTTATGTCAAAATCATATAGCTGTAAGCCTGCAACTGCAGGCTGCTGTGAT
The DNA here is from genome assembly GCA_036346375.1 of Guadua angustifolia. Taxonomy (NCBI): domain Eukaryota; kingdom Viridiplantae; phylum Streptophyta; class Magnoliopsida; order Poales; family Poaceae; genus Guadua; species Guadua angustifolia. Next base: position 14,719,656 of record CM070512.1, on the reverse strand, counting down.
TCAAGAGATCTATCTTGCTACATGTTCCTTTGGCCAGCAAATACACGGGTCACATGATCCACACAACCAGGGAAAGGCGAGGAGGATGGGTACAAAGACGTGTGATCTTTTCTGTAGAAAAGGCCTTTTGGATCCAGGGTCGCTTTCAGCAATCAGACGGACCAAAATGTGTGTGGCACGGATTTGAATGAAGATGACATTGTAGTTTTGGAAAAACTTGCAAAATATCAGTTAGTCTCGATCCCTACAATAGAAGCATGCCATCGCAATTATGTGTTACTACTACTATAACTAAATTTACGAAACGACTTATGATTGGATGTTCGATGTAAGATTCTTTTATTGGATATCCACAACATTTTTTACTTATATGTGTAACAATTGTAATCACCGTGTGCAACAAAAACGCGTGATGACAATAGGAATATCGATCTGGATCGACACAACATTTTTTACCTATGTGTGCAACAATTGTAATCATCATGTGCAATAAAAACGCTCGATGATAGTAGAAATATCCATAAAAAAATATTGTATATGGTGATTAAATTTATTATACACGTTATTAAAAAATATTACGCTGATATGTTTAAGAAAAAAGTCGTGTCATACGTCCGATTTCTGACCACGCCCATGAAATTATGGTACTTGGAATGGCTTAACTCGCCAAATGGTCCCTTTCCGCAAGTGGTGTGGTTTGCTGTCAAGATATGACAGGGACTTCAACGACCTCAATTCATGCTGCGTAATTTTTCGATATTGACAACATGCAAATATTTTTTTTCGAAACAGATGCACAAAAAACATTACCAAAGGTGATATGGGATTTGTCTGGTGTGTGTGGGTGACAATCCTGAAATGGATCTTTTGGTCAAGAAAGGTACTAGACACAATCAAATTATGTAACTCATGGCCTCTTTGTCGCAAATTCTCATCATAACCAATATTAATACTAATACACCTGAGAAAGATTTGTCAATATAATCCTAGTCACATAAAGATAGGTGGAGTAAAAGGATTGTAAAAGGAAGTCAGCATTTTTCTAGCCTCTTCACAAATTTTTTTTTTTTTTTTTTGCAATTTTAATCCTCTTTCAAACGTAATTGCAAAAACAATTTCTTTCTCAACCAGGAAGTGCGGCGAATAACCACGTTACCACATCGGTCTCATACAAGTGGAATGATGTACCACGCTATAGGTGCTCAGAAAGAGCACCTACGGAGCCACGGGAGCTGGTAGCATGGTTGCTTGCAGATCTATAGTAGCTCGGTGCCTCCTACCACCACTGATGGCGCTGCGGTGTCACTTGCCGGCGCTTCTAGGGGTATGTTTGTTTAGACTTGAACTTGAGCTTATTTGGCTTCTAGACCTCTATAAGTCATAAACCAAAACAAAGATATTTTTTGGTCAGAGACGGAGAAAGAAGCTCCAACCCAATTTGCACTCTTGAGAAAGCAAGAAAACGATGCTTCTCGGTGGTTGAGCTTAAAATCCCTTCCTGGTACCCTTACAACTTAAGCATTATTTTTGAAAAATTGCCATCCTCATCCAAACTCGGCCAGAGCAAATAGTTTCTTCCAGCTCCAGACTTCACCTCCAAACTAGCCTAAACAAACACAACCTAGATCTAGTAGGGGCTATTTTTCAATTACGTTCGAAGATGGTCAAATTTGCAAAAAAATTTCATCGTGAGTTAGAAAAGTGACGATTTTCAATTATCTTTGGCTTTAACATCATATTGAGTTCCGTGCAATATCGATAGCAATGACATAGGAACCAGCCGTATGAACACATGTAATAATACATACAAATAATAATATATATATATTAAGCGTGGAAGATTTTGAGAGCAACCAAGGCCTTAAGTACTTTTTTTGCGAAAAAGCCCTTCAAGAATTCCAAAATCGCAAATAGAACCCCGAAAATTCTAAAATTGCGAACAAGTCCTTTCACCAGCTACTTTACAAAAAAGACCCCGTGAATCAGTAAATTAGACCGGACAAGTTCTTTCGACGAAAGATTCGAAATCGCGAACAAGTCCTTATCTGGGTTATTTTGCAAAAGATCACGTAGTTCATAAAATCAAGACCTGGCGTCGGTTTTTCGATACAAAAGATTGGAATTATGTTATGCCAATTTAAAAATATATATATTATACCCCCATTACAAGCGGAAGAAATGGAGGAAGGCCAGGGCGTCCACGTGTCGGCGCTCTATTTTGCGAAAAAACCCCTCCGTTTCTTCGAAATTACGGATAGGTCCTTCGCGATTTTTGTGAGACAAAAAATGTTTTTTTCCTTCAGCGTTTAGGTCCACAGCACGGTATTTTACTGGAAAAAGCCTCTGTTATTTTCAAATCGCGAACAAGCCCTTTTCTAATTTTTCAGGATAGCGAACAGGTCCAAAAAAATAACAAATGTGTCCTGCTTCTTACGTTCGAGTCCTTTCTCCGTTTTTCCGGAAAAATGTTTTCACCAAAAAAACCGGAAAAAGTGTTTCGCCACCCAAAAACCCAAAAATGTTTTCCTTGAAAAACTCGAAAAAAGAGTTTCGCCCAAAAACCGAAAAAATATTTTCGCCACAAAAAACACCAGATTTGTCGAAGGTTTATAGCAACTTATGGATTTGCGGTAATTAAATAGCGCGGGTTTTCGTCGAAGGTTTATAGCGGTTCATGAATTAAGCCCCGGTCCGAAAGCGACCTTTTAAAAAGGAAATACATAAAAGAATCTGTTTTCCTGGAAATTTTTCCCAACCACCGAAAATATGTTCACTCTATGTCTAGACTTTTTCCCCAACTTGATTTTCCAACCCGACAAAAATGTTTTCGTCGCCGAAAAAACCTGGGAAAAATGTTTTCGCCACCTAAAAAACCCGGAAAAAGGTTTTCGCCAAAAAACACAGATTCGTGTGTTATTACTCGGTAGACGCATGGAGTGTTAGACTCGACAAAAAGAAGGTTGTCGTCTCTAATAATTTTTCGCCCTTTTTCCACTTGCCTATTTTTCACCGGTGGGTGGTTATGCGAACATGTATTGTTACTCGATGAACGCATAGAGTATTAAGCTCAACAAAAGAAGGTTGTCGTCTCTAATAATTTTTCGCTCTTTTTCCTCTAGACTATTTTTGACCGGTGGGTGGTTTTCCGAAAATAAAAAAATACATCTGGTCCCTTCGATCGGTGGTTTTGCAAAAAGATTTAAACTATTTTGAAATCGTAAATAGTCGTTCTTAGGTCCCTTCGATCTTGCATGTGCAGAGAAAATCGGTATAGCAACTTTTACGGTTTATAGCAACTTATGTATTTGCGGGGTTTATAGCAACTTATGTATTTGCGGGTCATAACATGAGTTTATTACAGAAAAGAACCCTATAGTTTAGTATATTCGCGTCGGGTCCTCCAATTTTATTTTTTCGAGAGCATGCTATCGAAATTCGGTATGAACATAGCGTAGTGCGCACTTCTCATAATAATAATATCTATATTATGTCTAGAAGATTTGGAGGGCATGCAAGCCTCTAAGTCTTTTTTTTTTGAATCTATATATTATGTAAGTAAATTCATAAGCGGCTCCTAGCCGACCAATTTTTAAAAAAAAACCGCAGAGAAAAATAGAATTGTATTTTTGCGAATGATTTAGGTCGATTTTTTTAGCGGTAGCAGCATGCGCGCCTTCCTATCTAGTATATATTAAGCGTGGAAGATTTTGAGATCAACTAAGACCTCAAGTACTTTTTTTGCGAAAAAGCCCTTCAAGAATTCTGAAATCGCAAATAGGACCTTCCACCCGTATTTTGCAAACAGAACCCCAAAAATTCTAAAATTCCGAATATGTCCTTTCACTGACTACTTTACAAAAAGACCCGTGATTAGTAAATTGAGCAGGACAGGGTTCTTTTGACCGGAAGATTACGAAATCACGAACAAGTCCTTTCATGGGTTATTTTGCAAAAAGATCCCGTAGTTCATAAAAATCGGCCAAGCGTCAGTTCTTTTGACACAAAAGATTGAAATTATGTTATGCCAATATATATATATATATATATATATATATATATATATATATATATATAAGCGTGGAAGATTTTGGGAGCAACCAAGGCCTTAAGTATTTTTTTTTGAAAAAGCCCTTCAAGAATTCTGAAATCGCAAATAGGTCCTTCCACCGATATTTTGCAAACAGAACCCCGAAAATTCTAAAATTGCAAACAGGTCCTTTCACTGGCTACTTTACAAAAAAGACCCCATGATTTCGTAAATTCAACCCGGACACCGGTTCTTTCGACCCGGAAGATTCTGAAATCGCGAACAAGTCCTTCACGGTTATTTTGCAAAAAAGATCCCGTAGTTCCGCAAAATTAGCACGAGCATCGGTTCTTTCGACACAAAAGATTGGAATTATGTTATGCCAATTTAAAAAAAACACCCTAAAAAATGGAATTGTATTTTTTTCCAGAAAGATTTGGGTTAGATTTTTTCACCAGGCGCGGCATCGCACGCCTCTCTATTTATCACTCTATTATACGCGGGGGAATTCAAGCGCGAGGAGGCCATCCACGTCACCACTTTTCCGAAAACCCCCTCGCAAAATCAGAACTTCCGAACGGGTCCTTCAACGGTAAATTAGAAATTGTGAACGGGTACTTCTACTGGTTATTTTGCAAAAAAGAGCCCCGTAGTCCGGTTCTTTCGACCCAGGAGATTTAAAGAAATTTGAAATCATGAACAGGTCCTTCCACCAGTTATTTTGCAAAAAGAACCCCATAGTCCCGCAAATTCAATGTGGGCGCCAATTCTTTCGGCCCGGAGGATTTAAAAAAATTAGAGTCACGAACAAGTCCTTCCACCGGTTATTTTGTAAAAAAACACCGGTTCTTTCGAAATTTTGCAAAAAAAAATAGAGGTTCTTCCACGATTATTTTTCAAAAATTTGAAATCGTAAATAGGTCATTCCACCGGTTATATTAAAAAAAACTTATAGTTCCGCAAATTCCATTTACAAAAAAAACTCAGACCAAATTTTTTCTCGTGGCGCAGCATCGCGCGTCTCTACCTAGTAGTATACATATCCCGAGAAATATACCATGAGCCCCAAAAATAGTATAGATACTGTAACAGTAACAAGTCGCCATACCATTTGACAGAGGATCCAAAAGCCCTCCATAAAACCCTCCCAAAATATCCTGGCAATCAATCCAAAGCCCACAACCTCCGATCTGCTGCCACGTAGACACAATCTCCAGATATTTGCACACTGCCTCGTCTTCTTATACCCTGCCACTGCGCCTTATCCTTTCGCACCCATCCCAAGCTCCATCCATCACTTCTACGCCAGGAAGCTCCTAGTTCTCCTCCTCAGACGAGCTTGGAGCCATCCACCTCATGGCAGCCATGGCCACCACCGCCTCCAGCCTCCTCAAGACCTCCTTCGCCGGCGCCCGCCTTCCCGCGGCCGCCCGCTCCCCCTCCTCCGTCGCCGCCCCGCGCGCCGGCACCATCTGCAACTCCATCTCCTCCTCCACTCCTCCTTACGACCTCAACGCCATCAAGTTCAACCCCATCAAAGAGTCCATCGTATCGCGCGAGATGACCCGTCGATACATGACGGATATGATAACGTACGCCGACACCGACGTCGTCATCGTCGGCGCCGGCTCCGCGGGGCTGTCCTGCGCGTACGAGCTGTCCAAGGACCCCTCCATCAGCATCGCCATCATCGAGCAGTCGGTCTCCCCCGGCGGCGGCGCCTGGCTCGGCGGCCAGCTCTTTTCCTCCATGGTCGTCCGCAAGCCGGCGCACCTGTTCCTTGACGAGCTCGGCATCGCGTACGACGAGCAAGAGGACTATGTCGTGATTAAGCACGCCGCGCTCTTCACCTCCACCGTGATGAGCCGCCTCCTCGCGCGGCCAAACGTGAAGCTGTTCAACGCCGTCGCCGTGGAAGACCTCATCGTAAAGGAGGGCCGCGTCGGAGGCGTGGTCACAAACTGGGCGCTCGTGTCCATGAACCACGACACCCAGTCGTGCATGGACCCGAACATCATGGAGGCGAAGGTGGTTGTAAGCTCCTGCGGCCACGACGGGCCATTCGGAGCCACCGGAGTCAAACGGCTCCAGGACATCGGGATGATCGACGCGGTGCCCGGGATGCGCGCGCTTGACATGAACACCGCCGAGGACGAGATCGTCCGCCTGACCCGCGAGGTCGTCCCGGGCATGATCGTCACCGGCATGGAGGTCGCCGAGATCGACGGCGCCCCGAGAATGGTACGTACCGAAGGACAAAATCTTGCATCTTGGCAGGAGCTGTTGGAATTAATCTCTCGGTTTTAGGGCTAAGAAATTCGTTTGTGCGCGGTGGTTGCAGGGCCCAACGTTCGGCGCGATGATGATCTCCGGCCAGAAGGCGGCGCACCTGGCGCTGAAGGCGCTGGGCCGGCCGAACGGCATCGACGGCTCCATCAAGAAGGCTTCTCCGGCGTCCATGCACCCGGAGCTGATCCTGGCATCGAAGGACGACGGCGAGATAGTGGACGCCTGAACACGCGCGCGCACGCTGGTGTCTGGGACGGAGTAGCAAGCAATAAGACGGGGTGGTGAAACACAGGAGACGCCGGGACGAGGAGTTTCTTTGTGTTTTGGGGACTAGTTTTAATTCCCTTGTTTATTTAGTTTTTGATGTTAGCGTCTTGTTCGCAGTGCTGCCGATATGTGCATGCTCTGCCTCACGAGGGCTAACTCCGAGGATATATCCTCCTTGCACAATGAATAAGAGAGAACGGAATAAAAAAAAGTTTAGTGCCATGTTAATTAGTGTGTGTTTATTTAAAGGCTTGTTGTTTAGTGAACGTATATTGGCCAGATCGCTGCTACTACGATACTTCAGTTTTGATACTGGGACAGAGATGGAATTTCCGTGGATGTTGTTAGTTTTGTCGTGGAGTAAAAAGACGAGACAGAAATATTTTAGAAAGGCGAATCGTCCAGGGGTGACGGAAATGTGGAACGACGGTAACTCAATATTAGATATTTAGGGTTTTTTTTAGAAAAATCTGAGTTTTTTAAAAAATAATCTAAGCCTTTAAATCTAGATCTAATTAATGAAATCAATTTATCTTCTCTCCTATTTAAGAACTCTATTTAAAAAAATTAAGTGCTAATAAAATAAAAAACACTTGAGTACCATTTAGCAATTTTTTAGATTATTTTTACTCGAGTGATGCACTAAGATCACCTGAAAGACATAGTACTCTAAATAGTCTTGGTAGCGACATCTGGTGAGGGTAGTAGTGATGTCTATAGGTAGGGATGAAAACGAAAACGGAATTTTCGACTGTTCTGGAGAGAAACAAAAATGGAATCCTATTTTCGGAAACGGAATTTTTTTTGTCGAAAATGGAATCAGGAGAGCCATTTTCGACGGAAACTGAAACGAAAATTCTGTATAAGCGAAATCGAAAATTTCGTCAGAAATTTAGCCAAAAAGGAGAAGAGAGAATTTACATTTATTTTAAATTAAAATTGTCGACGATTTGAAACGGTCCCCCGCGAAAGCTTACTTGTTGAATGAGGGATCAACTTAAGACCTCTTTTCGCTTGAGGTATAGCGTCAGGAATCCTGCTGAGCTCTGGTCGAGGTGGTCGGGACAATCCACGTGAGCAGGGAGGCTTTTTGATCTGGTTCGGACCTCTGCGGAGATAACAACCTACGTCGATGATGACACTAACTTCTTGAGGATGTATTACAATATGCTCACTCGGGGTCCAAGGAGGTTCTAAGGGCTATCCTCCAGACCACCAAAGAACGAGTTCTATGTATGGGGAAAAAAGGGAATGAAGTCGAACTCCAAACCCTTCGATGCGAGAAGGTATTTATAGGGGTTCTGCGACACAACATTTATTCTGAGGGCGCGCCTTTTATTCGGGGCGTGGTGGTCTTGTTCCTTGCTTCCCGCAAGAACCTGTGGCGACGATGCAGTCGATGGGGCTATATCGCGGGAACGCGGACATGGCGTCTGATTGTGGCCTTGAGACCTTCGAGCCGTCAGCGTAATTAATGCCATGTCGTCTTCGTGGACTCGCTTGGCTTTTAAGCGGCCAGGTCCTTCAGCGGACCAAGATCGTCTAGTCACGGACTCCAGTAGGCATGCTTTCGAAGGCGAGCTCAACGGAGAACGGGGGTCGGCCCGGAGGTCGGGCTACCCGAAGATCTTTCTTGGGAACGACGTCTGAGCGTGGGCATACTTGGAGGCCGCCGGGATACAATGGTCGGCTGCTGAAATTTCCCAATCCCGACAAAAATAATATTAGAAATACAAATAAATTTATAGAAAATATCAGATAGAGTTCAAAAATTTTGAAAAAAAATCTCGAAAATACTTCCCTGCACTTCCCGCTAATTGCCGCTGCGTGCGCCGCATGAGACAAGCTTTTCGGTTGAGGTGACATGGGGATTTGTTCTTACCTTTGTACTTTCGGATTTTGTTTTATTGGGCCATAATTCTAATACATCTATATGTAAATGAATCGAGATTTTAGTATAACATTTCAGCCCATCATCGTAGATTCTGGTAACCTTTAAAAAGACCTCGTAGGACCAGAAACCTCTGGAGTCTGGAGTTCAATGAGGAAACGGTAGATAGTCCGTGCGGTTGGTTTTCCCACAAGGTTAATACCTTCCGTTACCACAAGTTTCTCACTCCAGATTCTGGAACAATATCACGAATAAATGGCCAAGAGAGTAGTAACAACGACTGAAAGACAATTATTTAGCGATACCCAAACTATGTCAGATGGTAGTACTTCATAGACCACATGGCGGGGCTGGCGTACTTGGTGAGTATGACAAGTGCTTGCACCGGGTTATTAGTTTTGGAAGTAACTTTCCAGTTTGACAACAACGTTAACCACGGCAACCTCAGCATGTTTGGGCCAGGGGGTGATATTCGAGACTCTTCTGTTGACGTGGAGTAGCACGAAAAGAATATCTCCTTCGTGGATTCCAAATTCTCTTTTGTCTCTGGCGCACACTCCAGTAACTCCGTCGGCCGGCGTACCAGATGTCCGTATTTGGCAACTTGCTGGATGATCATAGGCTAGCAGCACCATGACTAATTGCATACTGTAGCTCTAAAAAAATTAGGATGAGAGAGAGCTTTGGCCTACTGGGCCGACCCAGCCTACGAGGCCAAGCCAGCCCAGCCGGCTGACGCTAAGGCATCTTGCTTCGGTACACTAGCCTAAGATGGAGTGAGCAGAGGGGGTGAGCAGGTCGTGGGTAAGGGTGGGCATTCGGTTTTTTCGGTTTGATTTATTCGGGTTTTGGAAATTTCGGTTTTTACAGATCACTAAACCGAACTGAAACCGAATACCCGAAAAAACCAAACCGATTAAACCGAATTAATTCGGTTTGGTTTTTTCGGGTATTCGGTTAACCGATTTTCTAAGGGAGGCAGAGCAATCAATAGTCAATATTGTCATTCGGTTAACTGATCTTAGATTCTTAGCAATGCATGCAATACAAAATGTTCAGGCAATGCCAATCAGGATTCAGGCGTAACATCACAATTCACACATTATAGCAGTTAGCACTAGCACATCAGTACATCACACATCGGTATCGATAGATCACTAGCGGACTTCGAACGCACGGAAGCGATGGAGGGCGGAGTTTTACCTCACTAGCCGGGAGACGGAGCCAATGGAGGGCGGCGCCGTCCGTCGGTGGTAGAACAGTAGAAAAATCGAGGCTCGGAGGAGGTCACTTGGCGTGAAATGGTGAGTCGCGGTGGTCGATGGAAATTTGGAGCTGTGGAGGCCAGGCGAGCGAAGGCCGAACTTGCCAAAAGAGCCGTCGAGGACTCGGGGTTGGACCGAGTCACGGGTGTCGGGGTAGTGGTAGGAGAGACGCCCGATCGCCCGAGCAGCCAGAGGCCGGAAGCAAAGCAGATCGCAGCTAACGAGCCGAAGCGGCCGAGCGGTGAGTCAGATGGTCGAGGCGGTGAGTCGGTGGTCGAGGCGGCTAGGGTTCGAGAACGAGACAAAATGGGGAATTGGTTGAAGGCGGGGCCGAGTCCTGGAGAGGACCGAGGAGTCGGAGGCCACGGAGGAGGTGCGGACCGAACAAGTGAAAAGTCATCAGGTGACCGGGTGAATTAGTCGGAGTATTCGGTCTGTTCGGTTCTTCGGTTTTTTGAGTATCAAAACCGAACCGAATACCGTAAACCGAATAGCATCTAAAAAACGGAACGAACACGAATCTGAAAAAACTGAATTTTTTCTTGTTAATTGATTCGGTTGATTGATTTGGTTTCGTTAAATTATGCCCACCCCTAGTCGTGGGGTGTTTGGCGGCAACAAGCGTGTCACGTGGTTGCCCAAATAGTGACGGCGTGGTGCGGCTTTCCCGGCTGCCGTTGTCTCCTTTCCTCTTCCCCGAGCTCCTTTAAAAGATGAATGGGTTCTTCTCTCTGGAGAAATAGATAGGCAAGGCAAATTTTCCACCGCGCAAAAAAAAATCCAACAGGTTGTCACCGTGCAAAAGAAGAACCCCGCTAGCCTCAACCGTTTGAAATAATATTGCACGCTAATTCCACTGAATTTCCACTTTACTAAGCTATACTCGTAAATTCATCAGCATGGGAGCCATCTTCGAAAAAATATACCACCAAAATTATTAATTGTACGGCACAAATAACTGCCACATCTGATTCGGCCATTATTTCTCTCATTAGTACATGCATACGAGTGCGAATTATGAATACAATCGAGCTCTCGTTGGTGCATACATGCGAGTGCGAATTAAGAAAACGACCGAGCTCTTGTTAGTGCATTCATGCATGTTCATGTAACTCGCACGTCGCTTCAAATAAGTGAAAAAAAGTCTCACCCAAATAAAACAAAATTATCTATTGTTTGGTATTCTCACCCGAAAAAAAGATGCAAGACCGGCTATTTTCAGCAGAAAAACGTCGGCTAAAACTAATCGAGAAACCAACAGGCTTATCCTGCTAAGCACAGCTCGTGGGAAAATAAACTCTTATCTAATATTGCTCATTACGGAGACTGCATGCCAGAGCGTAGAGCTATCAACAGATCATCATCAATCATATTGATTACATTTGCTCCTCCTGTGTCCAGTCTTATGTACACTCGCAAGTGAAATACAAGCATGCAAGGGCAATCAATACATCACCAAAGAATAGAAAAAAAAATGGCCGATTCCAGCGGTCTGCTACCGCTGGAAATGCGCCAATCCCAGTGGTAGGCAGCCGCTGGAATTTTTCACTCGCGAATTTTTTTAAAAAAAATCAAATATTCAGCGCTCCCAGTCCGCAGAAAAGAGTAGAAACAATAAAATATTTTTCAGCTCTTCCAATCCATTAGAAATAAATTCTAAATTTTTTCCAGCGGACAGCGTGGGCTAAAAATAAAATAGTGCATCCGGTCCGCAGAATTTGCATTGTGGTGAGGCCATTCTCGCGAATTCCGATCACTAGCGGCCACTTTTTGAAAAAATCCGAAGCAACAGGCTACAACAATAAAAATTATGTCTTGGGAACCTTGTATGTGGGCATACATTTTTTTCAACGAGGAGTCGGGTTGATTAGACAATTTGTGACAACATTGGTTAAACCTTTACATCTTGCAATACTTGATTAGAGCAATTGTTTTCTTCTGCTCAGTGCTACTAGATATATGTTCATGCTCTTTTTACCTGCTATCCTACTGAGTTATTGGCTATCACTAGTTTTTGTTAATTGTTTAGCTTTCAACTGTTGCTTGTAGCTTTTGTTTACATGATTTTGTAGGTTGTTATGTTGTAGTTTCAGTAAGCATTCTTGATATATATATATATATATATAGGCAACATATCATGTGTACACAGGTTTTCTCGTGTACACACCGTGCACATCAACTAACACAAGTCATAAAATTTTTTGAAACAAATTGTAGATGTACTTCATAGATTGCCCTACCTATGTATGAAATTTCAAGATCAAATTCATTATATATCGAAAGTTACAAAAAAGAGAAAATTCTGACAAGTTTAAAGATCCCATTGCCTATATGGCAACATATCCTGTGTAATACCCTATATATATATATATATATATATATATATATATATATATATATAGAGCCTTCCGTGTACACATCGTGCACACCAGCTAACAAAAGTCACGAAAAATTCTGAAAAAAATTGTAGATGTACTTCATAGATTACTCTACCTATGTATGAAATTTCAAGATCAAATTCATTATATATGCTATGATATTAATTAGGTTTCTTAAACTATCAAGTATTGAATCTGTTTTTTAGAGGTAAGGTTGTCATAAATTAGTTTAATATCTTGTCCCTAATGGCGATGAGGTCTTTTAAGACAGCCCAACATCTGGGAACACTTGAAAATCAACTTGAGCCTTATTCTGGATGTATGCCTCAAATACTGTTTATGAATATGCATATACTTAAATTTTTTATTATGAGTATATATGCTATGATATTATCTTTTGAAAGACATCGTAGCTGTGATTTATATTAGATAAAAAGAAGAAAAATAGAATAAGGTGCAGGAGACTACACTAGACTTAAGGGTACAGGAAGGAGGGCATAAGGAAAAAGAGAGAAAAATCAATCATGGCACTCCACTAGTTTTTGAAGGTCCACCACTCCACAATAATCCAGCTTGCGGCCTCATCTCTGATAGATTGAAAGGTGTCCTCATGGGATTTCCATTTGTTTCGAAACACTCTGTTGTTCCGCTCCCACCACCATTACCAACAAGTTAGAATGATTATAGTTTTGACACCTTTTTGGAATGTCGTTAGGCAATATAGTTGGTGTAGACTGGCAGTTTCTTCCCAACCATCTGGCAATAGAGATGGCAATTGGACCCATCTGGCAATGTCTGTCTACAAGCGACGAACCTGAGTGTAATGTATGAATAGGTGTTGCACAGTTTCTAGGTTCCGACAGCACATTGGGTAGAAATATTGGTTGGACCACCTCCTACGTTGCGGTGTTGTGCTGTCTATAACCTGTTTTAGTGAGCAAGCCATAAGAAGAATTTGCAACGTGATGGCGCCCGCGCTGACCAGATTGTGGTATGATAGGATTTGAATGTACTTCCTACGAATTGCATGTGGTATACTGATGAGGTTGTGTAGATGCCGGTCGGAGTTTGTGTCAAGGTTTTGGCGTCATCAACCTCCAGCTGCAGGGGCACAGACTGAATAATGATCTATAAGTTGACATATTCAGCTATTTTGGTCAAACATTAGATTGAGCCAAATATCACGGATCTAATTATTGTTTGACAAGGCGTTTGACACCGATGCTATGATATTATCAAGTATCATGTTATGGTACATTTGCATATGATTTTATGACAGTTTTGATCCTTGGTTATACTTGATGATTAGGATTAAAGTCACGACAAATTTGCTAATGCCGTAAATATTGACAACAGGGATTGGCTCCTTGACCGAGAATGATGCGAGGCCAGATGGGCGGAGTGAAGCCCAGGCCCGCGCTGGCCCATGGGGTAAATTCATCCCAACATTCGGTCCAGCCAGTGGAAAGGGCCCGAGGAATCGACCCCGAGCGTCTCACAACCTCACGTCTTCGTCTCTGGTTTTCCCCCTGGGAGGAATTCGTGTGTGACTCCTTCGAAGAAAGAAAGGAAAAAGTCTAGCTCGGCCCTAAGTAGGATGATTCGTCTATTTAACCATCTCACGAGTAAAACCAGGTATTGTGTCCCTTAATCTATATAGAACCGTTTGAATATACCCTTTGAGGCGGTTTTGGATGTGGTTTTGCCACTAGCATATGACATGGCTGAATACATGGCGATGAGTCAGCAAATTAACAAATAATTTTTTACACAGTAGGCTCATGTGTCAACAACGACTTCTCGATCTTCCTCCTCCTCACTTTTCCTCTTTGCACCGCTCACGTGGCTCTTGCGCATGCTACCTGCATGCGTCGCCTCATTGCTACTTGCACACCACCGCCAGTGTGGGTGGCCATGCCGGCGCACACGTCGACACCGTCCTTGCCCGACCGGCGACCAGCCGGCTCGCTCATATGCGTGACCTCGACCACGCTCTGCAATGCATCCATAGCTCATCTAACCGAGTGTTAAGAGTCTGACCGAGCCACTTTAGAATCGATCGGGCAGTCACCACCTCCATTTGGCATGTCACCGCCATGTGATACACCACGGTGGCAAAATACCTCCAAAACGATTTTGCACTTGAGGGCTTAAAATCAACTTCAGCTTCTAAAAAGCCAGTAAACCCCTTTAAAAAACTCAGCTTTTAAACGGTTTTTAACATAAACTAAAACCATATATAACTAACAGAAACTAAAAAGCTGAAAGATAGATTGAACCTGTTTTTACAACTTATTATTGAGAAAAATTAACTACTTATTAAACAATCTTTTATAAAAACTACTACCGTTTTTTAGCTTAGAAAACATGAAAATTATAGCACCTCAAACAGGCCTTACAAACCCAAAAAAATTAGCTGATGCCTTAAGCCCGTTTGGTAATAAATAGGTAGCGTGGAGCCGCGGATGATACATCTGGGAGAAAAAGTGTGTGTGTGTGAGACACGGTGCATTATCAGCCCAATTTCTTTCATTTCATTTATTACAGGCCCATGTTGAGAGAGGTTGAGAAATGAGGGCTTTAATATTTGGGAATTGCTAAATAGCACTTGAGTATTTTTTTTGTTTATGAGCACTTAATTTTTTTTGTCTATTAGATATTACTTTGTGATCCATGTTGTGCTTCCTCATTTTGACTATCAATATCTAACTTTGTGATCCACATTTTTGTTTGTTGTATTCCTTATAGTTTGGTTTGTTCTTTTTTTTTTACAAATTATCACATTATTTTTTACATAATTTAATTTGTGTAAAACTAGTACATAATTAATGTAAAAAAGGCCATGCATAGAATGCTTAAAATTTGAGTGCTATTTAATAAGAAAACACCAAAATGCTCCCTAGACACCTAGTGTGTAAAACTAGTATATAATTGATGTAAAAAAGGCTATACATGGAATGCTCAAAATTTGAGTGCTATTTAATAAGAAAACACTCAAGTGCTCCCTAGACACCTCCTTAATATTTTCTTGGTTTTGATTTACGTAATATTTTTTTGGATAATACGTAAAATCTGTGCATGTCATTTCATTAAAATAAAGAAGAAAGTACAACGCAGATGATCCTGTCGTCTGAAAGAATAGCTGCTTACACCATGATTTAATTAATATTATTTTTTTGGTGAAGATTTGCGTAATATTTTTAGAGCACAGAAAGATGAAAGTCAGACCTAGAAAGTTATAGAACTCTGTATAGACGACAGGATCAAATCTTGGAAACCCCAGCTACCCTAAATATGGTCTAGAAAAAATATCTAAACATTAAAAATGTGCAGAGGGAAGGAAGGGTCCCTAAGATATGAACCAAACTCAGTTCTCCGAGTTTGCCACCAAACAGCCCCTAATAATCATAAAAGAAACCAAATGTCGTGCAAAATTGACTTCCTCAAATTTCTTACACTTACGTTGCTTTGCACATTATTTTTCTGAAGTATTTGCTCATTTGGCGTTCAGAACAAATTGCTCATTCAAAATCTTCTTATCTGAATTAAGGAGTATGGTGCACAGTAGAAAGGGTACACTTGAAAATTTAGGCATGCGTGCCCAAGGTACCTTTCTTCTCTTTCTCCTGATGAAACTTTTCCTTCTCTTCGTCTCTAAAAGACTTCTTGTGCAAATGTGCACCACACGCAGAAAACAACAAATCCTGCTTTATTCTTTCCTCCCTCGCCAGTACTGTCGGTTAAGGCCCATGACATGCAAAAGCAACATCTCATTCACCTTTCAAGAAAGAAACAAAAGATACTTCCTTCGTTTTTTGAATAAATGTTACTACAGGTTGTTACACTTCCATCTAAGCATATCTAAAAATATTGTATTAATTCTCTTCATTATATTTTTGAATATTGTGTATTATTAGTCTATGATAGTAAATAATCTGAAAATTGCTAAAGGAGAGATATAGAAAAAAAGATAAAAAGTCGCTCAAAATTATAGAATGATATGTATTTAAAAATAAAATTTTAATTCTAAAATAACATGCACAAGCCCTCCTTTTTTTAAGACATACTCCATCCAGGTCATAAATAGTTGTTGTTTTAGATGTAGTTGTAGTCAAAATTTTAAAACTTTGACTAACAATATCTTTTAAATATTTAAATTAGATACATTAAAATCATACGAATATATTTGTTTCGAAAAATACTTTTATAATATTATAATTTTTAGGTTTATAAATAAGTATAATAGAAATTAGTGATGAAAGTTGTGTTTTGAAGACTATATATTCAAAATGATAACTATTTATGATAAGGGGCATAATACTACCTTTCCTATTGTTGGGAGAATAGTGTCCACGTGTCCCCTTGGTCATTTTAGAGTTTCTTGAAATTACGGATAGGCCTATGTAGATTACTTAATAGGTCCTCCACGATTTTTGTGAGGGAAAATATTTTTCACAATTTGCGTTTAGGTCCCTCACGCTCGCTTTCTGAGAAAAAACTAATTAAATTCAAATCGCGATGCCCTTTTCTTATTTTTCGAATAGCGGATAGGTCCAAAAACGTAATAAATAGGTCCTTACTCTTACGCATATTATTGTTCGTGAGCGCGTAGAGTGTTAGACACAAAAGAAGGTTGTCATCTCTAATAATTTTTATTTCTTTTTCCTCTAAACTTTTTCCCACCTCTTTTCATAATATTTTTCCAATAATTAGTTGTATTTCTACTTGATTTAAAAATAAAATGGAAAAATTTATTTTTTCTACTAAAAACGGTCTCGATATTTTTAAGACATGTATTATTACTTCTGATATGTTAGACTCTACAAAAGAAGGTTGTCATCTCTAATAATTTTCACCCTTTTCCTCTATTTTTTTCCCACCGCGGTTTTCCGAAAGAAATTTTTTCTGGCGACGCCACAAGGCGTGTTACAATCGCTCTGATATTTTTTATACATATTATTACTCGACGCCAGCGTAAGTGTTAAACTGACAAAAAACGAATAATTTTTCATCCTTTTCCTCTAGACTTTTTCTCTTGCGGTTTCTCGCCTGGCCTCAATATTTTCCAACTAATTCATCAAAGAGATATTTCTACGTCTATCTCTATTTTTTCTCCCATTTCACTCATTATTTCGGATTTAAAAGAATTAAGCCGCCGAAAAAAAAGGAAATTTTTTCCACTTAAAAACGATACGGCGTGTAGCTTTCTAGTATATTACATAGTTAAAAGCATAGTACACTGGAGGGGGGATATGACTCTGTTGATATAGCTGTAGCTCTTGGACTATGGACTAAACCATGATGTGCCGGCTATCATGCCATATGCCTAAACCATGTCGTACAGCCATGGCCTGGTTCCTTTTTGGTGAGTCCAAGCACGGCTCATTTGCGATTTGTGCCGGTTTCGTGCCGTGCAAACTCAAACCCGGTCCATTTGCATTATTGCGATGAGAGGAAAAGAGCTGAAAATGCACGGAGCTGAGGTGGTAGACACAAATATTGGGGAAAAAAGAAATAAAATTTATTCATTCTTAAACAGATACAGAGTTACCGCCTCATTAAAAACCTTATACCCAATGCAAAGTGTCGACTCAGTGCACACGATCAGTGTCGGTAAGCATGTACTCTCCGGTCTTCATTATCAACCTTTTAGTATCTCTGTTGTCTCTCCTTTTTCCGCATGCAACGACCGCAACGACGCCGGCCGTAAGACAAGCCACAACATGCCACAATTTTGCGTGAGCTCGCATCACATGTGGTGCTGCTTGAACTCATCAAGCTTTGTTTAAATCCATCTGGTTCAAGCCACGACCTATCTGGGGCGTGTTGTATCTTATGCATCATCGACCGCCGGGCGCGGGTTTGATCATTCATGTTGTGCCAGCCTGACACATGTGCATGCATACCGTGCCAACCCGACACGTGTGCATGCGTGCTGTGCCATGTTTGGCATTCGGGTCTATAAAAAAAACCATCACAGTACTCAGAACTACTACGGACAGAAGAACATACGTATCCTAACCGAATAACCGATAGTTGCATTCGCCTGAAAATTTATTACGTTTCCGAGGACTTTTGCTGAAAGGATCTTATGAAGTCAGGAAATTAAAACCAACCCTTCCAGCAAATAAGGACACTCGTCAACTTACTTGATGCTGAACCGAACATGCGTTGATGTTGTAACTTGTAAGCATGGTGTTGTCCGTCGCCGCTCTATTGGTGACGGGCCCGACCCGACGGCGCTATACATCGGAGACGAGGCTCCTCCTGGCAAGTATCCTTAATAAAATTCTAGGTATGGTCTGTTCTGATGTGGATTTGGTGTTCATCACCTTACTAGCTGCCATACCGCCTCTATGGTTTAAGCCTTGGACCAAGCTACTGTTTTTAAGTGGACCAACTCCTCAAACCAATTGTCTTAAAGCCTTTTGAGCTTTTAGGCCTCGATCTACAGCTTAGATAGTCCGAGACCTGGCTCCACCACCGCCCCTACTTTCTTCTGCATTGGGAAGGTTATCCTGTTGTTATCTACCGAGTCCTACCAATTGCCCCCTAGATCTGGTTGTTTCAGAGCTACTTGCAACAGAGCGCACCGTCGATGACTTCATCAAACCATCATCAGAAGTATCGGTGGAGGAACCAACTCTTACCTCCTCCTCAAACAAGTATAGCAGAGGACGCAGTTTCTTAGCAGGTGTATGGCGGTCTCTTCTCGAGTAGGGATGGCAATTGCACCTGATTACCCGTGTGTCCGCAGGTAAATACCCTAATATAGGCGGATATGAGACTCTTTTTTTACCCACGGACATAGGAATGGGAATAATTCTTTGCTCATCGGGTAAACATGTACGGGCATGGGTAAGCTCCACTGCACGTCACACCGATTACATCAACAACACCGCCTTTGCCGCACTAACAGGTGGTCCCAGCCAGTCATAGGCCATCCCTCGGTCCTCAAGACCTCAAGTCGTCACAAAAATTCCCCAATCCCCCCAGCCCCCCGGTCTCCTGCACGATATCTCCCTATCTGAACTAGGGATCACCCCGCCAGCAGCCATCCACGCCTTAACGCCTCTGAGTTAGCCTCCTTGCCCCTTGCCGCCTGCTCCCTGTTGTCTAGGTATGTTGATTTCTTAGTTCGATTGGTGCTCTTTAGGCCATAAAAACTTCATTCGATTAACATGGTCATAGTTTGCTGAATTGTTTTGTTTATGGGATGATGTCGTGGGAAACTTTTGCTAGTGATATATTAGTTTTGATGCTTTCAGTTGGATTAAAAGTGAAGTTTTTGTATTACTTTATTGGGTGATATCATGACACATTTTGATCTAGTTTGCCGATTTGGTGTATTGGTGATAGGCTGTGAACAATATGAATTAATTTGTGTTATGATTTTTCTTAGTGGTGAAGGAGATTTTAAGATTGTGCAGGTGGTTTACTAAAGGCCAGCTAGGATAAACTACATCCTGGCTAAATGTTGGCAGAATGAGTGATATAGAGTAGCTGTAGCAGAAGCATGCTATATTGCTAACATAAAGTTGCTTGTTTGTGCTAAATCAATTTGTGCTTTGCTTGTTTGTGTTGTTGCCTGTCTATGTTGATTGGGTAAACAGATATGCCTATAGGTATCGGGTGCTCACGGACGACAGATACAGGTGAGGTTCTTCGCTCACCACCCTTTGCGGGTATGGCAGTATGAGAGATTTTTAACTATAGGTATATGCATGAGCGAGCACTATTTATACCCATCGCGTCTGATTGCTATCCCTATTCAGTATTCACGAGCAACGCCTCTTGCCACGTCTTACAAAAGGTTCCTAGCAGCCATGAACCTCATCTCCGGCGCTTTCTCAAGAAGGGCAATGTCTGCCGTCATCCACACTTCAGCATCGTCATCAGCATCTAGGGCGGCAACGCAGAAGCTAAGTACACAAGACACTTTGGGCCTTATTTTGCTTTTTTTTTATAAAAAAACCCACCTATTTACCAGGACTAGGTAAGGCCCAGCTAGCAAACTAACGTCGCTAAGTACACAAGTTGAGTCAAATCAGCCGCACGATTCTATGCACCCTACCCGGTAGGGCGGGGAAAAAGAACTCTGCTCGGTGAGAATCAAAATTGTTTTGATTAGAATGATTAATATGTTTAAAATTAAAATTAATTCATTTCAAACGAAAAAAAGTTAATAAGACTTGACTTGACAGTGACTCGCTAACTCGAATTTAAAATATCCATTTAAATGATAAATAAATTGATTTATATTGAACTATATCAATGTTAAAAAAAGCTTAATAATCACTTGTTAGGCTCACTAGCCCTCTCTAGACTAGGTTTGTAAACTAGTTAGAGCTTGAGTGAGCCTGGTCTATCAGGAGCCGAGCTCAAACAAGCTTGAGTTAGGCTTCGAGCCTAAATTTAGGCTTGAACTCGGTTTAGTCTAAACTCGAGTAGGCTTGATTAAGCTCAGTAACTGTAAACAATTCAATATGCACTATTTTTTAACAATAAAAAAATATTTAGGTTCGAGTTTGACTCGAGTAAACTCGATAAGAGTTAACATACAACAATACTTAGTAATTAATTTGTAAATTTATTAGGCTCACAAGCTATTCGAACTCGGCTCAGTAAACATACGAGCTCAAAATCTAGCTCAAATTCGATTTATTTGAGACTTAAATTAAATCTAGAGCGAACCGAGCTCCAACAATTCGCGAGTCTCAAGCTTTTCTTCTTTACAGCCTTACCCTAGTCTACCCGGCCGGTTTCATCCATCGACTCGTCGATCTATCAATTGTCCAATTTTCCATCGTGGACTCTTGTCGATCTACAGGCCGACAGGGCAGGAACATAGACGATCAAAACGTGTTGCACTGCTTCCTGTTCGTTTGATTTTGACTCGGGGGTGTCAGATCACTTGGCAGCCAGCCAGAGGGCAGTCTGGCCTCCATGCATTTCTGTCCCACATCTCCCTCGCATTCAACATTAACCGCGAACTAATAAATATAAAGTTATCTAGTAGGAAGTTAGTATCGTCTTCTCTATCTACCTCTTCTTTTCTTATCCTACTTACTTCTCCCACCCACACCTTTCATCTCTAACAAAAATTTTAAATTTAGAGCATTTAAACTTTAAAAATTTTATTTAGGAAGTTTCAACTTAAAAAATTTAACTCAAAAAGTACTAAATCGAAAAATTTTAAATAAGAAAGTTTGAACTCAAAAAGACTGAACACGAAAAGTTTTAAATCAAAATATTTCAAATTGAAAGTTTTAACTCGGAAAGTTTCAAATCGAAAAGTTTCAATTCAAAAGCTTTCGATTTGAAAAGTTTTGATGCAAAAAACTTTTTGTTCGAAAATTTTCGATTTAAAATCCAGCTCAAAAAATTTCAAAACAGAAACTTTCAACTCAAAAAATTTTAAATTAAAACATTTTAAATTAGAAAATTTTAACTCAAAAATTTTCTAATTTAAAATGTTTAGATTAAAAAATCTTTTTGGTGCATGTGCGGCTGGAGATGTGTCATTGATTGGATTTGAAATTTCGAAGGATCCCGCGTATGTGCGTGCATTGCAAGTTTGCAACTAACGGACACGTGTCGGCGTTTTTTTTGAGTGAGAGCGCACGAGAAGCTCGGTGAGAGCAACTGTAGTATTTTCGATATTCTATAACTTCACGCCGCTCGTTTCATCTCGATAAGATTCGTACTACTATTCAACATTTCTATTACCTGAGGCTGAGCGCTACATGTCGGTAAGATTCGCGCTTTCTTCACGAGATAGAGCCACAGAGGCTCTTGTGGGATCACAAATCGATGGTTCAGATGGCAACACGTGAGGATTTACAGCGTCGAAAGACTTCACATGCATAATCTATCCTGTCAATGAGTCGATCGCCTGATTACCTACAAGCAGAACTAATCAGGCAGCTCCCGGGAATTCAGGGCGGGCCAGCCTGCCCTTATGCTAGAGTACAATCAGCAATAGAGTGAACTTCCGGCCGCATAGCACAGGTTCATCCCCACCGGTGGTGTCTCCTCCCGAGGACAATGTCGGCGTCCCTCAAAAGCGGCGTCCACGGCGCTGAATATGCAAACCAACGGCCCAAATTAGCAAATCCCCAAATCCACAATCCAAAGCCCACAAATTTCATTTTAATCCAAATCCTCACAAATCAACAATCCAAATCGCTACCCTAAATCCCCAAATCTCCCAAATCCTTTGCCTCCTTGGTCTCCGATTTCCTCGAAAAAAACAAAGTTTATAAACAATTTTGAGCCATTCAAAATCTAGAAAAGGCCAAAAAGAAATTAAAATTATTATTTGTTAAAGTATATTTTTAGTAGCAATATTTGTTGAATTATATTTAGTAGCAATATTTGTTGAAGTATATTTAGTACCAATATTTGTTCAATTATATTTATTAGCAATATTTGTTGAAGTATATTTAGTAGCAATGAATGACACATAAAAATGGCACTATTTGTTCAAGTAGCGATATTTGTATGTATAGAAATTATTTTGTTATGATATATTTTAATATGTTAATGTTATCAATATTGAAAAGCTTACTTCTCATTGTATGCATGCATGAACTAACAAAACTTTATTATGAAAGTTGTACTCTATACCACTAGTTATGTTTTGTACTTATTTTGTTATACAATGTGCAATTTGGCGCTAGTAATTTCTTGCAAATTATTTACATAAGCAATTTACATGGGTATTGAGATATAAATGGTATTGATATGTGAATGGCATCGGTATATCATTATGTGAATGCCCAGATCCGGAAATCTAGCCCAACCGCCAACCAATCGAGCCAATCCGACAATCCGCACTACTGCGTGAGGGCCGAGGCGGCACCGAGCGGAGGAAGCGGGCGGGAGCAGGCATGAGGCCGATCAGCGGAGAGGCACCTGGCGCCTGATCGGGGCCGCTCGGCGGCCAGCGGTCCGAGTGGAGAAAAAACACAGCGAGGCCGGCGGAACATCGATCGCGTGTCGCGCGGAGAGGCGCGATCGATGGTCGCCGCTGGGACTAGGGCGGAGAAGCGTGGTCGCCGGACGTGGGACGGGACTTCGGCGACTTGAAAGCGCGATCCAGCGATCGTGGCCTCGTGGGTGTCGCTGGCGGCGGTGGGAAGGCGGCGGTGCGGGCGAACCGCCAAGCGCCGAAGAACTTAGGCGCTTCGGCGCAGCCTTCGCCGCCTTCCGCTCTGCTGGTGGTTCTCGCTGCGGGAAGAAAGTGGAAGGCGCAGTGACCGAAAGCAACAAGATCGAAGAAAAGTGGAGAATGAGCAAGCGCTTCGAGCGAGTGTCTCATAAATTTTGAGGAGAATGCTGGCGAGTATTTGTTAAATTTTTGTTAATGGTGTTAAGGTGATTCTTGTTGGGACATTAAGGGTATAAACAAACGAAGTTAACTCGCTATTTTGATTTTGAAGTAGAATAATTATGCTATGATTGCTATCATCTCTTATACAAATGGTTTTGAAATACAATATTTTAGTATATTATCTATTATGCAATGTTGACAAATAATAAGAGCTAAACATTTGTTTGTTTCATTTGTGAAATTGCGTAGAAATGAGAAAGTTTTTAGTTGATAAGAGAAGCCTTGCAAGTGATGGTCATGGAAATACAAGTTTAGCTCGGTACATAACCACCACGACCAAGTAATACTAACGCTTATCCGGTGTGTTTAATTTGGATGAAATCGTAAGTGATCCCGCTCTTAGAAAACAAATAGATGAGTATGTCCTCGAAATTCAGGACCAAGTTAGGAGGGCATACATACGAAAGGACCAACACAACCTATTGTAAATTTTCCTCGCAAACAATTTGGAAATTGTACAAGAGCCTTTTCACAAGCATGGTATCATAAGTATGATTGGATAGAATATAGCGAGTCTCGAGATGCGGCATATTGCTTCTATTGCTTCCTCTTTAAGCAACCCGAAGGAAGGCGAGTAACACTTTGGTTTTGATGTGTTCAACAAAAGCAGGGTTTAGTATTTGGAAACATGCATATAAATCATTGCCTGAGCATGTTGGTGGTGTAAATAGTGCTCATAACAAGTGTGTCAAACATTGTGATGATTTTAAAAATCAAAGACAAAGTGTGTCAAGTAGGTTATCCAGTGCAACTCAAGAAGCCGAAAAGTTATATCAAATTCGATTAAATTCTTCTCTACAATGTTCAAGATATCTCATTGCTCAAGGCATGGCTTTTCGTGGTCATGACGAATCTTCTACTTCCTTAAATAAAGGAAACTTTTTAGAGATGATAGATTGGTACAAAGATAAGAATGAAAATGTGAGAAGTGCTTTTGACCGTGGTGGTTTAAATTGCAAGATGACTTCCTCTGAAATTCAAAAGGATCTTGCAAGATGTTGTGCACAAGAAATCACCGAGGTGATCATGGGAGAGATTGGTGATAGATAGCTTTACGTGGCTTATCGATGAGTCGCGTGATATATCGCTGAAAAGAGCAAATGGCGGTAATGTTGAGGTGTGTAAACTAGTGATTTTTGTCCGTTACTCTATTTTTGGCCTATTTAACCTTATAACAATTTTTATGTAGGTATGTGAATGATGAAGGGAAGGTTGTGGAACGATTTCTTGCCTTAAAACATGTCACCGATATTACATCCAATGCACTAAAGGGAGCTTTGGTTGGTATTCTTGATAAGTACAAGCTATCCATTTCTAGGCTAAGAGGGCAAGGATATGATGGAGCTTCAAATATGAGAGGTGAATTTAATGGCTTGCAGAAACAGATTTTAGATGAAAACCCATATGCTTTTTATGTCCATTGCTTTGCCCACCAATTGCAATTAGTGGTTGTTTCAATTGCTAGTTGTTGTTCATCTATTCATGATTTTTTGAGTATGTCTCCTTGATTGTGACCACAACTAGTGCATCTTGCAAGAGAAGGATGCATCGAAAGAAAGCTATCATAAAAGTATTTTGGATAGACTTGAGGTGGTGAAATATTTACGGGAAGAGGTTTGCATCAAGAAACCAATCTTGCTAGGCCCGAGATACTAGATGGGGTTCACATCATACAACCTTGATTCGCTTGGACCAAATGTGGGACTCGGTGATAGAGGTATTGGTATGGTCCATGAAGATGGCCGTGGACCATCTCAAGCTGAAGGGTTTGATTGAGAAAATGGAGTGCTTTAAATTACGCTTTTATTTTAAAAGCTTATGTTAAGGTTGTTTGCTATCACAAATGAGCTTTCACATGTATTACAAAGAAAAAGATATAAATATTGTTCATGCCATGGAATTAATTCATGATGTGAAAGCTCGGTTGGCCATCATGAGAGATAGTGGTTGGGAGGAATTATTTGATATGGTCCAACAATTTTGTGTTGCTAAAGCTATTCCATTGCCAAATATGCACGATGAAATACTCGCTTAGAGGTCGTTCAAAGGCGTGAAGGGTATCTTGTCACTAACCTTCAACATTACTGTCTGAACTTTTCTATGTGGTTATTGATCAAATATGTGCCGAGATGAATCATCGGTTTGGAGAATCAACTACAGAGATACTAGTATGCTTCTCATATCTTGATCCAAAGAACTCTTTCTCCAAGTTTGACACCCAAAGCTTGCCCGACTTGCTGAAATTTATAATTCAGATTTCTCGATGGTGATCGTGCAATAATAAGAGACCAACTTGAAACTTATATTCTTCATGTGAGAAGGCATGGTGCCTTTGCTACTTGTAAAGATCTTGCAAGTTTGGCTACAAAGATGGTTGAAACCGAAAACATATGGTTTTCCCATTGGTTTACAAACTCATTGAGTTAGCATTGTTATTAGCCAGATCAACGGCATCTGTCGAAAGAGCCTTTTCAGCAATAAAATTATCAAGTCTAAATTATGGAATAAGATTAATGATGATTGGTTCAATAACTTGATGGTTTTATATCGAAAGGGACATATTTAAATCACTTGATGATGTTACAATTATCTGACGGTTTAAAGCATGAAGACTCGGAAAATGAATTTACCTCGTACTGGATGTAATTAGCACATTAGTGGTAATGCGTCTGCACTAATTCAATACTTCAATATGAATATATTTTTTAGTTATTTGATGCACTAATCAACTTTTTTATCTTGCGTAATTTCTTTTGGTGTGTAGTTAGATCTTTGTTAATGAATCATCGAAGTGTTCTTAGTGTTGCAATGAGGTACTTACCATATCTTTCTTTGTTTTTATTCATGAATGTTCACATGTGTATTGAACTATGTTTTTAGTACAAAAATTTGTTGCATGACTCTTAATTTTACTTGTGTCATTGTGTGATATATATATATATAGACTTGTTTGCATTTATGGCCATAGTCACGCTTGCGGTTTGCCCAGGCTCATAAAACTTTCTGGCTCCGCCACTGCCTACAAGGCTACAACTAATCAGAGCAAATGAAAGTGGAATTCATCTGAATCCAGAAGGCCAGAACTATGCGCTTATGTTAGAGTACAATCAGGATCAATAGATGATCCAACCAGCAACGGTAAGAATTGGAAAACGATGCGCGTGCAAAGAAACGAGGACAAAGTCCGAGTCCCTCAAAAGCAGCTCCTCCTCTTAAAAGGCAAAAATCGAGGCTCGTCTGTCAGTCGACAGCTGAAATTCTGCACAATCAGGGTTTGAAAAACTATGATTTTCGATTTTACTATTTTGGTTCAAGAAGCAAAACCGTTCAGTTTACCAGTAAAATTCAAATTTAAATTAAAAAAGTTTAGAAATTTTTTAAAAATTCTCTAAAATTAGTATTAATTGCTTTATGCCTCTCATGTGATTTTTTTTGAAAAAAACAAAGTTTATAAACAATTTTGAGCCATTCAAAATCTAGAAAAGGCCAAAAAAGAAATTAAAATTATTATTTGTTAAAGTATATTTTTAGTAGCAATATTTATTGAATTATATTTAGTAGCAATATTTGTTGAAGTATATTTAGTACCAATATTTGTTCAATTATATTTATTAGCAATATTTGTTGAAGTATATTTAGTAGCAATGGACTGACACATAAAAATGGCACTATTTGTTCAAGTAGCGATATTTGTATGTATAGAAATTATTTTGTTATGATATATTTTAATATGTTAATGTTATCCAATATTGAAAAGCTTACTTCTCATTGTATGCATGCATGAACTAACAAAACTTTATTATGAAAGTTGTACTCTATACCACTAGTTATGTTTTGTACTTATTTTGTTATACAATGTGCAATTTGATGCTAGTAATTTCTTGCAAATTATTTACGCAAGCAATTTCTGTAAGGTATTGAGATATAAATGGTATTGATATGTGAATGGCATCGGTATATCATTATGTGAATGCCTATTTTTGTACTTGTTGGATTGATATGTGAGTAGTATTGAAATAAAAGAATATCTATTAACATATTATTGCTAAATGTCTATTTTTGTACTTGTTGGATTGATATGTAAGTAGTATTGAAATGAAAGATTATTTATTGATATATTATTGCTAAATACCTACTTTACAACTTCTAATTGTCTAAAATATAACAAATGTCATAGAAAAATTTTCAAAGTTACGAGAGATCATACTAGAATTTTTATTTCATACTTTTTTTACATATTTCTTACATTTTCTCTACTGTTTGGCCTTCACTGTATTTTTGCAAATTTCACAATATTTCTCTGCAATTTTTTCCTATTTTTCCAATAGGCTGAATCGGCCAAAACCAAGTGGTTTTCACTCAAAAACCACAAATGTGTTTTGCAAAAATATTGGTGCTCATGCATTTGATATTGGAGTATGTGATTAGAATTTGCAAATGTATTTTGCAAAATTATTTTGATCATGAGTTGATCATTACATGGCTCAATATTTGATCTTATTGACCATTTCTAATTTGTAGTCACGCTCTTGATCAAGTCTATGTGAGGGGTTTCGATAAATCAGATTTTAGACTTGAATGACTATATTAGAGTCTTTATTTTTATAATATTTAAAAATATATATGGTTGCTTAAATCTTGAAAATGCATGGAGATAGTATCCCTCTTGATAAACTTCGCATAGAGTCCAAGATCAGCTAAATCAGAGTTCGGAATAAAAAGTTATAAGCATTTTAGTGGCTATAGCAGTGGTGCTACCACCCTGAGTCCGGCATGACCGGCCTCCAGGCGGTGTGAAATTACCAGAGAAGGTGTTTTCTTTGTTTTTGAAGACCGGTGCTACCGGGGTATGAGCGGTAGTACCGCCTTAGGTCCGGTATGACCGGATTTTCTAAGTAACAGCTAGTTTTTTCTAACCATTGGACAGGAGACAAGTGCTATCGGCCCAAGGGCGATAGCATAGGATTTCCTATATATTTTTCCCCATTTTGCTTCCCAACAGCTAGTTTTTCTTGTGGATGCTATAAAAGCAGTCTTATGGGCTGATATTTGGGTATGTTGTGGTTTTAGAGAGTTTATTGCTCCTTAGGGTTGAGTTGTGCATGTGTTGCACTCTCTAATTTGGTTTTTAAGCTAAGAGTGAGCTCTAATTGCATGTGTTGCAATTAGGAAAGGATTGAGAACCTCTTGTGCATGTGTTGCACATGAGGGAAGTCTTGTACATGTGTTGCACTCGGTGATCACCATCGTACATGTGGTGTACTTAGTGTAGCTCAAGCTAGAGGGCTTGACTTGTTACTCTTGGTGTTTGCCGATACTTGAACGGTGTGTGGAGGCATCGTCCACAGTGACTTTCTCAAGGAGATTGTGAGAAGGCCCGTCAAAATTGTGAAATCAAGATGGGTACTCAATTCGTGGAGCCGGTCCAAAGCGGTTTGGGCTTGCCTCAATGTGGATTAGAAGAGACCGACAAGTCTCCGAACATCACGGTAAAATATTAGTATGTCTCTTGTAATTTGCATTCTATTCCTTATTTATACTCAAGCAATTTATATTCATAGAATTAATGGTTTGATTGCTTGTATTTAGGATTGCAAATTATTGTTAGAGACATAAATAGTTAGTACACTTAGTGAGCCTAGTTGACTTAGGCTTTAATTGTCAAAACCTTAGTTTATCACTTCTGCATCTATTATCATTTAGGTTTTGACATAAAGATACTTAGGCAAGATTTGAATTAGTCATAGAAGAAATTTTTATATCACCTATTCATCCCCCTCTAGTCGGCATCCTCGATCTTACAGGAGCCATGTCGCTACTAGGACAACAACTTCCTTCACAACTCCATTAGACCATCTTTGAATCAAAGACTTCCACTGATGGTGAGGTGAGAGCGGCACACGTGGTAGAGAGAGGTGGCACCCGAAGAGAGCGCCGAGAGAGAGAGAGAGAAAGCACTTTGGGAGAAAGATCGGTGAGAAGGGTAGGAGTGTCGTGGTGAAGTGGAGAGAAAGATGGGTGGTAGTTGGGATGGATTTTTCTTTATTTATAGAGTAAATTTCATAAAACCCCAGATTTTGCTGTCATTTTTGCACAAAACCCTAGATATTGTGGCTTATGTCACTTAATCCCAGGTATTATGGCCATAATATTTTACAAAAGGCCATCTCATTATAATTACTCCTCCACAATCGTGACCGCACACAACAATAACAAGTTGTTCTCCCTATTCGATGCCTCTAGCCGTATGATAGAGTACCTCGCACGCCACTACTTTCAGCAGCTCATTTTCGCCGTGACAATAATACTTGGGGTTTTGTGAAATATTGTGACCATAATACATAAGATTAAGTGAGACAAGCTACAACATCTATGGTTTTACACAACAATGACCACAAAACCTGGGGTCTTTTTATAAAATTTACTCTTATTTATGAGACATATGTCCCACCATAAGACTTCCTGCCAATAAACATTGTAGCATTAGAGTTGACGTGAGGATGTAACATTTCTCACCCTTTGAGTACTCCTGTACCCCCTTCTTCAGAACACAACGCAAATAATCATGAAAAATTCCTAAAATATATTGGTACCTAGTTAGGAAGGACCAGAAAGGCTAAAAAGATGTAGATTACACTCAAATTCACCAACCCACACAGCACACCAGGTTCTATGATGTCCAAGCATTATCTATTATATATTTTTTGAAAAGGAAATGATAGGAGCTCTGTCTTGCATTATAGATAGGAAGCGTGAAAAGAAGAAGTTCTGACAATAAGCAATTCTAGCTCAGGGAAGACAAGTGAGAAAGGCTGAAGAAAGAACAAAATTCACTACAAGAAACAGGAGAAAATTCGTGGGTTTTTTTAAATTCGTGGGCAAAAAAAAACCCACGAATTTATATATTTAAATTCATCGGTTTATAAAAAAACCCACGTATTTAATTAAATTCGTGGGCAAAAAAAACCCACGAATTTATGTATTTAAATTCGTCGGTTTATAAAAATACCCACGAATTTAATTAAATTCGTGGGCAAAAAAAACACACGAATTTATTTTTTTTAAATTCGACGGTTTCTGTATAATGCCCACGAATTTAAAAGAGTTAACCTAGCTGTCCGCCGCCCTTCTTTTTATCTCTTCTCTCGCTCTCTCTCTCTCTCTTCTCTCCCTCACCACCACTTCCTTGCCGCCTCACGCACGCCACGCCTGTCACGCCCACCTCCCTACCGCCCTCTCCCGCCACTGCCCTATCAGCCACCGCCGCCCTCCTTCTCCTCACCTCACTATCCCACCACGCCATCACTAACGACCCGACCTCGCCAAAGTCTTCGCCCACCTAAGGTTGGCATCTAAATTTTCCTTTTAGCCGCAGTATGGGAAGATATGACTAGTTGCTTGTGCTACTGCCTGCAAAATTTCTCTTCGGAACTAAAAACGTATGATTTTTTTGTTGCTATTGGAAAAGTGCAAATGCATTATGCCCTTGTAGGCACAAAACTTGTTTCTTCGAGATATTCATGGTACACAAGTAGAAGGTACTTTTAGTTTTAGAGAATTGTAGTTTTTGTGTTGTCTTGCAACAAAGTGGCCATGATGTTTAATTATTGCACAAAGATAGGAACAGAGAAATCTTGTTACGCTTATTTTAGTGATCGGTTGTTGTGCGATGTTTCTTGACGTTTTTTCTAAATACTGTTTCACTCGGAAACACTTTGTTTCAAATACTGTGGAGATTCAAGCGTAAGATAAGACTGCTTTGTTGTTTATCTAATCTTGTGATAGAAATGAGCAAATTATTGCGTGTCCATGCACATAGTATCAGGTTGGGTACTTGGATGCAAATTATGCATATTACAGTTTATGATGTAAAGGCACAATTTCACCAAAATTTAGGAGATTTTTTGTATTTATGTCCTATGTGTGCTCATTATGTAAATCTTTTTAAGTGTGATTGGTTTGTGGTTGGGTATGGGTTCGAAGGGTGTGCCTGTTTGAGTGATATGTGTTTATTGCACTAAACAGCTTAATCGCATCCTAAGCTATGTTTCAAGATTTGCTCTCTGCTAGCTTCAGATTGCTAAGGTGTGCCGTCTTTTCTCACGCAGATTTCTTGTGTTGGATGAGGCAGATAGAGTTTTAGATGTCAATTTTGAGGAGGACCTCCGGGTGATATTTGGTTGTTTACCAAAGAAGCGCCAAACATTTCGCTTTCAGCAACAATGTCGATAATCTGCGATCTTTGCTTGAACTTTCCGCAACAAGAAATACCTTTTTGAGGCATATGAAGGGTTCAAAACAGTTGAGACCTTAAAGCAGCAAGATATTCATATACCTCCTAAGTCCCGATGGAAAAGAGCTCCACCTTCGTATCTTCTGCCTAAAATGGAGGAAGAGAATATCCGTTCAGCCATTATATTTGTCTCAACTTGCGGTATGCTCCCTACACAATAACTAGTCATTGCTACATTAGTACTAATACTAAGTTGCATAGAGTCAAGAATCCTCCCATTGTTTTTCCCTGAATGTACGCTTTCTCTTGTTTTTTTTCCTGAATGTGTTTGTCTTGTTTTTTTTCATATATCGTATTAAGTTCTGTAAGCCGATATATGTGTTGTTATTGCTTTGGTTCATTAAAAAGAGCAAATGAGAGGAAATAAACCTTGTAATTGCATGTACCTTTACAAGATTTATATAACCTTTACAGCGCTGGTGTATGCACGTGCTGCAATTGTCAAGCCCTGTATTTAGAAGTCCCATTGACTTATTTTGATTAGATGACTCTCATGGAATGCTGAGTCCTGAATGTTATTCTTACATGTGATTTACAATCCATTTAAAGTTCAGCGCTTTCTTCAGATATTACTTAATTCACTCGTTCTGGCCATCTCTTCTTAAAGTTCCATCTTTCCTGGTTGAGTTCATCACTCCGATTATCAAGGTAGGTATCTCTTGGGGTTCATCTGTCAGATACTCAGATGCATCTTTTCTGAAGTGAAATGCCATAAACAACTTATGGAATCAAGAAGCAGTATCTCCTTTACAAATACAATACAATTGTCAGGTGCTTTCTACAAGCTTTGATGTTAGTATTGCTCCCTTGTTTGACCTTATATCTAGTAGATCTTTAGAAGCTACTTAGTGTTAACCATTATCTCAGTATATTGATATATGATAATATTAAACCTCTTATTCTGCATGGTTGAGTATATCCTTCTTTACTAAAAATCGACTCCCAATTTAGCGTCCCAATGCCATGTTCCCATGCTAACCATCAGATCTTAAATATTTAAGAGATGTTTTTGTTTGCCACATTTTTGTTGAAATGGTAGAATTTAGTTAAAATGTAAACATCTTTTCTTGAAAAGGTAACTCTTTCCTAAAAAGACACGTTTCTATTGCACCCTTCAGAAATTTTTAGTCTAGAATTGTTGATTGGTAGTAGGCATCATTTAAGTGACCTGGCAGCAAAGTGCGGGGGATATGCTAGTATTAACGAACACAAAGGCACATATACTCAAGGAAAGTCGCTTACTAATTTGATATTCTCATTGTTAAGATTCGGTAGCAATTATGGGTTAAATTGTTTGACACAATGTTGTTTTGGTATGAATATATTTGTTGAAATTGATTTTGTATGGCTACATGTGTATGTCTTGACATGTGAATCAGTCCAGATCAAGTAATATACCGACGTGATACAAAATGATGTTGACAAAGCGGTTGGCATTCATTTAAAAGTAGCAGTATAGCTGCACTGATAATAATAATAACAAGAACGATATGAGCCTTGATATATTTGTAAGCATGATATCCTCCTACATATTTGAATCAATTCTTGTACTCTGCAGGCTCTGTGATCGAGTTTATTGTTCCTTATTGGAAGTTCTTGAAGAGCTTGAATCATCCTTTTGTATTGGAATGAGGTTTAAGATTCAAAGGTGAGAGTGAAGATGTTAATGAGAGGTATATCCTTTTCCACTCAACTAAAACTCACTTTTGTGCAATATTTTATTCGAGTCTTACTTTCCGTGTTGTAGGCGCCCGAATTATTGCAGGCATTAGTGAAGTAGACCCCATTAGATGGCCTGGCTCAAAATGGAGAAGCTTCTTGGTATGCATTTCAAATTGATCAGATTAAGCATTTTGCAGATTTTAGAAAGATTTATGGTAGGTGTCTCTCCATTAGCATATCGCAGATTGACCACTATCACATAGCTCCTCTAGTCATTAATCATGCATATGTATTATCTCGCTTTGTTGAAAACAAACTCAACATGACATATTCAAAGTTTCAAACCTACCGGAAATCACTTCCTAGTATCATTTTTGGAATCTCCTGATGAACATTTCTGATTTCTTCCCTAATTTGCTATTCGAATCTCGATGTGTGTTATTAGTGTTGCACCTTTGAAATTGTTTTGTTCTTTCTCGATTTCAAGGTTGCACTTACTATTACGATGTGCGATCGGTGGTTCATCTGTTTTGCAACAAATCTCATGATATGCATGGAAGATATTATGATATTGTTGCCCTATCATTGTTTAGTGGCACGATAACCAAAGAAATGCTCACCGCCACATTTTGTGTTTTGATTCGCTCATAGCAAAGTCATGGGTGGATGTCGCATTTGGATTACCTCTTTTGTTTGTCACTATGACTTCCTATGTCGCTTTGTTAGTGCTTTAGCGTTATTTTCCACTAGGCCATGCAATAGTAAATAGCAAATTCAAGTCCGTGAGCTGATGGCCAATTATGGGCCATGTGATACGTAGGCCATGCAATAGTAAATAGCAAATTCAAGTCTTATTGAACATTAATGTTTTGATTATCTGATTGCATCATGTTTCTTCTTTACGTTCTTCTTTCCCAAAGTATTAGTGAGAAGTTTACGTTCTTCTTTCCCAAAGTAAATAGCAAATCCGGTTCGTATATATGTTATTTACAGTTTTCCAGGTTTGGAAAATGGGCTAGTAATTGCTGCTATAATTTGGGTATCAAATTACCAAAATAATGATCGAGTGACATCAATCAAATACAAGTTGGATGGGTGGTCAATCACCGTATATATATATATATATATATATATATATATATATATATATATATAATGTATAATAAATTAATTGGGCCATATAAAACCCACAATTTAACAATTAAATTGTGGGTTTTATATGGCCCACGAATTTAATCTGATTAAATTCGTGGTTTTATTCAATTTACCAATTTAATTAAATTGTGGGTTTTACAAATTTCACGAATTTAATTAAATTCGTGGGTTTTTACCTGCCCACGAAATTAACTGTTAAATTCGTGGGTTTTTTCAGCCCACGAATTTAACAGTTAAATTCGTGGGTTTTTCTAGTAACCCACGAATTTAATTGATTAATTTCGTCGAGTTAAATTCGTGAACTAAATTCGACGGTTTGCCCACGAATTTACCTTAAATTCGTGGGTTTTGGCCTAAATTCGTGGGTTTTTGGCCCACGAATTTTTCCCTGTTTCTTGTAGTGAAAACTATGCAACGGGACTAGAGATTAGGCAGGATGGAGATATTGCTTGAGAGGTCGACCGCCTTCATTGCAGAGGCTGAACTTCTCGTATTGCCAGCACTGATCTACGACTCTGAAGATCCTGAGTGATGGTGCTAACTACATTTTCCACTGTTCGATAGATAGAACGTGTTGAAGATCCTGTTGTTTCGTTCTTTCCACAGGTTCTAGAACCCATATATGAACACGCTGTCAACGTCTTTTCACTTCTTCTATGGCACCTTCTCCCTGATTACGTGCCACCACCTGTCTACTGTGTCATCTTCACTGCCGAGCTGTGAGCTGGGTGTTTTTATGCGGCCGTAATGGAAAACCTTTTTCCAAACCTGCTTTGCAAATGGGCATTGGATTAGCAAATGGTTTGCCATCTGCAATTCAGATCCATATAACGAAGACGACGTACTATGTGGCCACCCTTTTATCTATTATATATTAAAAGCTTGTTTTTAGAGCTACTAAGAAAAAAGAAATATGCTATAAATTCTCACAAAAAAGAACAAAGCATATGGCCCTTAATCTAGTGAACCCTAAACTATAATCACCATTGGATGTTATTATTTAAAGAAAAATATGTAACTATCCATTTAGCAGACCTGAGTTATAACGTCTTATATTAAAAAAATGTTCATTCTAGGTACAATAAAAAAACAGAAGTTGAGAACAAAAAATAAAAGTAAATTTGCCACTTATTTCCATATGAATTCCAAATTAAAAATGCTATAGCTGAAATTCAAGATAAAATTAGATGAAAATGAAGAGTTGGATTGTATACTTAATTCTAACCTAAAATTGAGATTCAAAAATAAATAAAAGTAGTGATAAAATTAACATAAATTTGGAATGAAAAATAAAAGGAGATTAGAAATGTGATTTTCATATGAACTCTATATAAATATTTGAAATTAGAATACAAATTTGATGAAAATTAATAATTGGATCGTATATGAATTCTAACTTAAAATTGAAATTAAATAAAAAAAATAACAACAAAAAATAACAGAAATGTAGAATGAAAAATAAAGGAAATTAGCACTTTGATTTTCATGTGAACTCCAAACTAAAACCTCTTCATAGCGAAATGCATAATAAAATTAAAAAGAAAATTAACAACTAGATTTGTTTATGAATTCTAAACTAAAACTAAAATTCAAAATTAATAAAACTAAAATTTGGATTAAAATAAAGAGTCTATGAAAAGTACAAAGTACCATAAATTGAAATAAAAATCAACAGTGTATTTATGTATGAGTTCAAACTAAAAATGAAAAAAAAGTATATAAGAACTGTAATACAAAATATGCAAATTTAGAACAAACTTCAAAGGAAATTAGTATTTATTTTTTCCAAACTAAATAAAAATTGAAATTTTGGTTGTATGCATAATTAAGTTTTAAAAATATTCTAATTCAATGATAAAAAATAAAATAGGGTAATGAATGACAAATAGTTTACAGCCGCAAAAAAATAATATGCTCAAAATTCTTTTTTTAAAAAAAGAAAATGTTATGACCCTTTATTTGGTGGACCTTCATGGGTTAGAGAGATTGAAAGGGTGATACATCTACTAGTGTTCACTCACCACGGTGTTTAGTTTATAATTATCTATGCTATATGCTATGTAATACATGATTATAAGCATATAGTATAGACAAGCATTGTAATAATGAAAGATAGAGATGATAATGATATAAATGAAAAATATTATGTTACGCTATATTTACTGTTTTGCTATGGAGGTATTTAAGGAAGAAAGTGTTAGTTACAAGTGACAAGCATTGAGAAACAGAGTGAGTATTTTTTTCTTTTATAATATATAATATTAAAATATCACAAATGGAATTGTACAATGATCTATTTAAAAAAACAAAATCACATATTTATAGCTAAACCATTTAAATATGATTTAAAGATGATATCAGTGCAAGTACAGAACCACTTTGCTAGTTACTCATTCCATCCGAGTTTACAAGTTGTATTTTTTAATGATCTTGTCCATAAATATGGAGCATATTTTATATTCTAATGCAAAATTAATGTGATGTTCCCTCTATACCGCTAATAAACATACATCTTTACTTTATATTCTCTATATGCATGTATTGAAATAGTGCTTAGTGACCTCCGTCAAGTTTATACGGCGTAGTATTGTTTCTTGGCACATAAACCTAGAAGATATTAAAAATGATTAGATTACCTATAATTATTATCACTAAACACTACATTCAATACAATACATGTAGAGAATATAAAGTAAAGGTATATATTTGTTAGAGGTAGGAGGAAACATCACTCTAACTTTACATTAAATTATAAAATAAATACGCTGTAGATCAGACCATTAAAAAAAAGCCGGACCGAGCTATATTTTCTCTTTTCTCGCCCCATCACTCGGCACGGACAGCGCCAGAGAGCAGAGCGGTTGCACCTTGCAGATCATCAGTAGAGGAGCGCAGAGGCGAGTTGGTTGGCTGGTGCCCAGCCTTTAATACTTCCCTCTCTCAACAGTCGCTCTGTCCCCGCACATGCTGCTCCCTGGGGTCCTCCCAATCTAATCCGCTCGACTCGCCCATACGAACATGGCGCGTTCATGCGACAGCCACGACGAGACAGTACTGGACGGATCTCAAGTTCGTGCGTGACAACTAGTGCCCTCTATAGTACTACAATGCGCTACAGCCATAGCAGCAGTGGTGTAGTCGTTCTGCTTCGAACGCAAAAGCCTCTGATATTGATGTATGAAACGAGAGGAGCGGAGGCTCTCGAGAAAAGCCGAGGCGGCCGCAGCGGTGCAATCTTAACCCCCTCGCGCCGCGCCGCGCCGCGCCGAGCGAGCTCACAAACAGCCAAGCGGCAACGAGGTGTGTCCGGCTACACGGTTCTTGAAGCACGGGCGCAACTTGTGTCTTACCCTAATTTTTAGAGGGAGGGATCACTGCTTTTAACACCACAGTTTCAAACTAAAAGCCGCCCCTATAACGAGGCAAAAGCTAGGTAGCCTACGCGGTGCTCTCTGCGCTGCCTTTGCCTTGTGCTTCGCCCCGGGTTCGACCGTTCGACTAAAGCATAAGCACAAGCTGCACAACGCCGCTCTGCAGCCTCGCCGTTTCCTCTTCCCCGTGCGGCGATACGATCTTCCTCCTTGAGTTGCCAGCGATGGGGTCGCGGCGGCGTCCGTGTATGACCGGTGCTCTCCTGGCGTGCACCGCCGTCGCCGTTTCTTTCTGCTTTGGGGGCGCTCATGCGGCGGGCAACGCGACGTCGTCGTCGTTCAGCGAAAACTTCGAGATCACTGGCGCCGAGGACCACGTCAAGACCTCCGCCGACGGCCAGACGTGGTACCTCTACCTCGACAATAAGACGGGTAAGCGCCAAGCTACTAGTTTACTTCAGTTCATAGGATCAATCATGGCAAATGTGGTGTCTAATTAAACCGGTCGCTCCTTTCTTTCTTCCAGGCGTCGGGTTCCAGACGAAGCAGAAGTACCTGTTCGGGTGGTTCAGCATGAAGCTCAAGCTCGTCGGCAACGACTCCGCCGGCGTTGTCACCGCATACTACGTACGCACTGGATCGTCTTGTCTCCTCGCTCTAAAACCAAACCGAATAGCCAATGAAATAAAATGAAGCCGACGCATTCATTCGGTATACTTCTCATTGCAGATGTGCTCGGACCTGGACGCGGCGCCGGAGCGCGACGAGCTGGACTTCGAGTTCCTGGGCAACCGGACGGGGCAGCCCTACATCATCCAGACCAACGTATACCGCAGCGGCGTCGGCGGCCGGGAGATGCGCCACTCCCTCTGGTTCGACCCCACCGTCGACTTCCACACCTACTCCATCCTCTGGAACCCCAAGCAGATCGTGTAAGCCTCTGATTCGATTAAGAAGTGTTTGCTTGGGAGTGGGCTAGCTCGCCGGATTTAGTAGCTGCCGGAAGCGATGGGTACGTGCACTCCCGTTGGTACTTGGGACGCACCCTGTTTGGGACCAAACTAGGCGTGCCACTGTGTGCCGTCTCTTCTCTTCTCCCGGACATGAACAACTTCAGTTCGATCTGTACTCCAAACTGCAGCACTAGTGTGACCAGTGGCGATCGCACATGGATCCGCCACAGTCGCCGAATAGATTATTAGTGGTGAACTGGTGATGTGCATTGGGATCGAGCTCTGTTGCCGTGGCTACTGCGCTTTGTTGCGATCGAGATAGTTATCCTCACTCATCCTCAGGAGCAATCCCAAGTTACCAGCTATGTGTAGAGCATCGATTAGTTCTTGATAACTCGTTGGACTGTCCAGTCAAAAGATCAAAGATATATCATCAAGATCATGTCCTTACCGACATGTTTTTTTTTCACACTTGTGTTCGTGGCAGCGTTCAACGTTTGCTGCTGTTTCTGTGCAGGTTCTTCGTGGACAAGGTGGCGATCCGCGAGTACCGCAACTCGGACAAGCCCAACAACTTCTTCCCGATCATGAAGCCCATGTACGTCTTCTCCAGCATCTGGAACGCCGACGACTGGGCGACGCGCGGCGGCCTCGAGAAGACGGACTGGACCAAGGCGCCCTTCGTCTCCACCTACCGCGACTTCACCGCCGACGCTTGCTCCTGGGGCCCGGCGGCCTCGGCGGGCCCGCCCAGCTGCGCGGCCGCCGCCGGCGACAGCTGGTGGGACCAGCCGCCGGCGTGGGCGCTCGACGACGGCCAGCGCGAGGACTCCAGCTGGGTGGCGAGGAACCTCCTCATATACGACTACTGCGACGACCGCGAGAGGTACCCGGCCGCGCCGGTGGAGTGCGCGTTCAGGACGACCAGCTCGTGAGAGCTCGATCGCCGCCGTGCGGCCATGAATCCCATGATCGTCGTCCCTTCATATGATTCTTTTTTGCTCGGTTTTTGTGTAACTATTTTATGGATTTTTGGCGAGAGATGTCAGATAGGTGATGCGATGTACTGATTGGCTAGGGCGGCTGTCACGTTGGAGTGATTTTTTTTTGTACAGGAAATGGATAAAATTTTGTTCTTTATTACTCGTGTTGTGACCGTTAATTCGCTCCAATACATCAAGTAGAGGTGGGCATTGGGCTAGGTTATTTTGAGCCAGTATGTGGCACGTTCGATCCAACTCGACCTACAATCTGGTACGGAATTGTTCTAAACGGGTCGAGCTGGCATGGCACGGTTGTTAAGACGTGCCGCGGCTGCCAATCGGCACGATGGTGGCTCGCCCAAGACGATAGTCAGCACGGCCCAAAAGACACGATCCGTGTTATATGTGTGGTGAGCAAATCAAGGAGTAATGAAAGAAAACTCGGATAGACTAGAGAAAAGAAGGAATGCATCGATGTATTGTATGTGTGTGCGAGCAAATCAAGGAGTAAATGCATGGTTACATGCATGTGATAAAAAAGAGCAATCAGACGAAATCGAGAAGAATAAACACAATAAATTTTGTTTCGACCGAGAAAAAAGTCCTAAGCGAGATAAAAAAGAAATCAATACGTGATCATTTTCTCGTAGTAATAGTATAAATGGGCGGATCACGGGATGGCACGATGCAAGCGACGGCGCAAATGAGCCGTGCAGGCTCGTCGGCGACGAAGCTAAGCCAGCTGTCCGGCACGGCGAGCACGATGGGCCGTCGCGACCTGGCATGGTTTAAGCTCGAAGCACGATATGCTGGTCGACCGACAACACCCACCTCTATATCGAAGACAGTGGAGTATGGATGAATGGTTCAGATCAATTCAGATCAATGGTCTCGTGCATTACAATTGGCTTGAAATTCTTATTAGCAAGTTACGCTACTACACAAACAAAGTTACAAAGTGAGCATCACAGCCAGAATGGGCAAAAACATGAAAAGAGATCGAATGTAGTCGGGTAACGATCGTAACTTTAGCCGCTGCCTTTGAAACCATAGTTTAGAATTAACACTGTTTGGAAAACACAATAGCAAAACTGTCATTGTAGTAATAGGTGCCAAGCATTGATTTATAATTTAAACTGTAGATTGCTTGGATCCAATGGTGTCGATAGCTCGTGGCTATGACTGCTTAGGCGCAGGAGGATGGACTACACATCTTATCTCGTTAAGCATGCCTCAGAAAAACAATGCTTCCTGCCACAGATCTGGCTGGCCGGCCCTGCTTGCAGGAAACGGTGACGTGACGAGCAGGTTTCAAATTTTGTTTTCGTTTATATCTTATTTTTCACTGAAATTCAAAATTTTAGCGAAATCTCATTATTTCGGATAAAATCAGATAAAATTCAAAAACAAAATTAAAATCTAGAATTTTTGAACCATTCTTTGGGCAAAATTTTTGAATTTTCGGAAGAAATTGTTGAAATTTTAGCAAATTTCAACTGAACAAAAAAGTTCAAACGATGCCAAAAAAATTTAAATTTTTTATGGAGGTTTCTAACATATCAGTGATATTCTCATAAAAATTTTAGATAATTATCAAGTCTGAGGAATTTTTACAAATTCAAATATTGCTACTATTCTGATAAAATGCTGACTGGCAAGTTTGAACCGAATAAAAAATGTTCAAACTATGATAGAAACTTTTGAAATTTTTTGTGTATGGTTATGATGCATCACTAATATTCTAATAAAATTCTTAGATGATGATCAAGCTTCATGAATTTTTGAAAATTTAAAAAGTGGTACTGCCATATTAAAAGGCTTACTGGCAAACTTGAACAAAATAAAAAATGGTCCAAACTACGTTAGAAAATTATGAAAATTTTTGTGGATGGTTCTGATGTAATATTAATATTTATATAAATTTTTTAGATGATGATCATGATTGAAATTTTTAAAAATTCTGATAGTGTTACATTCTGATAAAACCTTGATGATCAATATATAGATTTGCTTTAGCAATCGAAAAAGGTTTAAAATTTTTGAAAATTTTAAAAAGGGTGATAAGGAAAATTTTAAGATCTCATAAAAATTTTGAATCGTGATCAGACTCAAGTGAATTTATAAAATTCTTACAACAAACAGTAGCATTTATGTTCTTTCTCTTTTTGATTTTTGAAATATAATATAACAAATAAAGTTCAATGCCTGCGGTAGATTTGATTGACCAAACAAAAAAGTTTAATTTTTTCAAAAAATTTTATAGAATGGTATAGAGGCAATTCTTAATCTCTCATAAAAAGTTTAGATCATGATCACAATTGAGAAAATTTATAAAAATCTAACAAGATTATTGTCCCAACTATATTCATAGTTTTTTTAAAGATAACAAATGAAGTTCAATTATTTTGAAAATTTTTATATATGATCCTACACTACTAAATATAGTACCTTAAAATTTTTAGATCATTATCAAGTTTGTACGATTTTATAAAAATCTAACAATGTTTCTGCTAAAATTTTAAAATGTCTCAAAAATTCAGTTTTCCAACAAATTTAATGGAAGATGACTTTCTTAAGGGTTATTGGACTAAATCCGGTTTTAAATCTTAAATTTCGGCCGAAAAAATGAAATTACTGTAGCAATTTAATTTTTAATTTTTTCTAATTCGTACGGTAAGTTGGATTTCGTGATGGTCTGAAATATGAAATTTCAGTGAAATTTTACCAGTTTTCGACGAAATTTTGAAACTTGGTGACGAGACGTTACTTTCTTTTTTTTGTGTGTGGTGGTTTTGCCACGAATTTTTGGCGAATCAAAAGAAAAAAGGAAAAAGAAAAAGAAAAAGAAAAAGAAAAAGAAAAAGAAAGGTTACTGAGCTAACATATGCATGTGACTATGTGAGACTGATAGAAAAAAAGAAGAAAGAAGCATGCTTCCACAAAGATGCCGTGACGTTTCAACCGCAGAAATGACTGTGGAGGGCCACGAACTCGAGTGATCTCAGTCTTATATGCTAATGGTACGTTTGATTGTCTGTATCATTCTAGTTTGCCCTATATAAACTATCTAGGCTAACTTTAGGCTGCATGAGTGATTGCAAATTAAATTGTTTGGATGCTTATTTATGTAACTCCCGGGTCTGTATTAGAGAGAAACTTAATTTCTGTGTTTCTTCCATCCTGTATAAGTAGATACAATTATATCTACTTGATCTGAATAAATAGAAAACTA
Source organism: Guadua angustifolia (assembly GCA_036346375.1). NCBI lineage: Eukaryota > Viridiplantae > Streptophyta > Magnoliopsida > Poales > Poaceae > Guadua > Guadua angustifolia. The sequence continues at coordinate 14,676,495 of CM070512.1, read as the reverse complement.
AATATATATCTAATAGATATAGCTACATCTAGTCATCCGATTTAGCCGCCAGTCAACTAAACACACCTGAAATGTTAACCTTCCTCTGCACGAGATCACGAACCATGGTCCAGGTTGAATACACTGGGTGAGTAGAAAGATATTTTTATTTGCAGGTGATCTGATCGAGACGGTTGGTTTGCACGACTGGATGGTAGAGGTGACAGTTGTAGATTACTACCTAACTCTTTTTTTTTTTTGTTCATGCTCTGTCGAAAACTATTTACTCTTTTTTTATTATTGCTCTGACGAAAAATATTTACAGGTCTACTGACAACTCTGGTGATCACCAGGTCATGCAGAGAGATGTTCCAGTAGATTATCTTGCTGACAACTTTAACGGCTACGGGATTGTATCTCAACCAAATCGATCACACCAAAGGTTTGAAATCTCGTCGAGATTTTTGATTTCGGCAGGACCGAGATTTTAAATCTTGATAAAATAAAAAATTAAAATGTTTTAAATTGCTATATTAATTTCGGTAAATTTCGCTAAAGTATTGTCTTTTGACCGGATTTCGCACCAATTTTTTTTAGAATTGTAATATGTTTTATGAGGAACACATGTGAAAGTTTGTAAAAAAATTACATATACAAATTATGTAAACCTAACCCTAAACTCTAACATGGATTTTGGACTTAATGATATATCTTGGCCTAAATCCTAACATGGATTTCGGCCTAAACCCTAAACAATAACTTGGATTTTGGCTTAAACCCCTTAAATAATGTATTTTGATCTTAAATTGTATTTCGGCTTAAAGCCTAACTTGGGAGCTTTATATGCAAATACTTAATATTTTGCCTTTGAACAAATCTGAAATGTAGATAAATGTTTACATGATTTTTTAATAATTTTTCCAATTATTTGTAGTCTCGGGAGACCATTTCACAGGGGTTGAAAATCATCGAAATTTCGGTTTAGGGTTCTTCAAAAATTTCGGATTTAAAATTTAATTTTTGAATTTTAGTCAAAATTCTAAAATCTCATTAAAATTTCATATTTCAGTCACCCGAGATATGATCCAAAAAAATTGTTAAACCTTGATGTCACCGTATTTCGGGAGACAGAAACACATGGATCCATGTTCAATGGGCGGTGACATCTTGCATCTGACAGCAGAACAGTAAGCTGTGCATTGACAGAGCAGCATCTGAAGTCTACTGTTGATCACTTGCGGCCGGAGTCAGGACCAGCGAATTCGGAGCTGAAAACGTTACGCACAATGTCTGAACAGGAAGCCAGATTACTTCTGATCCTGAAGCAAGACGTTCTGGTTGTAACATCATTTGCAAGCAGAAACTTGGAAAAGCTGTCCCTCAGAATTGGCGTGCCCTGACGAGCCGACGACGCATAAAATATCATTTGCCGAGGATTCAGCGCAAAGCTGAAAATGACCTACCATGAGAGAAAAAGGCTTAGCAACTTGTTTCTCACGTTTGGAATCTACGCCATGTTCACTTCCCAACGTAAAGGCATACAGTCCAAAATCAACAATATTATAGGATAAACTGGAGGTTGACTGTTGCTAAAAAAGGTACTACTAGGAATAAAATCCTGGGCAGTCCTGCCGACATGGTAAGAGATGTCGTAGAACCATTTCGGATCACACTGTGCATACACATAATAAAGCTAAACCGTACCCAATAGTAACGAGACCCAAACTATTCATTCACAGTTTGGAGTATAACAGCCGGACAGTTGCTTCAGCTGCAAACATAAATCGCCATGAATATGAGCGTACATATACAGTAGTCCCTATGACGGCAACCTGAGGTACCGAAGTGCCAGTGGGTCCATAATCTGCAGTACCGCATGTCAAGCAGGCAGGTTAATTCAGTCATCCAGCAGGTACAGCTAAATGTAGCAAATCACCCTTTTAAGTCAGTTCAATTGTTATAATATTAAGATTATGACATGACACCCATGCACCATCCAGCTTGCCTCATAACAATGAAATGTTGAACGAGACATTTGATTGTACGACAGACATCATGCAAATGACGATAACAATCACTCCTAAGTCATCATTTAGACTCCTGGGCTCCTAGCAGAAGAAATGCATATTACAGCCCTCTACCCATGGCACTCATGGGAAATGACTAATTAGCAGTTGAACACCACAACTCCACAAGCATCAAACAACCAGTCAAAAACACAACACTGTACATATGAACATCACTCATTTGAACAAAGGTACAACACGGCCTTTGGAGGCCAGAGCTCTGAACGCCCAGCAAACCATATCAACATATTAGGCCAAAAACCAAACAGACGAGGGCTCAGAGTAAACGATAAAAAAACAGCGAAGGTGCTCACGCAACAGAACGGCAGCAGAACATTTCACCGACAAACAACTGCTGAACCTACAAGCTGATCAACCTTTGACATGAAGCTTTGCAAGAAGGATCGTAAAAGCGCAATGCCATACCATGGCAGCCAAGAACGTCTAAGGCAACCTGAATCAAGCAAAGCGGTGCAAAATATGTATGTACCCAGTGCCGCATAAATGGATGATACGAAAGATAGCACACTTAAAATTGCATCTATTATTCAGTCTTGATGAGAGGGGGAAACAAGCCATCTAACGATGGTGCCTCTTACAAACTTCAACACAACGGTAACAAGCATACACGCAGAGAGGTGGCTAGGTTTTGTGTGTATACTGGAACTTGCAAGCGTATGCCTGCTAGTACACAACCAAATATACTCCACCCCAGATATATAGCTGCTTAGCATGCAGGCTTTTTTGCTATGGAGCTGGCAGTTGCTCAGAAACCATGAATCTTGATGTGCTCCTTCTTCACAATGCCAGCCTGTGGGACACATTAGGTAAAAAAAATTAGACATCTTCATATCTCACAATATATGTGATTGTACTAAGCATGACAAAAGCAAAATGATCCCTACCTGGACAAGGAAATTGGAAACGTTCTTCCTCTGATCACCCTGCAGCTGAATGACCTAAAGTGGCACAGTATATGATCAGATAAATAGCTTATAAAAATTGTGAAAGGTTAAACCAGTGATCAAGGACACAAGTTTGGTCACTACATTATACCTGGCCAAGCTCTGAGTCCTGGACAACGGTACCATTGCAGCAAAACTCTTTCTTCAGATCTTTGAGGATCTTGTTGTAGCTGTATTCTTTCTTCAACCCCTGGACAGTGGTTAGACTCTTGCGGCCATTACGCTGCTGGATGCGTACATGAACGTAGTCCTTTGATCCTGCAGCCGCACCAGAGTCCCCAGCATGGGCCTCAGAAAAGGGATCTGTACATGTACAGTAAAATAAAATAAGCTACAGATATTCCAGACACTGCAAGCAATTTCAAAGAGAATAGCGAACAAAAAGCAGCAGGCATACCGAAGGCAGTTGGGATCTGAGCGTCGAGATCAGACATGAAAACTTGACTAGTGAGAGTGGCAAGCTACACCAAGAGCTGTACAAAGAAAATGAATCATTAGAAAATGCAGTACAGACAGGCGAATTACAGCTTCATATGTTCCCATTTCTGTGATCAAGCAGTCATAAAAGGACAAGACAAGAACTTTTGTTACAGGCAGCACCAATGTGAAGTAGAGAAAAATATTGAGCGCAGCTCCTGCTGTCCTTTCAGATCAGAATCAAAATTCACTTTTAGCTACCATAACATAGCCTAGCTTGAAACCCAGTTGTTTTCATTATCATGCCTACCACCATTTAAAGCATGCACTCTTCTAAATTCTAATGTCCACCCCCATTACTCTTTTCGTAACAGCCTATTTATTCCAATGAACCAACCACTAACCAAACATATTCCTGGGGTTAAATGAAGGTTTCATTGTTACAGGTATAAGATGCCGAGAATGGAATAAAGTGGTGGAAAATTAGGAGAAACTAAGAACTACAATTCTAGCAAAAATAAAGCAAATCAGATCTTAAAGTCAAACACATACATGGAAGCAATAATAAAATTCACTACCAAAGAAAAGGAATCAGGATTATGAACAGAATTACCAGCGCCACATCCAAACCTTCAATTCCCATTTCCATACAACACCCCAATAGGCCACAATAACCAACCTTTTGTCCACATATTATTCTAGACAAGATCCTACATCAAGGACAGGGGAAAAACCCCATCTTTGATAAGACACATCTGCTTAGGTTAGCTTCACATGATTGTACAGTCAAATGAACCCAGGGTCGTGAGCCTTTGCTCCAACTTATGAACAATTGACTCACTAAATTGTTTGCATCACAGGTAGCTTATTTTTGTACAGTCAAAATTAAACAAAGATAAATTCGTCAAATCGCAGATCTATCTGTACCAGAATCAAGGACCAATAACCGTAGCCAAATTGATGATAGCATACTAGACTGTTAGACACCACCAGCAATCATCACTGTCCAGTGTAACTTAAATACTACGTAGGAAAGAACTATTTCACATAGCGGCGATCAGTAAACATTTTCCTAGGGTTCTCTAGATGATCGTATACACGACCTACATAGCAAAAATCAGATCAATACCGGTTAAAAGGAGCAATCACGTAGCAGATAAAAGTAAGTAGTTGCATATCATCATAACAAAAAGAAGCCGAGACATTCCATCTTAAACAACAAGAACATCAGGATGCCCAATAAGGCGACAATATGAACTGGTAACATGCCATAACAACATCGAGAACACCTCTACCCTAACTAAATCCCTAAACGATCCGAGAAACAAACCACGGGATAGGAGAGGAGGAGGATCGCAAATCAAGATCAGTCAAATACAGATCCTCGTAGAACAACAGGATCCTAAAAGAGCTAAACCAGTACAAAAGTACAACCATACGGATAAAGAATCAAAAGGGGAAAAAGAAAAAGGAGCGTACCCTCGGAGGCGGTCGAAGAGGAAGATATCGACCAAGAACTCTCTCGTAAAGATTTGGATCGATGAGACCGGTCCTTGGTGATCTCCCCCTCTTGGCTTGGATGCCTCCTATATAGAGAGGAGGAGCAAAGGAGGGGAATTTATAGATGGGAGGAGGAGGACGCTTCTCGGTTTCTTGCCACCCTTTTCCTCTGCCCTCCCTTCCTTTAGCCGCAAAGACTGCCGTTTAAGGGTTGTTGTCCTCCGTTATGTCGTATATATTCGGGTTATTCTGTGGCAGCCACTTTGTTTGTTCGTGTGTCCCGAGGTTGGGGAATGGCGCACGAGGAAAACCACGCTTTTGATTTACAATAGGTCATTGGGATCGCTGCTTGCTTTTTTTTAACTTAATGATTTGTGTCCGGACGTGCGAAAATTTCGGATATATTATAATATTTTTTTATACGTGCAACATTTCTTACCAACGCGTGCAACATTTTCCTTCGACAAACAGTAAAAATTACTACAGTAACGAATGTTGCAAACGTTCAAAAAAAGGTTGCACGCAGAGGAAAAAAAATGTTGCAAGAGACGTTCAATGAGATGAACAGTAATTAGACGTCCGAGCGCTAGTTTCACCTTTTTAATGGTTTTTAGGGCGGTTCTGAACGGAATTGCATCCTCCGGCATTGCTAAGCAATTGCAGATGGCTACAGCGTCAAGACATTGCATAAATCTGAACCATCTGATACATAAATAACGGCTTAGATCGTTCACTACAGTATATGTACATTAAAGAAACATAGGCATGTAAGGCTATGTTTGGGTTTTAGACCAGCTTTAACTTTTGAAAGCATGTACAATTTTTAAAATAGTTCTCTTTTAAGTAATTTTTGGTATAAACTAGAAGTCATATATAACTGGCAAAAGTCAAAAGCTGAAAACTAGGTTGGATTTACTTTTATAGTTTATTACTGGGAGAAATTAGCTATTTATCAAATAATTTTTTATAAAAAAAACTACAACCATTTAAAATTAAAAACAATCTGTTAGAAAATGTACGGTTTCTAAAAACAGACCCCTAAATAATGCTTTCCTACCTCGTACAGCACTTTCTACAGTCCCTGCCATCCCACGGATCGCACTGTTCTTCGTGCAGCTGTAGTTGGCAATTTTACCCGGTGCAACTTATGGAAATAGCTATATTGCATGGATGTGACAATTTATGTAATAGCTGAGTCTTTTGTTGCACTGATTACAAGTACACGTAGGACTACCTGCCACTCTCTTTTCTCTCTCCAATCTCTAGGGGATGTTTTCAATTTTGAAATAATATGTGTAGTACAAGACGAATATCTCACATGTACACTTTATCCTACATTCCTACACCATATCATTTGACTGTATATAACATCGGTCTTCCATGCATCCACACACACCATATAGAAAAGTTTTTTTTATTAGACGCATACAATTGGCAAAACATTTTATTCAAACAGATGTAGAACCAGAATGGGTAGTTTTGTGCTTATTATGGGTTCTTCTGTCTGAGTTGAGACCCATTGTTTATAGTTCTGGGGATAAAGTAGTGACTTCGGATATTAATGAACTTTATAAAAGAGTTACCCGTCGGAACAACAACCTTGCCTATCTATTAAAAAGAAGTGAATTAGCGCCAGCAGATTTAGTAATGTGCCAGGAAAAATTGGTACATAAAGCCATGGATACACACATACTTATGTACACATTTACCTATTGAACACTATAGATACATGTGTACTCTTTATGTCGGTGTGCTCCTCATCCATGACGATAGATAGGAGGCAAGGAACATCGTTGGCGGGAATGGCAAATTCGACGCTGGCGACCTAGGGAACAGTGGATTTTGCCACTAGTGACCTCGAGGATGACGGCTCCGCAGGTAGCGATAGTAAGGATGGTGGATCCGGCGCCAGCCACATCATGGACGGCAGATCCGCGTGTGAGGGGCACATGATGCCGGTGATCTCGTGGACGATAGATCTGTGGGTGGGGACATTGGGACGAAAGATATGACATCGACGATGTCATGGAGGACATATCCACCACTAGCGAGCTTGTGGATGACGAATCTACGGGTAGTGACATTGAGGCTGGTGGATAAGGCATGCCGACATCTTGGATAACAGATCCGTAGCCGATGTTGGGAATGCCGGATCCGACAACAATGGACTTAGTCACGTTGGGGTCCAATAGGACTACCGGTGATGGGGAGAAGTCTGGTTGCACTGTCTCATCGCTATTCTAGAATGGCACCCACTCCTTGTCCAATGACGTGAGCCACGCTACCACATCCTCCCCTACTGGTCGGTGCACCACCAATTCCTTCCTCACTAGCCATGGTGCCAACGCCGCTGGATCAGTTGGTGGATAGAGGATAGAGAGGGATGAAATGAGGCGATGTTGGAGAGAGAACCGAAAGGTGGGAACATACAAGGGGAGTTGCTGGGCTCCATTGTATTGTTAACTTGACCAATTATGCCCTATCAAGAAATTTCAAAATTAGAAATGCAGAATTAGTATAATATGTTGCACGAATCTCAAAACACCACCAATCGGCATTGATAATAGGTTCAGCTGAATCGAAGTTCATATTCTTCTTATTGTTTTTAGGAGGCAATTATTCCAAGGTATTTTCAGGCACAATATGGATCACTAAATTTAACACAACATTATGATTTAGGACGTCACTGATACTATGGTATGGGAGTAGCTATTACAATTTTCATAATTAATTTTGAGTTTATATGAACCTACGGTAACTCATAAGTACAAATAAATGACACAAATAGACTAATTGCACAATTGATTCTAAATTTCTCCATAGTATATCCTTTATTCTTTTTTTACATGATGTTTTTTATTTTACGATCTCCTAGATACAATTTTGATCGTTACTTTTTACACATTTACAATAAGATATGATAATAAAATTATAGTATTGTGAAAGTATTTTTAACAACAAATCTAATGATATAATTTTCAAATGGCCAATCTAGATAGTATTAAATATATTGATGATCAAACCTTAAAATATTTGATGGCACGGATTATAGGACGTTAAGTAAAGAAAGAACGGAGGGAGCAGTAGCTTATATATATTAGTTAGTTCATACGATTTTGTTGATGTTGTGGAAGCTTAAACGCTAGCAGGATGACAAGTTCTAGGATACCTTGAATTCCAAACCCACTTGATTTGCATACAAGATTCCTGAAATCTCAAATAATTTTTGTTTTTTCACAGTAGGAGTGTATCAGGTGAGAATACACCTTAAATTAGAAAAAGAGATGCAAAATCCCAACAACAAACATTTGTTAAACGCAGCAACCAATTGGATTTTGTGCAATTCTCAAGTGTAGGGATACAATTGTTGTTGATAGCGTCCTTGCGAGATTCAGCACCAATTTTATCCTTGCAACCCACATTGAAACCTTTCATCGCACGATGTCATGCATCATGTTTCAGTTTTCGTTCTCTCAGTTAAGGAGAATTTCTCATCTAGTTAGGTAGGGCATGTTTGGTTTACGCCTAATTTTGTCAAAACTAAGTGCAGGAAAATGTGGCATGCCATAATCTTTATGGCAATAAAATTTAGCTTTATAAGTGCAGTAAAATTTGGCAAAATACTGAGTATATGACACTGAATCATAGGACTAAAAAAATATACCAAATTATAATTACGGTAATAAACCAAACACCCATCTAAAATATTGTGACACGCCAAACGCATCCTTTTCAGTATAGCTACGAAGCAACAGTATGATGATCTGCAACTCGTACTACACGTTACCAGATGTACAACCACAGAGAATCGCAACCATGCGACCGACCTACGCGAAAACCAGGTTCAGACGCGGTCTAACCCGTTTTGGGGGGGATAAGGATTAACAAACGCAATTAATTAACCCAACGTCAAAGGATGGTAAGCTACGTAGCTATGGGAGCGAGGGTTTTCGTTCATACCTCCGCTAAAATTTCTAGTGTATACAGTAAATGCGTACTTGTGTGTTTGTATACAGTACTCTTAAAAAAAATTAACAAAACGGCAAAGACATCGGCGGCATTTTGGAACTCGAGCAATTATTTCCCGAATCAGGAACCAATCTCTTGGTGGGGCCGCCGTGACGATGCGAGGAGGGTGCCGTCGACGGGACGGACGGACCGGATTCCCCACGTTCGCAGATTCGCGACGGGGACGCGCGCGCCGGTCTGGACCCCGCCGGCCAGCCTCCCTGCCCGGATAAGGGCTTCACGTGGGTCGCAGCGGCCGCGCGAAGGCGGCGTGGCATCGCGTGGTCGCGTTCCACCCCGGCGGGACCCGCCGGGTTGGCGTGGGGCGGACGCGGGAGGGAATGAGGCGAGGGCGACGAGCCGACGAGGACGCGGGCCGTTTCGGCGTCTGGCTGGGTGCTTGGGTGGCGTCCGGGCCGCAGAGGCCAAAGCGAACCCGTGCTAGCTGCTTAATCCGTGTGGGGAAATATGTAGTTCCGAATAGGGGTGGCAATCATACCCACGGGTTTTACACCCGTCGGGTTCGGGTTCTATTTTGTACCCGTGGTTTTACGGGTCGGGTAGATCGGGTTCGGATTTAGAGAATCACCCACGGGTATCCGCGGGTATCCGAAAGCCCCCTAACCCTTCCCAAATCCCAACCGGCAGACCAGGGCCAGGCAAAAAATCCCTAATCCCAAAGATTTCCCAATCCTCACCCGTCTCACTTTGTGGCGCTCCTCCCGCCTCCTCACCCCTGCCTCACCGCCTGCCGTTTGTCAGCTTCACGATGAGCCGATCTCCAGCTCCTGTCCGGCCATCTCCACCCTGCCGACCTCGCATCCTCGCTGGCCCACGCACGAAGTGAAGAATCCGAGCACAGAAAGAAGATCTAGCCGCCGCCCAAGGTGATTGCTCTCCGGCCGCCGGCGCTGCCCTACTCCCCATCTCTCCGGCCGTCGTCCCATCTCTTGCAGTTTGTAGCACCACATCTTCCCTCCACCCGCGCCCTGCCGATCTCTGTGAGTTGTCGGCTTGCCGCCCCAGGCCCCATCTCTCCGAACTCCGGCCACCACCCAGTGCGCCCCACCTGCTCTGCTTGCTCTCCGGCTAGTCGCCCTCGCCCCACACCAGTCGGCCATCGCAGCATCGCCCCCACACCCCCACGGTCAGGTGCTGTGATTTCTCTTTTCTCTTTTCTCTTTTTGCTAGGTTGATGCTGATATGGAGCAATTGTAGTGATTATGTGTGGATTACTGGATTGAAGTGTTGGTAATGGCTTCCTGTGCATGGTGCTGGTGCCGCTCTTTAACTCTTTTCTTCCTAATGGTTCTTACCAAAATTCCCAAGAAAGTAAGAAACAATGCTTGCTTAAGGAAGAGTAACAAGTTTGAACTGTTTTTAGTTCATAATTGTAAAATTAGTACAATTTCAAGTTGTATGTGTGGGAAGAAGATGAGGAATTCTTGTGCAATGTGGACTTCATTGGACAAATGGACAATGCAGTGAGACAATACCAGGAGAAGCTGTCTCAAACTTTGAAGAAACCACTAAACCAGGGCCATATCAAAACATTGTCAAGCTCTCTGTATGCCTGTATCGCTCATGCTGTGTCTTGCATGTATTGCAAAATTCATACCAGTGAATGACTGAATGTGATGAGTGAAACTGTGAAAGTCTGAGTGCTTATATCATGCGTGCTTATATCCATAGAAGTAATCAGTTTTTAGTTTTTACACTTGTTGGTTCAGTTTTTATTAATCTGTTGATTCTGCTCTGTAGCAAAATCGTGTCAAGGCTTGCCGCTAGTCTCTATTATGTCTCTGCTACTCTATCAGTATAAACCCGTCGGGTACCCATCGGATTTCGGGTACCCGTCGGGTTCGGGTTCGAGTATAGATTTTTACCCGATACGTCGTTCGGGTTCGGGTCGGGTTTTTCGGGTCGGGTTTTTTTTCGGGTCGGGTTTTGTAAAACCCGCACCCGACCCGACCCGTTGCCATCCCTAGTTCCGAACGATGGAGTGGGTGGGTCGTCGTGTCGCGCCGTGCTAGGCGCGCCGCTGTCAGGGCCCAACAAAAATCCGACAACCACTTGGGATATTAGTCACACCAAGAACTTTCGCCGATTCCAAAAGAACAGAGATACAGGAACAAATAACAGAGTTCTACGCTAACTAGAAGAACTACTAGAAATAATGCAGAAGTCTATCTCCATTCCATTCCAGCATGGGTCTTATACCCAGACAGAGTACCAACACAAAAGCCAATCACTTGTTCAGAGTTTGTTACAAAAGCAGTGAAAATGGAAAACGACAACGACTAAGTTTACTCTAATGAGCAGTAATTACTTTTCTTAATAATATAGCCGTCGGATGTTAGGCTTCATGGGTCAGTGCTCTTATCAGCCGTTAACATCTCTTAAGTGTAGTCGGCAACTACTTCTTCCCTCGTGCCGATTAGCAGAAAAGCTTCGTCTTCAAATTGGAAATCAAAATTTAGTGCTGATCCTTCATAGCTCCTGACAATGCCCCTCCCTTGAGCAAGGACTTGTCCTCAAGCCTTGAATTCAGGAAACGAGCTGCAAATAAAACTAGCGTCCTCCCAAGTTGCATCTTCATATGGTAAGTTCACCCATTGCACAAGCCACTGCGCAACAGCGACTCCTTTCCTTGGAACTATGTGCCTGTCCAGGACAGCCAATGGTTCAGTTTTAATCCTGCCTTCAGAGTCTACCAATGGTAATCCGGGTAAGGGTATAGCTCTGTCTCCAGTGTGTTTCTTCAACTGACTAACGTGAAAAACAGGGTGAATGCCAGCGTCCTCTGGTAAAAGCAGTTTGTAAGCCACAGTCCCGATCTTGCTCATCACCTTAAAAGGTCCATAAAACTTGGATCGCAGCTTCAAGGATCCGCGCAGACCGAACGCATTCTGTCGATACGGCTGAAGTTTCAGATAAACAAAATCCCCTACCTTGAAACTCCTTTCCGTTCTCTTCTTGTCAGCGAATTTCTTCATTCGATGTTGTGCTTGGCTCAAGTTAACTTTGAGTTTCTTCAGCATATTTTATTTTTCTTCCAACGTAGCTTTGGCTTCTTCCAACACATTACAGGAGATAGTAAACTCAGCTAATTGTGGTGGAGGATATCCATAAAGAGCTTGAAAAGGGGTATTCTTCAATGAGGTGTGATAACTAGTGTTATACCACCATTCCGCCAATGTTAACCAACTCAGCCACCTTTTCGGTTCCAAAAACACCATGCTGCATAGATATGCTTCCAAACATTGGTTCACTCGTTCTGTTTGTCCGTCAGTTTGCGGGTGATGAGCAGTGCTGAACCGGAGTGATACCTTGAGCAATTTAAAGACTTCCTGGAATAGCCGACTGGTGAAGATACGGTCACGGTCAGTGATGATGGCAATGGGCATGCCATGCAATTTGAAAATATTGTCCATGAATACTTGTACCGCTTGTTGCACTGAATACGGATGTGAAAGAGCCATGAAATGTGCATACTTGGTTAGTCTGTCCACCACAACCATGATGACTTCTTTTCCACCAATTTAATCCCCTAATGGAATTGGGAAGTCCTCTCGCATTGATGAAATCCATCGTAATGTGAGACCATGATCCCGGGAGTATCAAAGAGAAGATCATAAAGACCCCAAAGGGGATTGCTTGTGCGCGGCGAAGGTATAATTAGATAGGCTAAGGACTTTGTAGTCTTTGAGTCTAAGGTTTTTATCGCCGTGCTATTAAGAGGGGTTGCTTCCTAGCTTGAGCTTCATCATGTGTTGGTGATCTCAATCCGCGTTCACTCAAGCTCAAATCTTATGTTGATTTGGTTTTGCATATGGGTTAACCATTTGGCATGTATTGCGAATGGGTTAAACTTATGCTTGGTTGTATTGGTTTTCGTGATAATGCTTTGATTTGCATGTGTTGCAAGATGTGATAAGCTAATCGTTGGCTTTTGCGTGGAGCTAGAGGCTTGCATGTGTTAAGCAGTAAAGAGCTCATAATGTGATTTGGTTTTGGTTTGAAGTTTGGTTTTGGTGTTGCATTGAACTAGAGAATTGCATGTGTTGCAATTAGAGAGTTCATGCATCTTGATTTGATGTTGCTTGGAGCTAGACTTTTGCATGTGTTGCAAAGAGTAGTGCTCAAGCATGAAATGAAGATTTTATTGTGTTATTTGCAAGTTCGTAGCGTAATAAACCGAGGTTTATGAGTCCGAATTCGAGAGCATGTGAGTGGGGCTTAAACTGGTGTTGGCAAGTTGACCTGGTCTTGTGTTGACCTTCACATGGCTAGGGATTAATCTCATAAACTCGAGTTTGATTTGCTTATCGTTTTACAAATAGATCTTGAGTTGATTGCGAGATGTGTTTTGCAATTTGGTTTGAATTCTTTGAGCATGAGCTAAGTTGGTGCAAATGTGTTTTGCACGTGTGTATGATCATGTGTTGATCATCTACATTGCTCAAAGAATAAGTTTGGTTTTGGAGAAATGTTTTTGGAGTTAAAATCGTGTTTTTCTCCAAAGATGGCGGTTACACTGAAAGTTGAGAGCGGTACTACGGAGGCGCGGTAGTATCAAGTTTATGCTAAAGTGTGTGATAAATACATAAGTGCGTACTACCGGATGTTTACTGGCGGTTGCCTTTTTGGCAGAGCCCAGTTTTGGGTTTCTCGAAGCTGCCGCATCTACCTCGCCTGAGGCATTATTATCCTTAGGCGATACTCACGCGCGAGGCTGGCTAGAGGCATCGACGATCAAACAAGCAGAACGCTAGTTTTATAGTCGTTGCTTAGAGAGCGGTAGTAATCGCATGTGGGCTGTAGTACCGCTGTTTTCACTTTTCTCGAATCTTGCTTTCCCAACGGCTAGTTTTCTTGTGTGGGGTATAAATAGACCCTTAGGGGCTTGGGTGTTGTTGTTGTCGTGTTTGAGTATTTGGGAGAGGTGTTGCATGTGTTGCACACTCTCAATTGAGTTTTGAGCTAAGAGTGAGACTAATTGCATTTGTTGCAATTAGGAAGTGGTTTGGGTACCTCTTGTGTATGTGTTGCACTTGAGGAGGCCTTGTGCATGTGTTGCACTTGGTGATCACCGAGGAGCCCATCTCTGGTATTTCCTTAATTGTTAAGCAAGCCAGAAGCGCCTATTCGCACATGTTCGGTTTTGGTGAGTTGACACACTGGACACTCCTTAACAAAAAACTCCACACTCCTTTTCATTTTCGGCCAGTAGAAGATCTTTTTCAATCTATGATAGGTCACTCTAATCCCAGAGTGACCTCCCAATGCAGAGGTGTGGAAAGTATCAAGCAAGACAGTTCGAAAGTTACCCTGGTCTCCAATGTATACCCGGCCTTTGTATTTGAGGATTCTAGAATCTAGTTTATACTTGTCTTTCAATTCACTGTCAGTCTGCAGTTCACCAAGGATCTTTTCCACCTTTTCATCTTTTTCATAGCTATTTTTAACATCAGTGATCCATTCAGGAATCACATAGGTGATGGCTATGCATTGACCTAATTCTTCATGACCCGAATGCATCCTAGAAAGAGAATCAGCAGCTATATTCTCTTTTCCCTTCTTATACTTAATTTGGAAATCAAATTCCAATAATTTAAGCATCAATTTATGCTGAATTCCATCTACCAACCTTTGAGAAGTGATTGACTTTAAACTCTGCTGATCTGTTTTGATAATAACTGTGCTCCCCAGTAGATAATGCCTCCATTTCCTTAATGCTTCCAAGATGGCCATTGCTTCTTTGTCATAGATAGACTTCCCCGTTGCTCTTGGTCCCAGGGCCTTGCTGAAGTACGCAATGGGTCGGCCTGACTGCATGAGTACTCCTCCAATACCCTTTCCACTTGCATCAGTTTCCATATGAAATGGTTTAGTAAAGTCCGGAAATGCTAAAACTGGACAAGTTGTCATGATTTGTTTGAGTTCTTCAAAAACAGCTGTGTGTTCTTGCCCCCACTGGAACCCGTCTTTCTTCAGTAGATCGAATAAGGGCCTGCAAATAACCCCATATCCTTTGATGAATCTCCGATAGTATCCAGTGAGCCCAAGAAATCCCCTGAGTTTAGACACCGTATCAGGAACAGGCCAATTCAAAACATCCATTACTTTCTTCGGATCTGTAGACACCCCAGTAGCACTTATCACATGCCCCAGATAATCAATAGTGTCTACCCCAAATACGTATTTGTTCCTTCTAGCCGCCAAATGATGCTCCCTCAATAATTGCAACACAGTTTCCAAATGCTGCAGATGCTCACTGATACTTTTGCTATAGATAAGTATGTCATCAAAGAATACCAATACAAACCTCCTCAAGTGCTTCTCAAACACAGTGTTCATCAAAGCCTGAAAAGTTGGTGGCGCATTAGTTAGCCCAAATGGCATGACCGTGTACTCGTAATGCCCCAAATGGGTTTTAAAGGCTGTCTTCGGTATGTCTTCTTCGTTCATCTGTATTTGATGATAGCCCGACCGGAGGTCCAATTTAGAAAAGATGATTGATCCTTGAAGTTCATCTAACAGATCCTCAATAACTGGTATAGGAAACTTGTTCTTAATGGTCATTGCATTTAGCTGCCGAAAATCTACGCACATTCGCCATGCACCATCTTTCTTTCGGACCATCACCACTGGCGAGGAATATGGGCTGCTGCTTGGCCGAATCTCCCCAGTCTTCAGCATGTCACGAATTATTTCCTCCAGAGCAGTTCGTTGGTGATGCGGAATTCGATATGGCCTCAAGTTCGGCGGCTCCACCCCCGGTTTTAAATGTATCACATGATCGCAATCACGTTTTGGTGGCAAACCCATGGGTTCCAGGAACACATCTGCGTACTCACATAGTATAGCTTCGATTCTTGAATCAATCAGTTGAGTCTGAACAGATGTTTCACCCTCCATAGAATTGATTTGCATGAGGAAGCTGTTAACACTCTTGGGTGCTAGTTTCTGAAATTGTTCTGCCTTTAACAGATAATTGACTTTCGGCTGAGTGAAATCACTAAATCGGACTTGTTGGCCATCCTTGTTGATAGTGAGCAACTTTTCCTTGAGATCCAACTCAATCAGACTGTATTCATAAAGCCAATATGCTCCTAGTATCATGTCATAATTCCCTAACTTCAACAACTTGAAGGTGGTGCTGAACATAGTACCATGTATCACATAACATAAATGTTCCACAATAGCATCAGAACTCAACATCCCTCCTTCCGCAACCTCAACTTTCCTGAGAGGTATCGGACATAAAACGCAGCCAGACTTGATAGCATAATCATAATCTAAAAATGAGTGTGTACTATCACTGTCCACCAGCGCAATAGCCGGTTTTCCTTGAACATTCACCCTCAGCGAAAACGTGAATATTCCACTCGCTCCATGGGCAGCATATGACGATACCAGCATCAATTGGTCTTGCGTTTCTTCTTTCTCGTTCTCATCAGGATGGTTCGGGTCAGGTACATCTTCAGCAGGTTCATCCTTCAGTTCCTCTTCAGCCCATTCCTAATCATTTACTTCTTCCCGTAAGATTAAGGCCCTGTTTGGGGGAGCTGTGCTTGACTTTGCTTCAGCTTTAGGCCAAAAGCTCCCCAAACAAAGATGGCTTCAAAGCAGTGGAAAGCTAAGCCACGTGAGAAGCACCCCAAAAAAGTCAGGCCGAGGAGGAGCTTTTCAGCTGTGGCTTCGCTTGATCACCTCCCACCTCGGTCATTCTGCCTTCTTGGCCTTCACCACCCCGCCTCGCCGTCTCCACGTCACCTCCCCACTTAGACGCCGCTGTACTTCGCTATGTCATTATCTCCCCGCTCGGTTGGCACCCAAAAGCTATAGTTTGAATAGCCGGTTGCCAAAAGCAAAGATAACAAGAAAAGCCACACTGCGTCGATTCTGACCTTCTGACCCAATAAACCAAAATCAGCTTTTCAGCCCAGTCGCAGCTCCCCCAAACAGGGCCTAAAGCATGGAGTGCTTTCCTCACTTTGCATTGTAAGTTATGCCCAGGAGTCCATTCCTCATTACAGTGCCAACAAGTTCTGATCTGTTTACCCCCTGCCTCCCAGGTGGAATAACCTTCTTCTCCTCTTTGATATTGACTGGGTTAGGATTTCTTTGAATGCCCGCAACTTTCAGTTTGGATGTTCCACTTACATTACTGCTTCTCCTAGCCAATGAAGCTTTTTCTTCAACTTTGGCATACCAGTATGCCTCAATCAAACCCTTGGGTTGATGACTGCTAACCGTATACTTAATTTCATCTTTAAGTCCCCCAATAAAACAACTCAACAAAAAATTCTCTTGTAAATAAGCATGATCTCGCTTGACAAGTTCCACACATTTTTCGAAGTAATCAATATACTTGCTAACCGAGCCGAGTTGTTTCACTCCTTGCAACTTCTCCACCGCCTCATGAGCATTCGCGTCTGAAAACCGATCACATAAAATGGCACTAAACTGCTGCCAATGTAATGACTGCCAAGGAATCCCAATACCATGGAACCAAGTGTTCGCCCACAGCCAAGTTGACCCACTGTTCCATTGGAGTACCAGCCATCTCAAAAAAATTTCGCATTGATCCAACCACCCAAGTGGATTATCCCTAGAGAACACCGACAACTCCAACTTAACACCGACAACTCCAACTTGGGACCTTTGATAACCGCTTCAACGTATTGATGATGACCTTGATTGTTCCCAGTGTCAGCGTGTCTCTGAATATCAACCATATGAACACCCGAAAAGTGTAAGTTCTAAAAGTTGCCCATAGAACCAGGCCCTGCACCTTGGAAGCTCGGTTGTGGAATAGCCGGATGGAAATACCCTGGCACTGAATAACCACCCTGACCAATATGAACTCCAAACGACACTGACTGGGATGCTTGAGGTGAGAAAGAAAATGAATACCCATTCCCAACAGATGGTCTCACTTGAGAATAAGAAGATGTCCGGATTGCTGAAGTAAATACGGGTGGCATAGGGTTACCCATAAGTTGAGGATCGATAACCCCCGAAGCTTCCATCGAGATTCCTGCGCACAACCCTGGCGCCCCTAATCTGCTCGATTCTACAGAAGGATTGCGATGAGCACCATCTAGAAGTATAGCTGGACTAACCTGATCCAACATGCCCGTTGATTGTGAAGATCTTCCCATCAGTAAACTTTTGATTTCTGCCATATCAGTTTTCATATTCACCAGATCGGCTTGGATCTTCTTAATCTCCTCCTGGACCTCCATCATTCCACCACGGCAAACAGGACCCTTCGCCAAGAATCAACCTTGCTCTGATACCAAAATTGTCAGGACCCAACAAAAATCCGACAACCACTCGGGATATTAGTCACACCAAGAACTTTTGCCGATTCCAAAAGAACAGAGATACAGGAACAAATAACAGAGTTCTACGCTAACTAGAAGAACTACTAGAAATAATGCAGAAGTCTATCTCCATTCCATTCCAACATGGGTCTTATACCCAGACAGAGTACCAACACAAAAGCCAACCACTTGTTCAGAGTTTGTTACAAAAGCAATGAAAATGGAAAACGACAACGACTAAGTTTACTCTGATGAGCGGTAATTACTATTCCTTATCATATAGCCGTCGGATGTTAGGCTTCACGGGTCAGTGCTCTTATCAGCCGTTAACATCTCTTAAGTGTAGTCGGCAACCACTTCTTCCCTCGCGCCGATTAGCAGAAAAGCTTCGTCTTCAAATTGGAAATCAAAATTTAGTGCTGATCCTTCATGGCTCCTGACAGCCGCTCGCCGGATTCGCGGTGTACCGCCGTTATGCGGAGGCGTGCTTTCCGTGAAGCACCACCGCACCGCTGCTGATCACCTTGCGCCGTAGGTAAAATCCTGCGGGGGAGAGGGTGGTGCGGCACTGGGGCAGCAACCGTGGCTAGGGCTGAAAAAAAAACTCGTTAAAACTCGAATCAAAATTTCTTCAAATACAGTAGCTGATAGGTTCAAAATTGAAATAAGACAATTTTGAACGAAAAAAGTTAATGAAACTCGACTCGATAATGGCTCGTTAGCTCGAATTTGATGTAACCACTTAAATGATATATAAAATGATTTTACATCAAACTATGTTAATTTCGAAAGAAACTCGATAATAGCTCGTTAAACTCGATATCCACCCCTAACCGTGGCAGACAGAGGCGGGCACCCAAAAAAAAAAATGAAAAACACCAAAATTTTGCTTTTAATTGAATTGGTTTTGATTTTAGTGTTTTGAGATTTTTTAAAACTTTAGAACTATTTGTATTGTATTTTTAGCAAAAAAAATATATATATATATATTAGATCCATAATGGTACAAAATCATTATATAAAACCATAAAATTGTACATGTAAAGCATACTAACTCCGTTAAAAATTTTCAATTCCACACTGGTGGCGGATGCCGCCGGGCGACCGTTACAATGTTGCGTGTTGAGTTGTGTTTGGTCGGGTTGGTGCAGATTGGTTCGCCGCACCGACAATGTTGCGGAGCCTGTGCGGTGTCCCCGACCTACAAAAGAGGCTAAGGCAACGACAGCCGCAGGAACACCGCATAGAACAAGCTACAACAATGTTGACAAGGACAAGCCGAAGTCTGTGGCGCATTCCAATTTCTGATCGCTCGACGGAGTACGACATTTATCACGGAATAAGACACATTAAAACAAGTAGGTGCATAGATAAACATCACAATGGCAACAGCCAATGACATTTAGGGTGCGTTTGGTTACATTTTATGCAGACGAGTGCTAAGGCGATTCCGTCTGAGATTTGATTTGATTTCAGCGTGTTTGGTTGGGCCGAACTAACCATTCGTCACGGGATGAAATGGTGCAGATTCCTAGAATATTCTGGAAGATGTCAGACGGATCCATACGCCAAATTCGCCGAACCGATCGGTCAGAGGATCGCTTCGTTCACCTCGCGCCGTTCTCTCTCGCCACTCGCATCCACGCGCTTGTCCCGCTTCGTCGACTCCGTCTTCGTCGCATCGATTGCGTCATACCCGACGACCGGCCCCGTATGCTATCGCGACTTCCGCATGCATGCGGCGAGGCCCCACTGGTCGCAGGCCTTCGCGCGCCTCATCGCGCCTCGTGTTTGGCGGCATCGTCGAGCCCATCCAGCGCCGGGCAGATCCTCTCCCCCGCCGCGGCCTTCGTCTCCCGGCGCTCCACGGCGCCACCCTCCTCGCCGCCCCTGCCCGCTGGGGACGTCTCCCACCACTCGCCCTCCCAGGTCCTCCGCTCCTTCAAGGAGCTGCGCCGCCTCCGCATCGAGCTGCGCCGCCTCCGCATCGAGCTCCTTTTTAGCTTCCTTGCTCTCTGGAGGTTAGTTTGGTGCTGGGCATCCCGATTTTTGGTCATGTTCAATTCAAAGTATTCATCTGTAATTGTGTACATTAGTTTGAGATAGAATACAGAGGTGGAAGGGGAATAATTTTTTTTTGATTTTTGCTAGAGGACCTGTAGATCAGGTCTTCAGGACGTCTTGGGGTTTTCATATATGCTTTTCAACTGATGACTTAACAAATTCCTATCGCAGATCTTGTGAGCCCTGTGGATTATCTGTTGATACAATCTGCCACTTGGTGAGTTCATTGATTGGAGATCGTTCCAGGTTATGTGTTTCCAGGTGCTCACCCTCAATTGGAATTTGGAAAGTTCTGATGAGATTTATGTTCCTGAATCTGTTTTTACTGAACATGTATTAACCAATGGTTCAATATTGTTTGCTCGTTACCATGTAGGTTGCTGCAAATTATGTTGCCATGGTACCAAATGGACAGATATTCGACAGGTGAGAGATCTGAATATTTGGTTCGTGCCATTCAGCTGGATCATAGTTGTAACTTTATTAGCATAAGGCCAATAATTTTAAATTATACCTGTTCAGAAGTTGCAAACAAAAAAATTGATTTTCTTTAGCAATTGTTGTTCTTATCACTATATGTTGTGCTGTTCACTGGAGAAAGGCCAGCCCTACATATTCCGTGTTGGTTCAGGACAGGTATTTCTGCATGTTCTAATGCATAGCATGCCCTTCTGAAATATTGCTACTGAAGTGTCATGCAGTCATACTACTATAAACTTATCAGAATCTAGCAATCACAGTGCTCACCTTCACTACCAATGGATATAATCCTTGCTGATAGCACAACTAAATGAATTCATGCTCATTTTAATAATCTGAAATGGTAGACTTAAGTAGTTTTGCTTCATTGTTACCCTGGGAAATCTGGACTTGGTTGTATTCAATTTGCAACATCAAAGTAGCAGATTTGACTCAGAAGGCCCAGATGCAACTGGCGAAGAAGCTTGGAGTGCTGGCTCCTGATGAATCGCTTGATGAAAGTGCATTGCAGCGCTACCTTCGAATCTTCCGCAAGCCTTTGTCCCCTGAGAATTTGGTCGCAATTGCGGAATTGGTGGGCCTGGCAAGCGGCAAAGACCTGACGGCTGCCTTGGGGGCGGCTGGGTCGGAGAATCTCTAGATTGATGTCTGTCTTCTGTATGGCTTTTGCGTCCAGTATGTATTTTGCGTCCAGTTTGTATTTTGCGTCCAGTATGTATTTTGCAGCATGTGGCTCGGTGGTAATGCCACTGCTTGGCAGTTCTGCCAATATGTTGGGTGTTGCTGTCTCTGGTGTTAAATCGAAGTTCGGTCATGGTAGCAAACAAAACCCAATGCCTCGTCTGTTGTCGGGTCCAGTTTGTTGTTGTAGTCGTGTTGTTACATGGGCGGCTATCCTGTTTGTAAGCCCTCTGAAATGCCACTGCCATTTCGGATGTGCTATCATCAATGCTATCATTATCTGTGACTTGTTGCCTGGGGCCAATGGGATGCAATGCATTCCATCTTTTAGATCTTGCTGTTTTTTCAGTGGTCTAAACTTTGCTGCTACTCAGGTTCACAGAAAATGGTCCTGCAGGTTAAAGGGCAGCTAGTCGTGACATAAGGATCACTAGTGCCTCTCAGATCAGCGTACAGACACTAGTCGTGTATTCATGTGGTTTTGTCTCGACGACAACCGATCCAATTTCATGAAATTCTCTCAACCCAACTTTATTCCTCAATTCAATTTCATCTCTCCAACCAAACATCATCTTGTACCATCCTGTACCATTCTATTCAAGCAACCAAACATCATCTCATACCATCCTGTACCATTCCATTCAAGCAACCAAACAAAATCTTGTATCATTCCATTCAGGCAACCAAACACCTCCCCTGTACCATCTCATCCAGGACCATCCCATCCATCCTGTACCATCCCATCCCATTCACCCTCGTACACCCAACCAAACGCACCCTTAGTGCACGTTTCAATAGGATGAAAATATCCAATGCTCCAATAGGTTTTTTTTTTTAAAAAAAACTAATGCACCATCGCCTCTGGTTTCTCACACAGTTGGATCAGTGCCAATAAACAGGGAGGACGAGAAGTAAGGTTCTATCTATTGATGATTTAACCTGAGATCGATCAACATACCACCGGGTTCTGGTCGTCGACACAGAACATGGATAACAATCGTCGTCGGCACACAGCTTAGCCATGGCTCGGCCAGACTGAACCATACACATCCTTCTTTGTGTACTTCCGATCCCATGACCATGGGACATCTGAAAGTAGAGGAGTATTTAGGGTTTTACATCTCAAAATGTACCAACCATTAAGACAACAGCTAACCTTCTGCGCCGTACGGTTTGTGGAGGGAGTTGATATGGCACCGGTAATCTGACAGTTTCTGTAGATGGATGTTTGTCTTCATCGCCTTTCCAGCGAAGTGTGACCAGCTTGGTCTTGATAGAACCAAGGGCCAGGCTATCCTGGAATACGTGTAAGAAATGAATGATAATGACAAATAAATATTTTCATAGCCATAATAAAATGGTAAGGAACAATTTGCTAATACCAGGTTTGAGCGGTCACTACTACAACGAGACTTATATCAGACGCACGACCATAGACGGTTTTGAAAAACCGTCTGTGATATCTAACATCACAGATGGTTATGTACTCAAACCGTCAGTGTATATATCATAGACGGTTTTATATGACAGCCGTCTGTGATGTAATAAATATCACAGACGATTTCTAAATATAACCGTCTGTG
Organism: Guadua angustifolia; assembly: GCA_036346375.1. Lineage (NCBI taxonomy): Eukaryota > Viridiplantae > Streptophyta > Magnoliopsida > Poales > Poaceae > Guadua > Guadua angustifolia. The sequence continues at coordinate 14,653,417 of CM070512.1, read as the reverse complement.
ATAGCTACAGTACTCATTACAGACGGTTTCTAAGTAAAACCGTCGGTTATATAACACAACCGTCTGTAATATCTTTACAGACTGTTATATTTAGAAACCGTCTGTGATATTTCTTACATCACAGACGGCTGTAATTTAAAACCGTCTGTGATATCTCACCTATAAACAGAGCCTCGATCCAGCCACTTTGTTTATAGGGTTTCGGTTTCTATTCTGAGACTGGCGGTTGTGGAAGTGGGGCGATTTTGTGAAAGAAGGCCATTGATTTCGAAGGGTGATATTAGATTCATTTGATTTTGGTGATCTAAGGTTAGTAATGAGTTCTAATTGCATGCATCCAATTCAATATCTAGGTTGGTTAGGAGAGAATTAATTTAAAGATTGTTTGATTAGATCTAGCTTAATTGTAGCTGGATCCATATGTTGTTTATGATATTTGGTTAGTAATGTGTTTTAATTGCATTATATTCAACATCTAGCTTGGAATTTGATTATTTTTTTAGAGCTAGCTTGTAGAACCATGTGTTGGTTGTTTGATCTAAGGTTAGCTAGTAATGGTTCTATTTGCATAATATTATATTCGATCATGATGTAGCTAGCTAGCTTGTTAAGGATAGAATTTAAAGATTGTTTAGATCTAGCTTATAGATCAATTCAAGTCTTTTGGTGATCTAAGATTAGTAATGGGTTCTAATTTCATTATTATATTGAAGATTAATTTGAATTGTGTTAATTATTTCTTTGTGATGTAATTAAGGTATGTAATTGCATAATTAGTTTAAGAATGTGTGCATCGCACTACACAGTGCACTTAATATTTAACACTAAGTGTTACATGTGTAGCGAAGATGGATCGAAATGGATGTACGTTGAACCTGTCACAGTGTTGAGTACCTTAATGGCGTCTCTACTTTCAAAAGAGCTACAGAGGAGGATATGTTTAATAAGAGGGTGCAATTCATGTCATGTCCATGCATTGATTGCGAAAATCAAGATGTTTGAAACTTCAGTATGATCGAAACAAACTTGATTCGGAGGGTTTCAAAGGGGCTATACATGTTGGACTAGTCATGGCAAAGAGCATAATATACGAGAAGCGACAAGTAGTGCTAATATCGTCGATTTAAGTCAATGATATGTCGAATGATCATATCGATTGTGCTTAGATGAGGACAAAGGTGCGAGGATGACAATTTGGATCGAGATCTTTGCGTGATGCGAAGAAACCTTGATGATAAGGAATATGGAAAGTTCCAAGGCTTGATAGAGGACTCGAAGAAACCTTTGTTCGCAGGGTGAAAGTTGAAATACACAAGGTTATCATCCGTGCTTTAACTACTCAAATTGAAGGCAAGCAACGGTTGATCCGACAAGAGTTTCATAGCGCTGTTACGTCTATTGGCGGACATGCTTCCAGAGGGAAACGAGTTGCCGACAACCACCTATAAAGCCAAGAAGGTTCTTTGTCCCTTGAGAATGGAAGTAGAAAGAATACATGCATGTCCAAACGACTGTATCTTGTACCGCAAAGAATACACAAACTTGCATATATGTCTGGTGTGCAACGCATCCCGGTACAAGCATAAGAGTTATTCAGATGATGATGGCGAGAGCATTGAGGTGAAAAAAGGACCTCCTGCTAAGGTGGCATGGTATCTGCCTGTAATTCCTCGTTTGAAGCGTTTGTTTGCGAACCCAAAGGAGGCAAAACTGTTGCGTTAGCACTTTGAGGAGCGTAAGAATGATGGAATGCTAAGGCACCCTGCTGATTCCATCCAGTGGAGAAACATCGATAGGAGCTTTCAAGAATTCGGTGCGGATCCGAGAAATATAAGGTTTGGATTGAGTACAGATGGAATGAATCCTTTCGGTAACATGAGCAGCCAGCATAGCACTTGGCTCGTAAATCTCTGTATCTACAACCTTCCTCCTTGGTTGTGTATGAAGCGGAAGTACATTTTGTTGTCTGTGCTTATCCAAGGACCGAAACAACCTGGGAACGATATTGATGTGTACCTAGCTCCATTGGTGGAAGATCTAAAAACACTGTGGGTTACCGGAATTGCGTATGGGATCGCGATAAACGAGAGAACTTTACTTTGCCTTGCTTGTTATTCTCGCACCATATATGATTACCTTGCCCTTGCTAACTGTTAGGCAGTACAAAAGGAATCAAAGCATGCACTCACCGCTTAGATGATACCGAGAGTTTATGGTTGAATCACTCCCCATAAAACGTGTACATGCGTCATCAGTAGGTTCCTTCGGAGGAATCACCCATGTCGAAGATGAAGCAACTTTTCGACGGAAGGAACGAAAATGGTTCAGCTCTCAAGGCTTTTGAGCGGGAGAGATGTTTATGACATTGTTAAGGATTTAGATGTTGCGTATGGAAAGGGGCGTAAATCAAGTACCCGTGAAAAGAGCATGTGGAAGAAGAGATCAATATTCTAGGACCTACCTTCTTGGGAGCACCTAGAAGTTCGCCATTGCATCGATGTCATGCGTGAGAGAAGAATGTGCGTGACGGCGTGATTGGTCTCTTACTCAACATTAAGGGTAAAACAAAGGATGATATCAACACACGGCTTGACTTGGTCGATATGGGCATAAGACACGAGTTAGCACCGAAGAGAGGCGATAAAGGCCGTGCGTACTTGGAACACCGCTTGTTATACTCTGTCAAAGGTCGAAGAAGCTGAATCGCGCGATGCTTGCATGGTGTGAAAGTTCCGTCGGTTACTCCTCCAACATGAAGAGACTTGTTTCGTTGGAAGATTTGAAATTAACCGGCATGAAGTCTCATGATTGTCATGTGCTGATGACACAAATGCTCCCTGTCGCAATTAAAAGTATTTTGCCGGTCAAGGTCCGAGAGATAATCACTTGGCTGTGTTATTTCTTTAACACAATCGCTCAGAAGGTTATCGATCCCGAAGGACTAGATGCTCTGCAAGCTGAGGTGGTGATGACTCTATGTAATCTTGAGATATATTTCCCTCCATCATTTTTCGATATCATGGTCCATCTCATTGTTCACCTTGTGACAAAGATAAAGATATGCGGGCCAGTGTTCCTACGTAGCATGTACCCATTCGAGAGGTACATGGGAATTCTCAAGTCTTATGTATGGAATCGATCTCGTCCAGAGGGTAGCATTGTCGAAGGTTATGCAACAGAAGAGGCCGTCGAGTTCTGCGTCGATTACATGGCCCAGGTTGAACCGATAGGTGTGCCTCGATCTCACCATGAGGGGAGGCTCCAGGGTATCGGGACCATCAGAAGGAAAGCAATCACGCTTGATTCGGTTGCATATGCTCGAGCCCATTTCACGGTTTTGCAACACATGGCTGTAGTGTCCGCCTATATCGTCGAGCACAAGCAATGGCTACGACAAGAGAATCCAAGACTGGCAGAGTCTTGGATCACGAGACGAGATAACCTTCAATTCAACAAATGGTTGAATGAGCGACCTATCATGGAGCTCGTCGGATGACACGTTGATATGGTTGGCAAAAGGACCAACTTTTACGGTTGTCACATAGAAAGGATATGACTTAAATGGGTACACATTTTACACGAGATCGATCGATATGAAGAGCACAAACCGAGCAGCGGTGTCCTCATAGATGCATTCAATAATACCGCTGGGTTGACGATGAGCTCCTACTATGGGTTCATAGAGGAGATATGGGAGCTCGACTACGTACTTTTCAAGATTCCCTTATTTCGGTGCCGTTGGGTCCACCTCCAACACGTGAAGGTTGACAAGAATGGCATCACTACTGTGGACCTCAAACATGTCGGATACCAAGATGAACCATTCGTACTCGCTAACCAAGTTGTTCAAGTCTTCTATGTAACCGACCCGTCCAACAAGAAGTGCCTCGTAGTTCTTTAGGAAAAAAGGAGAATTGTCGGAGTTGAGAATGTAGTAGATGAGGAAGAATACAATCAATTTGATGAGTTGCCACCTATCGGAAATGACATCCTGGTCCCAGAAGAACAACATGAGGAAGCAAGCTACACACGCGTCGATCATCATGAAGGGCTAATTTTCATACAAAAGAATAAGCATGTGGTGGAGTAGTTATAAGAAGGGTGCATTGTCATCATGTTTACTAATTTTCATGTGTAATAATATTACATTAATGCTATTATAAGGATGATACGACCCATCATGCTTTGTACATATGATTGCAATGATCTTTGTAAGTAGCTTGTGAAGCATCTGAATTATGTATATAGGATTGTGATGATCTTTGTAAGTAGCTTGTGAAGCATCTGAATTATGTATAAAGGATTGTGATGATATTTGTAAGTAGCTTGTGAAGCATCTGAATTATGTTAGTGAAAAGTATATATCACAGACGGTTATAAACATCATAGACTGTTCTCTTTTAGAACCGTCTGTGATATAAACATCACAGACTGTTCGCTTTTGGAACCGTCTGTGATATAATCTCCTATATATATCTCCCGCACGCAGACTTTTTTCACAGCACGCCAAACCCTAACCCTCTGTGATATTTTGTCTCCCGTGGCGGCCTCCCCCTCGGCGTACGTGCTTCTGCGGCGGCCTCCCCCTCTTGGCGTCCTCCCTCTCGGCGTCCTCGCAGACATCGACCTCCCCCTCTGTGTCCTCCCCCGCATCGACATCCTCCCCCTCGGTGTCCTCCCCGACATCGACGTCCTCCCCTCGGTGTCCTCCTCCGCAGCGATGTGCTCCCCCTCGGCGTCCTCCCCCTCGGTGACCTCCCCCACGGCCGTTGACCTCCCCCGCAGCGACGTGCTCCCCATCGTCGTGCTCGCCTCTCTTCCGAATGCGGTTGGTGCTTTCATTGTAAGTGTCTTCTGCGCATCTTTCTTTCTTTCTATTGGCTGTGGGTGATTGGTATACTACTCTATGATGATTTTGGGTTATATATGATCAGAACAATTATTCTGTGATTTGGGCCTTGAATTTGTAGAACTACATGCTAGAAAGTGTTGTTTCAATTTGTCAGCACCACAAATGAATCCGAAAAACAAACGGCAAGATCAAACCCAAGTTAAGTTAAAACCAGAAGCAAGGATCAGGAAGAGCAGAGGAAATAGCTAACAGAGAAGATACGCTAACAAAACTAGGAGTAATCTAGATAGGAAATATCCATTTTGTTCCATTCTCTCCGCACTTCAGAGTTCATATTCAGTACATTGTTTTACTGGAGTAAAAGGAAATAGCAAACCATAACAGACTCAGTAAATAAAGACTGCAGTTCAACTACTTAAAGCTACTTTTGTCGGATATTATGACTGTGCCTCGCTAACAACTCTCTGAGTTCGGTCTCCTCCTCGCAGCGCTCCTGACACAATTACTGTTTGATAACCTGATCATGTTTATCTATTGGCCTGGACTTTATCAGTGGATTCAGTGATTGTTTATCTCCTGTCTGTTTGTGTATCTAGTTTCTGATTCTAGACATTTTAATAGTAAATTGCTAAAACAACTCTTTATAGTGCATGCTAAGGTGGTAATGGTTCAAGACCCCATTCACTAAATAATTTGTTAGCCCATTTGTGATTGTGGCGAAGATTCTTATCTTCATCCAAACCCAATAAACTGAGAGCGATCACACTTACTTAACACCATATTGCCAAGAAAGACATGATTCTATATGTGAATGATATTATATTGCTTTTATGTTGTTTCTGAAATATGTATTCTTTTGCTTGTCTGCTGTGTAGGATGTCCTAGTTTTAGGGGAGGTGCTGCCGAAATTTTTATTAAGTTCGGCAACCTCCTAATTCGCTTGTTTTGCTAAAATTCTCTATGTTTTGTAATTATTTTGCTTGAGGGTGTAATATTCAGGGCACGTGGGGTGCCGGGGTGTTAATTTGAAGTATTGGATGGTTAGCTAGTTCTTTTAAAAGGCTAATAACAAGCCATGATATCCACAAACTTATTCACTCTAATTTGATTTTATTTGTTCTTCTCTTTTAGTTACTTTGAAACTATTTTAACTTACAAAGAAGATGTCGCCCTCTAATCCATCGTGCAAGGAAATGATGTGTCCACAAAAGGAAAATCGACCCATACCGCAAGAGGACTAAACAAAGGCCAACAGACCGATATACCATTACGGAGATCGATCTAAAGGATGGGACCCCTACAAAGCCAAAAAAGGCAGCGAATGCATTTCGGAATATGTGCGGGATAGTCGCATGGGAACGGGTTCCGATCATGCTATCTTCCTGGAGGTTGCTAACTATTGAGACTCGCAATGCCTTGCTGACGGAAATTCTTTCATCGTTCCACATTCCAGAAGAATCCGCTCCCCTAATGCGACGGTATGCACTGCTAGCAGCAGGAAAGGCATGGAAGAACTTCAAGCACACGCTTTTCATAGACTACGTCAAGAAGGATATGGTTCCATACTCTAACTATGGGTTCATTGATGAGGACACGTGGCGGCGTTTTGTTGAGATGAAGACGACAGACGAATTCGTGCGTCAAAGTGAAGCAAACAAGGCCTTGCAGGCAAGGAACACTCACCCCCACAGACTGGCTAAGAGCGAGGTCAGCTGCCACGTCCTCCGCAACCGTCTCTTGTGTAAACCCCGCGAACGAGGAAGTCTGCAAACGCCTGGTAATATATAAATCGAACTACCAATTTTACGTAATTAGTCCATTACTTCATAAGTGAGATAACTTGTCAGGATCTTGCAGGTAACGTTGAGTACACAATCGTGCGATGGCTCTTTTTGCCGACAGGAGAAAGATGCACCGTCCATGGCCTTGGGAAACAAGGAACACCACAGTCGTACACGCCGCAAAGGGTTTTTGTTCTATGAAGACTGATTCCCAACGACTCGGATAAATACCGAAATAAGAAGAGAATTAAAGCCGAGCGAGTCAAAGCTTATAAAGAATTTGGAGAAGTTGAGAGGAGAGTTGAGAGAAGAGTTGAGGGGACAACCGAGAGAAGAATTTTATGATATGATAAGAAGCCTCGAGGAAAGGTTCAACAATCAAGAAAAAAATCTTGCACAAGCCCCAAAAGTATGTCCGAAAGTCATTTCGCCCATAAGAGCAAATTGTGCATCCGCCCTAACATAGATGAACATAGCGGAATTATCACGTATGTGACATTAAGGTGGCCCTGGTGCAATCTCCAAGTGAGAATTAGCAATGGCACTGTTCCTCTTCACGGTTTGCTTGGTGCATCGCGTATCCATCCACTAAGGGACCATGATGCACGGTACCATGATAGCGCCGGTTTCACCAAGGTCAATGTGGACGGGGTATTTGATAGTTTCAAGATTGTCGATCTCTGAAGCCGCCAGCGGCGAGATCGTGGCGGGGGATGCCATTGGCACATTCATCCAATGGCCTAGCAGCGACATCTCCCTGGTCGTCCCTTCTGTCATGCAACAACCGCAACGATCTGATTCGCCTATTATATCTGATCAGTTGGCTACTAAATCAGCAGTCGTAGCCCAGACTCCACTTGATGTACATAATGTTGACTTCTTTCCTACCCATTCCTCTCCCGTGAAAGCTTCATACAAAACAAAGAAAGGCAAGGACAAACGGAAGAAAGAAAGGCAAGAACAAATTGACTATCCATCTGCTGAGTTGGCTAAACAATACAAGCTAGGAGAGCCGTTACTAACGAAAGGCAGCGTAACTTCACTTAGTATATCTTGCCAACAATTGCATTTTTGGTACACCCAACAAGCTGAAAAGCCAGAGCATGAACGTACAACAAGTATCATGGTTAAGTTCAAGTATGAACATCTATTCAACGAGTCAGCGGGGGGCTTCTTCTCGGTCGATTTTCTAGACTTGTTCCATCTCTACAACCTCGACGCCGCACTCATGAGATCTTTGGACATAGTAAGTGTGTCTTGTCACACCTACATTCGTCTAATAGTGATAAATGTCCTTCAATATATATATAATTCGCCTTTGTATATATAGATACATGGTACTTGAAGCAACACAGAAGAAACAATCGATGGGTTTCCTCGACCCACATATAGTCTCAAAGCAAACCATGGATGAAGATATAAACATGGTCGAGAAATACGTGACATAGGCACTGCTAGCACAAAAAGATAAAGAATTCATACTTCTACCCCATAACCCAAGGTAAGTGCTACACCACATGTTATACTTTGGTTTGTACTGTGCACACAACTCTGTTTCGTTCATTGTCCATTGTGATATACCTATGTAGGTTTCACTGGGTTCTAATTGTAATTGAACTAGCCACAAATCGGGTTAAGTACCTTGATTCCGCACGTGGCGGAAACCACGACTTGGTACCTATCGCAAAATTACTCAGTAGGTAATCACGTTTCCTCCGTGCATAACGTACATGGTCGTGTAAGTTGTTCTAGGTTTATATTGCTATTGGAATGGCTTAGGCTAACCTTTTGCAATCTTGTAGAGCGTTCAAAGTGTTGAAGGATCGGACTAAACTATAACATGATTTTAACTTTCCGGTATCCGCTATACACATTAATCCTATATCAAACCCCGTAATAGTGACTCTAGAACTAACCGTAGGTTTTATTTGCAATGCCACCAAAGAAGGTCGGGAAATAACCTATGTGGATTTTATGTTTGCCACAACATGCAAACCATCGTCAATACAAAAAATAGCGATGACGGTTGCATTTGCGTTGGTCGAGACCCATTTGAGCAACATTAGAGGAGAGTTTGTTACTTCACGCTCACCAAGTAATAAATAAAAAGGCGTTCCACGCACGATAACTTCTGGAGTTATACAATTGTCAAATGGTATTCATTCGGAAAATATGTCAAAAACTTGCGGTTATTCTTGTTTGTACGATTCATTATATTGTCATATGATATTATCCTTAATACATATTTGCTTATCTTGAATGCAACAACTTAACAATGTCTTGCTTGTTGGAACTAGCTGTTTTTCCTACATCCTCAGCAGAACCTTCATTATTTATAGTTTGTTGTTCGAAATTTTCATCTACTTAGGTATTCCTGCATCAATATTTACGAGACACAGCCAGTTATAGATGTTGTAATTGAATATCTATACTTCCTATATGCATTGAGGCAACAGTTTGTCCGATCAGGATAGACTTAAAATATAAATATTTGTAGCGCCTTTTCTCCCTTCTTATGATAATGTTGATGGAACTCGACTAATAAATCAACCAAGACCCGCACGCAGCATATAGGAAGTTCTGCTGGCTATAGGAAGTGTAGATGTACTTCATAGACGGTGTGGGAAAAAAAGGTCATCACAGATGGTTTTTATTTGAAACCGTCTGTGATAAGTTCGTATCACAGATGGTTATGATTTGAAACCGTCTGTGATATTTAATTATCACAGACGGTTTAAAATGAGAATTGTCTGTGATAATTAAATATCACCGACGGTTTATTAATAGAACCATCTGTGATATATATTTTCTCAAACGGATGGAAAACCGTCTCTGATGATCTTCTTCATCACAGTCTTATTGTTACTGACGGTTCATAAAACCGTCTCTGATGACGTTTACGAACCGTCTGTGATGATGATTTCTGTAGTAGTGGGTTCTTCTCCGTGCATGAAAATTGTGATACAGACTGGAGAGTTTTGGGCAAGAACAAAACACCTAACTGAAAAGAGGTAAAATGACAAAGTATAAGTCATGATTCCACAACGATCATTCACAGCTAGGAGTTAACCGTTGTTGGTCTATAGATGAAGATTGCTTCTTACACAAGTTCTATAATCTAGAACGTCCAGAAAATGCCATACAAATGCAACATGCATCAGAATTGTGTACCTCATATAAGCGTATCATCAGCTGCGTATTGTTCTTCTGCTGTGTGCCCCAAGCAGCTTTGCTTAAATTTGACGAGGTAAGAAGAAACCATCTGACAGAGGTAGACAAGGATTCAGATAAGGAAAATGCCCAACTTAACCCCTACTTTCAACAAAGTTCAGGTTGGATAAATGGTTATTTAACCCCCTTGGCTTAGAAAATTGGTACAAACCACCCGTCGACAGTGGTTTTTAAATTGGTAAGGGTCTAACCTCGACTTTCGTGATGGGGGTTGGGGGGATGGACTTTCTCTTTTAAATAATGACATCCAGGAAATATTCGAGCTATTTAATCCTGGAGTTGAAAGAACTAGCTATGAAAACTTACGCAATATTTTGACCATTGTAACGAGTAAAAGTTTTTATGTGAGGCATAGCACGGCTGATAAAAAAATCAAGATCAGGAATATCAGTTCATGTCAATAATATAAATTATTATTTTGAAAAGAAAAAACTGAAATATATAAAAGGGATGAGGATGTCAAACTTTTGCAGGATCTATAAATAAGATTGAGCATCAACCAAAGATGCCCACTTGAACAGAATACTCCAGAGTACAGAATACAGTCATAATCATTACTTGCTAATACAAAGAAGTGCTTTTTGTTAAGGTTACAATGAGATTCTCAATTGTCTTGGCAAAACCCACCTGGCATCACCTGGAGTAGAGGATTTTTAAAATCCTCATGTTACCAAGCAATACCAACCAGATGAATTTAGTAAACCGCCACAGCCATGGAGACCCAATCTGCTATTTTGCTTTGGCAGTGTCATGTCAGAGAATGGCAAAGGGTAGGAGAGTTACCCATCTCCATCCTTAGCTCTTTTAGTTATACTACCCCACTAGTTGGAATAGGAAGCTCTCTTCAAATGCTAAGGTTTAAAGCATAAGGCACATAATTAAAGTTTAAACAACACCAAACTGACCAGTGTTATGTTTAGTCATAAGTTATAGTCTTCCAATCATGGTTACCATGAGGCAAAACCAAACAGCCCAAGCAAATCCTCTTATGATACATGGCAATTGGCAAATTACACAACACAATGAATTAAAATATAATACCCATTTTGCTAGTCTAAAAAACTAAAGAAATCTGCAGTGGTATGGTAGTACATAATTTGTAAACTGGGTCAATGATTGGTACATAACATCCTACTGGTATGGTAAGCCGCAAGAATTGCGGAATTCGAATTCCATTTGAACAATATAATAGCTTTTCAGTTAACTGCAGGAAAAGAGGGAGCATACCAACAACCTACATGGTCTGCTTTCCACCTGGACCAATATTTTATCAAGAAATCTTTCTCAACATTCTTTTGAGGGCTTGGAATGCAACTAACAGCTGCATACCCCTACATAAGAAATATTGAACACAGAGAAAAGCAGGTAAATAAAATGGTGATACTCGAGTAAAAAAAGATTAGTAAAATTCTTATCATGTATCTTGCTATCATCAATCTGAAGTTTTAATACAAAGATTATATATGTTTGAATGCTTTTAAGGCCAGCACTGATCTCTCAAGGGATATCACAACATACTAGCAAGTTCCCAACAGGCCAAGAAAGCAGAAAATATGAGGAGCCATACAACCCAACAGGCCAAGAAGCCATACAACAATCAAGAAGCATGCATTTCATGACGATACAAGAAGCATAACTATTAAGCTTCTACAAAGTTTATACCTCTATTGAGCACCTAACATCCTCCACTGTAGACCTCACAATCAGTAGTTTCCCGATACCCAATGGTGATCCATCATCTGCTTTACCAGCTGACAGTGAGCATGCAAACTCACTCATGCATTTCTCATCAAGTGACCCCAAGGAAGAAAACTGCATGCAAGAAGAAATTAATGCTAAACATCTTTAAAGAAGGTCAACCATGAGAAGTATTAAACAATACATATTAGTGAAATTACATTATCAACTATTGAGTCAAATGGAAAGTAAAGATGACCCTGGATTTTTTAAGCCCATTAAAAGCATGAGTGATAATATAATTGTAAGGTACATGCTGATAGTTTGATACTGATCCTGCATTCTGTACACTCCTGTAATACAACAGAAAAAATGCTATATTTATTATGCTTCTTTATCCATCAGTGCAACATTATTGATAGCTTCAATTGATGACATTAGTATGCCATGAAGTTGTGAGGGATAGATACTGGCTTTCTGAAGTTACACATAAACTTTGGCAGGATATCAATTTTGTTTCTTAATTTTAAGCATTTTCGGATCAAAGATTAAATGATTATTAAGTTTATTTGCAACCACATTTTGCAAAGTTGCTCACCCTAATGAATGGATAGATGTATGACAGGTACCTGATAAATAAGTGGGGACTTGCAAAACTGCTTTTCAAATATGCACTCTTCAAGAACACTCCTAAGCTTCATATGGCCCCACTTTTTAATGTTGGGCCCACATGATAACCCGGAACAGATCCAATCAACCTGACCTGCAAAACGATGAAAAATTAGTTGAGATTAGACTAAGGAAAATAAGGGAGAAAAGGATGAGCTTCATGTGTGCAAGTGTGTCTAAGTGCTCATATATGTTTTCACTTGTAAGTAAATCCCATATGCATACAGCCGCACAATCATGCACGAGAGGTGGTGAGCTTTTTGTGTAGGTAATTGGGTATTTGTGCATGCAAGGGAGGGAGGGACCAAAAGAATACATCACATCATCTAACATGTAATGCAGACGCTGTAGAAAAATGCAAAATGCACGCTAAGATTCGTTTCAACAACAGCCAAATCGCTAAACGTGACAAGTCATAGGATCTCAAAATGGATAACAAAAGGAACAATGGATTTATTTTTCATGAACCAAAATGGAAAATACTTCCATGCAATGCATACTTTGTAAGATGAGCAGCCAAAAGCTGGTCAAAATGACAGAATCTTCATTTGGCACAACGGAAAACTTACATATCAAACGGTCTATTTATGGTGCACCATGCACAAAATAACATATTTCAGTACTAATAGCCACATGATTCAGTAAGTGCCATCATTTATCGAGCAAAGCCAGAGTTTGTAGAATCTTGCTACCCCAACCGACATTTAGAAAGATGTGCTAACTTCATTTGATATGCCAATGTTCTCTTTTTGTTTATGTTTTTCATTAACAAGACTATGGTTCAGCACAGCATATTAAGCTTAAAATAACTGCAAGGCTAAAAAAATATACTAACCATTGAACTACTATAATCAAAATTCCTATAGAATGCTGCATTGATGTTGACATCACCAACAACTGGGAGATTTACCCTGAAATCCGGCCACTGCATTGTCATGACGAGAACAATTCAGCTTACTACTCAACATAGACAAGATGAACTTGATAAAACTGCAACTGCAAGGGAAACAAACTAACACACACAAAAGTAGTAGTCACTAGTCCGAATGAACTGTAAGGAGGGGTTTTCTAAAAGCTAGACAGTTCCAAGATACTTAATTACCCTAGGATCGATCAGACTCAGGGAACAGGATAGAACTTGTTACAAAAGAAGGTTCTATGGAAAACCTGATCATGTTTCATGATTTGTAGAAAATGCTTCAACTTATTTAAGACATCTTTTTACATGGTTTACTAATTTTCGCAACAGATATGACAAGAGCTTCAGTTTATAACATGTTTCCGTCAATTCATAGACCTCGCTCTAACTAAATCATGAAGTGCGTATTCGCCCATTCAACAGTACTTTAGTAACATAAGAACTTTGGCTTTCCCTTTGTACTCATTCAGTATTCTGAGAAAATACAATAATTCCTAAATTAATTCTTTAATAGCGACATGTTCTGTAGTAGTAAAAGACTGGATAAAAACAAAAGTTGCTTGTGTTAATGGTCATAATTTGAAAACTGCACATAATTACTAATTATTTACTCCTTTTGTTTTCTGATAAGCTCAAGTAACTGATGTTCTTTTAAAATTTTAATACATAATTTTCAAGACATTGGTAGGAAAACAACATTTAAAATTTTTAAACACAGCATGTGAATTGAAACAGCACTGGAATTATATATTAATCTAGAAGAAAATAGAGAACATCCAGCTACCTTAAGTGTGCTGAGATAATCAACCAGTTCGTTCTCAAAACAAATGTTTTTATTATTATCATTTGCATCTTTCCAGGGAAAATCATGCATCCATAGTCCCTGAGTTTTGTTATTCCAGTCAACATATATCAAATTTGCTGTGTGCACAACAACACGAATCCCTTGAGGATATACAAGCAGCATGGCCTTTGAATGATGTGTTCCAAATGAAATTTGGAGTGGAGGCTTGTGAAGGACCCAATTTGCAGGCTTTGATTTCTGCCACCCAAGCATGAATGTGAAATGAGAGAGAAAAGAAATAAACAAAATAATGAATAATTTTAGCAATTTTGTTACCTTCAAAAGCTCCAATGAAGCACCATCTTCTCCATGTATAACTAGAACATGTGGAACCTTTCTTAAACTTGGGCATGCTGCACAGTGGAACATCTATTTACATTAAAAAAATAATGTCGATAATAAGGAAAAAGGGCACACTGATATTTCACCATATGGTTATCACGGTGCCTTGACGAGGCGAGGCACCTCCGGGGTGCATGGACGCCTAGGCGGATGCCTCGGCGATCAAAAAAATCCAATAGTATCAGTGTGTATTGGTAATATACTGATATCAGGTTGCTGCCATTGATCTCCATATACATAGCAATATCAGTCTAAATCCCTGTTGACCCATTTGCTTGCCCACGTGGCCAGCCCAACCGACGGCCCGCAGCCGAGTAGCCCAACCGAGCGAGACCCACCACCCAAGCGAGCGGCACTTCGATACTTCCTCATCTGCATCTTCACTCTCGTCCCTTGCCTCCTGTGACAGCGTCCTTCACCTCGCCTCCTGCAACCGCGTCCGCATCCTCCTCTTCCCCATCCGCGACCGCGTCGCCGTCGCCGACCTGCACGCGTCCTTCACCCTCGCCTCCCGCGCATGCCACGCCGCCAAGTCGCGCCATCGCCACCACCACCTTCCCTCCACCGATCCCCCCGCGCCACCACCCCCTTTCCCTTCCTCCCCCAGTCCCCCGTCGCCTCCCCCATCAATCTTGCAAGTTGCGACCGGCGTTGGTGATGGAGCAGACGTTGTACGGTGAAGCCCGGCTGGAGGAGACGCGAATCCGATGCCAGTGAGCCCAGATGTAGCACCGGCGAGTCAATGGCCGATGATTCTAGCTCCAGATCTGGCGGAGAAGCGACGACCCTTGAGTTGGCTCCTCTTCCCTTCCCCGATGAGCCTCACTTGAAGCTCCTCTTCCCTTCCCCGGTCAGCCTACCCTAACTCCTCTTCTCTTCAGGCGAGGCACCGGGCCATGGCGCCTCCCGCCGGCCGCCTGGACGCCTAGTAGGTGACTAGGCGTCGCCTAGGCGACGCCGTAGTAACAGTGATTAAACACAATAATATGAGCACATATTGCAAATCTCGTTAAGTAAAGACATATTGTTTAACTAATAGCACTTCAATAAGAAGATACAAGAAGTATTGGGAAAAGAAAACAAGTGAGAATCATAATCTAATTTATCGTGTGTGGCCTTGCATTACCACTGTATTCCACAACTGCATCATGCTTTACAATTGGAAAGTGAACACATATATGCTTTATTCTTGAAGATTAGCTGCAGTATCTCAGACCAATGAGCTTTCAACATTCTTGCATAGGAAAGAACTTAGGAAAGGCGATAACACAAATGACTCTAGAAGCCAACAGAAAATGGCCACTCTAGCTGTCTGAACAATAAAAGGTACCAAATGAGCTAGGTTGTTACTAAGTAACCACTACCAAGTAAATAAATATATTCATTCCGATGAATAGTCACACCATAAAGAAAGCATCAAGGGAATTCGAGCAATTAGAGAACTAATATTCGTTCGGTGAAAAAACAGTTATTAAGTCGTAAAGTCGAGTCTGAGTCGCCATGCTACAGACTTGCTGTTTAGTCGCAGCTAGTCCCGACTAATCTGTCTACTAATCCACTACTACATACTGGTTGCTTCTACTACTAGCTGCCTTTTACCACTACTACTACTTGCTGCTGCTAGTACTGCCTGCTACTACCTACTATCAGCATAAGTCCTGTCATGCATGCTTTTAACAGGTTAGTGGATTGGTTCTTATGCAACATTTAGCCATTAACAGCTCACATCTTACACAATGCTGTGACATGACATGTTAAACAAAATTAATTGATCAATCATGTAACTTCCACCAAGAGTTCATGTTGAATTAGCAATACCTGTATGACATCCTGAATGGTAACTGAAGTGTTAGTCCATGATGGAAGACCTTGGACACGCATGAGTCAAAAAGTCAACCAGAGTAGATCTTTCGAAGGACCGACGATGTGTGCTCTCTCATTGTTTCGTTCAGAAGAACAAGCACTATCAAGTGAACTTAATATTTGACCACAAGCCATGTCAATAACAGCTGTACTCTCTTCTGCAAAGCTTTCCTGATAAGAGTTCAGCAACAGGTTCAACACCAATGTTTGTGTACAATTCAAACTCCACGCTGCACTCTTTTGCACACAACATGTTTGCAATATTTCCAAACAAAAACAGAGAGAACCTAACAAATAAGAGTTATATTCAGGGCACAAGGATTTACCACTCACGTATAAGGGGATGGCTAGGGTACAAGGTACAAAAACTTTTTGGTTAAAGAAACTTTACGATTCATTTCATGGATTTTTCCACTTTTCCCTTTCATTTGTAGGGTAAGTGGTGAAATATGGAGAACACGTTTGTAAGGTGCACGGAAAAAATGCTTGTACCATAATGACGTAGTCCATAATTACCCTGCATATGCAATCATGATTCATTGGCATTTGAATAACATGCAAAATAATAAATAAATTTATATATGTACAAGAATAGTTTAGCAGTTTAGCTATTCTCCTATCAAGAGATTTCACATTAAACTAACAAATTAAAAGAATAACAACAATAACAACAGAGCATACATGGATATCATGTCCACCCCCACAAAATGTGTCAGAAAGAAGTTTTGAATCCCAAATCTAACTCTTGAATAAATCTAACTCAATGTTGAGTAAATACTCTAACTAATATTATATCTGGACTCTGGATTATATGGATTAAGGAATAGTTAAATTTCCCATTAGAAGTAAACTAGCTGAATGGCCCGTGTGATTTGTGTGGTTAGCATTGCTATAGCTTTGCTAGAACACAATAAATTTTGCTATTATCAATATGAAGATTTCAAAATTATTTTGCGCATTATTTTTCTGAAACTAAATGTGAGCATCAAAATCACAACAAGAAAGCTAAACAAAAGAGGCCTGTTGAGCCAACGCAAACAAAAGGTTAAGAATAATCACCTTCGTATTGTTGATGAGCAACACTCATTGGACAATCACTCCTTTGTATGATAAACCAATTGTTCTGGACTAGTTGCTTTATTTTATCAATAGTACAAGGTATTCTAAGATTACATAAGCATTGGCAAGTTCCTTCCTTTTTAGTTTGCTCTGTCAAGACGATAGGATCAGTTTAAACACTCAAGCATTGTCCAGATAGGAAAGAGCCAGGTAATTGGTATTCTGTAAATGCAGCTAATAACTATAGAAAATAAAAAACATAAGTTTCATAAAGATCATGGACTGGCCTCATGACAATTAAACAGTCAGCACAGAAATGGATGTACAACAAGATTAGAAAGTCAACTAACATGTAGAGTTATTGCCAAATCCTCATCTTTCATAATCTGTCGATTCCTTTTGGTAGCTACGCTATCTTCCTCATTGTGCTTCTTCCCCTTCTTTAAGTCACTTGAATCGATCCATGTAGAACTTTTATGTTCATCACCCATATTAACATACTTCACGAAATAATCACCGGGAATCAGTTCCAGAACATCATCATGCGCAATCTTGGCTCTCTCTTGAGCACAAACCTTCCTCCTCTGCCCCTCTGATTGGACAACAATAGGATCTGGTTCTTCCTGCAAATCCATCAACATTGAGCTACAACAACTTATTTTCTGAATCAAAAGCCATTGAAACACAATCACGTAGCACCATCAGCTATCCCCCACGTCTTATCACTCACCACTACAATTTCAACGGAGCCGTCAGCCGAGGCGTGCAGGTTCAAATGCTTGCGGCTGACTCTCTTGTCAGCAACCACCAAATGATTCCTCCCGGCAACATTAGACCCATGAAAGATGGGAATGCTTGACACCGAGCAATTCGATGAGCCAGCGTGATCTTTATTTAATAAGGGGAACTGAGTCCCAACCCTTTCCTACAAAACCAGCACACCACATACCAGTTAAACAGAATGCACACATCAGTGATGCGAAATGAGCAATTGGAACCCATCCAACCCCAATTTCCCCCCAAATTTTTGAACCGCGCAATGCACAGGAAAATACTGATTAAGAGACAGATCGCCGCATTGGAGCGATTCGATCCGGTTTCAATCATGCCTCCACCACAATAGCCACCCGAAAAAATTTCGCGCGCGCTCGCGCTGACCCACACACTGCACAGAGAGAGAGAGAGAGAGAGAGAGAGAGAGAGGAGGAGGAGGATGTGACTTACTCGAGAGGAAGACGACATGGGAGGGGAGTTGGACTCCAAACCCTAAACCCTAAGACTCCAAGTCAATCCTAAACCCTAGCTTAACGATAAGAAAGAGAGCACATGCGTGAAGAGACGTGGAAGGCGAAGGAAGACGACGGCGGAAGGTTTGCAGCGTGCAAGCTTTCTGGTTTTTTCTGACTGCACCGCGAAATGTTTTTATTACAAGTACCTCCCTGGCAAATTACGAGCGAAACAAACCCAGGATCTGTGTAATTATGTTTCTTCTCCGCGGCGTAATTTATAAAACTCCACTCTTTTCCTTTCGGAATCGTTCCGCTTCAGAACAGGCTGTTCGCAGCAGCCTGCGGCTATCGCTTGGAATTGGAAGACGAAGGTGCGCCACCATTCCGATGAACTCTCTCTCCCCTGATTTCTGTCCAAACAGTTTGTAATTGCCCGTTTCTTAGGATATTTCTGTAATTCTGTGTTTGTGCCTACCCTAGATTATGATTTCTTCTGACTTATCTGGTAGGCTGTAAGCCTGTAATGATGAATTTAATCACAGAAGATTGCTTTTAAGTTAGGATCGTTGGTCCCGTGCGGATGATGAACCATTCAGCTGTAAAAAAATCCTCTTCCCAACTCTCAAAGGAGCTCCATGTGAGCACTCAATAGGCAAGGGGGCAAAAATGGGGGAAATCGTTATGATGATAAAATCGGGGACTTAGGTTCTGTCGTGTTATTGTTTTCATAGCCCTTTCACTTCTAATTACATATAAGTATCGGAGCTAGAATACGTGTAGGTGTAACCTCTCCTTTGGTGAAGCGCATAAGGCTTGATTGTGGCTAGAATTCAGAGATCGAAGTGTTTTGTAATGATACTGATAATGATGATGAACTGGGAACTTTTAGAGAATGCAGCGCATCGTGAAGCTCGGCTAGTACTGTGTTTTGAGGTCATGTGATTTTTTTTTCTAGTCTTTTCTGTAAATGAACTTTTGTTCTGTTGAATTCAATCTTCTATCTAATCGTGAGGTTAATAGAATAAGAGGGATCAGGGATCTATGGTGATGAATTATGCCATGGAATGGCTGTAGTGGTCTTTGTTTTTGGGTTAGCGACTTCAAGACTCCCATAGGACCTGGTATCAGGGTGGAGCTGGGCCTCGGCCAGTATGGCCTTGGCCCGAGGCCTGACCCAAATAGCAATGGATCAATGTACCCCCAAACAAAAGTCGGCCCGAGGCCCAGCAACGATACATTACCCGGCAGTCCCGGCCAGGGCCCAGGAGACAGGAGCGATGCCCGAGTGCCCGACCTCGCACGCCCGATCTCTTCGTCATCGCGTCACGCACTCACGATGCCCCACCCGCCCGCCGCTCCATCTCGCCCTAGCGGCCGCGACGCCGCCCCTGGCTCGCCCCCTCGCGTGCCCGGCCCTTGCGCTCGCCCGATCGCCCCCTGCAGCCGGCCCCTGCGCTGGCCCGTCACCCCCTCGCCCCCTGCGCTTGCGCGGTCGCCCCCTGAGCTCGCCCAGTCGCCCCCTCGCGGGCTCACGGCCTCGCCCCCTGCGCCGGCGGCCGGCCCCTACGCAGCTGCGCTCGCCCCCTGCCTCCATGTGCAGTATCTATATATGGCAAGCGCCTACAAGCTCCAAGGCTCCAACTGCCCCCTGGGGTTTGGTGATTTTCTTTAGGTGATTTTCTCTAAGTCTGGATCTAGCCATCTAGGATTAGCAGTTCTTGAAAAGGGATGAATTTATCTCGTGTTGGGCCTAGATTGTCGCATGTTACTTGGTAGAAATATTTGAGATTGCTCCCGTTTTGATTCTCGAAAAAAAGAGATTACCCTTCTTGTTTGTTCTTTGTTGTATGTTTAGATTGAGGGTTTAATGCATAGGATTTACTGATGACAGTGTCAATTTGTGTCTCATGATGTTTTGTATTGGGGAGAGCAGCATAGAAATAGAAATTCCCTAATTTGCATAGAGCAGCAGCGGCCTGGCAGCGGCAGCTGAGCTGAATGTAACTTTGTAATTTTGTGTCCTGTCCTGTTAAGTTCTACTGTCCTAATTCTATTGTGTTATCTATCTTACTATCTATAAAGTTAGTAGGTTACAATGCTATCAACTTCACATATTTGTATGACATTCAGTTCTATTGCTCATGAATCAAGCCTCATGAGTCATGACTGATGTGTAAAGGTGATGACGTTTTTTTATGCCATTCAGTTTTATTGCTCATGAATCATGCCTCATGAGTCATGACTGACATGAAAAGTAACCAGCGATTCATACATATTGTATTACAGTAATAGCAATTACATCTGGATAAAGGTGACTAGTTATAGTTCATTTGTTTTGTTTTGAACTAATTATTCTCCCCGGCTTATTTCACTGAAATGTTACAAGCTTCATGTGGTACTCTCCGTGTAGTATTTCAATAATTTACTTTGTAATTTTGTGTCCCTAATTTACATATACAGTTTTGTTTTGCAGGTTTAAGTTCTTGTACTGTTGTTGATGAAGATATGATTTGACTCGGATGCACCAAACCCTCATCGGTTAGTTATTAATCTTTGTACAACTCCACTATGCTATATTGTTTTTGACATTTTTATCTATTTTGTTATATCGTTAAGCATGAAGTTCAAATTTATGTTTAATTGTGCATTTGTGTAGTATTTTTGTTGTCTCTTGGTATGGGTAGTATTTGGCGTTAATTATTGCCGCTTAGTTTTTCGCCCGAGGCTTAGCAGTATCTTGGCTCCGCCACTGCCTGGTATCACATATACACTGCCAGGTTTCCTTGCTGAGGAAAGGAAGAAGGGAAGCGGAATTATGTTAGGAATCCTTCATTTTTTGCATGTGAATTTTTGAATTTCTTAGACTACCCAAGTATTATTGGGTCATATTCGCCATGCAACAATATTTAGGTGATGTTTTAGCAAAAGTTCGTTTTGAAAATTTGGAATCTTAGATTGCCCAAGTATTATTGGCTCATATTTGCCGTGCAACTATTTTTAGGTGATGTTTTAGCAAAAGTTTGTTTTGCTGTCAACCTCTTGATTTATATCATTATTTGCAATTAGGAGTTTTTCCTCTTTGCCTTGAGCATGTATTCATTGAACTACTTATTGTGCAACCTTTATTTTGTTTATGAAGCAGATCTCTTGGAATTTCATCTATTTGGAAAACTGTCTATTGCTCAGTCCAATTAGTTTTTTTGTTTCATATCATGGATCAACAACCCAAGGATGACGTTGATTTTCTTGAACCGTCAGTGCTCTTGGATGAGATACATTATCAAGAGGGTTTCAGAAATGGTTATCATGATGGCCTGGTATCTGGAAAGGAAGAAGGGATGCAGGTTGGTTTAAAGATGGGTTTCCAGGTAGGTGAAGAACTGGGATTCTATCAGGGCTGCTTGGATATATGGATGTCAGTAATTCGCCTTGATCAAGATGCATTCTCAGCTCGGGTCAGGAAGAACATTGAGCAACTAGCTGCACTGGTGAGCAGCTATCCTTTATCCGATCCAGAGAATGAACAACTTCAAGATGTGATGGACAAGATAAGGCTGAAATTCAGGGTTATCACGGCAAGCGTAGGAGCAAAATTGGAGTATGAAGGTCGCTCTGCGTCATCTAAGCAGGATGTTGAGGATCTGTAACTTGTTTAGCTTTATGGATATCAAATTTGAGTTACCATGTTGAAATTGATATTTGGTATCCATACATTTTTTGCTGTTGGTTTGGACGTTGGAATAATAGTGTCCAGTTCCAATATATGTTGCTATGGCATTATGTTGCTAAAGATCTGCTAAGGAATTATGCTGCCACCACCCAACATGAGGAAATTTTGGAGTCATCTTGTTTTTGAGCTCTGGTCTCTCATGTTGAGATAGAGTTCGTTTCTAATTATGCTGTTGCTTTCACCTTTTCACTTGAGGATTGAGAATATGAATGACTTGTTGTAAAAGCATGATTTATTTCTTATATGCCCAACGGACAACCACTGTGCCAATCACATACTTCTTCACACTATATAGGTTCCTCCTTGGTTTCTATATCAGAATTTAGGTGTTATACGCTGACTTGACAAGGAATTTACAATTTGCTTTCTGTTTATGCATTACCCTGTCACGTGGTAGGAGTATTATTGATTATTCACTGGCTACTTGTATTTATGCAAACCTTATTTCAGATCTTCTATTAGCCATCTTCTAAAAGTAAAGCTGGTATTGCTATTTAGCATAACTCTCACCAGCACATCTTTTCCTGTGCAATCTCATACAAAGTTTACCTGTTTTTTTTTTCCTTTGATATATAGAACATCACAATACCCCATAATTGGCAGCTGGAGATCAAACCCAGTACACAATGAAGGATTTAGAACAAATCACCAACATCAATACCAATTATTGGTTTATTATCTGTTTATTACACGCACAGCACAGTCACTCGTTAAAATGAACGTTACCCAGCGCCAGTGCACGGCTGCATGTAATGCCGCTGCATAGACATTCAACGATACCTTGCGGAAGCACCTCTGCGCTGGTTTCGTCTTTGAATTCAGATTACTGCGCTCCCGTCTGCAAGAAGGTATGCTTCGATCCCAATCTTCACCAGGGTGATCAATTCCCAGGAGCCCATGGTCACACGATAACTCCTTGATAACGCCCAGATAGATGGCATCGGCGCTGACGAGGGAGGGGGATAGCATAGCACCTCACGAGACACCGAGAGCGCGCGATTCATGCCGATGAACACCGCACGCCCGCCGAGCCCAAGGGTGCGCGACCTTCCAGCACCCAAATCCACCAAATATGCCTCGCGCCTCCTTTGGGTCACCGGGTTGCCAGTGTCTTGCATAGGCACCAACACCCCTTGCACCACCGGCAGCTCGCCATTGTTGTCCACTCAGTGGAAGTAACATGCCTGGGGAAGGCTTGCTATCTCGGCAACCACTGCTAGGCGTGGTGGCTGGTTTGCTTTGCCGGTCTCCACCGCCATGCATGAGGGCCTCATCGGCAGTAAGGTAGAAGCGACCTACAAATGGCACGACTGAATATGTGTAGATTATAAGGGTAAGTGTCGACCCTCATCCAAGGGTAAGAAACAATAAGATTTGAGCTATCTCATTTCTACAAGAAACAATAAGAATTGAGCTGTCTCATTTCTACAAGTTTCTTTATAATTTTGTTCAACCTTTTGCTCTTCACTTTCTTTACACGAGAGTGAATAAAATCATTGATAGTTATTTGTCTTTACTCTGTATTGGTTGCAGGTTGGTGGAAAAACATCTCAAAAGTTTGTTGACGAGAGAAAAGCTAAACAACTTGAAGCAAGATCTTTGCTAATAGAAAGCTGTGCCGTTGTTGCTGGTTGCACTGACAAAGGGTGACTGCTCTTCAGCAAGTTTGCTCATTTTGTTAGTTACAGCTTTCTGGGTTGCCTTTGTCAAATTTAATCACATTTATGAACTTCTTATGCTTCATATTAACTTCTATTAAACATTATAGCTTATGTGTAGTAGTTGTTTGAATTGTGATATGCTTGGTTTTGATGATGGAAATATTGGGTGTTCACATAAGCAAATTAAGTTATTTGCTTGTGGTGGATCTTACCTTATCAAATCATTACCGGTAAGTCTTAACAATTCGTAGATACCAAATCTGCCACTGCTTTCTTATCCCAGAAAGATAACCTGGAGTTTTAGCAGTGAATACCACAACATTAACCAAAGGATGCCCTGAATATTTCTCTTTGTGCAAGGCAGTGCTAATTTTCCTTCTCAGGTTCTAACTCTACCAATGCATAGCATGTATTTTACTTGGTCTGACAGAACTTCTTATTTGCATCAATTAAATAGTCCTTGTGTACTTATCTGAAAAACTAACCACAATGGTATGGCGAGATGCAGCATTGTTCTTGATTCATTACTTCTCCTGATAACTGACATGGTATATTTACTGTTAATTGCCTCAGAGATACATGGAGAAAGGATGTGAAGTCTAGAGATGATATAAAAGATGCAATAAATGAGGCTGCGCCAGAGAAACTAAGACGTTTGCATGTGTCAGAGGTATTTTCCTTCTTCTTTTTTGCAGAATATACCATGCCACTTGATAATTGATATGTATGCTGCTAGCTTATTGTTTAATCATTTATTATCTGGTATGAGAGCGCTTTTTATTCCTGTGGCTGCAACTTCCGAGAATGTCAAGACCTCCACCATAGATGATTTTATGCCGGATATTAACTGATGACACAATTTGCAGGTCTCACGTGAATTTCATCCTAATTTTGCAGCCAAATGGAGAACCCTGAATGCATAATAAAACCTCAGAGCTTTGATGTGACCAAGGTTGACAAAATAATTAGACAACTGGAAGGAAAGTCACTATCTTACAAGATCTTTGCACGTGATACACAAGCTTCACGAAGTGTGTAAGTTTCATCTAATCATATTTGCAAGTACAGAATGTTTTTTCTTGCAAATCAATAATAGTTTCAGCACCTAATCATGACATGGTTGTTCACCAGAACCTTCATGATATTGTGTGGCGCACTCTTGATTACTGCTTGTCATCTGAAGAGAACATTATGTGTTCCTTTTATATGACTTCCGTGCCTCTATTTTTTTGTACTTGCTTTGAAGCTCAATACACTCATCAGTTACTTCTCTTGATGCTCTGTCATTTTTTCAGTGGCCCGTTTCATGTTCCATTCTCGAGCTGTAGTGGCCAAACTATATTCTGCTGATGAGGTGAAGCTAATATAGATCATTTTGTCTTTAATTACTGCATATATTGTGGTTATCGATTGGAAAAGAACTGTATAACTTTCGCTGGTATGATTTACTTTCGCTGGTAAAACAGAGAATTTCTCAGTCATCCCTTGAATGCTAGTTCTCAGTTCTCAGTAAGTTGCACTGAGCAGATGGTTAGGGTTCTTGTTGCAACTGTCATAAGAGAGGCTGCTGCTGGTGCTGAAGAAGATGCTTTGCTGAACCTGATAGAGGCCACTTGCAGGCGTGCAACAGCTCTCCCAGCACCTCCAGAGGGCCTCTGCCTTGTAGATGTTGGCTATGAAGATTTCAATAAACATAAGTGCTTCGTTATTGATTAAATAAGAGATATTATCTTCTTGTTGGGGCAAAACGCAAGATACATATATAATTCAACTGTTGAAGACTTCAGTTTTCAGATCACTGAGAAGATACCAAATCTTTTCCGGTTGTACTTGTGGGTTCTATAGGCACCACTCATCCGTGCCAAATCTGAACTGATTAACATTTTCAAAATATTCATCAATTGGAATTCTGGGGTCTGGCATACTAGAGGGAGCAGTATCGTTGGGCCCTTCTTTTTATGTCTTACTGGAGATTAAAAATGGTGGTCTTCCATCCTGTTTTGTATGGAGTTTGTGCAGTTCGTTCTATGAACTGTAACCCTATGTATGGACAGGAACAATTGGGTAGATATTTGATTGAACTGATCTTTTTTACTGAAGAGAACTAAGTATGTCTTGCTCAAGATTTCTAGTAAGGGTCAAGGAATGCTCACCCTTGTTGCCGGTTCGCCACCAGCATCAAGCACGGTAGAACTCATGCATATCGTTCACACAACTGGTGCATGATACCGAGATGGGATTCCGAAGGGACCAGCTAATCAATTTTTTTTCCAAGGAGACTGTGCTTCTGTACAAAATCCAAGCCATACATACAATCGGTTCGTATTGCAGCATCCCAGACAGCAGTCTGGGTACCCAAGTCCCCATGCAAGACTTCGAACTGCAAATGGGTATGTATATATAGACGAGAATAATGTAGCCGTTAAGATGACCGTTAGAATATAACCGTTGAGATGACCGTTTGAATATAGCCGTTGCGATGACCGTTAGGACATGACTCACCCAGTACAATAACTTTAATAATGACCATTACAACATGACCGTTACGGGAAAATTCAAATTTAAAATTTCTATGTTCAAATATAGCCGTTCGAATTTACTCGTTCAAACATAACCATTACAATGTAGTCGTTACAATAAATTTCAATTTTTAAATTCCTGTATTCAAATATAGCTATTTGAATTTACCGATAAAAAATGTTACTGTTATAACGGTTATGTGGAATATGATTAAAATATAGGAGAGAGAAAATAGAGAGTGTGATATGGTGAGTACTGTTAGAGAGAGAGAGGAGATATAGAGAGATATTTTTTTAGGAGAGTTCTCTAAATCTAACTTTTAGAGAGTGAGTTTTAAAGAGTGATTTTGGAGATGCTCTAAGGTGGCGTGTGAGTGGGTTAAAGAGACGGCGGCATAGGTGCTCTTGTCGCACAATGTGAGACTATGCCCCCAAAGTTGGTTCCAAATTAAAATGGCAAGGTTGTTGAGCTCGGGAACATCCATGCTGAGGCATTCAATTCACCGGTACAGATGTTCATGAAGCGGGGGCGGTCCTCTAGGCTCTAGCATGACCCATCTGCTTGGAAGAAACTGACAGACCATCGTTGACACGTGGGTCCATGGTAGATTGCCACCAAGTAGCCACACGATAGCGGAGATAGTCGGCGACATCATGGGAGAGGATGAGTTTGGCGATCAAGTGATCAACACCGCCCATAGAGTGGTGAGGCTTATCCAATCACCCATGCAGTTTATATGTAGTGAATCATACATAAATAAATAAACAGGTCAAAAATGGAAAAAAATCATTTAATCAATTGTTACCTAATTTTTTTAAAAAATAGCCAGAACATTGATATTTCATTAATGAAGGACAACGGTCAAGCTACAAACACGCACACACACTCGGCCCGTGACTATCCACATCAAGTGGCGCTCAAACAAGGGCGGGCTAGGCACTTTCACACCGTCCCAAACAACCGAGCAGAGCTCGACTCTCCATTGTTACCTAAAATTCAAATGGCACTTAACCCATCAGATATGCTTGAAGAACAATTCGTTGACAGGAGGAAAGAGGAAGAAGAGAAGGTGGACGTGGCAGCAAGGGTAGGATGGCAGATGGAGGCAATGCAAAATAACATTGCCGAAGGCGATGCGAAGTAAAATAGAGGCAGGAGGCAACAGTAACGAGGGGTGGGAAAAGAAGAAGGTGACTTCGTGTGTTTAGGGTTTGGACTTTGGAGAGGATCAGATGCGGGTGACAGACATGAGCAGTGATAGCATGGGTCGATCCAATGTGCAAGTCAATGGCAGTGTTGGCCCCACCACTTGGGCTAAGGCCAAGTACGTAAAGGATGTGGCCCTAGAAAAATAGGATAGAAATTCAATTGCATCCCGCTGCGTTAATAAGGAGTGGAATTTTTTTTAATAATATTATTTTATTTACAAATTGCGACATTAATACTCGAATTAAAAAAAATACAGAAATAATATACAATCGCCAAACCGTTTGGCGAAAATAAGTGGTCGCCAAACCACTCGGCGAAAATAGCATAATCGCCAAACCGTTTATGATAATAGCCTAATCTCGCGTTAATACTCGTTTTCAACCGTAACACCGAGATCGAGCAATTGTCGCTGCACCATTCGGCGACCACTTATTGTCGCCAGACCATTCGGCGACCACTGTGTAAAATTAAAAAAATTAAAATTAAGACAGGTATTCAATTTGTAAAATATTAAAAAATTAAAATTAAGTCAGATATTATGTACATTAATTTTGTTCTCAAATATGTGTTAACCTTGAAGCGTTAACTATTTTTTTTTGTACAACAATTTTTGTAAAATTTGAAAAATACACCATGCGTTGCCTCCCGTACTCCCTCGTCTGCTATGTCGCCCTCAATGAAAAACTACCCTCTCTAGCATGTGAAAAACGGACTGCAACTCACGCAGCCTTCATTTAGGATATAGTGCCGGCCCACCATGGCCCTTCCGTCGTATTGAGGATAAGTCATATACTCCTCCGCTCGAAAATATAGGGCGTATTAGAATTGAAATAGTCTTTTCGCGAAAGAACTTTGGCCGTTAATTTATGTTATAATATATTATGAATTGTTACAAAATAAGCGATAATTGAAAGATCGGTGAAATATGAATCAATCGATACATCTTTTGTAAACTAAATATTAAAACAGTAAATAAATCATTTATATTACAAAACGTAATAAGTATGTGAACAATACGAAGGATTCAGAAACCACAGATCATAAATAATTCGACAAACGACATTCCACAGATATGATAAAGGTCCAATATTCCTGCAAGTACATAACATATGATAAAATGATACTACGAAAATAAGTTACATAATACTACAGAAATAAGATGTTACGCCGGATAATAACATAGTCCATACACTTTATTACAACTTAAAATTAGGACGGGCATAACATAACATCTACTGGGTGAATCGAGGTCATTTCCCTTTCGCCTATGCCTCTGGTGGGACTTCTCTGGCACGACATGCCCTCTCTCGCTTCCTCTCTCTTTCGGCCTCCTTCTCCTCTGCTTCCTTCCTACCACTACAGGAAACAAGAATAGTGTCCTCGGCCGAAACATTTTTATCGTCGGTAACAAAACCGACGACACAAAGTATGCCTCTATCGATGGTTTTAGTATAACCCGACGACATATATACACCAAGCAGGCCTGTGCCCTCGGCCTACTCAAACCCGCCGATATAGACCACACCAGGTCCTCGGCCTCCTCAAACCCACAAACACGGGCACTCCGCCTCAAGCAGGGGAGTATCGGCGCGCGATGAAAGTTGAATTTCAGATCCCGCCAACACAGTGTGTCCTCGGCCTCCTCAAACCCGCCCACACAGCACTCCGCCTCAAGTGTGTCTCGGCCCATTAAACCCGCCGACACAGCGCGGAGAAAATTGAATTTCAGATCCCGCCAACACAGGTCAGGTCCTCGGCCTCATCAAACCCGCCCACAGGCACTCCGCCTCTCAAGCTGTGTCTTGGCTTGATTAAACCCACCGACCGAGGCACTCGCCATGTGGGACCAACTGCAGGATGCTCGGGCCCACCAATGGCACGAAGATGCTTGTCGTCGGAGAGAAAGCAATGAAGCGATAAAAATGGGTCTATGTCCACGGCATAAATATTGCCGGCGACCACAGATTAAATTTTGTCGATTTGTTCTATTTCAAATGACGATAATAGTAATTCCAGATTAATTCAGAAAATCTATTTGAAAGTGTTTTGTTTTTTAAAATTAAGAAAAATTAAATAGAGCTTTTAGAATAGTTGTTAGGCAACATACATCTATATGACATGTAATTTTTTATTATTTAATTAATTGGTATGTTACGGCGCTGTGTGTGTGTCTCCGTTACGTTACCTCAATTAAGTACTTTGAGTAGAACCTTGTGACGATCCAACGAGACCAATTGAAAGAGCGAGGAATGACTTAGAATAGGTCATGCATGTTGTAAAACCTTTAAGTGACGATATATTGTCTCTCTTGACGACAGTGACCAGAGGCATTTGCAAAAGGTCATTAAAATCATCACCGCCCCTCTTGGCTCCAAATTTGTGCAAATTCGATGCGAGACCACATACACATGCATCGATGTCGTGAAGGTAAAAATTTTGCTGCCATAAAAGAGAGAATAAGAAAAAGAGTATAGTTATCTCTTTATAAAGAGATGATCAAATAGACAACATAAAACATCATTACATGAGTTATTATCCATAATAAATATTTTTTCATGTTATAATTAAAAATTATAGAATCTCACAAAGACAACTTAAGATATCATTTATTATAGAAAGTATCTTTAGATGATCTTAAAAATATATGGACAACAACCTTCCCTACTATTGTACACCCCCTAACATGCTTCTCAATCGTTAAGGTATATATACTAATTAAACCTATCAACATAATATGTCATTAGAGTAAGACAAGGTGGGCGGTTGCGTTTCAGCCGGGTATGTCTAGCCGGCGACACAGGTCATGCATTATTGTCGCTCGGTTCAACTCATGCCGCGGACAATAAGAGTGGGCACGTGTCTATGTCGGGGAATATCTCGCCGACGACACAAATCGGATCCATGCATCGATTGTCGGCGGGTAAGTCTAGCCGGCGACACGTTCGCCCTTATCACCTCGTCTTGTGACGCCATTTCTCTCTCTAGATCTGCTGCTCGCCATTTCTTTCTTCCGCTCGGCGCTTCGCCATTTCTCTCTCTCTGCCGCGATTCGTTTCTCCGCCTCCACTGCCGCCACCGCCTCCCGTCCGACCGCCCGCCTCCACCGGTCCCGCCGCCTCCACTCGCCTGGCCGGCCCGCCTTCACGCCGCCTCCACCCGCTCGTGGCGAGCCTCCCCGGCCGACCTCGCGCCTCCGTACTGCGTCCGAGCCCGTGACTTCTCGGCGTCCGTGCTCCTCCGGCCACAGCGCCCGCGCCTCGCTCCTCAGCCACCGCCTCACGCTGCGCCGATCGTCTTGCCCATGAAGTCCCAAATGCCAACCAAGGTGCCGCAGTAATATCGATCGTGATCCAAATTCGCAATATATGTGACAGATAGTGCTAAAGAAATAAAAATGAAGGTTTGTCCTGAATGTTGTTTTTGAGTGAAAAAATATTTGCTTAACAATTACATGTTTTGAGTTAGGCCATTTAAATTTGGTGAAATGGTTGTTGTATTGAGCCATCTTTGCCAAGCATGAAATTGTAGGTCTCATATTTACATTCCGTCATGGGCTTATCATATTTTTCCATCCTTTTCTAGGTGAATAAATATGCCTTCTCAAAGTGCCAGACTCGATAGAGCTCCATAGAAAACTTGGAGCTAACCTTGAGGTAAGACTTTTTCCCATTGTTCTTGAGCACTCATGAACTCCAAATGCAGTGCAGATAGCAATTTCTCCCTTTTTTCCCTTTTTTTTGCTTCTTTGATTGCTGGATTATGCACCATT
Organism: Guadua angustifolia; assembly: GCA_036346375.1. NCBI lineage: Eukaryota > Viridiplantae > Streptophyta > Magnoliopsida > Poales > Poaceae > Guadua > Guadua angustifolia. The sequence continues at coordinate 14,622,062 of CM070512.1, read as the reverse complement.
TTCCGCATGTATTTACTTGAAATGCAAAACTTAAATTAAAGAAGTAATTTGAATATATCAAGAAAAGCCACCAACTCCACAAAGACATACAAGTCGTAACAGTCCTTTTCTTTTGTAGTTTTGTCATGTATTGAAGCCTTTAATATTTTATTTATCGCTAACATAGTAACATGTATGACATGTATGAGATTGTGAGGCATTTTTATTTCTATAGTCCGGTTGCTATATTCCTATTCTTTGTTGTATTTTCCCCTTACGAAAGACAAAACCAACACTTGAATTTTGATTTTGGTGCTCAGGTGGATGTCCCAATTAAGTACCTAAACTTCTTCCTTGAAGATGATGATGAGCTTGAGCACATAAAGAAGGTAATCGAGAAATTTGAAGGTATAATTGCTTGTATACAAGATGTTTGCTCTAATGTCTAGCTAGAGGTTGAATTAGTATTTCGGTATACCTAGATAAAGATGGATAATTTCTTGTAGATCGTGTTAATGCCTTCAAATGCTTAATTTGGATTTGAATTGAATTAATTATGAAAAATTGAACTGAGCTATTCAGTTTTAGTAAAAACGTTTGTGAGCTCGGTTCACTGCAGATGTGGAATTAATTGGTGCTGCCAGGGTTGATGTTTGTGCAAATGTCTAGCTAGGATTTCTGATTTTGAGATGCTTCAGTATGCCTCCAGATTTAGTGGGCATATTGCTAAATTCGAGGCCTTTATTGATTTTTGCCTGCATGTCTTGTTTAGGGAGAACAATAATTGTGGGAGGTCGTCCACACCCGAACCACGCCGCCCCGGCTTTCCCCGAGCTCGTCCACGCCGTCGGTCCCGCCCTCGACCTCCTAGTCGCCATCTCCGGTTAAGGTAATCTCCGGTGTGAATGTAGCCCAATATATATGCAGAATGTAGTCTAAATTTGTGATGGAATGTATGTGCATAATGTTGTGATGCAATGAAATGTATATGCAAAATGTAGCCGAGTAATCCATGAGAAATGTATATGCTATATGTGGTTGTTATTATATTAAATCTCGCTTTTGTCTGCTTGAGTGGATGTCCTAGGTTTAGGGGAGGTCTTTGCCAAATTTCTAATAATTTCGTAAGTTACTGATTGGTACAATTACATAGGATCGCATATGATATTTCATCGGTATTACTTAGAACCGTAGCTAACTTGATACTCAACTAGACAACGGATCGTTCTTAAGCTCGCCCTTTACAAAATGCGAGTCAAGCAAGGAATATCTGGGCATTATTCTAGTGTGGCTAAGAAATCATATATAACCTCGATGAGTGGTATGGTTGTTGTGCATTTTAATTCTGAGATTCAAATGGACATGATATGTAATTCTAGTGTTTTCGATTTCCTGGAATCCAAATAGGAACTAAGGCATTTGTGTGGGAAAAAAATAAATGATTCAGTGTGTATATATAGTGTATATTGCTTGCAAATCAACCGAGCCAGAGTTAAACCCGTTCGGGGGCGTCGCATATTTTCGTAAGGAGCTCAGACGGTGATTCGTTGGGTTCCATTACGAAAAGTGTTGCGCTCTCGAGCTGTCCACGTTTTGGACATTTTCACGGATGTGTGCTTGAGTACAGTGGTCGTGACACGAGGGTGTACGGGTTGGGATTCCGGCGGTATTTCCCTGTCGTTCTCCTAGTGCATAACATAAGTGGTACGCCGTACCCGTCGTTGCACTTGGAGAACAACGGGTTATCTTCTTGGAATTCCGACCAGCACCCTCGTGCCCGCACCATCATTTAAGCCCACATCGATGGGTAAGCCCTCCTATTTAGCAAGGCTTAAACCGCTCTAAATCTGAAATTTGGATACATGCATTGACGTTATGTAGTGGCGATCTTTGGATGGAAGATCGGCGGTGGATGTACGATGGTTGGATGAAGTCCGGGAGACACACGGACGAGTGGATCGAGAAGGCTAGAGCATTCGTGGATGATGCTTTCGAAGATTCCCGACCCTAATGCAATGGCCGTGTGTGGTGTCCTTGCGCCTGCGTGCTCGAACACCGAGAAGAGGACCAAGAAGGATATTAGCCATCACCTATGTAGGCATGGCTTCAAACCAAATTACTTTGTATGGGTAGCTCATGGCGAGAGGAAGCGTCCCACGGTGTGTGGCCCTGTGGATTTTGAAGAGGGCTACGACGAAGTCGAAGTTGATAGATTAGACGAGCTCACGGATGATGTGGCTTGGGCTTACGATCTCTCCCCCGAGGAAGAGTCCGAGCCACTTGCCGAACAATTCGAAGCTCCTTGATTCTCGCCAAGTTGCCGCTGCATGAGCATACCGATGTGGTCGTACTCTCGCGATTGTCGCGTCTAATGGCGGTGAAGACCAAGTACAACCTGTCAGCCAATTGCTTCAACGACCTTTGCAAACTGCTGGATAGCCTCCTTCCGAGTGGACACAAGATGACTCCGAATCTTTACGAGTCGAAGAAGCTTCTTCGTGTGTTAGGCATGCCGTCGTGAGAGGATAGACTATTGCCCAGAGGAGGAGGAGGAGGAGGAGGTGGCTACCACCGACTCCTGGAGGAGGAGGAGGAGGAGGTGGAGGTGGAGGAGGAGGAGGAGGAGGAGCAGGTGGAGGTGGACGAGGATGAGCTTCGTTGGGGTGATTGGCGTCAGGCACTTGAGGAGGGGGGTGAGGACGAGGATGAGGACGGGGACGAGGACTGGAGTCCATTGGAGTCTGTTGGTACCGAGTCGGGGTGCCTCGCCTCGAGCTCTCGAGATCCAAGAAGAGTCGGGCGGAATAAATTGCCAAAGCCCCACAGATCCAAATGACAGATCTTGATAGTTGTTTCTAGCGGGCGAAGGTATGTGCTATAAATTTTCGATGTCTTTTATTGCTAACCACAAACTTGATAACTACTTGTTATGAATTCTTCATGCAAAGGCTTGGTTTGCCTCAACAAGGGTGGCAGGAGCCGGCCACTTGCTAGGGGTGATCTTGAAGCAGCTCTACCCCCGCGAGTGGGCGAGGTGGTGCTCGGCGCCCGGTGACTAGATGGAGCGACTACTCGCTCGTGGAGGACGACGAGGAGGCAGCTGTCGCGGATCATTGCATAGCCGAGTTCGGGTAAGTTGTCATTTCTATTAATGTTTTCGTGTTTATAGCTTCACGTGTTTGTTTCATTTCAGCGAGGTATCGGCTTGGCCTCGACGCATCCCAGCGACTATCATGCTTGCCGCCTGCATGCTCGACACAATGGCGGCAAAGACATCGAGACGCCATCGAGTTATCTGCCGGGGACGCGTGATGAAGCACTACAAGAGCACGGATGAAGATCTCGAGGGCACATGCCTTGCGGCGATACCTCGAGGCGAAGGAGTACTGCCTTGGCGTCCGGACCGATGGACAAGTGTCCACACGCTGGAAGGATCTCTGCAAGATGTGGGCATCGAAGGAGTGGATCGATAGGTCCAAGAGGAGCAGGGGAATCGAGAAGCCAACCCGAGATCTGTGTGACCTACCTAGGTGGACGAGGCATGGGTCACGTCGCGCGATATCGTAAGTATACTAAGTACAACTCTAGCATTCTTGTCAATTCAGTTTTTCATTTCACATTTGAAATTGAACTGCAGGAGTCGGAGACGGACTTGACCCGACGAGTTCACCGTGGACGCAGCACACACGCCCGTGTCCGACCTGATGGTACACAACCACCGATGCACCCGGTTTGCGGGAGAAGATTGTAAGTGACTTTCTCTTTTCGCCGCTCTCTGACTATTGCAAGCGTGGCCGAGCTAATCCACTTCATATCTTATTTGTTTCGCAGATACATACAAAGGCAGCCATGAAGGAGAAGCACGGTGCCGATCAGGACCCCTTGACCATGCCGGTCGACCCTTTGGTCATCTGACCCGATTCGGTGGGAGGAGTCACAGTAGGCTCGGCTTCATGGACTCGGTGGTGGCGCCCGAATCGTCTGAGGCCAAGTCAGACACGTCGACAAGAGCCGCCTCTTCCGCGGTCTGCACGCCTAGAAGCCCAAAGCGAAGATGATCGCGAGTTGCAAGCGATGAGATGCAAAGTGGATGAGCAATGGAGGCAAAGCGGAGCGAGAGGAGGATAGGAGGCGATGCGAGGCCCTCGAGTCGAACCTCGGATGTACAACTATTTCGGGTAATTAAGATTGTATACGTAGCTCGTTGTACTTACGTTTGAGATGCTAACATATCATATCCACAGTCATTGCGGGCGGGACCCTCCGGCCACCGCAGATGCCACCTCCGCCGTTCTTCACGCGGAGACACCGACGCCGACGGGGTAATGCATTTTGTTCGATTTTCGCTAACTATTCATACAAGTACACAAATGCACAAGAGTTTTGAAAATTATGGTTTCCTCTATTCTTGTAGGTGTCCACCTCAACTGCGCCTGCTCCTGCGATGAATGCTCCGCAGGGAGGTGATTCCAGTGGCACTAGATCGGCTCTGATCAATTAAATCGACGCTGTGTGTTTGCCGATCCGTTTGCTAGTTCACAGACTTAGTTAGTTATTGCTTTTCTTTGGTTCATAGACACATTGATTGTGAATGTGATATACACTTTTGGTTTGTGAGCTGAATTTGTGAATTATTAATGCATTTTGCTATATGTGCTATATGTGCTTGGTTGGCTATCCTAATTTGCTTTATGTTGTTATCATATCAACTGTTGTCTTTTGTCTGCTGAGTGGATGTCCTAGTTTTAGGGGAAGTGCTGCCGAAATTTTTTACTCTTTAAGTGCATTACAATCTTTTAATAAATGGAAATTGCTTTAGGTTGAGTGAAATATGGTGTTGATCATAGTCTTGAAACTTTGAGCAAAACACATTGGAAACAAACTAGTGAAGAAGTTGCATCCAAAATAAGAACAATTGCTCGATGGAGGAAAGTTTGGTTGTAAGTACTTACATACTTTTGTTTTCTTTCAATATGTATGCCTAGTTATTATTATGCTTTATTTTGTCAGTAAAAGGAGTTATTATTATACTTTATTGACAGATTGAGAGAGTTTTAAGTTGTTTTATTTTGTTTCCTGCAGGTACAAAATGTCAGGAATCAGGAGAAACTAAAATACCCCCCATATCCACTAAGCATCTTGTGGAGCTTGAAACTTGCTTCTAAGTACATCAGAATGAGTTTAGAGCACACTATGAAGGTATTAAAAAATATATTTTTAGAGTTTTATTTTTCCTTAACAGTTTTGCTAGCTAATTATGGCATAGCTCAGTGTCCTGATGTTTTGTTTGCTGGTTTCTTGTGATGTCCATACCGGTGGTCAAGAAGCTCAGATCAAGTTGGATTCATTAATTATCCCGTGACGAAACCGATAATTTCTCTCCAAAAAATGACCTACATGTCAGTTTTGAAATTTACTAGTGTGGCTTGTCCATGTTCTTATTTCTTGTCTCGATGATTCATAGTCTTCAGAACTTTGAGCAAAACACATTGGAAACAGCTAGTGAAATTATATTGTCATTGTTCTGGGCAATATATTTGTGAATGTGAGTGTCAATGGAAACTTTGATCATTTGTGAATTGTATTGATGAATGTGAATGTGTGTGAAATTATATGTCGTGATTGTTCTGGGCAATTGGGGATATAAAACTGCTGGGAATGGGGTTTTTTTGCAGGTTAAAATTGGATTTTTTTTAAATTCGCAGTATTTTTTTTATTTTTACAACCTGTGTCCTCGGCTCTAACCATGCCGACGACACAAGATAGCCCCTGTGTTCAGCACGAAGAAGGTCGTAATCGTCGGCTATACCTAGGCCGACGACACGAGATGTCCACTCAGGTCCGCGGCTTTAACCATGCCGACGACACAAAATAGCCCCTGTGTTCCGCACCGTAAGGGTCTGTCGTCGGCTATAGCCAAAGCCGAGGACACAGATGTCCACTCTGTCGGCGGCATTAATTAGGCCGAGGACACGATGTCCACTCTGTGTCGGCGGCATTAATTAGGCCGAGGACACAAGTGTCCCTCTCAGACGGCAGCTTTAAGTTCACCGACGACAAATGTCCGGGTGTCGGGCGGCCTCGGATGGCATCTGTGTCGCCGGATTTATTGTAGCCGTGGACATAGGTTGGTTGTGTCGCCGACTACGTGTCGTGGGACTTGTGTCGTCGGGAGGCCGGCGAGCGAGCCTGTGTCGGCGGTTTTGGCATCTGTGTCGTCGGTAAAAGCCGAGGACACTGAGCAAGATCCCTGTAGTGTACGTGCCTCCTCGCGTGCGGCGTCACGCTACTGCCTGAACTCGTCATCCCGGTTGGCTTGATCCAGGAGCCTTTGGTCTTCGGGGTTGATTTCCTTGTCGAACCACTGCTCAAATTCACACAGTGACAGAGGTGACTGCATGAACTTAAATTAGCATAGTTTTATGTACAAATATTACGAAACATGTATGATTGCTACCAGCTGCCGAGTCCTGAGGCTCTTCTCCGGGGGGTCGAAGGCGTAGTTGCGGCACATCCAAAACCTCCTCTTCCATGTCGGATTTTCCCAAGAGTGGACAAACCTGTGTAGGGTCGAGGATGCGCCTAGAGGGGGGGTGAATAGGCGATTTACAAAATTCGATCGCTCACTAATCAATTCGCTCTAATCAACCCCTATGTCAAAACCTACACAATTATAATGCGGGCGATAAACTCGGTTTTGACAATTAAGGCCTAAATCAACTAGGCTCACTAGTGTACTAACTAATTTATGTCTCTAAACTAGAATTGCTATATTGAATAAACAATTTACACTAAGCAATTCTAATGGATTCAAGCAATCAATAATATGCAAAGATAAATACTTGAACGTAAAGAGACAAGAGACAACCGATGTTTTTCCGTGGTGTTCGGAGACTTGCTTGTCTCCCTAGTCCACGCTGAGGCTAGCCCACACTTGAACCGGCTCCCGCCGAGCACCCGCTCTTTCCACTAGTCGTGGTTTTTCACGCCGCGTAGGCTCAACCCGAACCTTCACAAACTTCGCCGGGCTTCTCACACCTCAAGAGCTCCAGCAAGACGACGCCCACGCCGTCTAGGAGTCGGCAACCTCCAAGAGTAACAAGCCGCCCTTCGCTTGAACTTCACCGCACAACGACGCGCCTCGGTGATCACCAAGTGCAACACATGCACAAGGCCTCACTCAAGTGCAACACATGCACAAGAGCCTCTCAAACCACTCACTAATTGCAACACATGCAATTAGCCTCACTCTTGAGCTCAAGAAGCAAATGGAGAAGAGCAACACATGCAAACAACTCCCACACACTCAATAATACCACCACATCGCTTCAAGCCCCCAAGGGGTCCTTTTATAGCCCACAAAGAAAAACTAGCCGTTGGGGGCAAGAATCCAGAAAAACAGCCAAAATCCGGTCGGACCGGACCTCACCCGGTCCGACCGGTCCTCACAGACCAACGGTCGGAAAACCGAGATTCTTGAGGCCGGTCGCACCAAGATTCCTCCCGGTCGCATCATGAGGGCGGCCGCACCGCCGCCATCCGGCCGCACCGCCAACCAAAACGAAAGCAAGCACCAAAAAACGCAGCGTCTGGAAAATATGCATCGCGCGGGGGCCGGTCCGACCGCCCGGCCGGTCCAATCGGACCCGGGCCGGTCGCACCGCCCAACTAACAGCCGCAAGCGCCAAACTCTGAAAAAAACAGATCAAGGCGGGCGGTCCAACCACCCATGGGGCGGTCCAACCACCCAACCACCCATGGGTTTGGTTGCACCACCCACACCGAAAGCAGGATTTTTGTTTCTTTCGCAATCTTTTTCTCGACAAGTTCAAAAACTATTCCTTGAGCCCATAAATGATCAACATATGATCACACACCCGCAAAACACATTTGCACCAAATTAGCTCACGCCAAAGAAATCGACCAAATTCGAAAACACATTTCGCAAACAAACCAAGAACTATTTGCAAAACGATAAGCAAATCAAACTCGCGTTTATAAGATTAATCCCTAGCCATGTGAAGGTCAACACAAGACCGGTCAACTTGCCAACTCCGCTGCAAGCCCCACTCACATGCTCTCGGATTCTCGACTCATAAACTTCAGTTTATTCAGACAACGAACTTGCAAATAACGCAATAAACACATTTCATGCTTGAGCACTACTCTTTGCAACACATGCAAAAGTCTAGCTCCAAGCAACATCAATCAAGAAGCATGAACTCTCTAATTGCAACACATGCAATTCTCTAGTTCCATGCAACACTAAAACCAAACTTCAACTAAAACCAAATCACATGTATGAGCTCTTTACTCGCAACACATGCAGGCCTCTAGCTCCATACAAACACACAAACACAAATCATGCTTGAGCTCTCTCCTTTTGCAACACATGCAAAACTTAGCTCCAAGCAACCACACGGTTTTTAGAGAGATTTGTTTCGAACCAAAGCGTGAAGCTTCAACTAATGCAACACATGCAAAAGTGAACTCCACGCAAAAGCCAAACGCATTAGCTTATCCTATTTGCAACACATGCAAATCAAAGCATAATGCGAAAACCAAATGCATATGCTCTTTCATCTTTGCAACACATGCAAATCAGAGCATAAACCAATAACAACCAAGCATAAGTTTAACTCATTCGCAACACATGCCAAATGGTTAACCCATATGCAAAAACCAAATCCAAATGATTTGAGCTTGAGTGAACGCGGAAATGAGATCACCAACACATGATGAAACTCAAGCGAAAGAGGCAACCCCTCTTAATAGTACGGCGATAAAATCTTAGACTCAAAGACTACAAAAGTCCTTAGCCTATCTAGTTATACCTTCGCCGCCGCGCACAAGCAATCCCCTTTGGGGTCTTTATGATTATCACTTGATACTCCCCCGGGATTTCACTCGACTCCTCTTCGGGATCCACTCTTGACGCCCATCAACACATGATGTCGTCCTTGTCCCGTTCTTATCCATCATTGGACCTAACTCAATCACAACTCATAAACATAGTTAGTCCAAGATACATGGTTGTCTCAATTATCTCTTGCACTTCATTAACACATAATGGATGCCTTTAGATCAATTGAGCACAACCTAAATCAATTGAAATGATTTAATTGTGTCTTAAGTACAATAATGCAACTCATGCTTTATTATACTTAAGAACTATTCATTTGTCCTTAATTAATCACAGAACACCATCAACACATGATGAAGTGTTCTTTAATGATTAATAAGACAAATGAACTCAATTTAAATTATCATTTAAATTGATATGAGTATATATTTACTACACAAGTTTCCATATACTCATGTTGATGAGAAGTAATGATCCATTATGTGTAAACTGTATGGAAATGATCATTACTCTAAATCATTAACTATAGAATACACTCCACATGTATATGTGCATAAGTATGATTGACTTGGATATAATATGCACATATTCACTTTATCATATTGGAGTATATCCTATATTACCATGAGTATACTTATAACTGGACAATTCAAATATATACTCAAGGATTTAGTTTCTTTGTCTTGATCCTTATATGTGTCAATAAAGAATAGATCAATACAATGAAACTATCAAGTTAAACTACAAACTCCCCCTAAGTGTGTGCATCCATGTAATATATGGATTGGGAAACATGATGCACATTTTGTGGTTAATATAACGGGGCCATTCATATTTTAACTTGACTCCAAAGTATGCGACTAATACTAGAATGAATACGCAAACATACCTTGGGTTTTCCATTTTTCATGCGATGAGACTAATCAAAAGATATTCTAAACAAGCATGTTAGTCTCGATATAAGATTAGTCATTAATAACAATATCGCATTAGGGGATAAACTTAATATTGGATTTGTCATTAATACAAGATTAGATTTGTCATTAACACCAAAACCATAACTAATGAAGGTTGAACTTACAATCTCCCCCTTTTTGGTGATTAATGACAAATCCAAGCTTAATGAGCACATTTGGGTTAAAACTAGCATGTTGAGAGAATTTAAGCTAATTGAACAGATATGCATATTAATTCTCCCCCTTAATCATATTAAGCTCTCTTTTTAACTAAATGACATTAAGCAAGCTCTCTTTTTAACCAAATGACATTAAGCTTCCTAATTCTCCCCCTTTTGGCATTAAGCACCAAAAATGAAAAAACTAAAAGATTAACTTGAAATACATTCTTCCTCTTTTGGCATTTAAACATTTATCATTATTCTCCCCTTTTGGCATTTATCAATTTCTTTTAGGGGTCTAATCTAATGAAGGTCATACAAGAATTAGAATGCATAATTATGACCTTGGAGTGGAATTTGAAGAACTTAAGCCAAATAAAAACTTGAAGGATCAATCAAGAAGTAAAACAAGTCTTTATTTGAAGTATGGTCTAAAAATAAGAAAAACTCGAAAAGAGACCATATTTGGATTTGTGGATATCACTTGTAAAACAAATACCACTTGTAAAGATACGCATGAAAAGCGAAGTAAGGGTATCACACGGTTTATTTGAAACACATTCAAATAAATCACTCCTCATTTTATTAGGCTTTGCAATTTTTCAATATGATTCTTTTGAAGAATCCAATAAATTGCCTAATTGGGTCAAACGAGGAACCCAAAAGAAATAGATACCACTTGAGCAAATAGATATCACTTTAATTCTATCTCAAGGGCATAGCTTGAAAATCCAAAAGAAATGAGCATTTTCAAATTTTCATGAAGAACAATGCTCAACAGGAGATTTTCCTCTTTTATGTATTTCAACTCATAAAGAATCTCACACAGAGAATTCTTAAGCGGTTGAACTTACAATTTTAGCTTGAGAGGAAAAATCTTAATCAAGAATGTGGGTATCGCAAGTAATGCTACAAAGAGGCAATGAAATACCACTTGTAGGAAATAATTGAATTCAATGATACCACTTAAAAAGAAATCCACATAATCAAGGATATCACATGAGAGAAGATCAATAATAACCATGATACCACTTGGAGAAATGAGAAACTCAAAGATACCACTTTGTAAGCATATGAAATGAATAAAAGCTCGATTTGATACCACTTAGAATCAACTCACACAGAATTGATACCACTTGAAAGGATTATCGATGATATCGATGAGTATCAGAGCAATATTCTCAGAACAATATACTCACGGGTATCAAAAGCTCAAGAAGGATCAATAAAATCCAAAAGATTTAGTATCAGAGCAAAACAAGGACATGAATTCACTTGGAAGCTTTTAAGTGCCCAAAACTTGATATAAATAAACTCCCTGAGATATTCAACAGGTGAATTATGGAGTTATTTGCCTTTGAATTGCACAAGTTTTATCTTTTCAAAAGATCAAGTGAATATCACCCTTTGGATTAATTAAAATGCTCATTACTGATACCACTTGGAAATCCCTTCAAATAAATTGAGAAACTTTTGAAATTTTGCACAAATGAACTTTGGGATCAAGTGAAACTATTCCAAAAAGAATTTTTGAAAAAGAAATTACCAATAAAAAGATATCCCAAAAGAAAATTCTGAAAAATCTGAAATTTCAGAGCAGACCCATCCATGGCGGGTCCAACGGCTTGGACCCGGTCCAACTGCCCTAAGGGCGGTGCAACTGCAGGGGCGGTTGGACCGACTGACAGTGAGATACTTCAAATTTTTGCAAATTTTAGCAAAATGATTCAAACGAAGTCCAATCAATTTGAAATTTTGCAGAGATGAACTTTGGACTAATTAGAAGGTTTTGCAAAAATAATTTTCTCAAAATCAATTTTATTTCAAAAGATATGGCAATTTGCGCTTTGAGGCATAAAAGGAAATTGATTTTCACGAAAAGCCTCAAAATGCAATTCAATTTGGATTTCATGCAATTTTGATTTTCATGGCTTAGATAGGTGTATCAAGATTATTTATAGCTAAGATTTGATATGAAATCCAACTTGAATGCCATCATTTTGACATATTGCTAATCTAGGCTATTTTGGTTCAAATCAAATTGTTTTTGAGCCAAATTAGATTTTAACACGTAGTTTTCATTTCAAAGCTTGTAAAACATTTGAAATATATAATAGAATACTTTTTCAAAGCTTTTCACAAATTAGGGCCTTTTAAATATGAATTTTGACTTTTGATCTAAATAGTCCAATTTGAAGAAGCAATAGAAATCAAGTCAAATTTAATCAACACAAAAATTCAAATGAAGCATGGGGTAAGATATAGATATTTGAATTTTGTGTATGAGTCTAAGATGCCATTTGGAATCACAATTCTACACAAGAATGGATCCAAATGGAGAAACTCACTAAGTGCTAGAATATGACCATTTTGGGTCAAGTATAGTTTTTCGGCGAGTTTCAAAATCAAATAACTTTAGCTAGGTTGGTCTTTTTAAAAATCTTTTGAACACGAAAGTTGTTGAGAATGACCAACTCTAGGATTTTCATTTTGGAATTATTTTCAAAATCCTTTTACTTTTATTTCTATGAAAATTATAAGTTTAAATCAAAATCAAGATACTAGTAACTAGTTTTTGACGTTAAAACTCATTTTCCTTTTAAAATAGATTTTGTGAAGCCAAAACCTTTGAAAAACATTTCAAAAGCATTTGTATACATTTTAAACTAGTTTTTCACAAGATTAGTAATAGAGTATACAAATTTTGAGTTTTGGCTAAATGGCTTGATTTTGAAAATATATATGCACTTATATTAATATGGGCACATGTAGGGATGTGATACACATGAATATGAATTAACACTCCCCCTAAATGTGCCACTTCTAAACTTGCTCAAGATTTGCAATTAAGATAATAGATAAGAGGCGAGAGCAAGTGGCCATAACAAGTAATCTAAATTGATATTCATTAATATTGCATTATAACCTACACAAGGCTATATGTTTAAATAATAATCAATTTAAATACTTGTTACCCGAGATGGCATTGGCTCATGATGGACTTGATTATCTTCATGCTTGACACCACTTGTAGATAAATATAATCATTCTCCTCTTGATGTGCAAGCGTCCAATCCATTTCTTTATTGCCTAAAATTCTTTTAGGCGGTCTTTGGTACCCAATCCTTGTTGGGTCCGACAATGTTAGTCACAATGGATTTTGGAACCCAAATGGTCCTAATTTTAACATTATTGAATTGATTAACATGACTAGGAATAGAATTGCAATAATTATTCCTCCTAGGCAAATAATTGACATTTTTATGAATTGGCTTAGGAGGGCAATGATACTTTGCAAAACTATTTCTAGTTTGATCCTTTCTAAGCATATGATTATTAATATTATGAAATGGCTTAGAGGATCTAGCAAATCTAGTAAATGTTTTGCTATTGTTATTTTCCTAAGCAGTATGTTTGAATTATATTGAGTGGGCTTAGGAGTGCTAACAAATTTAGCAAATCCATTTCTAGATTTACTCTTCCTATGCATATGAATATCATTTTGAGCCGGCATAGGGGACTTGACAAGCTTGGCAAACACATTGCCATTCTTGTCCTTCCTAAGCAAATAATTGTCATTAACAAGAGTAGGCTTAGGAGTGATACCTTTGGGACAATCCTTACCGAAGTGCCCTTTTCCCGGCAATTGAAGCACGTCACGCTATTTGGCCCTCTCTTGACCGATTTGACTTGCTCCTTGCCGGATTGCCTCATTGTTGGTTGTGGCTTGATCTCCACTTTATTAGGGCACACGGAGGCGAGGTGGCCCTTCTTGTTGCAAGCAAAACACTTGACGATCTTCGAGTGGCGTGCGTTGTGTCTTGTCTTGCTATTCTCCTCTTGAGTTGTGCCGAGTCCTCGCTTGTCTTGAGGCGCCCTTGGCTTGCTCAAGATTTCGTCGAGGAGGGCTTTTCCTTTAACGCACCTCTTCAAGTCATTTTCCAACTTAATGACTTGAGCCTTGAGCTCATTGTTTTCCTCTACAAGGTTAGTCTCAACATGCATAGAGGAAGTACTAGCAATTGAATTTGAGCTACAAGGTAAATCATCGCTAGAGGTGGACATATCAATTTTTGATGAAATATTAGAATTAACATTTAAGCATGGCATTTCATCAATTAAATCACATGATATTCCTATATCCACCTTAGCCTTATAAATTTCTTTAAGAAGGAGGGATTCATGATTTTCTTTAAGCATATTATAATCACTTTGAAGTGATTCATGTTCAAGCTTTAGAATCTTATATTTAGTTTTCTCCTTCCCAAGATAATTATTTAGTTCCTCTAACATATCCATTAAATCATTATAAGAGGGCTCATCATCGTTTTCATCATCACTTACCTCATTTATACCTTTTGCCATGAAGCAACGAATTTTTGATATAAGAGAAGATTCGTCGTCGCTTGAGGCGGAGGTTGAGGTTGATGGTAATGCCGGTTCTTCACTTGATGAAGAGGTTGAAGAATCGTCAACCGACATTTCCTCAATGCAATCCTCACTTGTTGATGTGGATGATTCAAATAATTCTTGAAGCTTGATCCACATTGCATGAGCGCTCGAGAGGTTGCATATGAGATTAAATATTTCTACGCTCACAACACTAAATAAAACGTTAGTTGCTTGAGCGTCGAGATGTAGGCATTTCTCCTCTCCTTTAGTTGGAGCAATATCATTTAGTGGAGAAGAAAAGCCGACATCTACGATCCACCATATTTGTGGGCTCATGGATTTAAAATGACTAATCATAAATATTTTCCATGAAGCATAATTAGAGCCATCAAATATATATGAATCGGTGGAGTGCACTAAACCTCTATTTGCCATCCTTTTACTCTCTAGACGGTTAAGCCTAAAATGAGAGTGACCGTGGCTCGATACCACTTGTAGGGTCGAGGATGCGCCTAGAGGGGGGGTGAATAGGCGATTTACAAAATTCGATCGCTCACTAATCAATTCGCTCTAATCAACCCCTATGTCAAAACCTACACAATTATAATGCGGAGTTTATAAACTCGGTTTTGACAATTAAGGCCTAAATCAACTAGGCTCACTAGTGCACTAACTAATTTATGTCTCTAAACTAGAATTGCTATATTGAATAAACAATTTACACTAAGCAATTCAAATGCATTCAAGCAATCAATAATATGCAAAGATAAATACTTGAACGTAAAGAGACAAGGGACAACCGATGTTTTTTCGTGGTGTTCGGAGACTTGCTTGGTCTCCCTAGTCCACGTTGAGGCTTGCCCACACTTGGACCGGCTCCCGCCGAGCACCCGCCTCTTTCCACTAGTCGTGGTTTTTCACGCTCAGCGTAGGCTCAACCCGAACCTTCACAAACTTCGCTGGGCTTCTCACACTCGAGAGCTCCAGCAAGACGACGCCTCGCTGCCTAGGAGTCGGCAACCTCCAAGAGTAATAAGCCGCCCTTCGCTTGAACTTCACCGGCACTGTGAATCGCCCTCGGTGATCACCAAGTGCAACACATGCACAAGGCCTCACTCAAGTGCAACACATGCACAAGAGCCTCTCAAACCACTCACTAATTGCAACACATGCAATTAGCCTCACTCTTGAGCTCAAGAAGCAAATGGAGAAGAGCAACACATGCAAACAACTCCCACACACTCAATAATACCAGCCACACTGCCCCCAAGCCCCCCAAGGGGTCCTTTTATAGCCCACAAAGAAAAACTAGCCGTTGGGGGCAAGAATCCAGAAAAACAGCCAAAATCCGGTCGGACCGGACCTCACCCGGTCCGACCGGTCCTCACAGACCAACGGTCGGAAAACCGATCATGAGGCTTGGCCGCACCAAGCACTCCTCCCGTCAAGCACATGCGAGGGCGGCCGCACCGCCAACCAAAACGAAGCAAAGCACCAAAAACGCTACCGGAAAATATGCATGGCGGGTCGGTCCGACCGCCCGGCCGGTCCAATCGGACCGGCCGGTCGCACCATATAACTAATAACCATAAGCGCCAAACTCAAAAAAAGGCAGACCAAGGCGGGCGTCCAACCACCCAACCACCCATGGGCTGGTTGCACCACCCACACCTGAGACAGCTCCGGATTTTTTGTTTCTTTCGCAATCTTTTTCTGACAAGTTCAAAAACTATTCCTTGAGCCCATAAATGATCAACACATGATCACACACCCGTGCAAAACACATTTGCACCAAATTAGCTCACGCTCAAAGAAATCGGCCAAATTCGCGAAAACACATTTCGCAAGCAAACCAAGAACTATTTGCAAAACGTATTAAGCAAATCAAACTCGCGTTTATGAGATTAATCCCCCTAGCCATGTGAAGGTCAACACAAGACCCGGTCAACTTGCCAACTCCCGTTGCAAGCCCCACTCACATGCTCGGGATTCGGACTCATAAACTTCAGCTTATTCGCACAACGAACTTGTAAATAACGCAATAAACACATTTCATGCTTGAGCACTACTCTTTGCAACACATGCAAAAGTCTAGCTCCAAGCAACATCAAATCAAGAAGCATGAACTCTCTAATTGCAACACATGCAATTCTCTAGTTCCATGCAACACTAAAACCAAACTTCAACTAAAACCAAATCACATGTATGAGCTCTTTACTCGCAACACATGCAGGCCTCTAGCTCCATACAAACACACAAACACAAATCATGCTTGAGCTCTGTCCTTTTGCAACACATGCAAAACTTAGCTCCAAGCAACCACACGGTTTTTAGAGAGATTTGTTTCGAACCAAAGCGTGAAGCTTCAACTAATGCAACACATGCAAAAGTGAACTCCACGCAAAAGCCAAACGCATTAGCTTATCCTATTTGCAACACATGCAAATCAAAACATAATGCTGAAAACCAAATGCATATGCTCTTTCATCTTTGCAACACATGCAAATCGAGCATAAACCAATAACAACCAAGCATAAGTTTAACTCATTCGCAACACATGCCAAATGGTTAACCCATATGCAAAAACCAAATCCAAATGATTTGAGCTTGAGTGAACGCGAAATGAGATCACCAACACATGATGAAACTCAAGCGAAAGAGGCAACCCTCTTAATAGTGCGGCGATAAAATCTTAGACTCAAAGACTACAAAAGTCCTTAGCCTATCTAGTTATACCTTCGCCACAAGACAAGCAATCCCTTTGGGGTCTTTATGATTATCACTTGATACTCCCCGGATTTCACTCGACTCCTCTTCGGATCCACTCTTGGCGCCCATCAACACATGATGTCGCCCTTGTCCCGCTTCTTATCCATCATTGGACCTAACTCAATCACAACTCATAAACATAGTTAGTCCAAGATACATGGTTGTCTCAATTATCTCTTGCACTTCATTAACACATAATGGATGCCTTTAGATCAATTGAGCACAACCTAAATCAATTGAAATGATTTAATTGTGTCTTAAGTACAATAATGCAACTCATGCTTTATTATACTTAAGAACTATTCATTTGTCCTTAATTAATCACGAACACCATCAACACATGATGAAGTGTTCTTTAATGATTAATAAGACAAATGAACTCAATTTAAATTATCATTTAAATTGATATGAGTATATATTTACTACACAAGTTTCCATATACTCATGTTGATGAGAAGTAATGATCCATTATGTGTAAACTGTATAGAAATGATCATTACTCTAAATCATCAACTATAGAATAAACTCCACATGTATATGTGCATAAATATGATTGACTTGGATATAATATGCACATACTCAATTTGATCGTATTGGAGTAATCCTATATTACCATGAGTATACTTATAACTTAGGCAATTCAACTATATACTCAATGATTTAGTTTCTTTGTCTTGATCCTTATATGAGTCAATAAAGAATAGATCAATACAATGAAACTATCAAGTTAAACTACAAACTCCCCCTAAGAGTGTACATCCATGTAATATATGGATTGGGAAACATGATGCACATTTTGTGGTTAATATAACGGGGACATTCATATTTTAACTTGACTTCAAAGTATGCGACTAATACTAGAATGAATACGCAAACATACCTTGGGTTTTCCATTTTTCATGCGATGAGACTAATCAAAAGATATTCTAAACAAGCATGTTAGTCTCGATATAAGATTAGTCATTAATAACAATATCGCATTAGGGGATAAACTTAATTTTGGATTTGTCATTAATACAAGATTAGATTTGTCATTAACACCAAAACCATAACTAATGAAGGTTGAACTTACAACCTGCAAGGATCTCCGCACAGACACATCGGTGGGACAACCCCGAAAGGTACGAAGAGATCCTGGTACGCAATGTTGCGCGGCCACGCCGAAATGCCTGCCTCTTCCTTCGCCTTCCCCTTTCCACTTGCACGCCTCGGCATGTTCGGCTGATCCTCTACTTCTTTTCTCTCTTCTCTCGGTTCACCCTTTCCTCGTGGTCTCGCTCTGTGGGAAGGAAGGCAGGCGGGTGGTATAAAGGGCAATTATCGCCCTTATATAGGGCCGCTATCGCCGTTGCTCTGAAAAGGCAGGCTGCAGCGTGTTATCATTTTAGTCCTAAAAAGCAGTGGGTGTCATGGCGTTGTCGCTTCGCTTTCTGAGAAAGCTGATAGCAGCGTGCTATCTCCTCGCTCGAGAAAGCTGTTGTGTGCATTGTCGTTGTCTAAACGTATTGTCATTTCGGTCTGGAAAAGCGGGCTGCAGCGTATTGTCGAATCGATCTAAGGAAGTGGGCTGCAGCGTGTTGTCGAGTCAGTCTGAGAAAGCAGCAACGTTCGTGATCTCATGTCGCATTAACATCGAAAAGGTAAAAAAAGCGTGAACAGCACTATTAACATTGTAAAACAATACGGAGCAAAGTAACAAAGCGAGAACAACACTATAAAGACTGTAGACCAGTACAAAGTAAGAAAGAAAAATAGGACAACAGCCTAACAACGAGTCCCTAGTCGGCTGCACTCCCTACTGTGAACCCTGTCCTGCACCCTTACCACAACCCCTCTTCGGCCTACGTGCTGAGGCCGGTGCATCGTCAAGAGGGTGTGGGTGAAGCTCCTGCGATGGCCGCGCTTGCCCGTAGTCTAAGGGGCTGTAACGCTGCACCGGTCGACGGTCTCAGGGAGGCAACGTGTACCCGTAGGTACCGTAGTCTGCTGCGTGAACGCATCGCCGGTGGAGGCGGCGTCAATCGCGCGTCGAGGGGGCGGTATTTAATCGTACCGCCGAAGAATCGTGGTCCAAGAGTCGTCGGTCGACGCACTCGAGGAGTGCGGCGATCGAGAGAATCGCCTCCACCTCGAGCATAGCTCGCACGTTCGAATAATAACTTTTAATTATAGTTACGTGATACTTATACTAAACGTGAGTAGCTCGACTTACGGCGTGGGGACCATAACGGACCGCGTGGTGGTGCCAGCAGACCCTCCGGCCATGTGCGCCCGGAGGCAAAGGAGTTCGAACCGGACTCGCCTTGGTGTGTGACGAGGAGCCGGGTCGGTGTGGGGTCGGAAAACGCTGTGCGGTCTCTGGAAGAGGTGGCAAGATCAGTAGCATCGACGCGTCGACACGAACCCAGCTCCACCATCCTCGAGTGGCGCCACCACGCGTCTCACGCCTCGATCATCTCGTCGGCGAGACGCCGACTCCAAGCGCTTTGGACAAGACGTTGTTGCCGTGCTCGTGGAGGTCCCTAGCGTGGTCCACCTGCCACATACGACAAACTGATATGCACATGGACATAGCGTAAGGAATACATAATGTAATTTACAAAAAATAAGACTTACATGGCGTGCATGGCCGCTCCTGCCTGGCCTTGGTACAAGTCAGCCATGCTAGGAGCGTCTGCGCGTGGTCGGAGGCTCCTCCACCAAGAGAGAGACGCAGCGTCAAGAACGCGTGCAAAGGTAATCTGCTGGTAGGACGAGTCGTCGTACGGTGTGTCCTCATCGACGACGTCGTCCTGCGCCCCGTCCCACTGTGCGAGCCACGGCTCCATCCTCCGTACCAAGGTGGACAGGCTCTTCTGGGCCCTGGGTGGAGAACCTTAAAAGAAATCCAAATTATTAGATATATGACGTAAGTATTTCACATATTTTTGGTCGAATAACTCACGTGTGTATGCTCTCCGGTACACGATCCCCCCAAGGAACAGGGACCAGCTGGCCGAGGCCGAACTGTCTGAGGACTCGGTGCGGCGCGTAGTCCTCCACGAAGACATCGATGAGGATCTTCCTCCTCGTTAGCCAGTAAGCCTGGTCCCTATAGTAAAGCGCCGAGAGCCCACCTGGCGCGGCTCTCTCCTGGACACGACTCATGCCCCCACAAAACTTCCATAGCAGCTTTGTTTTTCATGTTCCACTCGTCAGGGATGGGTACATCGGTTGCCCCAGTACTACCATGCATTTCATCATCATCATCTTCTCCCCCTTCCTCATCTTCGTCGATATCATCATCACACTCCAACATTTCAGCTTCGTCTTGCATCGCCATACGGTCTACCAACTCCAATTGATCAACAAGTTGCTCGATTTCCTCCCCTTCATCTGCCCGACCTTCCGCGTTTGCTGCATCCCTGTTATCATCCTTCGCTGCTACCTCAATCGGCACCACTTCCTGAACTTGTTCAGTTGTAGCCGACTTGCTGCTTTTGCCCACACCGCTAATATTCACCTCTTCTCTAGGGCACACCTGCACCAGCATTACACATTCAAAGCTAGATCCCTTGCACCACCTTAACCATTTCTGCCACAAGTACGTCATATCTACTTTCTTCAACTCCCAGAGAGCCGGGTCACCCTTACTACGCATGAATAAGATTTGAATGGTAACAGAGTAAACACTTGGATCTAGGGAAAAATATTGGGTCAACCAAAGCTTTATATCACGGATGCTAACTCTATCGGGGAATAAGTGTTCCATCATGGTGACTGCAAAACTGCTCAAATCAACACCATTCTGCCCAGTTTTTATTTCACCATCGCCATAATATACCCTAAATTTCACTGGATCCGACATTACTGCGACGACATAAACAAAATTGATTTTTAGATCACCACTAACATTTAATATCACTAACTAAACAAAATTAATTTTATATCACTCCTAACATGTAATATCGCTAACCTAAACTAAACAGCGCTAATATACTATCCCGCTACCAATACTACAATATTACAATACACATCTAATATCGCTAACCTAGAATATCTAATATCGCTAGTTAACAAAAATATTAACTACAACGACAAAATTATATTACACATCTAATATCGCTAACCTAGAAAATCTAATATCACTAGTTAACAAAAATATTAACTACAACGACAAAATTATATTACACATCTAATATCGCTAACCTAGAATATCTAATATCGCTAATTAACATGAATATTAACTACAACGACAAAATTATATTACACATCTAATATCGCTAACCTAGAATATCTAATATCGCTAATTAACATGAATATTAACTACAACGACAAAATTATATTACACATTTAATATCGCTAATTAACAAAAATATTAACTACAACGATAAAATTATATTACACATCTAATATCACTAACCGAGAATATCTAATATTACTAATTAACAAGAATATTAATTACAACGACAAAATTATATTACACATTTAATATCGCTAATTAACAAGAATATTAACTACAATGACAAAATTATATTACACATCTAATATCGCTAACCTAGAATATCTAATATCGCTAATTCACAAAAAAATAACTAGAATTAACTATTTATATTACACATCTAATATTGCTAACATTGCATCAATATCTAAATCGCTAATATTACATTAATATCTAATATTTCACCATCCTAATAGTCACTATAAAAATTTAACAATAAAATTAAAAAGTGACGATTTTGTAGGATCGGATGGCGTCAATCAGAGGGGGGGTGAATGATTGCGCGAAAGCTAAAATCTTATTCTTAAACTTTTTGAAACACTCCAATTCAAACTTAAATTACTTGAAGACCAGTTCACGAAGTTGGGAGACCAGTTTAGAAGTCTGGCGATCAAGAGCACACTTGGGCGACCAGTTCGAGCACTGGCGACCAAGAGGACACTTAGGCGGCGGCTTGGGCACTGGGCGACCAAGAGACACTTGGGCGAGCAGGTAGAGCACTGGGCAGCATGAGGACACTTGGGCGAGCAGGTTGGACACTTGGGCGAGCAGGTTGGCACTTGAGCGAGCAGGTTGGGCGACCACGTGCACAGTCTGGGCGAGCAGACCAATATACATCCACTAAAATAGAAATTCCTGAAGATCCAGCCGTTGGATTGATGTGAAATTTTAACTGTAGAAACTAGACTTAATTCTGCAGCTAACACAAAAAGAATCAGGTCGATCGGATCTACGGATCTAAAATTATGACCTTTGCAAGATGACTGAATTCGGGCGACCACGTGAGCAGTCGGGCGAGCAGGACATCAATCTGGGCGACCACAAATTACCAAAGATCTAACCGTTGGATTGATGTGAAATTTTAACTGTACAAACTAGATTCAATTATGAATCAAACCCAATAAGAATCAATCTGATCGGATCTACGGATCAAAAGATATTACCTTCGCAAGATGATACTTTTGCAAAGAACCGAACTCCGTGATGAACTTCGTGACTGCTGCTGCGATGAACAAAACTTCAAGCGATTGATCAACTATGTCGAAGCCAAGAGCAAATCACAACCGCAAGAAGAAGCTCTCGGAAGATTGATTTTTATTTCATTGTCTAAAGTACTTCAACACAAGAGTACAAACCTTCAAAACTCCGAACGCCGACCTCTACCATAAACAGGGACACCTCCCTATTTATACAGAGAAAACTCACAGAGATAGAATACAACTCCACTTCCAACATGGAAAGAGTTCAGTATCTATCTCAACTTGGCCCAACGTGGCCAAAAACAACTCTTGCACGTATGTACGGCCCTGCAGTAATTACGTGACTAACCAGACCTCCATGTGCATGTTCTCTAGCCCGAACGTCCCCGCATGACATCCTTGACCACCAAGACCTCGATTCCTCCTCGAACCTAGTCCGAACCTCGGTTCCTCCATGAACCTAGTTCGGTCCCACATCGACCACGTTAGCCCTCGAGCAACACTCGCACATGAATAAACACAGAAAGTGCACGAGCACAAGTCCACGACTTGACTCAAAGTCAATCCATGCAACCACTCACACGAAAGTGCTTTGCATCAAGCGTAATCCATCATGCTATCACCAGCATAATAATTATCTCAATATGACACATGCACAAGCACCACACATGCTATAATCAAAGTCACTATACAATGCCAATTTCACCATTCAACCAATTTTTCATCACATGATCTCACAATCTCCCCCTTGATGAAAACATTGGCAACACCATTTGGACCTGAACATTGGCATTAACCTCACAAGAAAAGATTTTAAGAAATTTCATTTTAAAACACAAAGCAAAGTGATCAAAAAGCAAAGTGAAAACACTCCCCTTAAAAGGAAACCAAATTGTGTGTGAACTCCAAAATTTCCCCCTTTTGACAATAAAACATTTCACTTCTCCCCCTGAATGTAAGCTTTCTTCTCCCCCTTTGACAATGATTTCAGCAAGGAAAAACAAATGAGTGCCAAGACAAAAATCAATGAGCTTCCATGATCATATAACCTTATAGATCACATAATAATCATAATACATGAACTTAATATTATTTAACAAGTTAGGGAGTGGCATGCATCTCAACCTCAATTTAATCAACTATAGCCAAGTACTAAGCAAAATCTTGACAGAAAACACTAGGCCAAAAAATGAAGCAACTAACAACTCAGGGCAAGCAAGTAGTTTCAACTCCAATCTAGTAGGCCAATTTAATCTTGATAACAGGAAACTGCATGTGGCATGCTTGAAGCATACTTCTTTTATTTTCAATGAATGGCATGCTTGAAGCATACATCTTATTTGTTAGGGAATGGCATGCTTGTAGCATACATCTTATCTTTTAGGGAATGATATGCTTGAAGCATACATCTTGAAGCTTTTGCACATTTTGATAATTTTGACAAGCTTCTTGCAGATTTGAGCCCCTTTTTTTATTCCCTTTTCTTTTATTGTAAACATGCAAAGTGATTAAATGGTCTATGAAAGAGTAAAGCTGAAAATACACATGCTTCATAGCCCAAATTTATTAAGACGATTCATTATCAAGCCTATAGAAGCAAGATATCACAAGGTATTAGCTATAGACAGTCAAACCAAGGAATTCCGCAATGTCACTTTTAGTTCAAGTAAAACAATTTAGATTATCATATATAAGCTCAATTACATAATATATAAAGAAATATGATAAAGTAAGCTCATTAAGTAGCAGACTTGGCATAAAACTCCCCCTCAAAACAAGCATCTTAAAAAAAACTTCTTCAAAATTGTCACCTGTTATTTTAAAAACAAAAGACTGAAAGAACAAACCTCCCAAAAAGGCAACCGAAAGGAATTTTCACCAATAACCAATAACTCCCTCTCAAATAGATAACCAATGAGATCAACAGAGAGGAGATGATGATATACATGAGCTTGAGTTATCATGGTATGTTCAATTAAGCATAGGCATGAATCATGATAAGTGAATTCAAAGCATGAAAGGCATGATATAAAATATAACATTATTGAACATGCCAGGGGATACAAATGAGCATATGAACAATCATTTCATCTCATGCCACAATTAGATATCTGTGAATATAAAGAACATGAGTGTATCAGATAGCTCACAAGGAAGATGAAGAATTATTGCACATGCTTCTTTAAAACCATCTCAAGGGTGAGAACCATCCAAGTCTTGATCTCATCTTGCAAAAGACCAAGATCCACTAAGCTTCTGTTCTCCAACCCATTCCTGAAAATCTACATAGCACAAGAAGATGTCGAGGCCTCGGTACTGGGGTTAGAAATAAAGCATTTGGGAATCCAGTACTGAGACACACGACGAGTAGGCACAACACGAGTATGCTTGTTCACAAAATCAGATTTGCCTTTTTCCGTGTTTCTTGCAACAAAAGGTGTTTGCATCACCCTAGGCATAATCTGAGTATGCTTGTTCACAAAATCAGATTTGCCCTTTCCCATGTTTCTTGCAACAAAAGGTGTTTGCATCACCCTAGGCACAAAATGAGGAGTAAAATGTGCCTTCTGAAATTAGACCTAGCCTTAGTCTTCTCTTTCTTTTCTTTGTTTGGCTAGTCTAAAGCAAAAATCTACTAAGTGTCCATCTCTACCACAATGAGTGCAAGTATACTTAACATGATGTTTAGTTTTAGTAATGTAGTAGCATTTACATTCATCATAGTAGAAGATAACACACCAAGAGATTTGAAAACCGTTTTCTTAGGTTCATTTGCAATCTCAAGTTTTCCTCTTTCAAGTGTCTTAACAACGTGAGGAGCATGCGACTTATAATGAGCATAAGAATCAAAACCTAAACCTTTGTGATGAGTCTTGACTTTTGATTGCTCCAAAATCATGTTTAGGTTTTTCTTTCCAATGAGTGAACCGTTCTAAAGATTTTTCCAAGTAATCAACCTTTCGAGAAAAGGTTAAACAATTGTTACAGGGAACGTCCACTATTCCTTTCTGTTTTCGACAATTTGAGCAGGAAAGAACCTCATGAGTAAGCATAGCATCTGTCATTTGAGAAACTCTAGCATTTGCATCATGTAACTTCAATTCCAGTATGGAGCATTTTGAACAAGAAGTTGAATCATGCAGATCAATGGTTGAACAGCTAGCACTTTTCATTTGTTTCTCATTTTCCCTATCTTGCTTTAACAGAGAAGCATGTTCTTTCCTAAGTGAAACAAGCTCATTGTGAATTAACTCACATGACTTACGAGCATCATCATCGGGAATCAAAGATCTAAGCCTTGCAATTTCGAATTAGAACTATCAATTTCTAGATCTTTTTCTTTAAGAGCCTTCTTAGATTTTTTAAGTTCGAAGCTAATTTAACCATAGCATACTCAAGTTCATCATAAGAGGGTCCTACCTCATCAAAATCGTAATCATCATCACCATCCCTTTTAGCCATGAAGCACATGCCGTGAAGTCATCATCAAGATCTCCTTCTTGTCCCATGGCTCATTGTCACTCTCAAAGTCCACATCACTAAGATCACACTCCTCCAAGATAGCTAAGACTTTCTTAGCGACTTTTTCAAAATTGGAACGCCTAGGAGTAGTACGTCTTGAGCTGCGTTGTCTTTGGTTCCTTTCTTCCTTCTTTTTCATCTTGGGACAATTGCTTTGATATGCCCGGGAAGACCACACTCAAAGCAGTTGAAAGACCCTGAAGTAGTGCCTCCACGCCTCATCATCCTCACATTGTTGAGTGCTTTGACAACAGCGTGAAGAAATGAGCACAAGATCTTCTTCAGAAGCATCTCAAACTGTTCATCTGAAAAAGAAGCTAATGCGCATAAAGAGATGAAGATGGTAATCCAAAAGACGTCTTGGGGTTAGCAACAAGTGCATGTGTAGAGGTTTTATCACTCTAGGTGATAAAGAATCCATCTCATAAGTTTTCAACCTAGAATACAGATCATCCATGGTCAACGATCCAAATCAATAGCTTTGATTGATTGCAGTAACAACCATGCGCCATTCAGAGTCGAGATCTCAAAATCTTACTAGCATTCTCCTCTACAGATTGTTAACTCGCAACACCATAAATTGCACAAAATTTTCTCAAATCGAGAGTAAAGATCATCAATTGATTCACCGGTCTCATAACAAAATCGAAAAAGTCTTTTTGGTAAATATTTTTGCGCACTTTCTTAATCTTAGTTGAACCTTCATGATAGTCACATAATGTCTACCAAACTGAATGTGCGAACGTAAATGAGAAACTCGATCAAATTCTTTTTCGAGATTCCTTGAAAAATCAAGTTTTTAGCTTTAGCATTTAAATCAACGTCGCTTTATTATCATTAGTGACTATATCAGAACATCATATGATGAATACTTTGCGCCAAACATCATTACCTTGAGCTTCAATATAGGATTGCATGCGACTTTTCGAAAGAAGAAAAATTTGAATCACTAAGCATAGGAGGACGATTAACATACTTATCTGACGCCATACCTCAACCTTGCTCTGATACCACTTATAGGATCGGATGGCGTCAATCAGAGGGGGGGTGAATGATTGCGCAGAAGCTAAAATCTTATTCTTAAACTTTTTGAAACACTCCAATTCAAACTCAAATTACTTGAAGACCAGTTCACGAAGTTGGGAGACCAGTTTAGAAGTCTGGGCGACCAGTAGAGCACATGGGCGACCAGTAGCACACTTGGGCGACCAGTTCGAGCACCTGGGCGACCAGTAGGACACTTGGGCGAGCAGCTTGGGCACCTGGGCGACCAGTAGAACACTTGGGCGAGCAGGTAGAGCACCTGGGCGACCAGTAGGACACTTGGGCGAGCAGTAGGACACTTGGGCGAGCAGTAGGACACTTGGGCGAGCAGGTTGGACACTTGGGCGAGCAGGTTGGCACTTGGGCGAGCAGGTTGGGCGACCACGTGCACAGTCTGGGCGAGCAGACCGATATACGTCCACTAAAATAGAAATTCCTGAAGATCCACCCGTTGGATTGATGTGAAATTTTAACTGTAGAAACTAGACTTAATTCCGCAACTAACACAAAAAGAATCAGGTCGATCGGATCTACGGATCTAAAGTTATAACCTTTGCAAGATGACTAAATTCGGGTGACCACGTGAGCAGTCGGGCGAGCAGGACATCAATCTGGGCGACCACGAATTACCAAAGATCTAACCGTTGGATTGATGTGAAATTTTAACTGTAGAAACTAGATTCAATTATGAATCAAACCCAATAAGAATCAATCCGATCGGATCTACGGATCAAAAGATATTACCTTTGCAAGATGATACTTTTGCAAAGAACCGAACTCCGTGATGAACTTCGTGACTGCTGCTGCGATGAACAAAACTTCAAGCGATTGATCAACTATGTCGAAGCCAAGAGCAAATCACAACCGCAAGAAGAAGCTCTCTGGAAGATTGATTTTTATTTCATTGTCTAAAGTACTCCAACACAAGAGTACAAACCTTCAAAACCTGAACGCTCGACCTCTACCATAAACAGGGGACACCTCCCCTTATTTATACAGAGCAAACTCACAGAGATAGAATACAACTCCACTTCCAACATGGAAAGAGTTCGTATCTATCTCAACTTAGCCCAACGTGGCCAAAAACAACTCTTGCATTATGTACAGCCCACTGCAGTAATTACGTGACTAACCAACCTCCATGTGCATGTTCTCTGGCCGAACGTCCCGCATGACATTCTTGACCACCAAGACCTCGATTCCTCCTCAACCTAGTCCCGAACCTCGGTTCCATGAACCTAGTTCGGTCCCACATCGACCACGTTAAGCCCTCGAGCAACACTGCACATGAATAAACACGTAAACCGTGCACGAGTATAAGTCCACGACTTGACTCAAAGTCAATCCATGCAACCACTCACACGAAGTGCTTTGCATCAAGCGAAATCCATCATGCTATCACTAGCATAATAATTATCTCAACATGGCACATGCACAAGCACCACACATGCTATAATCAAAGTCACTATACAATGCCAATTTCACCATTCGACCAATTTTTCATCACATGATCTCACAGATTTTACCCTTTTTTTTCTTCCTCTTCTTTCTTCTTCCTCCCTCCTCTCTCTCTCTACTCCCCTCTCCCTCCCGAACGCTCTCTCTCTTCCCCTCTCCCTCCCTCTCCCTTGCTCCCTCTCTCCCGCGCGCTCTCTCTCTCCCTCTCCCTCTCTTCCTCTCCTTCTCCTCTTTCTCTTGATCGCCGCCATTTTTTTTTCGCTTCGAACGAGCCTCGATCGATCGATCGCGGATGATCGCGGCGTCGAGCGATAATCGGCCATTTCGCCAAACGGTTTGGCGACAATAAGTGGTCGCCGAACGGTGTGGCGAAAATCAAATGGTCACCAAACGGTGTGGCGACAATAGCCTGATCTCAGTGTTAACGGTTCAAAAATGAGTATTAACGCAGGATTAGACTTTTGTCGCCAAATGGTTTGACGATTACCTATTTTCGCCGAATGGTTTGGCGATCACACTATTTTCGCCAAACGTTTTGGCGACTTTATATTATTTCTGCAATTTTTTTAATCCGAGTATTAATGTCGCAATTTGTAAATAAAATAGTATTATTTAAAAAAAATTCATAAGGAGTGTCACCACTGGGCTTCGCAATGGAAATCGACTGATGTTGATTTTCTTTCGCAGCCCATTGGTTCTGATTTTTGAACTCAAGTTATGATGCATCAAACAAAAGTCTCCTACCATGACAAACTGAGCAAGTGTTTTTTGCATCGGTTCCTCATCCACCAAAGTGCTACTACATACACTTCTTTTACCAGTGCTCCCACTCGAATTTCCTCTTGAGACATGTTCTAGGGAAAATAGAGACGGTGGTTTAAGACAATAAGGGGAGAAGGAAAAATAATGCTCCATGCGCGCAGAGTGACAATTTGGCTCTAGCTTTTTTAGACAAAATGTTTGAGTTGAAAGCTTTGCAATTTTGAATCTCAACCCGAATTACAAAGCTTGTCTGGATCTTAGTTGAAAGGTCACAAATCCAAGTAGAAATTTGGTTAAGTCTAGTTGAAAGTCCCCAAAATTGAAAATTGTTTGAAGCTTGGGAAAAGTCCCAGATCCAAATCGAATCTTTCTTTTAACTCTTAGTTGAATGTTCCTAAAATTGAAAATTTCTTTTGAATCTCTGTTCAAACCCCTTGAATTAAAAGGGTTTGGGTTTTTGCACGATGGATTCAGCTGACATACGTCCGCTATCTAGCTAGTTGCTAATTTTAGACCTGTTCGTGTGTTCGCGATTTCGGATTTTCTGGAGGGTTTTTTCGCAAAAAAATTATACCTTCGGTCTCAATGCTCTCCAAATCTTCCAAGCATAAGATATATATATATTATATCAAATTTCTTTTAAATTGATATAATTTAACATAAAATTATTTTTATTTATTATTTAAGTGGTTACTTCAAATACATCACTTAAAATTAACTTATTTTAATTTGAAACTTCTTAACTACTGCAATCGTGCACGTATGCCTCTCAAAGATAAGCACAAGGAGCCGTGCACATGGCGATCGATCAGGTGATGGCAGCGAGTAGAAACGATGATGGGACCATGGATAAGAAGTTACGAACACCGCCGCTAGTCGGTCGCGGCCGGAGGCAGAAAGCGGACAAAACCGCCGTGCTGCGCCCCTCGTTTTCGTGCAAATCCACCGGCCAACGAGCAACAGGGCGCCCGCGAACCGAGTGGTTTTGTGGTTTTGGACGCTATTGCCCGGTCGGGCTGAACCGAGTGAAGTAGTCAAAAACAGATCGACAACGACTTCCTCGATCTCACAGCGCTGCATTGCTCCGGAATCGCATGCGCGTCCCACCGGTGACACGCCGGCAGCCGCGTGGATGCGATGCACGAGAAGCATCGGTCTGTGCGGCGTCTGCGGGCAGAGAAGCTTTGTTTCGTTCTGGACCGACGGTGGGTAGCTCGGTTCTGATCGCATGACGTCAAGTCGTCAACCGAAAATGTGCTAGTCAACGAGCAGACGTCTGGCAATTGGGTTCATGCCATAGGATAAGACCGCATCTCTGAAATGCCAACAGTGATGTAAAACATTGGTGGCTTTTTGTCGCCGTTACAACGAAAATATTATTAAGAGCTACTAAAAGTTAAAAAGCGAGGTATTAATTTTTTATGTCTCTTGGTATTAGTTTAAAGTAAATTTTGGTAATTTCTACTGATTGTAAAAAGTCTCAAAACTAGGGATGAAAACGGTCGGTAAATGGATGTTCTGTTTTTATTTCTATATTTTTTACCAGTAACGGAAACGAATCGAAAACTGATAGTGATGGAAACGGATACGGAACGGAGCAGAGCGGATACGAAAATGAAAGCGAAAAATTTCACAAGAACATAATTGTCGACGATTCGGGAACCGATCCCCTGTCGAGCTTACTTGTTGAATGAGGGATCAACCTAAGGCCCCTTTTTCGCGGGGGATGCGTCGTCTGAGGTCCTGCCGAGCTACGGATCGAGGTGGTCGGGACAATCACAGCGAACAGGGGAAGGCTTTTTTTACCTGGTTCGGGCCTCTCGCAGGGGAGATAACAACTCTACGTCCAGTGAATGCACTAATCTCTTGAGGGTGTGTTACAATATGCTTACTCGGGGGCTCTGGGAGGTTCTAAGGACTATCCTCCAGACCACCAGCAACAAGCTCTCTGTGTGAGGAAAACAGGGAATGAAGTCGAACCAACTGACCCTGAACCCTTCGTGCGAAGGTATTTATAGGGGTTACAAGCGACATAACATTTATTATAGGGGGCGCGCCATTCGTTCGGGACGTGGTGAGCTGTTCCTTGCTTTCCACCGGGCACAGCGTGACGTGAGTACAGTGGGCGCAGATCGTGGGTGCGCAGACCGCGGGCGTGCAGATCGTGGGCGTGCAGTTCTTCGAGCCGCCGCGTAGTTAATGCCACGTCGTCTTCGTGGACCACGCCCGGCTTTTGGGCGAAGCCTGAGGTCCCTTCGGTAGACCGGGTCGTCTGGTCGCGGACTCCCGAGCAGGCATGCTCGGGGGCGAGCTCGACGGAGGATGGGGGCCGGCCCGGAGGTCGGAAGGTCCGAAAATCTTTCTTGGGGACGACGTTCGAGCATGGGCATACTCGGAGGCTGCCAGGATACGATGGTCATCTACCGAGAATACCCAATCCTCGACAATAATACATGATCTATTCAAACGTACCAACTAATTTCACAAAAATATAGTACATGATCTATCCAAACGTATCAACTTTGAATGATATTGTAGTTACATAGAACATCTTAAAAACATTTACCAACATTAAGCATGGTATGAACAAAGACATGTAAACATTGTTTACCTTAAAACCAGCCAACACATCGTAGTATAATAACAAACACATATAGTTCCATATCATAACATAATAGCAAACACATATAGTTCTAAATCGCCAAAACTCCGCATGAAGTTTTTTTCTCAAGCTATTTGTTCCCATATTAGTCTATCATATTCTGTTTTATATCATTACCATCGACATTCTCTTACTCCTCCAACTACAAAAGGCAAGCATGAGACAATAGTAATGTTCTTGAGAAGACAATTAGAAGCACATTAAAATAAAATTTTACTTGATTTGTATAATATGGTTTCAAAGTTAGATAAGAAAAGGCAAATCGTTTCCATTGAGTTTGCAAAATATAGGAATGCAACTTTTAATTGGAAAAGTAGGACGTAAACAATAGATGCAATGGATTTGTCACCCTCACTCTTCTTCAGGTTGATTGTTTGTTGCCCGGTCAAGATAAAATGATTTGTGTTTCAAGTGACTTTTAAAACCCAATGTTTCTCTATCATTGTCGCACTAGACCTTTGTAGCAACATCCAGTCTTGTTGCACTTAGCCCATAGTTGTACAATATCGTTGCCCTTTCATCTTTCGCATTAACCTCATACTTTGTGAAGTGCACCCAAACATCAAAGGTGGCTTTCTTAACCCTCTTTCTAGGAGGTGGCTTGCCCTCGGTTTTATTAGTCAAATCCATACTTGGAGTTGGAGTAGCAGCTACAATAACATCTGGTGTTGGAGTAGCATCAGAGGGCTCTGGCGCAATAATGGCTAAGCTAAAGTAGGGGATATTGCGCTTGCACTTGCACTATTGTTCCTACTTGCAGCATTGTCCATGGCTACCTGTTACATTGTAATAAGTGATTAGTTGTAATCCTGAACATAACTCACATTATCAACAGACAAATGGATTACAAAAAAGCATACTACTCATATCATAGTAGGCTTAAGAACAACGAATTCAATGTTTAAGAACCTGCAATTTACACATAAATATTCTGTTCACAATTTATAATGTTGTTTATGGAAAAAAATGCTGCCTATAACATTGGTATTATTAACATTGCTAGGTGTACCAAGAGACAATTTATGTTGGCAAAAAAGAGTTTAGCTCTTTCAAGAAGATAGTGAGATCCATGGGATACAACAGAGAGGAACTGGCATTAGTATCACTAGATAGTACAGCGCACTACGCCACGCCGCGCAAATCTCACTCCGGAGTTTTTTGTTGCAAAAATGGTAGGACGTAAATGTAATTTGCAGAACTACGGGGTTCTGTTTGCAAAATAACCGGTGGTATGGGATTTTTTCGCAAAATAACCGGATCTAAATATAATTTTAAATCTTTTGGGTTTAAAGAACCGGTATTCGAGTTAAATTTGTAGAACTACGGGATCCTTTTTGCAAAATAACCAGTGAAAGGACGTGTTCATAATTTTGGATTTTCTAAAGGACCTTTTGGCTCGAGAGCTCTCCAAATCTTCCAAGCATAAGAGTCTGTTTCTAAAGGTAAAATCTTATGACCCACCTTTCTTTCTCCAAGTACATTGTTAACAAAAGATAACAAAAAAGGAGTTACATGGAGGTCAATGGCTTTAGCACCCTAGTTAGAGAACATTTCTACAAAACTACATCAGTAAACTTGTGTTCCACTATCACAGGCCAGATCCTTGCAAGCCTTATAATGACTCTACCAAAGGTTTAATAATATATCTATCCTAACATGGGCAATTTCAATTATCAAAATTATCACTATATCATAACATAGAGAGACATCACTGCATTGTGCAGGCTGAGATGAGTCTTATGATATCTACATATTCAGTGCTAACGACCCAACAAAAAATGAAGAGATCGAGCGCACTCGTCGGTAAGGGGAGGTGCAGTGGGGGAGGCAATAGGTGGGGTGAGACACGGTGGGGGGCAACGCTGCTAGTGGTGAGGGACGAATCGAGAGGACTCGGTCGAGGTGACATCGCTATGGCTCATGGGTGGGGGCGGCTCAGCAGAGCCTGCAGTGGGGGACGAGACTCAAGAGGACTTTGGTCGAGGCAATGTGGTGGGGGACGGCGCCACTGCGGCCTGCGGTGGGAGATGACTCGGGAAGCTAGGAGGGACTCGAGTGGGTGGGTGTGTTCGTGTGTGTTTTAGTCATTTAGGGGGTGTTTGGGACAGCTCTAGCTCCACCAAAATCTGTGGAGTTGGTGGAGCAGGGTATTTCTAGCTCCAGAAATTTGTGGAGCCGAGTTGGGTATATTAAGAGTGTTTAGGTAGATCATCTTGTTTATATTTTAGACTAAAAATATAAACTTAATTCACTTTATTTTAGTCTATAAGCTTCATTTCCTGAAATGGTGAGCTAGGATCTAGAGCTCTCCCAAACAGAGCCTTAGTATTTGTGCTAAAAGCCTAGGGTTGGTGCTGGGTGGGTTGGGCTTTTAGTTAGGTGTGGGCATTTTTACACCAAAATCATATTACCGAACTGAATCAAACTGAATTAACAGACTATTTTTTTGGTTCGTTTATTATTTTAGTATAATTCAGTTTTTGGTGTTCACTTCAGTTTTTGGCTTTCAAAACCGAAATAACTAAAAACCGAATAGTCCATATACAATATCACTTTATAATGTTCTTCGTAAAGTCACTAAACAATTCTCACGTTCTAACATATTTATGCATATACTTGGTGTATTTATATGTTCTATTATGCTTATCTTGTAATAAATTATGAATATTATTTTATAGACAACCTTATCACTGTATAACATTATATAGATAGTCATTAATCATATAAAAGATTATTACAGATAACTATATAGATAATTTATTATATAAATTATATTTAATTATATTTATATATAATATAAAGATTTATTATAAATAGATACTGTCTATATCACTGCATATACCTATAACAGAATCATTTTCTAGTCCAACCCCGTTGGCGGCAACATGGCGTCAGCTCCCCATGTTTCTTACTGACCAAACCAAACCGCACAGCGCCACGTGACCGCGTCAATAAAAAACGCCTTAAAACACCACCGCGGCACACGAAAACGTCGCAAAAACGCCAAGGAAAAATTCTCGTACGTCCGCTTTCGCATCGCTTGCAGTGTTGCGTCCCTAGCGTTGCGCGGCGAATAGCGATAGGTCAATGGAAAGCGCCCAGCCCGGGACGACGCGGCCGTCGCTGCCCCTCCCGCCCTCCCCTCGCCTCTCCCCCACCGCCGCCTCATGCCTCCCCGACGCCGCCCTGCCTGTGAGCTCACGCTCGGACCCGGACAGGGAGGACACTGGCCCGGCCCGGCAAAACGAGGAGGCCGCGTCGGCGTTCTCCTCCCCGCCGCGCTACCCCGCGCAGCGCGCGAGTCCGCAGCTGAACCGGTGGTCTCGCGCGCGCGCGCTCCGTTCCGGGCGGCGGCTCGAGTGGCCGACGATTAGGGGGCGCGGGGCGCTCTCGGTGGCGCCGACCAAGTCGCCGTCGTCGTCAGAGGAGGAAACCGCGGCGAAGGCGGTGGCGGTGGAGGTGGACGTCGAGGATGACGAGGTGGTTGGGGTCGGGAGGGAGGCGGCGGGGAATTCGATCTACATGGTGTCGGACGGGACAGGGTGGACGGTGGAGCACTCGGTGAACACCGCGCTCGGGCAGTTCGAGCACTGCCTCGTCAACCGCGGCTGCGCCGTCAGCACCCACCTCTTCTCCGGGGTAAAGATCCATATTTCTAGCTGTCTTTTGTTACCTTAATTCTTCACAATTTGATCCAGTGTGGTATGTCTGGTTCGTATAAAAAATTTTGTTCTTCGCTATAAATTCCTATTGTGTCGTAGTGAGTAATTACTATCGCAAATGTTCCAGTTTTCAATCAAACTAGGAGAAATGTGAGAATTTGCATTGTAGCGGTAAATTTGTGCGATATGATAAGTGAAAAATAGAGAAAAATCATTACGTTGCGCAGACTGCGATGATAAGTCCGCAGACCATATCAAAGAGGTTTGGGAGCTTCAAGAACCGAAATCAACAAAGCTTAGAGATGAAAATTAACATTTTGTTGGCATACAAGGGCAAGTGGATAACCCTGCAATTTTGCTTTGTGCTTAACTAAGATACTTTTGTTCACTGTCGTCTACCAATTTTAACTTTTGAAGAATTTGGGTTTAGTGTAGGCTTAATGGTGGGGAAAATTGGTTATATGCCAATTGTCACTCTATAATTTGTCATTCCTCCCGTTGTAATTGTTTATTTGCCATGGTTTCATAGAGTATTTCTCTAGGATTTGTCACTATAGACGATTTTGCCCCTCCACCTTCCTCCAACTACTCTTTCTTCCTCCGATCAAAGAGGCTCGTCGCCGCTCCGGCAATGGCGCCCCCAGTACCTCTAGGGTGACGTCAACGGCCTCCAGCCCTCCACCTGCAGCACCTCGGATGCGCGCACCACGGCCACCAGCGCACCTGCCGCATGCCGCCCTCCCGGATATGGCACACGCCTGCCGCGCGGCCACCGCCCCTAGCTCCCGTGACCACCACGTCCCCGGTCATCCACCGTTCGACAAAGCCTCTCCACCACGGCCAGCCCCTCGCTGCCCTCCACCACACGCCGGCGTTCTTCATGACCACCTCTGTCGCGCCCAGCACCGCCCATCAATTGCCAATGTCGGAGTTGGAGCGAAGTAGGAGGAGGCGCGGAGGTGAGCAGGTGGTGGCGCAGCAGGTTGTGGGAGAAGAGGGAGAGTTGGAAGGGTGAAGAAGAGGTAGGGTCAACATGGACAATTCAAGTCCAAAAGTGGCAAATCCTAGAGAAATAGATGGGATCCGGGGCAAATAATCAATTATGATGGGAGGGGTGGTAAATCCTAGAACGCCAAAACAAGGAGTGGCATATATCCATTTTCTCTCAATAGTAGGGGGAGATTGGAAGATTTGAGCTAACATCACACCATTACCTATTTGAGAATGAAAGATGTAAGATCCATTTTGATGCTAGTCACAACTATGTGTTAATGGCTGTTGAAATATACTCACAGTTAGAATCAAAGATTGCATGTGTTCTAACCGAGGAAAAACTCTTCCCGTATGGAACTTTGGATAAATTATGCAATAGATTAATCTGATATTTTTTTTATCCACTACATGGACATTTGTGTGGATCATGCAGTTGGATAAGGCCCATAGTTTTGTGTAAATTGAGAACTGCATGGTTGCTTCTTGCATATCTGTTTGTTTCATTGGTGCAAATTTGTTATCCACCCTTTCGCACATTGTTATGTTAGAAAAAAAACCAGGTAGTTAGGATATTCAGGCATGGACAAAAGTATCGGAGATGCTTATTGCCAGTTTGCCATGACTAGTCTTTATCTGTTTACTTGGATCATGTTATTGGACAAAAGCAGGCAGTTATGTCGTGTTAATGGTTTAGAAACTCCTGATTAGACACTACTCAACAAGCTTTGCACTTGCATATGCTAAAAACTAAAGTTAACTGCACATCACTTCTTGGTGCTAATATACATCTCTTACAAATTGCTGCAAATCTTCTTTAGATTGATGACGTGGATAGACTCATTGAGATAGTAAAGCAAGCAGCAAAAGAAGGAGCCTTGCTTCTATATACCCTTGTTGATCCTTCTTTGGCTGAGGCAACTAAGAAGGCTTGTGATCTGCGGGGTGTTCCATCCACTGATGTTCTTCGTCCTACTATTGAAGCCATAGCTTCTCATATTGGTGTTGCTCCATCTGGGATTTCACGAAGTTCTCCTAGCCGAAAGGGTCAACTTACTGAGGATTACTATCGACGAATTGAAGCTATTGAGTTCACCATCAAACAAGATGATGGTGCTCAGCCACAGAACCTTAACCATGCACACATCGTACTTGTTGGTGTTTCACGTACTGGGAAGACACCATTGTCAATTTATCTAGCTCAAAAAGGATACAAAGTGGCAAATGTTCCAATTGTGATGGGAGTGGATCTTCCAAAGGCCGTTTTTGAGATTGATCAGGATAAGATTTTTGGGTTAACGATAAACCCTGTGGTTCTTCAAGCAATCAGAAAGGCGAGGGCCAAAGCTCTAGGATTTCATGGGCACAAGAGCAATTATGCTGAAATGGAGCATGTGAGGCAGGAGTTGGCCCACGCAAATCAAATTTTTGCTCAACATCCGATATGGCCAGTCATGGGTAAGATCAATTTCTTTGTCTCTATGGGGATCCTTTTTTGTTGTTTCTTATGTTAAAAGCGTAGTTTTGTCTTGTTTTCGTGCAGAAGTCACTGAAAAAGCTATTGAGGAAACAGCTGCTGTCGTTGTGAGGATATACCATGACAGGAAACAGAAGTGCTCAATGCCACGCATATCAAAACGGTACTAGTACCATGTTCTATCTCTTCTACTGCAGCTTGTAAAATGTGTGTGTTTTGATAAGCTCCATATCAAGAGTACCTTCATCCGCACTTCTATTTTTTTTATCTCTTACTTTGTGTGATCACCTTCTAGGTGGCTTCTGTACCTAAACGATAAGGATTCACAGTATAGTGCAGCAGGAAATAAATGTACATTGCATGTTCCAGAGTTTTCATGAGCATAAATTGTTTTTGGTCATTGCCGCATTTCTAATTTGTTAGGTAAAACGCTAGGTTGAACAGGCTTTCCTAAGAGACACTGCATGGAAAATCACGATGATTTCATCCTTCTAGTATTAACCACTAGGGTCAGAATTGCACTAAATTTCGAATATTTTCACCCTTTTTGTTTTGTTTATACCTTGTTTTCATTTACCTATTGAGTGTTTCATTCTGTTTGATGAATGTTGTTTGGAACGATATTTTCTCCTATTTTATGGTTGCTGTTTGAACTACGCATCCTATCTTGTGGATATGTTGTTGACAACAACAACAACAAAGCCTTTTAGTCCCAAGCAAATTGGGGTAGACTAGAGTTGAAACCCAAAACGATCCGCTAACAAAGGGAGAAAGAGAGAGATGAGGAAGTAAAACAAAGCCTAAAACTATACCAAAACGTGGCATAAAGCCTAATCAAAGTTCAGACACGTGGATAGCTGCTTTCCACACACTTCTATCTAAAGCCAACTCTTTCGATATATTCCATCCTTTTAAATCCCTTTTGATTGCCTCCTCCCAAGTCAAGTTTGGCTGGCCCCTACCTCTCTTCACATTATTGTGGATATGTTGTTGAAAGTCCAGAATAGATTTCTGGTCAGACGTGCTTCAACCAAAATGTAGTTTATCTGCTGGACCAGGGCCACCCTGAACTAGACCTCCGATCACTGAAGTCTCTGGTTGATTTGATCAGGAATCTTGTGTATGGAAACTGCAGCAGCAGCCCAAGGGCAATCTTGTGTGTGGAAACTGCAGCAGCAGCCCAAGGGCTGATGTGTATCTTCAGAATGCTCCTAAGATGATCCTTGTTTTGATACTTGATAATTTTTTTTTCCCATTTGATGCAGAGTGAAGATAAATTTGCAAGTCGATATTTTGAATTGACAAACTGCTTATTTCTGTATTTTCTGAGACAAAGGTATTGGACTAATGGTAGCTGTAGCTGTCAATCAACTACATGGTTTCTCTGAGAAATGCTGGATATGGTCCATGTTTTTTTTCATTGTGTGACTAGTATGATGCTTTCAGTCTTCAGAAAAAAAATGTTTCTTTTACCTAGCTAAGGTAGGTACGCTGAATTTTTCTTCATTGAACCTGAAAACTTAAGAAATCTGTTTCTATTCTTGCAGGGTGGCCCCAGTTAGAATCTACGATTATCTATCAGAGATGGTTAACACTCATGTTGAGTATCAAAAATTTTTTGCTAGGGACTTTTAAGTCTATTCTGCAGCAGTGAAGCGAATCCAAAATTCTAGAACCTACCCTATCCGGCATTTTCACGTGTTCCTGATTCGATTAGCAGCATTGTGCATAGAGGGTGCAAATTCTATTAGATAATCATCTGGTGTGCTGTCTCATATTCTTTGTTCGTTGGTTTAGTTTTGGTCTATTGAAGTTATGTACCATCCCTTCAAGAAATGACACGGGCAAAGATAATTCTTTCAGATACACCAGTGTCTATTTTTGTATGCTTGTCTTTGAAACATCAGTAAGGAAGAATAAAAAAAATCTAGTATTATCGCTCCAAAGCGACATGTATTATTTTGAGCAAATAGAAAAAATAAGAGAGAGAGAGAGAGAGAGCTCTTTGTAAAGATAGTGAGGGGCATGATGTTACTGGAATTCATGCATAGAGTGTGATACTCTGAAGGGTCACACAAGAGAGCACAGTGTGTGGATGGCAGCGAAGAGATAAGGCTGGTTCGGGTCTGATGAAGAAGTTTGTGGTGGTAGTTCTCTCTTTGTATCGTGGTTCGTAGATTGAAAACCCCCGGGATAACAGACGAAAATTTCTTCGCTCTCGGGCGGTGTTTCACCGCGCGTCGCTGTCAGCGCCGGTTCCATTTCCGGCGCCGTCCATCCTGCTCATGGACAGGGTGAAGTAGAGCAGGATCAACGTTCCCACACTGGACCTGCAAAACCAGAAAATGGCGTCAGCACATCATGTGGAATCCAGGGACATCAAGGCTCTTCCCTAGTTAGCATTCAGCTGCACAGCGCCATGGAACCAAACCAGGGCGGTTGCTCGTCAATCGGCATCTTTTCTCTCCTATCGCTGTAGGGAAGGCGATGCTGTAAGCTAGTTCTGCTGCAACGGGGACTTGCCAACAGAACCAACGTCCCGTCTTGTCGCGACGAACCTATTCTGAACACTGCAAATTTGATGTGCCTAGCCTAATGCAACAACTAATAGCGCCCTGTTCAAGGTCTATCGCATCAAAGTGATCAATTGCATTTGGTAGGTCCGGTTTTTTACGGGCATTGTACACTTGTACTACTACTCCGTAGCTAGTTAGGCACGCTCACTGAATGCTCTGAACTGTCGTGCCTAATGATTCGGGTACTCGCTTTCACTAGCAGAAAATAAGAGCGTACCGCTACTGGTTCATGAGCCCTGCGTCAGTACATCACCAAACATCTCCAGAGCAATTAGCTCTCACTAATAAAACGGGTGCACAGAGAGAGAGAGAGAGTACTAGTGTACTAGCGAACAAGTGACAACTACCTAGACATTCTGCTGCCTACGCAGCTGGTGCAGTGATTTGGATCTAACGAACAAAGGGGGAAAAAAAGCCTTACAATGTGGCGAAGAGGAAGACCACCCTCCTGGGGTCGAGCCGCCGTGACTTCCCTCCCGGCGTGCCGGCCACCGGCGTGTGGACGAGCCGGAGCCCGTTCATCTCGTCTGCCGCCGCCACGTGGACGAAGAGTGGGGACAGCGGGAGCCTCTCGCCTGTCACTGCACCAACGCCGCCGCCGCCTGCACATGAAAGGACAAATCAGGTGAGCACCATCAATCATCCCAAGACAGCGTCTTTCGACAACGTCACGGCCAAAGTTACACTTCGAACAGGCCACCCCTTCCCATTCGTCTTCAGAATTGTCGAGTAACCCGTAAGTGTCACCTCTCGCTTGCTACTAGCTTAAGTTAGAAGATAACTAACCACTGATATATCAAATCAAATTGCCAGAGCACCACAGAAACCCCCAAAAAATCAGAAGATATCGACATCAAATGTGAGTTCAATCTGGTCCTGATATTTTTCGAAGGAAAAATTGAGTCCTAATTCAAGACAATTACAATTAGACTGACCGGTGGTGCCATTGGAGTCGCCGTCGGTCGGCTTCCTTTCTCCCTTCCTTGAGAGCGACCTCACCACCTTCTGTTGCGTTCACAGTACAAACGCGCACAAGAAACAATCAGCTTTGGAAAGAACGAAAGAGGATGGGCGGATCACCGTCGCCATCCATCGTCGTGTTTGAGACCGGGTCGTGCTTATCGACTTACGGGCGTCCGCGGGGGCGCCGCCGCAGCCGCCGTGTCCGGGCCGTCTCCGGCGAGCGACGAGAGGGCGCCGACGTCGAGGGCGATGAACCCACTGCTTGCGGCGGCCTGGCTGGTATCCAAGTTTGATTGTGCAATATCACCTGGTGCAAGAACCTGCACACAAGAAAAATTAAAAGCCAGAAGATCACAAGCCACTGTTTACTATGCTTCCAACCGCAAGAATCTATCTGTATGACAAGTAGTCAAAATCTCATATGTTGTTCCCATCAAAACTCAAGCAAAATTTGATCTCTCTCTCTCTCCAAACAAGAAAAGCGAAATTCACTCATCTCTCTCTCAAAACAAGAAAAGCGAAATTCACTTGCATCTAACGAGTCAGGATGATCAAGAACATCGTGTGACAAGGGCTAGTTGGATGGCAGAAGATTGTGTGTTTACCGGTTGGTTCGAGGCAGCGTCCCCCATGTCTCGGCGATGCTCCGCGCGTGCGCAGCTGCTTCTTATTCCTTCTCTGTTGTTGTCTCTGAGAGGCCTGCTTTGTTTGTTCGTTGGTAAGGAGGAATGATGGAATAGGTCATAGGAATCCTACCAAAACTAGGAACCGGAGGAAAGGCCTGACACTTTGCTCCTTTGGACGACGAAAGATTCTCTCGCGCGAGAGCAGATGGAGCGACGAAGATGACGGCGAGTAAGATTTTTATATATTCCTACCAAATATAAAATCCCAAAACCTCACCCTCTCATCCTCATCTATGACCTGTACCCTTAGAAGCATCTCCAAGAGCACAAATAGGTTCTTAAGTAATGTAATTATAGGGTTTTGATGGAAAAAAAAGACTCAACAGAGGTTGTATTTGAGAAAAATTATCAAAATAGGTTTAAGACTTGCCCAGTAGCTATATTTGGTAACACCCCTCTCCGGTCCCATCTCTATTCAAGGCCCTGGAGTTGAGTTTAGGGTCTAATCTTTGAGTCAATAGTTATCTTTAAACTAATTCTTTTAGTTTAAGCCCTATTTTGAGGTATAGGACTCTATTTTAAGACACGATTGTTGGAGATGCTCTTATATCTAAAAGCCAAACTGTTAAACACCAAACATTTTTAACTTAACTGTGTAGCTAGCTAGCTATGCCAAATAGGGTAATTGGTATGCGGCATTCACATTTTTTTAGGGATTTCCTTAGAAACAGTACAATTCATGTAATAATTGCCAAAAAAATCCGTGTTGTAATCCATACCTTGCTCTTTAGAAAACAAAGTCAAACAAATCTCTCCTAGTCTACTAGTAGCAGGGTTCATAATTTCACAGTAAACCGCTCGAAAACCGTGGTTTTCGATGTTACCGCTACGGTTCGAAATCCAAAACCGCTCGGTAAACCAATCTTATTTAAAAAAAATAAAAAATTTATGCGTTGAAACCGCTAAAAAACCGTGGTTTTCACAAAAACCGCTTGAAAAACTGTTTTGTAAAATGGCGGTTTTTCGTTGAAAACCGAACGGTTTTCGATTTTTTATTTTTTTTTGATTTCTTAACTTCACAGTTTTGAGTGATTTTTACAGTTTTTGTATCACGAATTTCAAACCGAGTTTTTAAAAATGGTTTTTGAATCCCAGTAGTAGATGATAAGATGAACTACGAGTAGTCCCATATCTGCAAATTCCAATGTTTCTCGGTGACCGATGCATAAAAAGAAGCAAGGAAAAGGTTCCGATTATTTATTCAACCGAGGGCATTCTCGGGAGAAAAGATTTGCCAGGCATCGATATCTTCAGGCATGGCTGCCGCTTTTCCCTGCCGTCACTTTTCCTTCTCACTCAGCAAGCGTGCGAGTATTTCCCCCGACTCCACCAATTTCCCACTTTTCCATCACTTTTCCGAAAACCAAAAGTGAAG
Source organism: Guadua angustifolia (assembly GCA_036346375.1). Classification (NCBI taxonomy): domain Eukaryota; kingdom Viridiplantae; phylum Streptophyta; class Magnoliopsida; order Poales; family Poaceae; genus Guadua; species Guadua angustifolia. The sequence continues at coordinate 14,578,305 of CM070512.1, read as the reverse complement.
GAATCTAATGTTGAAAAACTAAAGCGATGTACGAATCTCGAAAATAGCAAAATATCAGACGAATAAACAAGCTGGACTTAGAGCAGTATCATAAGGGCACTCAATAAGGGCATCCTGTCTCAATGGTTTCTTTGGTTCGACCAAGAAAATTAGACACCAAAAATGTACCATCTATGTTTGTTTCATATCATCTATAATATGCATCTATCACACTATGCAGTTTATGACATCAATTAAATGATCTCTCTCTCTAGAAGATAGATATCATCTATTGGGAGTGCCCTAAGGGCATCCAACGGTGCTGCAATCAATTAAATGAAGATAGAGATGCCGCTAGATTTGTCTATTAATTAAATGAAGAAAGAGAGAGAGCACTCTATTAATTAAAAATAGCTATAGACATCTATATAGATTTACCATTGCAAGGATTTACTATAGCATGGCATATAGATGATATGAACCTTACTATAGAGAGCAATTATCTTTAACCATTGCGGATGCCCTAACGGGCAGGAAATGGCAGACTGGAAATGGCGTCAAATACCACTTCCCTAATTATGCGATTTACTCGGGCAACTCGTGTGATTATGGCTTTGTGATCTTTACTGATTTCTTTGTTCGAAGTACGTAAAGTACCCCATATTCCACCCTGTGTATCATGGTGGCCAACACGCAGAGCTTTGGAAATAAAATTGAGGGCCTAATTTCGCTACTGTAATTCGATAAAGCGCTTCACGGTTTGTGCAATTTAATTTTTTGTACGCTATTAGGGTCTCTTTGGAACAAAAGAAAAAATGAGGAATTTTGTAGGATTGAAATCCTGTGAAAAAATTTTCTATGAGTCCCTTTGGAACAAAGAAATGAGCTTCTAAAATTCCTATGAAATTTCTACGGAATGACTCAATCCATAGGAATTTTTGGAGAAAATCTAATATGAGGTCCAACCATGTGATTTTTTTTCTTTGCGCGTATCTCTATCCAAAACCATGTGATCTCTTCCTGTGAAGCATCCAAACGGCATAGTTGAACAATTTTAGCGTTATAGAATTCCAAAGGATTCAAGTGGACATGCTAGTTAATTCATCAATGAAACGTGGGTCCAGTGACAAATTTGCGAAGCTACATGTTTGAAGTGACAAATAACCAAATTGCTCTTAATTCCTGTAGTTTTGGATTCATGTGCTCCAAAGTGGGTCTTAATCTATTATATATTTATTGAAAGGACTTGAATATAGTCTTTTCAAATATGCGGGGGGCGAATGTTATATATGCAAATATATGGACTGAGCGCATCCTCTTCTCTGGAAATTAGGGGAGCTTAAAACTCACAAGATTGAAAACTTCTCTAAAGCAAAATAAACAACAGAGAGAAAAGCCTTGTCTACCCCCTACACATACATAGCGTAACCTTTTCTTCTTCTACTTGATTGCTTGTTTGTTTTTGCCGTGGATTCTAAATTCTGACCTCAAAAGTTGAATAAAAAACAAGCAGTTCTATTCTAAAAATCGATTCTCATAATTCAATCCACTCATATACACTAGAACCATAATCCATTATATATGTGCTCCAGTGGATTCTGAGAAATATAAATATAAGAATGCCACTGAAAGTTTCAAATAATTACTCGCTAAATACCATTCCAAAATCTAGAATCATCTTCTCTAAAACCATAATCTAGAATTAGTTTGTGAAGAATCTAAAGCAAAATAAACAGCACTGGTTACAATTGCCAATCGGTGGTTGATTTCTGCATGATGACGTGCCAACCAACCACAGCTAGGTTACATTTTCGGACAGCGGCGCATGAGTGATCGGATAGACCAATTAGGCTTTCGATTTTTAAAGAGAGCGAGAATGTTTATATGCACTGCACTTATGGATTGGCTGGGACCGTTTGTGGCATCCAATAAGATATTTCGGTCTAACTCGGTGGCGCAACTTGGGCTTTTCGAGGGCGAAATGATGGAACCGTAACGAAGGCCAATCTTATCCCATTATTTTTCAGAAAGAAAATCTTATCCCATTAGTGTCCAGAAAGAAAATCTTATCCCATTATGAGCTTTTCTAATTTGTATGGTATAATATAATGCAAATTGCGTTTACTTACCACTGTTTGCGGATCATAAGATGTGGTTTTTTCGGTTTTGCTAATTTGTGTTTACTAGATCAATGCCCGTGCGTTGCTATAAAAAATAAAATTAGTAACGAAACATAAAGGTCAAGCAATAAAAGAAAATTGTGCTGCAAGATTAAACATCTATTTCTCCCGATTACATAAGTTTTTATGGTTTCTTCGCCGGTATAAATTAAAACCAAATATATTGTACGTAGCAATATATATTACCATCTCAAAAATCAATCAATCATTTTTATCCCTTTTTGTAATTTATATTACCAACTCGCGCTCCTCTTCCTCTCGCCATGCCCGCAAAGACACGGGCTTCTCGAGCACGAGGCGCACGCCGGCCACCGCTTATTCGAACCATCGCCACTACGCTGTCGCACTTTCAGGCGTCCATCGTCTTTGCCGGCGGCGTCCGCTGTCCTCCTCACGCTTCGCGTTCTTCCTCTACGCCAAAGCGCCATGGCGCCTTTGTGGAATCCGTCTTCCTCGCCGCCCACTTCGTCGAGCACGCCATAGCTGCGTGGTCAGTTGCCTCGGAGAAAGGGGCTACCGTCGCCACCCAGCCTTTGCACCTCCGCGTCTTCTGGATCGCCATCGTCCTCGGCGCCGCGCTCTTCTCCGCTTTCGACGGTGGTTGGTCCGTCACTTACTGATCAGTTCGTCGAGTTCATTCGCCGCGGCGGCACGACATAGGAGTTCTTGAATGAATTCTCTTGATTGATTCCGTGAAAACTGTACAGCATATATAGAGTACAAAAGGAATGATTGGCCGACTATTAATTACCAGCAATAATCAAGGATTTTACTACAATAATCAACCATATTTAGAGAGATATGACTGGCTGTAAATCAGGAAAGAATAATTAGCTATAATGACCGGCCATTATTCATGATATGGCGCAGGAGGAGAGGATTAGAAAGAACGGACCGCTGCCACCAACTACAAATTTATATTAGTAGAGATTCTAGTCAAGTTTTCGATGAGGACGTCTCATTGCGACATATGTTTGTATCTCTTTTCTCTCCTTTCCTTCCCCTTACTCCCCCAAGAATTCTCTCTGTTGCAACATTTGTCGGCATCCTCTTATCTAACTTTCTTTCTCTCTTCCTTTCCCCTTGAACTCAAAAAATTGTTGTTTTCAAAATTTCACTTAGTTTTTAAATAGAAAGCATTTTTAACCATTTCAAAAGTTTAATCGAAAGATTTTCAAACCGAAATATTTTGAATTGGAAGTTTTCGAACCAAAAAGTTCTTTGAACCGAACACTTTTGAACCAAAGTTTTTTGAAAAAAATGAAAGCTTCAATTGAATAAAAAGTTTTTAAATCAAAACTTTTTTAATTGAATAATTTTGAACAAAAAGTTTTGATTAATTTGAAAGTTACAAATCAATTTTTTTGTATTAAAGAAGAAGATTGTGGGAAAAGGGGAGGGGGAGTGAAGGAGATACGCCATACGACGCATCTACATGTGTTGTCAACTAAAAGCTGGTAAGGCTAACATCAAAGTAGCATCAGAATTAATAATTTGTGGACGTCCTTATTAATCTTTAGTGAGAACACCTTTTTCTTGTGACACGCGGTGACACCTTCTTTCCCCCCTTCTATTCCCCCTCAATGGCTTTTTCGTCGTGACACTTGTCGGCATCCCTTGCATCCCACTTTTATCCCTTATTCATTTCCTCTTAAACACACAAAAAAATAGTTTTCAAATTACCCCAAGTTTTTTAATAAGAAGTATCTTTTAACTATTTTTGAAAGTTTTTGAATCAATATTTCAGAATCAAAAGTTTCTTGGATCGAAACTTTTCAAACAAAAGATTCTTTACTTAAAACTTTTAAAACCAAAAGTTTTTCAAATAAGAAATTTTGAACCAAATTTTTTGAACTGAAAGGTTTTAAACCAAAAAATTTTGAATCAAAAGTTTTTGAACTAAAGTTTTTGAATTTTTTTTTCCTTGAAATTGTTCTGATTTGAAAATTTCCAAGTTGAAAGTTTTTTATTTGAATTTTTTCGAGTGAAAATTTTCCTAGTTGATAGTTTCCCAAATTGAAATTTTTCGAGTTGAAAGTTCCCAAATTGAAATTTTCTAAGTTAAAAATGTCTTGATTTAAACTTTTTGAGTGATTCAAAATTTCAAGGGTTGAAATTTTGTCTAGTTAAAAAAAATTGAATTAGAATTTCTTAAGTTGACTTTTTTCGATTTGAATTTTTTTCGAGTTGAAACTTTCCTGTTTAAAATTTTCAAAGTTTGAATTTTCTAATTTGAATATTTTGGGTTGGAGATGAAGGAAAGTGGCGGGAGAATTGGGTTGGGAAGAGGGAATGGTAATGGTAGATGGATAAGTTGACACGTAACGTTTTAAGAGGATGCCTTCAAATTTTTTAATTTGAGGGTAATCTTAAACTAGTGATAACAAAACTAGTAGTAATCAAGTACCGTAGCCTTTTTTTAGCACAAATCAATATGATTACCCTATGGTAGATATTAATGTTTTGAGTCCACTTATGGATGAATGATCCGAGAACATAGGGCATCTCCAATGTGTCGAATGGATTCAGTTCAAATACATTCCATGTAAGCTCCTACAATAATCGGTATTTTTTCTCCAATTTTTGGAACCGGATTCTCCTCTCTGTGGGACCCATATATCATTAAAGAAATAGAAAAATCAAGAACAAGCAACAACTCGTTTAGAGGCCTTCATAATCGAACTGGCGTGTCATCCTGAATCACTATCCCCTCCACATCATGCACCTACCCATGGCATCCTCCCATCCCCCCTCCTCCTCCTCCTCTCTCTCTCTAGATCCCCTTACCCTCCAGCATCAAACCACCAGCGATAGCTGATTTTCTGTGGTGACCCGCATAATTAACCCAGAGTAACAACAATAACACTGCTATTACTCTGAGGCAATTACACTAATCTCACATATTAGCTAATAAAATATCGGAAGCATTTGACACTTTATCAGTAATACACCATGTTCAAAGTGTTACAATAGAACAATAATTAGAAATTGAGTAGAAACTTATTACAATTCACAACCACGCAAGCTACATGTCCAGTAACATAATTTTGTACATCATATTGAAGTACAACCGAATTAATATACATAAATAGTAATATGCCTAGTGGATAGATGGGAGCACTATACGGTCCACTACTCCATCCAGTCCTCTATAGTTCTCCACATCCTCGTAACCCTTATCCTGCGGCTAATCCTCACTCCACGCCTCATGGGCGAGTCTATAAGAATCAGTTTTTAAGCAAAAGGGGGAATTAAGCAAGAGTGAGTACAAAAATACTTAACAAGCATTAATATCAAAATACATCATATGAATTTCTTCCACTTCCATCTCATGTATACCTCTCTCAAATCCTTTTTAGAAATTAGGGTTTTATTAAGAAAATAGTGTGTTTCCAATTTTAAATATTGAAAGTGCTACTAACGCTCATATATGAGTCAGACTTGTATACGGCATGTTTCAACTTGTGTCACATGTTTGACCTATGAAAGATTTTTCTCCTACTTTAGTTATTATGATGGTTGCTAGCAATATTTATTATTATTATATATTTATTTTATTTTCTTATTTTTCTTTTCCCCACCCGGCCATCCTTATCCTTTCCCATTCTGTCTTCACCTCATCCACTCCTTCCTCTCTCTCCTTCCCTCTACACTGCCACTCGACCTCCACTGCTATTGTCGCCTCTCGACCGGTCCCCTCTGCCGATGCCTCCTCCCAACCCGCCCCTCGCCTAGTGGTTTCCCTTGACCACGTCGTCTCGATCTTCACCGCTCGGCTCCTAGGCCGTACCACCTCGGCCTTTGCCTCTCGGATCTTGGGTCGCACAACCTCGGTCCCCCTCTCCTGTCAGCCCTATCGCCTCATCACACTGTCTAAGTGGCTTGACTTCACCGTATCCCTCTCTTGGCTTCGGCCTCATGGTGCCGACGACTCCCCCCCTTTTCCTCTACTGTGATACCTTACTAATTTCTTTGCTTATCCATTTTCAGTGTTAGGGTTTGCCTTGGTTAATGATGATTATCATGGGTCGATTTGCTATAGATGGGCGATGTCGTGAAAACACTGGGAGACGCCGTGTACACCAGGAGTGTAGTAGGTCTTTGGGCACAGGCGGCACCACCTCTATCGTTGTCCCTTTTCTGAAATCTAGTATACCCAAGCCCTCACTAATGATTGTCTTAATCTCTTCCTATGTGGATTCTATGTCTCTAAAGTTGGTCAATGGAATGTATGGGTGGCCTACCTGATGGAATGAAGTGTGAGGGGAATGGGGTTGTGCTAGAACATGAGGTTGGCAATGTGGTGTTGGTGCCCCTTTTTGCTCCCCGGGTTGGTTGGGTGTTGTTACGAGCCGTTTGCCCTTGCGCCTTGCTTCTGGATCTTGGGTGCTTGGCTTTCCCCCGCTATGGTCGCCTTGCTTGCTTGCTCTGGCCTTTAGTTGGTTTGGCTGGGAACTTTGGTTCCTTAGTTGGCTTTAGGGAAAAAGTTCGGAATGAGGCTGGTTTGCGGTCTTTCTCCTTTTTAACCGGGATAGCTTTACCTTTTTACTATGTGAAAGTTTACCATTTTACTGGATGATATTTTGGCACTATTCAAACATTGTTACGGTTACTTGACAAAAATAGGTTTGTACATGCCGGATGATGAAACCCTAATTAGTGAGAGGTACCGACTGATCCCAGACAGTCTGGTATCTCGATGAGTGTTATCTAATCACATTCGGGTCTGACGGCAATTAATTCCTAACTTTTTATATGCTTATATTTGTTTGCATTTGCCACTACTAACTATTTCAAGTGATCGGCATCGAAGGTCTTCTAGAGATTAGACTGTAGATCATTAATAGGAAATTTTGCTTTTCATGTGTTGTAATTAATAATTGTACACTATTCTGATGTATGATTTATGTATGGTATTTGTCAAATAATGGGAATGGTGATTGTTTTTATAATATCTTTTAATTAAGTGCATTATTATCTCATTCGTATGTACTTTATATTTGCTAATCAGTTGGGTTGTCTCATTCGCCACCTCCTTCTCCTCCTCCTCCTAGGTGATGAGTGAGGTGCATGAGTCCGAGACGTGCAGGCGAGCTAGAGGTTAGGGTGGCAAACTAGAGGCGACAGTGACAACGAAGCTGGAAGGCCAATGCACCAGTGGCAAGTAGAGACAACATTAGAAGGTTGAAGTGCAGGCAACAAGTTCAAGAGACGATGGTATTGATGTCTAGCTACATTGGAGCTAGACGATCGATGTGATGGTGGCGAGGGCGGGCAGCGAGGCAAGCATTGATGACAAGACGATAGTGACATGTTGTATCCCCCCATGTTCGTCGTTCCAAGATCTAACAAGTGGGATGCATGAATTTTTATTTTACTTGAATCGACTCAAATCAAGAGTTCAACTCTAAGATTTTTTTCATTGGAATCAATTACTCTGGTGCATCGAGCCAATTCCAATTGTCTAAAATAGTCCTTTGAATATGCTAAAATAGAACATGGCCAATTCGCTATTTGATATATGATTTTTCATTCATGGACGTCGATAAAAACCTTCCATTTAATTTATCTATTTTCTAAGTACAACACAACAATACTAAAAAGTTTTTTTTTGAAAAAGAAAGGTACCTGCCTTTTGTGCATTTCGTGGTTATGTTCTAGTGATCCTTAAACTATCCAACGCAACTTCAGAAGTTCAAACTCATGGTGACATTACAACTTTACTGCCTCTAGTTCACAAAAAATAAGTCATTTTGGACATTGACACAATCATCAAAATGCAACCTTGACCACTAATTTCTTTTGCAAAATATTTATTAAACTCAATAACAATATGAAAGTACTTTTTAAGATGAATGTTTTTAAGAAATGCATTCTTTCTGGTCCATTACAAGGACCATAAATGTTTGTGAGAAACCAGGACTTGGCATTGTGAGTTGAAACATAGTTGATCGTGATGGCAAAAGAGCTTTGGTAATGGGTAATGCCTATGAAGAGAGAGCCGACACAAGCAATGATGATTCCCTTGGAAGATCCTAAAGTGGGAGTAAAAATGAACTTATCAAAAGATTGAGGCAAGAAAAGACTTGAGGGCAAAATGATCAAAGCTTTCTTTTTTGGTTTCTTATAAGCAAACAATGGAGTACTTACTTTCGACTACTTTTGCCCTAATAGATCTGAGCTTATCATGTGAATTCATGCCTTGAATGTTCTAGCAAAGGGTAGTCTACTTTCTATGATTGTTTGTCATGTGAAGATGATGCAATAACCAGACTAGGTAAACTCCGCAAACAATGCAAGAGTGGTGAAATAGGTATTATCTCCATGGAAATGACAAAATGTCACATTATTAAAGTAATATACATAAGAAACAGCCAGCCATTGGCAATAGTCATGGTTAAGCAAGAAGAACCTAGCAGAATAAGCATTCTAGAAATAGATATTAAGAAGACCAAAAGAAGTCCAAATCCCTGAATGGGTGGCCTCACTGCTTTGAGGCTCCTGTTGAGTGTACTTGGCTATCTTCATTGCTCTGACTGCATTGGTTGAGCCTATTTTTGGTGACATCTTTAGAAGGAACACCACAAAGTTGGATAGCCCAATTTGGCATTAAAGTCAGGGGGAGCTCCTGAGGCACTTCAGAGGATGGCATTAGCGGCGACGAAGATTGATCCTGTGATAATTTCACTGAGTTCTATACAAGTGGACATGAGGTCACCTTTGGTTTCCTACACCTTGAGTTTGCCAGGGAAAGGTGCTTGAATCCACCATCAGCTTAGTTTAGCCTTGTGCTTTTTCTCAAGTTTTCGGTGGACACAAGAGTTTTCCCTTTTCTAGTTTTAGTTAACTTTTGGTGGGGCAATAACCCCAATTGTAGAGGGATTGATAAATTAGACTCGAGAGACTAGGATAGAGGGGTGGACCCAGGTAAAGATGTTTGCACTAAGGAAGGAGGGAGAGCCTGATCCCTGCATAAGGAGCTTGCATGATCCCATGTGAAGAATCTTGCTACCTTGACATCCCTGGGAGATGGTTGTTCTGGAAATTGGATATGCAGGGGTTTTGTTAGGATTGCCGGGTCAAAAGCCATACTCCAAGTCCTTTTTGGTTTGTACCCCGAGAAGTTGCTGAGAACAAGCCTTAAGGGGACCAGGAACTGGACGACGCAAAGTAGTAGAGGGAGCAGATTCAAAGGTCACCAGGAAGATATAGTAGTGAACACCCCTTGTAGCATTTGCCTGACTTGAGTAGCATCAGAGTTCGGTCAAGGTTCCATAGCATTGAAGATAGGAAATACCTGCAACGATGAAGTCGCTTTCACTGGAACAATGGCAAGGTTCATGTTAGTTACTTTGTCCAAGGGATGATCACTTGACACATTGTCTGGTATGGAGACTTTCATGGTTGAACTTCCATCATAGTGATTAGAGGAGGAGATGGATCTTGCATCAACATGGATATATGGATGCTTGCCCCTCATTGACTCCCGAAGCAGGGTGCAGGGCTCAATCTAGACCATGCTAATTGTGGTTTGGTATTGGTTCCCATTGGTCCCACTATGCATATGTGACGATGTGGTTGTTGTCTGGCTAGTTCTGTTGTTGGTGCTGTTGATGTTGGTGCAAATTGTTTTGATGAAGCTGCTCTTCATCTCCATTGAAGTAAAAAGGAGAGTCTTCATCTGGTGGGAAGGCGTCAGGGAAATTCAAGTTGAGAATGATAACCGGTACAGTCCATGATTCACCTTGCCCTCCTAGAGAGTTTGCTTTCTTTATGACTAAGTAATGTGGCATGGATATGAGACCTTGTGCCAGCACCTTACATACCACCTTTTCTTTAATCCGGTTCTGTGTGCCAGTGTAGGAGCTTCCCAAAGGCGGAGCAGGATTGAGCAAGGTAATTAGTATGCAGATAATCTAGGGGGGAGGACAAGAACATGATCGAGCCAATGCTAGTAAAGGATGAATTTTGCCAATTCGATCCTTCATCATTCCTGATAAATCTAAGGGAGCTTTGACCTAGATCATATGGTCCCTCAAGAACTAGAATGTCCCTACTCATAGGATAATTGAATTGGAATAGGCCGGCTCCCAAAGGGGTTGGCTACAAGGGCAACGTGTACCCTGAGAATCTGCTCGATGCAATCTCTAATGTCAACAAGAGCTTGAAGAAGTTGTTCTCCCTACGGCATTGGCTGGAGGATCGCAATGGTATAGTCTTCGTGAGTCTTGGAAGCTGCGAGGAAGACCATGTCCACTCGATCCTGACAGAAGTTACCTCCATTGTTGGCTCAAAGCCCCTGAGGGATGAAGCGCTCAACCTCGGTGATTTCGACATTCACCATGGGAGAGCAAGGGAGGTTGGGGAGATGGTTAGAATCAGGAACTAAAAACAACAGTGTTGTGGGGAGATGAGTTGCTCGAGTTCAAGTTGCGGCATTAAATGCCCTACCCCTAAGTAGCGATAGCAAGAGAGATAGTGGTAAGTTGAGGATGAGACAGCATCGGGAAGGCAATGAGCCTGTCTATCGGATAAATTTGAAAATACATTCCGTTGGTGGATGCAATGAACATGAGTCTTCTTCCCAGATGGAATGATCAAAGAAAATAGATTGCGGATGGAACCGATCTTAATAGTCAATTAACATAGTCATGGAACTGATCTTAATAGAACAAGTGATGTTTTGCTGATCATCAAGGGTAAGAGCAAAGGAGACTCTCTTAATATGATGGGGAGAAAGCTGAGAGGATCTCTTGTGCTTTCTTGATGAAACAACAGTCCATTCGTTTTCATGCTTCTGACACCACAGATTGAATTCTTTAAGCCAGTTGGCACCTCCATACCTCTAGAGGTGGAAATGAACCATGAAGAATTTGGATAAGAATTTTTGAGGGAGCAAACAGCAAAACCGACTTTTTTGTAGCAATAGAGAAACAGAAGCCATAGTCATAAGCTTTAGCAAAATGAAAACACAATGAATCCCCACCAAGCAAGCAACTTAAGACCGAAGCCACCGATTGACCATTCAAACGTAAGGAGAGTCTTGAAAATGAGGCAAGAAGCACAAAACTGAGTGACGAGGAAGACCTGAGTTTAATAGAGGGTCCATACCAGTGAAAGATCTGGTTTGCGAACTTGTGTCCTGCTGAGAAATCCCATTCAACTGATAGGGAATCCATGAGGAAGAGGAGCTCGTGGATCAGCAAGGAATTCCAGACACGCCTATGGGATTGCCTTCACCATCGCCTCAGCAAGCCTCCACCAGCTTTCTTCAAAGAATTGAAAATGCTTGGTTTATACACACCAAATTCCATAGCAAAGATTGAAACCAAACTTCCAATATGAATATTTAGATGCTATTTGGTTTTCAGCCCACATAAACCATACTAAAATTTGGTGCTACCAAATCATGGGCTCTTTGGTAGAAAATCAAACACCGGCTAAAACATTGGCAACTGAAAATTTGGCATGTCCATGATTGGCTCACATGTAATTGGGAGAAGAGATGTTACCAAAATTTAGAGGCTGGTTAGTTTGCTACCTTGCAAGCTATAGCAAATATTGGTAACGTTGTTTGGTTTGCTACTAAATTTTGGTAATGTTCACAAAAAAATTGGTGATACTAATAAAATCCAATGTCACACATTGACAATCCGGGGGTGAAGAAATCGCTCAACAAAATTTTGGTAACGCTAAAATTTAACTTCATCACAATTTAAACAACAATCTTTTTGCCAATATTTGGCTTTGTTCTACCAAAATTTGTTTTGGTATCCATGTTTTTGCCAAATATGTTACCTAACTCCTTCATTACATCTTCCCCCGTTGGACCGACCCGCCCCGGAGGCCTCGACGTTATTAATATAATCAGCGAACTTTTCTAACTTTAACAGTCTGGCAGCACATGAGATTTGCCTGCATGATGACACTGCGATCAACGTATATATAATTTTGAGTACACCATGAGTCGATGAGTTGATACGCGTAGGTCGTATCTAGCTTAGCATATACTAGTCTAGTATATATAGCTATCTTAGCTTCTCGTGCGCCACTCATCACGGGGCCGGGAGTGCCGCCCAAGTTAAAAAAGAAAGAAAGAAAGATCAGCTGTATTGGCTTGATCGCTAGCTGTATTATCCAGCGATATGATATGATAAAGAAGTTGCGATCTCACAAGCGGATGAACGGCAACCGCGTGTGAACTGTGTCATATCGATGCGTGTGTGTTAGAATCGTATATGGATCATGCACATGCCCCCCGCGCGATTCAGCATGCAACTTCGCCGCATCTCGTGCCCTGAGTGGCTGGAGGGTTTTGGCTTTTTCGCGTTCGTTCGTTCATGTGGATCGAGACAGCGAGAGGTCGAGGCTTTAGCACTTGCGATTCAGACAGGGATACAGAGGAGGGAATGTTAATCGGGGGATGTGTCACGGGTTTAATTACTTGCTATATATGGCGCGCCGGATTGGATGGCCATGGATCGCGATCTGATCAAAACCAAAACGGGAATTGCTATAATTAAAGCGGTTGCGCTTGCGCAGGCCATGGTAGTAAAATTCAGAGAGGAATACAAGGGTAAAAAATTCTATCATACTATTTGTCATCTACGGTAAAATACATACTGTGATCTTGATGAATGGCGGATGAATAGATAGGAAGCCTCTGAAGATCACCAGATATTTAGAGCCTGTTTGGTAGAGCTTCAGATCTCAGCTTCACCTGAGAGCTGAAACTTGTAGGCTAAAATAAAGTGAATTAAGTTTATATGTTTAGTCTAAAATGTAAAATAAGATGATCTACCTAAACACTTTTAATGTACCTACAGCTCCAGCTCCATAAATTTCTGGAGTTAGAAATACTCTGCTCCACCAACTTCACAGATTTTGATGGAACTGGAGCTGTCCCAAACACCCTCTTAGTGAGTCCAAAACTGTGAATGAATTAGACAAAATCTAAAATACCTCTGATGAATGGACTGTCTAAAATACCCTTAAAGAATGAATGGTTAGATTTGATTTCTACTACTACTACTTACTACCTGTATTATCCATTGTAAAATTTCTTGACTTGACGAAAGCTTTTTTGAGAACAAGTTAGATGATACGGTGATATAGGTGGTGCCAAAAGCAGAATGAGCCTGAGGACTGAGCTGTAGTTCAGATGGCTAGCTCCTCCGGCCATCCAGCAGGCTGCAAACTAGAATTTGTGTGGTGTGTTCCTACTATATTGAGGTCATATTGTCTCTAATTAATTAGAGAGTGTGTGTAAAGGATACGTACACGTGTATATATGTGGTGGTGTGAGTGTGGTGTGTGTGAGTTGTGTGTGTCCCTTTGTTCCTAAGGATAACTAGATAATGATCCGTGCTACGTCGCGGTATATGTAATTTGTTTGCTGCGTCACACGAAATTTTGATCGCTTGATACCTATGGAGAAAACTGTGTAATCCCGACTTTTCTATTTTTTAAGGAAAAACGTGTCAAAAATAGTCTAGAGGAAAAAGTATAAAAAATTATTAGAGATGACAACCTTCTTTTGTCGAGTCGAATACTCTATGCGTTTACCGAGTAATAATATATGTTCGCAAAACCACCCACTAGTGAAAAATAGTCTAGAGGAAAAAAGGCGAAAAATTATTAGAGATAACAATCTTCTTTTGTCAAGCCTAATACTTTACGCGTCCACCGAGTAATAATACATGTTTTAAAAAATATCAGAGATCAAGATGGAAAATCGAGTTGGGGAAAAAGTCTAGAGATAGAGCTGCACACGTATCTCTGGTGACGAAAACTTTTTTCCCAGGAAAAACGGAGAACACAACCGTGAATAAAAAAATACGGTTTTTTTTAAACGGGAAAATAAAGATGAATGACCCGTACGCGAACATGAAGAAAAAGGGCGAAAAATTATTAGAGATGACAATCTTCTTTTGTCGAGTCTAATACTCTACGCGTCCACCGAGCAATAGTACATGTTCGCAAAACCACCCACCGGTGAAAAATAGTCTAGAGGAAAAAGGGAAAAAAATTATTAGAGGCGACAACCTTCTTTTGTCGAGCCTAATACTCTACGTGTTCACCGAGTAATAATACATGTTTAAAAAAAACCGCGGTTATGACCCGTTGGCAAATCCCTAAGTTGCTATAAACCTTCGACGAACCTGTGTTTTTTTGGTGACGAAAATATTTTTCCGGTTTTTTTGGGTGGCGAATACATTTTTTCGGTTTTTTTGGGCGGCAGAAACATTTTTTCCGGCTTTTTTCAGTGACGAAAACATTTTTCCCGGGAAAAACGGAGAAATGACCTGAACGTAAGAAGCAGGGATCTGTTTGTTATTTTTTTGGACCTGTTCGCTATCCTGAAAAATTAGAAAAGAGCTTGTTCGCGATTTGAAACTAACGGAAGGCTTTTCCGTAAAATACCGCGCCAGGGATCTAAACGCGAAGAAAAAAAAATTTTGTCTCACAAAAAATCGCGAAGGACCTATCCGTAATTTCGAAGAAACGGAGGGGCTTTTTCGCAAATGTCGCCGGTGACACGTGGCGCTCCGGTTGGGCCGGCTTTTTCGCAAATGTCGCCGGCGACACGTGGCGCTCCGGTTGGGCTGGAAATCCTTCGGCTATAAGGAGGTTGATATGAGGAGAATGATAGCATAGAATCCTCTCGCCGAGATGGGATAAGCTTACATGCAAGAAGAAGGCAACATATCCGGTGCAACCTCTCCGTGAAACCATCGTGCAACTGAACTAAAAAAAGTTTCAAAAAATTCTGAAAAAAATCATGGATGTACATCTCAACTTACCCCACCTACATATAAAATTTCATGATAAAATTCATCCTATACTAGCAGTTACAAAAAAAACAAACAGCAAAAATGAATAGTGATGAACAGTAAAAAAATCACTGTTCATACTAAATTTGTCTTTTTTGTAACTGCTAGTATAAGATGAATTTTATCATGAAATTTTATATGTAGGTGGGGTAAGTTGAGATGTACATCCATGATTTTTTTCAGAATTTTTTGAAACTTTTTTTAGTTCAGTTGCACGATGATTTTACCGGGAGAGGTGATTGCACGGATATTTTTCCCAAGAAGAAAGATTGATGGGGCTAGGGTTCCGTGATATATATGCTTTCAATATGGCAATGCTGGCTCGGCAAGCCTGGCGTCTACTACAGAATCCGGAGTCGCTGTGTGCCCAAGTACTTGTGTAAGGTACTTTGACGATGGAAATCTGCTGCACGCGACACCGGTAGCGGGTATGTCATATACTTAGAAATATTTTAAGAGCTCTTCTACGGTAAATTCAATATGAATCAGTAGTTATTTATACTTTTTCTAGTAGCAGAGTAGTACGTAGAAATAGGTCTGTAAATAAGCCGAGCTCGAACGAGCTTGGCCTCTGAAGCTCGAGCTCACACACAACACACTCATGTCGCCACACGTGTGCGCATCCTCTATACAAGCTAGGTAATTGATTGGAGGCACTACGACCTCCGTAGAGCAGGAACACACCACACTTAGAGGGTGTTTGGGACAGCTCCAGCTCCACCAAAATCTGTGGAGTTGGTGGAGCAGGGTATTTCTAGCTTTTAAATTTATGGAGCCGAGCTGTGGGTACATTAAGAGTGTTTAGGTAGATCATCTTGTTTACATTTTAAACTAAAAATATAAACTTAATTCACTTTATTTTAGCCTATAAGTTTCAGCTCGAAATGAGCCGAGATCTGAGCTTTCCCAAACAGGGCCTTATGCTACCACATGCACACAAGTGTGCGCGTCATCTACACATGATAGGTAATTAATTGGATGCATTACAACCTCCATAGAGCGGGAAGTGCATGTGCGTGTAACCTTTTTCTTATTATTTCATGCTCGAACGAGCTCAAGTTGAGGTTTGAGCCTAGACACAGGCTCGAGCTCAACCTGGTCCAAGTTTGAGTAGACTTGAGTAAGCTTGATAACGGTAAATAATTTAATATGCACTATTTTTCAATAATAAAAAATGTTCAAACTCAAGCTCTACTCGAGTAAGCTTGATACGAGTTAACATATATTAATATTTAACAAGTAATTTATAAATTTACCACACTTGAGGGATATTCGAGCTCGGCTCAGTGAAACTCGTGAACTTGGTATCAAGCTTGAGTTCAGCTCGTTTAGAGTTCGAACTGAGCTCGAATCGAGACTGGGTTCAAATCGAGACACTACAAGAAACAGTGAAAAATTCGTGGGTTTTTTTAAATTCGTGGGCCAAACTAAAACCCACGAATTTATATATATAAATTCGTCGGTTAAGAAGCAAACCCACGTATTTAATTAAATTCGTGGGCCAAAACAATACCGACGAATTTATATATAAATTCATCGGTTTTTTAAGTAAACGCACGAATTTAAATAAATTCGTGGGCTACCTAGCCCACGAATATAACAGCGGTATAACCTAGCTAGCCCGCGCGTCTCCCTCTGTCTTCGCTCGCCTCTCACCCACCCACCCCCACGCCACAAGACCACTACCACCCGCGCCTCGCCACCGCCCGCGCCCACCGCCACGCCACACCGCCACTTGCCTTGCCCACAGGAGAAGGATCCTCAAGATCGGCGATCAGAGTCTGACGACGCTTATCCCTCTGATCCGCGACCTCGGCGGCGCATCGCTGCCCTCCTCCCCACACGACCTTGGCTCAACACAAGAATCAGAACCCGGTGACCTCCATCCCCGGCAGACACGACTGAAGGCCGCTGCCCTCCCCCACCGCCGATTTAGCTCAACTCGGCGTGTAAGTCGTCATCTTCTCCGCCGCGACCTCGCCCTCATCCTCTACCCCGACCACATCGGCTTGAAGGTCTGGTTCCTTAACCCAATGCTTGAAATTTCTATTAGCACTCTACCATTATTGGCGTTGAGATTGTCCGCCCCCTTTAATAACCATCTGAATGGAATTTCCTAAAAGATGCATACCTAACTTGTCTTATCCAACTCATGCTTCAGAGAACGAGTCGAACTCGTGTTTCATGTTCATGGGGAGGTATTCGTTGCTTGTTATTCGATCAATTCCCACCGGTTCTTTTTGCAGCTAGTTTAGCTTACTAGCTAAAACCGTAAAGTTGGGTCGTTGCTTCAATTTAGTTCATATTACTTACCGTGAATTTCCGTCGACTAGATATGTACCACATATGCTGCCTAATTGATCAAGCATCCAATTTTAGTAAGCATTGGTAGATAAAGATATCAGTGTGCAAATTGGCAGGGAGTGAGTGGGAACTTTTCTTACAGTGCTTATGGAACTTTTAAGGCATTCATTTCTATGTGCTTATATTGGGGTGTGCTTCTGTCTGTTTCTATTTGGATGTGCATCTGAAGAAAGTTTTAATTGGTTTCAGTGTAAATGTAATCTCCCCTTATGATTATCAATGAATACTAATAAAAGAAATTTATTCTTGCACTCCTCGTTTCTGCAAAATTTGAGAAACCAGTATGTGCATAATCAATCAAGGAACCATATGGGTTATGGATTGAAGGAACTTGTTTTGTATGTTTGCTGCCAATACATAAATTGACAAATCTAATGCCTTGTCAATACATCCCCAAATCTTATATGATGGTAGCTGCTAAAAGCCTGAAATAAATACCGACTTTTGTTATGGTGATCTAAATATGGTTGTCAGGACAGTATTGTGCCTTTGCTCTCTTCAACCTTGTGACTCTTTACATTCATCCTACCTCTGGTTCAAAATAGATGTTTCAACAGGTAGGGTTTGGTTTGCTAATACTTTTCAATTATCATTTTGGTTTTCCTTGGCAACATTTTCCACCAAATGGCCCTATTAATGCTTACTATTAGTGATGTATGGATGTGCGATTACTAGAGTTGGTATGTCACCTTTTTCTATGTGCATGTAATTAAAAGTAAAATGACAAGTAAATTGGACATGAGGTAGTATTTATTAGTGTCCATGTAATAAATTGTTCATCTAAAAATATCCTGTTTTGCAAGTCGTGTTCAGAGGGAAATTGTTATATGTTGATGAGTTGAACTAGAATGATCAAATTTGAAAGAATCAGATGGAAGTTTTCTTAAAACTATGCATTTCCATTTCATTTCAATTAACTGCTTGAGGATCAAAGCATAATCTGGTTATAATTGAATGTTGTAAGCATAAACTTATAGTAATGTAAGAATTCTCGCACAAAAGAGTAAACCATAATCTGATTTCATTATTGTTTTCTTGCAAAAGAAATACTAATGGTGACATCGCATCGGGTATTATTCAGATGATCTACTACTTGCAATAAATTTGTAAACCTTTTTCGAGTAAAATGAAACTTTGATGTCTGCACTCAAATTGTATCAACATGTGTTCCTGTGTCATAAATTTATTTGTACTAGTTATTTAGTGATCTTTTAAAATTCTTACTCAAGGCAAACAAGGCCGCTTATTTCTTGAAGTTGAGAAGATGGTGGAAAGGTGTACATATATTTCGAAGGCATATATATCTGTTGCTGTGCATGCAGAGTAAGCAATTTTGTTGTCTCCTTTGTAAAGATGTATTACTTTAGATAGCTATTTCTATTAGCTGGTATTTTGCTCAAGAACACTGCAAAGATGTGTGAAGAATCATAGGTGCATTACAGGAACCATACAGGTAGGAACAGTTGAGTTATCGCTTTGTTTTACGCTTAACTTGTTAAATTCATATGGATTCTTAATTGCGAATGGAGGTTGAAAGGTCCATGCACATTCCATTTGGCATACAAGCAGGCAGATTTAAGGATTATCGGCTTAAGCTTGGCATTTCAAATATGTCTTAATTATGGAACTATGTTCCCATGTGCGAAAGGTACCTCCATGTCTATTAGGTTCACAGGAGCTGGATAGACAGAAATTCTCCATTTCATGGAATCCATGCAATTTGTAGGATATACTTTGAACACAAAATTCAGGTCTTGTTGGTGCTAATATTGTGCCAATATTGTCTTTTGTTGCGTTGTGAGCACAACATGGTGGATGCTACCTGATGCGATCTTGTTTTCCCTTTATGTTGAACATAAACAAATCTATTATAAATTCATTCTTACCATTAGGTATTCGATATTTTGGTGGAAGCGGATGTGTCGGTGTATCCTCCCGTTGTTGTGGTCTGGTGCTCCCATGCCCGAACTATATGTAAACAAACATGAAATTCTGAAAACAAAAGCTAGAGATTGGACAACCAAAAATTCAAATATAATTTGATCCACATGAAGAGAGCCAAACAGGGGAGAGGGAGAGAGGGGGAGGAGGGAGGTTGAAAAACCGTAAGATTATGGTAAAGTTAAATATTGCAAGTCGGGAGTATGGGTAAACTGAAATCGAGGGTGCATCGCATATTTCTTGTTCAAGAAAGGTGTATTGATTATGTTATTATATATTTTACTATTTTTATAAGACGATTAAAATATAGCACCACCGCCACTAGAGACTAGGCGGCAATGTGGGTTTCAAGAAAGGTGTATTGAATATGTTATTATATATTTTTACTATTCTTATGGTTGTTCTTTTATGCCATGCACTAATTTATGTTATAATGCTGATTAATTTGCTTTTGAAGTGTAGTTGAATGAGAGTACTTCATCTCTTTTGTTAAGTATATTAACTTTTGCGCTTGATTAATAGTAGGAAGTAGGAACACTGTTGGCCTTTGTGCATTCTTGGAACAAAGATGTGCTTCGGGTTACTTGGGAGTTGAGCATCATTCAAATGACAACAAACTTTTCAAAGAATATCTTGCCTGCAATTATTTTAAAAATAAGTGTAAACTAGCTGAATACTTGAATCCCTTCTTAATTATTTTCACTATCTTTACAGGCATATCGATCATTCTCGCTAGAGTCATGAAAATAATAACATGGAATAGATCCTTCAGAGGCATGCAAAATGGTGATGATGGGAAGGATGACTTTGAAAATGATGAATGGGAGACACTAGCAACTGTCATAGATAAAATTTTAGCCCAGGGAGAAAAAGCTCTATGATGAAGTGAAGGTGCATCTCATTCCTCTACTCAAGGAGACAGTGATGATGTTTTTGCTTAGCAATTTGGACTTCTATATTCTCAATTAGTTTTGAAGAAGTTTTACAATATTTCTCTCGAACTATTTTGGCAATGAGATGATGCTTGTGTAACTACTTTTTGAAACAGATAAAAGTTGATGGGGCAAAACTATCACCTTACATCAAAGAACATTTATGGTTCCACACCAAACAACATGCGAAATTAAGTCTCAGAGGGTCTCAGAAATGATCTCAGAGCCTTTTTGTGACGTGAAAACTAGCAAGACATTCTGATTTTTATTCTCTTTATTAGAGTAGTAATTGAAGAGATCAGAGGTGTGCCAGGCTCTACTGATTTCCTTTCTGGCCTCCATATGCCAAGTTACTGAGCACAAACTTGTATGTGGGGGAGTATCTAATCATGTGTTAGTACACTCTGTAGTACTATGATTTAGTTTGTATGCGTAAGTGTTGAGAAATAAATAGCTCAGAACACAACTACAAATAGCAGGTCCCACTACTTCTGCCAAAGCCTTAGTTCATCTCTTTTTTAGTTTGTATGGTTGTGTTGAATGAGATCCATATCGATATATAAATTAATCTGGGAATGTTGACCTTTTAATTAACTAGTTTGTTGCTTGCAATTTTTTGTACAGGTACATAACAGTTGATGAGTTAGAAGAAGCTCTGAAGAAGTATGATATGGGTGATGAGACAACAATTAAAGAAATCATTGCTGAAGTGGATATAGATTATGTTGTACGTCATTGTGTAGTTTACAAATTGCCGTTAGATGTGTGATTGATTATCTAAGGATCTGCTAGAATGTCTTCTTTTGGTTTGAGAGATTGATATATATATTATAACTGCAAATATTCTTTTGTCTGCTGAGTGGATGTCCTATTTACAAGAGAGGTCATGCCGAAATTTTGTACATTGTAATGTCGAGATAAGAGGGGATTCCGTAGTCAAAGTTTTCAAGGTTTGTGAAGCTTTTAATATTTTTATGACAGTTTTTCATATTTATTTTTTCAACTTGATCTTGACCTGGTATTCGATGTTTTCACATCTACCAATCATGATTATATTTTGATCAATTTTTTCAATGCTTTTGACTTCTTGCTTATCTAGCTTTCATATAAAGGTGCATATCACCCATGTATGCTATACAAGCCGGTAACAAAATGTAGGTACATGTCTTCGATATTCATGTGATCACATTGTATTATAAATTGGCAGATCATGCATAAGATTTTAGTAGAAATACTTAAAAGGACTAATGTTAACGATATTAATGGGTTAAGGGACCAAAATCGACAAATGTTGCGTTTAATGTTCAAATTCTTTTTCGAGGAAGTTCTGGGACCATCCTTGTATGTTTGACCTTATTTGACTAGAAGCAGGGGCCATATGTGGAAAATACGAGGACTCATCTACAGAAAATAGTTGGTGATGACAACGGCCTCGTAGTAAAGTTTATGGAGAAAGACACCAAGACCGACTTCGATATCGTCATCGCCAACACTACCATAAGGTCGCCAAGATGGTATTGTTTTGGGTTTGCGCCGCTATCGATTTTTCAAGAAGTTTCTTTTTCTTGTAATGCGTAATCTATTTCAATTTATGATTAAGTGTGGCAAGTTGATGAATGTATGCATAAGTGTTTTTCTATGCTTGGAAAAATTAGCATAGTAACATTGAAAATATGTTATGTTATTTCGGTTGGTGTTATGTTTTATGTTAAAGGGATGTATTGAATTATGATTCAAATTCGAAAAAGGCTATTCAATGTGAGCCTTGGTTTGGTTCACAAGACATTGAAGAGGACATTCCATTATCTTTGATTGAAAGTCGGAGAAATCCGCACAGATAGATGCTAATTTTCATTTACCTCACAAGAATGAATTTAGCCGGGGGACTTCACTCTGCTAAATGCTAACATATCTAAATCCCTGCTTACAAGAATCCTCGATGCATTGTGGACGACCCATTCATAAAGCTCGTATAAGTTGGACATGACATTCAATGTTCCTCGTGCCAACACATACTTTTGATTTCATCAAGGATGGTCAGAGGCACTCGAAAACTCTGCTTTTGATCGATCTGCTTTGTAAACCTTCTTAAAGATGAGCTAAATGAGGTCCTCTATCGTGGGTATTTTTGAATTTGTAAAACTATTATTATGAGCTTATGGTCCAAATTTCGTTTTATGTTCAAGTTGCACATAACATTTACCTTTCTCGACTCATTTTTCTCTCATCCGTAATTGTTTTTTCTACCATGGTGTGCTAATATTTGTTCACTATTAAACCAAATTTAACAAAGGCTGAGATTTATAATCGATGTGGCTTAAATGGGAAGTTCCACCATTAGTTGGATATCTGCAGTGCATCCAAATAACATCTCGAGCATAAGGCTCAAGAGTTTTATCCCTAGAATTTTTGCAAAGTTTCTTTTCACTCACCAAGCCCTGATGTAGTAAACAATGGTGCAACTTAGCCACCCATCGTGGATTATTTCAGTTGTTAGTTGTCTTGCTTCTCGATCGATGTCATAGAACCGACTCATCTTCCTTTCCCTCTTTTGGTAATTGCTATTTTATTGATCGTTATTAATTGCCTTGACCTATCTCGAGTTTTTACAATTGGTTTTATGATTCTCTCAGGCTTATGTTGCTAAACCGAGACTTCATTATCTGTTGTCGGTAGCAACATTGAGCTAAAGGTTTACTTACAACGACAAGTCGCCCATCCCGCCGCTCCAACATCTTGGCCGCTTTGTGTCCATCGATGTTTTTCTCAGATTTAAAGGCACTACTTTGTAGAACTGTGATTCCTAGGAGAATGGGCACAAGTGAACTACCTAGCCTACACATAGAATTCAAATACCCATAGCAGGTTTTGATATTCCCGTTAGTCTACATATAGCTCTTTCTCGCTATTGTATCATCGAAAATGATTAAAAAGATCAAACCAGCTTGACATTGGGATGTGTTTTTGTTCTCCATGCTTTTTTAGTTCACGGTTTCTAAATCTGTTTGTTCCTTTTCTTTCTATGTACTTGGAAAAATAGCTTCATAAACACCAGAAAATTCTCTTAATCTTGAACCTAGTTGTCTTCTAGTGAGAGAAGGTTGTCAATAAACTGCAGACTAAATGCTTGTTTGGCCAGCTTATATATTATAACTGCAAATATTTTTTTGTCTGTTGAGTGGATGTCCTATTTACTAGAGAGGTCATGCCGAAATTTTGTATATTTCGGTGACTTAGTTTTTGTTGAATTATGATCTAAATTTAGAAGAAGGCTAACTCCTATAGTTAATTCTGGTTGTTGCCTATTCTATCGCAATGATTTGCTATTTCAGAACTCAATTACTTTGAGGATACAGCTTCCATTTGATTATAATGCAGTATAAACAAATTGTGCAAACACCCTTCGTGTTTTATCGGGTGCTAGTTGTGAGATAATCAATGTATTCAAAGTCTTAATTTCTCTGTTAGTTTGGCACTTAAACAGTTACATCCTTCTTTTGTCGATGTATCATTTACATGTGTTCTATCAATGTATTTGTATAACCGGTAGTGGTTTCCTGAGAACATGAGTGATGCTCTATTGAGACAATTGGAAAACGTATATTCACGAGGCCATCTTTCTAGAATTGTTATTGATGAAGCTCATTGTGTAAGCCAGTGGGGTCATGATTTCCGACCTGATTACCAGGTACTTTCTACCAGGAAGAGAGAAGTTCATGTTAAATAAAAGGTAACCTTTTGATATAGCTTTTATGATTCAAATTCAGAAGAAGGCTAACTTCTGTCGGAGCGGAGCGGAGGCCCGTCGCCGGGAGGCTTGGCCTAGGTCACTGCCTTATATATGTTCATCTTGTAAGCCGTCGCGAGTTGATCTCTCCGGCGATTTGTAAACACTCTTGAAAATAGTGAAGTTTGCCTACGGTGTCCGTGGTTTTTACCCTTCGCATTGGAGGGGTTTTTCCACGTTAAATCCGGTTCGTATATATGTTATTTACAGTTTTCCAAGTTTGGAAAATGGGCTAGTAATCGCTGCTATAATTTGGGTATCAAATTACCAAAATAATGATCGAAATGACATCAATGAAATACAATGGGTGGTCAATTTGGATGGGTGGTCATATATATATATATATATATATATATATATATATATATATATATATATATATATATATACACACACACACACACACACACACACACACACACACACATATATATATATTTTGTATAATGGCTAATAAATTAGTGTGCCATATAAAACCCACTAATTTAATAGTTAAATTGTGGGTTTTATTCACTTACAATTTAACTGCTAAATTGTGGGTTTTATTCACCTACCTAATTTAATTAAATTTGTGGAGTTTTTACCATTTAATTTAAATAAATTGTGAGTTTTACCACCTACCTAATTTAATTAAATTGTGTGTTTTTTACCGCCTACGAAATTAACTGTTAAATTCATGGGTTTTTAAATTTACAATTTATGAGCTAAATTTGTGGGTTTTTCTAGTAGCTCACTTAATTTAATAGCTTAAATTCGTGGGTTTTTCTAGTAACCCACAATTTAATTTAAATTAGTGGGTACCCACAAATTTAATTGATTAATTTCGCCGAGTTAAATTCATGAACTAAATTGACGGTTTGCCCACCTAATTTAACTTAAATTGTGGGTTTTTTCAAATTGTGGGTTTTGGCCCACTAATTTTTCCCTGCTTCTTGTAGTGAGACTAGAGCGAGTTGAGCTCGAGCAGCTCGTAAGTCTTGAGCTTTTTTTTACTGTCCTAAATAGGAACATCCTTAATAAATGAATTATTAGATTTGATCTCTACTACTACCGACTAACTGTAAAATTTCTCTATTTCAAAGGGGATAAAGCTGCTCAATGGTGGTATCGTATGGCGAGTGGGCAATGGTGAATCCATTGATATATGGTCTGATCCCTGGCTGCCAAGCGGTACCACGAGAAGAGTTATCACTTAGCGTGGTAAGAGCATATTATCAAAAAGTAGCAGAGCTTTTGGACCCAATTACAGGAGTCTGGGACAATGAATTGGTGGCACAATTTGTAACGGACCGTTCTTTTTGGGGGGGGGGTGCAGGGGGTACGTATAAATACCTTCACAGCTATCCAGGGATTTAGCTGTAGATAACCAAGTGTACATTGTCAGACATAAAGCAAAAGAGGATATTTTATAGATAATTTAAGGGCCTAACGGCCAGAGTTTTACAAAAGGTGCGGCTGGCACCAGATACATTACCAAAAACAACCACAGGAAAGGTTTGAAAAGATAGATCAAGGCCTTCAGAACCAAATAACATTGCCATCTACGTTCTTCTGGAACTTGTCATCCTCTTGAAATTCTAAAAGATAGATTTAGGAGCAAGGGTGAGTACACAACCGTACTCAACAAACCACACGGAAACTCTGAATATTACATGCACGGAGTTTCAAGGAATTGGCACGAGTTTAAATATTTGGTGGATGCATGAGCTATGGTTAAGTATAGTATGAAAGAAATATAAATCAATCAATCATCATCATTATCACAACACCACCACTGATTTATTAATAAAATCCAGGTTACGGCAAGTTTATTATTAAAACTACTCAAGCTCATTTACCGGAATCACCCGAAATTAACCCAGCTTCGTTAACCGGAAGCACGGCGTATTCGAATACCATTTAGATCACTCTGCAGAGCTACTCAACTTTACCCACAAGATATCTACGGTCATTAGTGCCACGCGATTAACATGCAACTTTTATGCATGCGGCCCGACTGAGATTAACATAACCTTTCATTGAATTTCCCCTCTTAAGCTCCTACCCAGTAGGTGGTGCACATCCCCAGCCTCCAGGAACCCACTGGCCAAAGCGGGCCTCGTGACCTGGCCGACCGAGGAAACCTACAGTTGTGAAAACCGCTGAATGGCCGCACCATTCCGTTTCACCCCATACCAAGACGCTATCCATTCCTCCACAGAGAATGGGAATCCACCTGTAGGCATTCCAAGGGGAAAGACAATATACCGGGCTACGTGGATCAAGTCAATAGAGCTGATCGACCCAACTTGTGGTTGAGAGGGGACTGAGTTATTTACTTTGCCCAGGGATTGATCCTTAATTGCCGAAGACACAGCCCGATGCACACCGCACCACCGGTACCTCCTGTACCCTTTCCACACCACACTGGGCTTGTCATCGGGTTGGGATTGGGCGGCCCACCGTCCGTGGTCCGCCTAATCATCGCCCCCAAACCGTAAAGGTGTTTTGAAGACGAGTTTTGAACAATAAATAAAAAGTAATGATTATTATATAGCTAATCTACGATGGTTCATTAATGATAACCTAGGGTTACAATTAAATATGGCATAATCAATATGGTCTTAACAAGGGGGTGGGTTTAACTAGTCAAGTCTTTCCAAACTAGCTCCTTTTTAGATTTCTACTCTATTTACAGGCAAATGCAATAACTAAATACATACAGTAATTATACGGAATAATGGGATCAAACATGTTCAAGGAGTGTGGCTTGCCTTGCGTGGTTTGAGGTTCGCCTAATGAGAGACGGTCGGTGTCGTGTCTGATCCCGAATGATGCTTGCTCCAAACACAGCTCCAAGAACTGCTCCGGTTCCAGGTTTCGCTCCGAGGGTTGCTCCGACGCCGGATCTAGCGCGAGAAACCACAACCAATAAATAAACGAATAAAAACAACAAAAGAAAGAAACAGAAAAAGGAATAGAGAGAAAATGGCCGGAACGGGGCTCAAGGATATTTTTGGAATTTTCTGGACTCGATATGGCGAAACGGAGATCATTTTTGGACTCAGTGGCTCGAATTGGTCAAGAATATGTATTTTTGGCTATTTTGGAATTTTTGGGAATTTTTGGGGATTTTTGGAGATTTATTTGGATTTTTTGAATTTAAAATAAATTAAAATCCGAAAGGAAAAATAAAAGAAGGTACTGTGCTAACGGGTGCACAAGAATGGCGATTCGCCCACGGCACGCAGCTAGCTTAGGCCACGATCTTGCCTCTGCGACCACGAGCACAGCCCGCCCAGCGCGGCGGCGAGCAATTAACACGCGGCGAAGCGCGAGGTCGATAGGGCGGCTCAGCGGCAATGCAAGGCGGGAAATCGACGGGGGCCCACTTGGCGGCGACTCGAGGAGAGGATCGACGGCGGGGCCACCGTCAAGAGACCGGGACAGAGGTGGCGCTGAATCGGGAAGAAACGGATTTAATGCGAAATAGCTCACCGGGAGGGAAGGAGGGTGGGGAGCAAGAGGGGCTTTGAACTCCTGGACGGAGAAGAAGTGGGCGGGGGAGAGGGCGAAATGGCCTGGCGTCGGAGTGGCACCGGAGGTGGAGAAGATGCCATGGGCGCAAGGAGGCCACCGGAGAGGAAAGCGAAGCCGGGAGGGGGAGAAGGAGAGCTATGCGAGCTCGGGGCGATGAAAAACCGAAGTGGAGGGGCGCTATTTATAGGGCCGGAGGGAGGAGCGAGAGGTGCGGTGCGGAGGAGAGAGGTGGTGGTGTGTTTTCACGGATGACGCTTTGGCGGGCGGCAAAGAAGGAGCAGTGGCGACAGATGCGTGAGGAGACGGGGTGTCTGTGGACCGGCCATGGAGGGGAACGAGACAGAGAGGGGGCACGACGGGCGGCGACGCGCGCTTCGAGCAGAGGAGCGGCGAGGAAGAAGAAAGGGGTGCCGAAGCGCGGATCGGCCGAAGGCCACGGGCGTGCGCAGGGCAAAGCCGAGGCTAACCAAGCCGCACGCTGGGAAGACAATGGCCGCAAGGAAATGGGCCAGAGGAAAAAGGGGAAATGGGCCAAGGGCGGGAAACCGGGCCCAAGGAAATTATCGGGCTGAATCAAAAAGGGAAGGTTTCCGGAAATGGATGGCGGCTAAAAGGGGAAACTTTCCCGAAAAGGAAAGAAAAGCAAAACAGGCCAAACAAAATTCAAATAAATCCGGAAAATTTCGAATAAAATCCAAATAAATAAATAAAGCAAGATTTTTGAAATTTTTGGGGTGTTTCACAATTTTTATCCGTGGAGGATGCAGAAATTATATTGGCAACACCGGTGCAGTATCAATTGGATGACTATATAGAATGGCATTTTGATCCAAAAGGATGCTTCTCTATTAAATCAGCTTATGAAGTGTACAAGGAAGGGAGCAGAGGGCAAGTACAGATGTGGGAAGCACCAGTAATATCTATACAAATAAAACAATCGATAATATTCAAGACACCTTTGTTTTAAGGGCAAGAAAATCTCAAAATAATTCTAAAAATTCTGACATTAATCGAAAGAAAAAGAGAAGAATCTTCACTACTTATTTTATTAAGGTCAAATTATAAATGTGCAAATCAATCATATATAGATATTAGTGTTATATAAAAATATAATTGTATTTTAATTATAGGAAGTAGAGTTGTATATCAAAGACAACTATACTACAATATCTAGCCATACAGTTATATGGGTGAATATGCTTGTTACACATAACAATGTGCCGGACTGGAAGAAGTCATGGGAGCTGCCGTGCCCACATAAAATTCGCCATTTCTTATGGAGGTTGGGACATAACAGTCATGCCATACGCATAAACATCAGGAGGAGAGGTGTGGAAATTAACACGACATACCCGGTTTACCATTTTCTTGACGAGGATGGGGGCCATCTGTTCTTCAAATGCAAACATGTCAAACAGAGGTGGAGGTAAGCACAAATGGAAGACGTGCGGCTAGAAATGGAGGGAGCTAAGGCGGCAATCAACTATATCCTGCAGCAGGGACAGAAACAAGCTCTGAAGGTTGCGATATTTCTATGGCAATGGTGGGGGGAGAGAAACAAGGCAAATAATAATGAGGTATTTGTTGGAACAGAACGTCAAAATTTTGCTGTAATTTTTTCTTTTATTTCTTTTCGCTCTGTTCACTTTTACAACTGGGGCTTACCCCATATTTATACCTAAAACTTCAACCCACAAAAACAGAATAGGACTCCACTTCCTTATCCTAATCGAACTCTTTTTCCTAAACGGACTCTTAATCAAGTTTTCTAAACTAAAACTTTCCTATTAC
The DNA here is from genome assembly GCA_036346375.1 of Guadua angustifolia. Classification (NCBI taxonomy): domain Eukaryota; kingdom Viridiplantae; phylum Streptophyta; class Magnoliopsida; order Poales; family Poaceae; genus Guadua; species Guadua angustifolia. Next base: position 14,548,979 of record CM070512.1, on the reverse strand, counting down.
AAGATTACATCCAACATTTTTCCCTCTAATCTTGTAATATTTAACTTCTAAAAACAACCCTATCTAATCTTCCAAACTTTTCTTAGATTTTCTTCTCTCTTGTCTCATCCTTTTCTTTTTCCTTTTCTATCTCTTTTGTTTGTTGCTTCAACCTTCGTTACGTGCTGTATCTGCCTGTTGGAAGTCTGCAGACTGCTGTCAGACGTGAAAAGCCTTCCTCCTTGTGTTGTGCAGCAGCACTGAAGCTCTCTCGCGCCTGCTTTGCTGCTATGGAAGAAATTCTTTTGCTTGTACCGCCAGTATTCGCTTAGTGCTCTGCCGCCGCTCTTTTTTAAAGGCGTCTGCTTTTCTTCGCTTCTTGCGGCTGACTTCTTTCTCTTCGCTTTCATACGTGATAATCGTCTTCTTTTCTCTCGGTATTGTGGCCGCCTCGAATTTTCCTTTTCTTGCTGTTCTTTTTCTTGCACCGCTGCTATTTTTTCTGTGCGCCACCCCTGAGCGCTTTCTTTTCTTCCACTTTGCCGCGACTCCGCCGCCTGAGAGTCCGCCCTCTTCTGTAACAAACATTGTCGAGCTTCTACCTCATGACAAGCCGGCTTACAAGTTTTCAGAGAAATTTTGTATAACCGATTTGGGGATCTCATGACCTTTATCAACAAATCTTTGTTCTTGTCGTAAACACGCAAGAATTCTGCCTGCAGCTCTACTCTGCACCCTTCTTTTGCCAATTGCCCGAGACTGAGTATGTTGTTGCACAAATTTGGTATATAGTAAATTTCAGAGAATAACTTCTGATCGTTGTTCTTCCATTGTACTAACATTGTTCCTTTGCTTCTTATTTGCACCGTAGAGCCATCGCCAAACTTTACTTTCCCTGAAATTTTCTCGTCAAGCTCATGAAACACAGAGCGATCTCCGGTCATGTGATTGCTTGCTCTATTGTCCAAGTACCACAAATTAGTGTGATTGTGGCTATCTCCCAATTTAGGAACTATATTCTCCTCGTTCAACATCAGCATATTCGGCTTCTCTTCATTGCACAATGAGAGGAGTAGAGCCGGTTCATCGTCTGCACTAGCTTGGGTGAGGTTTACCTCCTCGTTCTTCTTCTTATTTCAGCAATTCGAAGCAAAGTGCCCATACTTGTTACAATTGAAGCACTTTATATGACTACGACACTCCGCCGCGTAGTGACCACATTTTTCACATTCAAAACATTTGATATGTGACTTATCTCGTGGTCTGTAATCACCGTCTTGTTTAGACTTATCTCCTCGGTCACCTCTGTCTCCTCGACCACCTCTGCCTCCTCGTCTCATCAAACCGTCAAGCCCACGCCTACTGTTAAACCGCTATGCTTCACCTCTTTCATCTTCCTTTAACAAGAATAGCTGCTCGTTACGGATTGATACCCTCGCTTTACGGATCGATACCCTTCAAGAACTCCTCATGCGCTTTGAACGAACCGGTGATCTCCTCAATTTTCATATTCTCCAAATCGGGAGTACATGAGTGTGGTGACAACAGTACGAACTTTTCGTAGCACGCGCAGTATTTCTTCATCGCCACGCATTCTCTATCCTCGTCAGCCGAGAGAAATAATTTGGTTGTATAATGAAGTGAGCTTACCGTCGAACTCGTCCACTGACTGGGTTTCTCTCATTTGAAGATTCTCAAACTCGTTCCGTAGATTTTATAGTCGCACCTCCTTCACGCGGTCAACTCCCACGTGCATATATCTCAAGTGTTAGCCATGCTTCACATGCTGTCTCCTTCTCGATGAGCTGATGCATCATCGAATCTGGTACCGCCTGATAGATTGCGGCAAGGGCTGCCTGATCCATCCTGTCATCTTCCTCAGTCTTTCTCTTTGGATTGACTGCACCCCAAACACCCTGGGCGCGCAAGTTTGCCTTCATCTTCATTGTCCATACTGGGTAATTATCGATCGTCAGAAGAGGGTACTGGAGGGATATGGACCCACCCTGGGTCTTTGCCTTCTCGCTCGTATTCTGCATCTTTTCTTGTCCTGCTTACGTAAAGCAATAGAACACCTTAAAGCAAACAGAGCACCTCTCCTCCCTTGCTTTTCTTCTCGTGACAGTAGCCTGCTCCGAGCCTTGTTCCGTGCCACAGCACTTGATGCCCAGATTGCTTTTCCCGCCGCACAAAACGCACACAGCTGCACGAAGCGTCGCGTTGTCTTTCTCTGCTTCCGACTCGGCGTGTCCTTTTTCCTTGCGCCGCGCCGCCGCTTCACGTTGTGTCAGGAACTTGCGTACCGCAGGTCTGCAGCCTGTTACTTCTTGCTTGCACAGCCTCCACCGTTAGGAGCTGGTGCTGCTTCTTTGCTGCGTCAAGTCCTTATGTTTTCTGCTGCCTGGAAGTTGCTCTCCTTTTCTTTTGTGCGGCACGCAACATCCGACACGGAAGAGTCGCCGAGACGTCCTTCAATCCGAACTCGCCAAGAAATCTACTCGACAGATCAAACGTAGTGCCTATGCTCTGATACGACTTGTTAGAACAGAACGTCAAAATTTTGCTGCAATTTTCTCTTTTATTTCTTCTCGCTCTGTTCACTTCTACAACTGGGGCTTACCCCCATATTTATACCCAAAACTTCAACCCACAAAAACAGAATATGATTCCACTTCCTTATCCTAATCGGACTCATTTTCCTAAACGGACTCTTAATCAAACTTTCTAAACTAAAACTTTTCTATTACAATATTACATCCAACAGTACTGTATACAATAGATAAATTCATTTTGATACTCCAAAAGTTTTTTTTTTTGACGATTTTGGCCGATTACACTTGCAGGAGGATAATCCGGGCGTCAAAGTTAAACCCAGTTGGTACAATCTGGCAACGAATTGGTTGAAGGTAACTTTGACGGAGAGTTTCACGAAACCACCAGACACTGTGGATGGGGGTTTGTGATCTAGTGGCAGCTGTTTTTGGAAGTCTGGAGAATACGCGCGACGCATTGCAAGCAGAAGCGGGGGCAATGCAGAGCGCTATTCAAGCGGAGACCTCGCTGGGTATGGGTTGGCTTATTTTGCAGACTGGCTGCTTGGTGTCGCAGCAAGCATTGACAGGCACTGCCTTTGATCTTGCGCCGAATGGAGTTTTATTCTGCGACCTCAGGAGTTCGCTTCTGTTAAACTTCGAGTATCGACTGGAGTTTTGCCCCAGGGCATGTAATAATGCATCTCATATTCTTGTTGCACGAGGCTGTGATAGGGCTTTGAACGTTCATGTGTTGTGGACGGGTCAGTTCCCAGTTGGTGTACTACGTGCGGTAGTTTTAGTCGTGCGCCCAGTATAATGGAATAGAAATGTTCAAGCAAAAAAAAAAAAAAAAAGGATGTCATTACCTTGATGACATAGGACTGAGGTAACTAAGTATTTTCTATCTTTCACTTTTCAGGTGATCACGCTGTAGGCAATTTACACTGCATCCAGGGCAGGGCGCGGGAGCGATGACCGCCAGGCCCCTAATTTAGGAGGGCCTCGGCTCATATAGTTTGTAGGTATTAGCAGGCCAAGCAGCCCATTATTATCTGATCAAATTAATTAGTTAATACTCCCTCCATCCCATATTATAGGGCGTATTAGTTTTGGCACGAGTTTTAGCGTAGCTGTTTTTTTTGTTGATTTTGTTCCGATGCTACCCTTAATTAAATAGCGTTCCACGGTAATTAAGCTAGCAGTAATTATAAATCCTTAATTAGCGTTGCATGCAAAGGAATATGCGATGGAGGGAGTAGCTAGTGACGTTTTGTTTTTGGCCCATTAAATTACCGACGAGGCGATGACCGATGTTTCATTTTCTCTGGCTGCCAATCAACCGATCCCCGCTGTGCGAGACGCTCCGCGCAGACGCGACTCACTTTCGTTAGCGTTAGCGATCTCTGTCTGTCCGCCTCTCAGTGGTCGAGGCTCGAAGCGGCGGCCGTCACAGGTCGGCGGTGCACTCCCGCGCCGAAGTTTCGAAAATTCGAACCTCAGTATAAGGTATGAATCAATGAATCATTTATTCATTTTCTCAGTTATTTCTACCTTCTGATATGGATAATCATCTATAATTTAACATGCATAAATACTCCTGTCTCCTGAATATGGATGTCTTTGCTAGAAACAGTTTACAATATCGTGTGATATTATGCTTCTTCAGTCAACCATTTTTGTCCAAGTGTAATGGGAAATCAGTAATTAGATATGCAGTAGTCTTTCATATGCTTCTTCAGTTCTTCGAGTAGTCATTTGTGTTCATACAACCAGAGTTGAAGATTGTGCGCTGTATTATTATATCAATGCGTTCCATGTAATACACTAACTTTTAGAAGCATTCCCATGTTCATAAAGATTGAAGATGCAAGCTATTTTGTTTGATAATTGCGCTTGACTGGCTGAAGAACATTAGTATCCACTATCCATGAGAATTTCTTGTTTGACGTCAATCTTCTTGACCTAAATGGGGGTAAGAGGCTCTAAAGGGCATTTGTGTCATTGAAAAGTTAATCAAATCAGCTGCTTAAATCCGAAATTAATCTCAATTGAGATGAAGAAGTGCCTGCAGATTAGAATGTTACTCATAGTGAGGACAAGCCTGTCACTCTGCTCAGTCAATACACCAACTTGCTCTGGTTTGCTGGTGAGATACACAGCAATTGCCTCATTTGTCATAAAGTTGTGTTTGTTTACCTAGAAAATTCATTAATTAATAGATTAGTAGGACAATAAAATGGCTACTTGATTTAGCTCGTCCCGGACCTCTAAAATCTTTGGAACGGTCCTGACTGCATGTCCTTTGCCAAGAGGCTCTACAACTTTACTGGCAATGGTGACATTGACCCCATCCTTACCCGATCTACGCCAAGCTCCTTCAGGCCAAATGCCCGCCCCCGTATGACAATGCGACCACCGTCGAGATGGTCCCGGGGAGCTTGACGACGTTCGACGCCGAGTACTACAGCCTGGTAGGCAGCACGAGGCGGATTTTCCATTCTGACCTGGCATTGCTCCAGGACCAAGAAACTAGAACAACGGTGTACTCACTGTTGAGGTCAGGCAAACAAGATTTTTTGAATGAATTTGGGGTGTCCATGGTCAGAATGGGCAAGATTGGAGTTCTTACTGGCTATGCCGGGGAGAGACTGGAAGAATTGTGCTCTGGTTAATTTATAGGTTATGTTTTCTTTAAAAAGATTATTTTGATAAGTAATAATTTTGTCTTCCACTTGCTTGTTGTCTAGTTAGAAGCCAAATTTCATCAGAGAATAATTTCATAGGGAAGTTTGATCTAATCTAGTATTTGCTTGACAGTGACAGATATTGCAGTCTCGGTACGTGTTCATCGAAATCAAATGTCCAAGGTTGAGAATGAACTTAGACTGCCCTTTGAAAATAAAATTTTGAACTTCAGCCAAGTTTGTGATTTGTGATGTTGAGGGGATGCGCACCTATGCACCTATTGCCTTCTTTGACGAGTTTCATCGTTCTCCGGTGGTGGCGGCGGCCTGAGAGCCTTCCGGCCATCCGTGCGCCCTCGCACGGCATGGAGGCTACTACACGGACGGCGGCCAGCCGCCGTCGTGGCACCGAGCACGGGAGCAGCTGGCCGTGGCGCCGGCGCGCGCTCTGGGAAGGGGATGGGAAGGCACGACGGGACCGTACCCGACACTGAGGCCCGATAGCCGTCGCAAGTTCATAGGAGCCGTTCGATCAAGCTTCAACGGCGCGGATCGAGGAGGAAATAGCATCGAAGGATTCTTTTAGAAAAGCCCTTGCATTAGTTTCTGTTGTCATTTACAGCGCCAATCTGGATCGCGTTACTTTATATTACATGTCTCGGGGTGGGAATTCGGTTTTTTTTGTTTGATTGGCTCGGTTTTAAAATAATTTGGTTTTTGAAAATTAACAACTGAATTTTTCGAACCAAAAAAAAAACCGAACCGAATTAACTGAAATATTTCAGTTCGATTAATTCAGTTTTTCGGTTAACCAAAATATAAATAAACATTAGGTAAATTAGGTTTAGTCCTTCTCATATTGCAATATAAAGTTTGGATAAACCTACACAATATTCATAGATCATTACAATATAAGTATAATAGAATATATGAATATACCAAACATATGTATAAATGTATTAGAACGTGGGGTTTTTTTAGTGGCTTTAGGAAGAACACTATGAAAGTGGTATTATATATGGGCTATTCAGTTATTTCGGTTTTTGGAAGCAAAAAATTGAACCGAACACCGAAAACCGAATTATACCAAAACAAAAATTGAATCAAAAACCGAAAAAGCCAAAATAACAGTTAATTCGGTTTGGTTCCATAATTTGGTTTTAGTTTAAAACTGCCCACCCCTATACATGTCCACTACCCCACCGTGTCTCGACATGGGATGGGAAGGGGGAAGCAGCGGATGCTCACAGGTGGTGCAGCTCCAGGCACTAGCGGTTGGCGTTGAAATCGGCAGCACTATTGCTGGGAGTTGGGCTGTGTCAGCACGGTACAGATAGAACAGACCATATTGGGCCACAATTGGCCTGCCTTGTTGGCACGATTGGCCACCGGTTTGACCCAAGACATGCAAGGCTACATTTTGTGTTGGACTAGCACAAGAACAACACACCAACAAGGGAGCCATGTGCGACATCGACGACTGTGAATTGGTGGAGTGAGACAGTATCAGTGGAGATGGTGATGTGGGTTTGGAAGAGGGATGTGGCATTGGTAGTGATGAACTGGTGGAGTGAGATGGTGTCGGTGGAGACGGCGGTGCGCACATGGAAGAGGGACCCAACATCGATGGTGGCAAATGATGGAGTGAGACAGCATCGCGAGTGCTGGAGAGGGACGTGGCGTTAGACAAGTGGAGTGACCTGGCATTGATGGGGACTGTGGCGCGGGCGTTGAAGAGGGACGTGACATCGGCGACGGGGGACTGGAGGAGTGAGATGGCGTCTGTGGAGACATTGATGCGAGCGTGAGAGAATGAGTGGTGATGTCGAGGGTCTTAGTTGCAAGACCCGACGAGCAGTGGCGGGCGAAGATTCCATTCTTGGTGAGACAAAGAGGAGTGGGAGGAGGAAGAAGATGAAAAGGATAGATGGACTAGGCTTAAAGAGTAATGATGGGTTGATGACATGGACAAATCTTATAGCTGAAACATGCTTTTTTGTGTTGGGCTGATCGAAGCATGGCCAGAGCTACCATGTCATCTATCAAGCTTGATTTACAAGTTTAACATAACCCACTATACCGTACCATGCTAGTCCGCCCACTAGATTCTGTGCCAGACCGAGCCGGCCCTTTATGCGGAGAGCCCAATTCCAAGGTCTAGCGGCACCATGAGAGGACGCGGTGAGCAACTCGTCATTGACCTCTGCTCTGTTGGTGCAAGCGGGCCAGATAAATTTGAACAAATGCAGGATCAGCTTCAAGGCACACTGGATGTCGCTTTTCTTAAGACTTATTTGTCCCCACCAAATAGTGTGCACCGGATTACCAACAAATAGCCTCCCAAGTTATAACGAAGCCCCGTTGCCTGCATGCATGTGCATTCTTGAAGACAACCATGGACGCTCTCCAGACTTTGCAGGACTGCCGACCACTAGAATGAGGTGCCATGTGCAGTAGTAGCACGACACGCTAGCGAGATCTACTTAAAAGAAGAGGACTGCACACCGCACACGGCTTTGTTGCCGTTCCATTTCACTGTCGTTCAAATGGACATCACAAGTGCTATTCATAACGTGCCAAAGGCCGCGACTAACAACACGTATCGCTGAAGAGACATCAGTCCAATTAACCATTCGCAACCACCGGTTAGGCTATTTTCAGTGCATGGTAACATACCTATTTAATGTATATCACATAAGTATTTTTGATGATGTGGCAATAGAGTTAAGAGGGGAGAGAAGAAAGCTGTATCTTAAGGAAGATACCACTTGGGCACGAAATCATAGGCATTGAAACTTGAATCATCTAAGTGGCTCACAAGTCATACTCTCATACACATCTAGCATTTAATTATCTTGTGAAGACTAAGAAACAATCTATGGTACTATGCATTAGGATAGTTGTATCTTCTATAATAGCATATGACATAGCAGTTTTGGATATTGTGACAAGATACAATGCACTGTGAATAGTCTTAAGTTTCCAAAGGAATCAATGCGTCCTCTGAGCGTTTCATGCACATATACGTGTGCATCAGTACTAACAACAGTCACATGCACGTGACCAAATCAGGCTAAAAGGCATATGATATATGTGCAAACTATGCACCGATTAGGCTAATGCATGTGTATTAGACTCCTGTTTGTACTAGTTCGTAGTACACCTCTCCTCCAAATAAAACAAACCATATACAGGAGATTGCATCTGACAGGGGTATCCTGAAAAGTTTTTCTGACAAATAGGAAGAGCTCAGCAGGCATTTCTTTTTTCAACTAGGTACAAAAATGAATCGCACACACCGCTTCAATTGGCCGGCTCTTGGCTTAGACCGGCATGACTTGCACGCTCTCGACGAGCCTTTCCATCTTGACGAGATTGAGGAGGTCGTTTTTGCCATGCCAACTGAAAAGGCCCTAGGCCCTGACGGCTTCACAGGCCTTTTTTACAGGAAATGTTGGGAGATCATCAAAGTGGATCTCTTACAGGTTTTCCAGCAGGTGCATGACTTGAACGGCCGATTGTGGAGGCTCCTCAACTCGGCGAATATTGTGCTGCTACCTAAGAGGCAGGATGCTACGCAGATTGCGCACTACAGGCCCATCAGTCTCATCCATAGTACGGGAAAGATTTTTTCTAAGGTGCTAGCGTCCAGGTTGGCGCCTTTCCTTCAGAAGCTCGTGCCGCATTGTCAGAGTGCTTTTGTCAAGAAAAGGGCTATTCACGACAATTTCCTGTTCACCCGGAATTTGGCTGCTGAGCTACGCAAGAAGAGAATCCCCTCTTAATTCCTCAAGCTTGACATTGCAAAGGCTTTTGACTCGGTCAGCTGGGAGTTCCTTCTTGACTTGCTTGATCATCTCGGCTTCGGACCGCGTTGGAGGGAGTGGATTGCCATGGTCCTCGCTTCCTCTACCTCAAGGATTCTGCTCAATGGTATCCTGTGTCTCTGCTTCAAAGACAGAGAGGGTTGAGGCAGGGGATCCTTGTCCCCATGCTTTTCATTCTTGCAATGGATCCTCTCCAATGCTAATTGCTAGGGCAATGACAGTCCATTATCTCCCCATCCCAAGAAGATGGGCTTCAACAAGGGTATCCCTTTATGCATGATGTGGCCATTTTCATGAGACCAATAAGCGAGGAGCTCAAAGCAATCCAAGAGATTCTCGCTATTTTTGGAGGAGCCACAGTGTCTTCATACAAACATCCAAAAAGCGAGGTCTACCTAATCGATGTGACGAATTGACATGACGACAATTATGCAAGACTTCCGCCAGATTGAGCTCTTTTCCGCGCAAGTACTTAGGCCTACCCTCCGACCTCGAGGCTCAAAGGTCGGATCTACAACCCCTCATCGACAAGGCGCCAAGTCGCCTCGCAGGTTGGAAAGGGAGGTTGTTGTCCAGGGCAGGTCGATTGATTTTAATAAACTCGGTGCTCACCTCGCTGGCGGTCTACCACCTAACGGTTTTTCCTTTCGGTACCTGGGCCACCAGCAGTTTGGACAAGCTGTGTCGTAGTTTTTTATGGAAAGGCGACAACGAGTGCAGCGGGGGACATTGCTTGGTCAATTGGAAAAGGGTCTGTCGCCCAAAAAGTTTAGGAGGATTAGGCGTAAAAGACATTGATGATTTGGCCGCTCTTAGGTTATGTTGGCTTTGGTTTGCATCGAAGGGTCAATGCAAACCGTGGGTCGGATCCACGCCTCGCGTGACACCACGCATCGCGCTTTGTTCAATGCAGGTACCACCATTGCAATAGGTGACAGCGAAACTACAAACTTTTGGGAGGCCAAATGGCTCCAAGGACGGTCGTCGACGGACATTGCTCCGTCCTGTTACAGTTTAACCAGGAAGAGGTCGGGGACGGTAAAAGAGTTGTTATCGCAATCCGCTTGGATTCGTCCTTTGCGTCGGATCACAAGCGCTACGCAGCTGCACGAGTTCTTTTCGCTATGGCTCGTTCTTCAACAGGTGCACTTGCAGCCTCTTGTCCAGGACTCCATCACTTGGAAGTGGTCATCAACAGGGGAATACTCCATAGGTTCGGCCTACAAGGCGCAGTTCGTCGGATCCACAGCTCAGCTCCCATTCAAGATGATTTGGCAGGCTGCGACGGAAGGAAAATGCAGGTTTTTTGCGTGGCTTTTTGTTCAGACAGATTCTCGATCACGACAAAGCTCGCGAGAAGGGGGTGGCCACATTTTACCACTTGCGTTCTTTGCGGAACAGAGCCGGAAACTTCCAACCATATGTTGTTGCTTTGTCCTTTTGCCGGACAGGTGTGGCGGGAGGTTCTGAGTCGGGTCCAGCAGTTTGGTCGCCATGAGCGCCGCCGGTCGGGCTTGGACAACGCCACCGGTGGATCGACATTTGACGCCTCGCTTCCGATGCAGCCGGAAGAATTTCGACGGGGCGGTCGTTTATAGCCTCTGGAATATTTGGAAGGAGAGAAACAACAGGATTTTTAGTAACTCCTACAGCACGGTGCGACAGGTGGCCGACGCTGTCGCTCTAGACATGCACAACCGCCAGTTGGCTCTCGGGATGGCTTAGTCTTTTTCCTCAGTTTGCCTTTGGTGGGCCTAATTTGTTCTGCCGGGTCCCGTATGGGGTTTGTAACTCGGGCTGTCTCCCTCTCCCTCATCTCTTTTCTGTTTTGTCCCACAATTGTCCCTGCCCCCCCCCCCCTCTTTTCTCTCATTGAACTTTGATGTGTCTTTTATCCTATCTTAATGCATTTGGCAGAGCTCCTGCCTTTTTTTCAAAAAAAAATAAAAATAAAACAAACAGATGAAATATGAGTATATACCCAAAATATATACTACTAACTTTATTTTGAAAATCTTCGACGTGCTCGCCGTAGCGGGGTGAGGTGACGGCGGCAAGAACAAGAATGGCAAGTATACATGAAGCGAAGAGGATGATTTCCTGGGAGATCTACACAGCAGAGTCTATATCAGCTTGCAGAATCGTATATATATAACTGAGGTCGAAGATGAACATTTGCTGCATTGTGATTTGTTCCTGTGCTTATGACTTCGACTCGAACTAATCATGAATGATTCTGACGGCAGAGCAACGATATGTATGCCTGTCAGCTTGTAATGGTACTGACTGCTGAGAAAGGACAAGCAATTTTTGGTCAAATTAGCTTGTCATGTGTCGGAGTGTGCTTTAGTATATACCTGTTGCATCGAAAAATGTGACGAATGATTGATTAGCGTAAATACACGAAAACACCAGGTTCAAAGGGTTCAAGGTGTACCAGCCGATTTGATTCTGCAATCAGTAAGATAGATGAAAAATATACATAAAGCCGATCTAACATGACAATTTGCAAAGATCTAAACAGCTATAAAAAGCCGATGAAATCGAAGATAACGATAAGTCTAAACAACCAAGTAGAGCTGATTAGATGTTTGATAAAGGTTGACCTTTCCGAAAAAGACGATGCGCAACAAGATCGGAGAAAACTAAATCCGGTTGGCGTAATCGAGGATAAACATCAATTGGCGATGCACAACTTTATTGATCAAAATCGGATTACAAAGTTACTCTTAGTTAACAAAAAAGTAAATAAAAAGTAGATACGAGTTCTTTGATTGATTGGGGTTGTTTTTTTTTCTCGTTTTTGACCATCTTTTATGGTGCTTGGCCGATCGTATCCCTTTCCGATACATTATCGATCATGATCCGTATCGGCTTTTATACCGATAAATCCTTTTTTTTGAACTAATATCGGTTATAATTCTATTTTTAAGTTTAACTTTTCTTTTATTACCCGATATCAGCCAAAAGCATCCTTTTATCCTTAGCCCTACAAATTGGCCATGCCTTACCAAATTCTAGTGCAAACAGTACCAATGTATGACTAGTTTTGTTCTTCCTTCATCTCATCGACCTAATCCTCTAGTGTAATAGGCCATTTTACGACATCTTCTGTCAAAGAAATACAGTCCAATTGCGCAGCAAGCCTCTGAGATTAGTTTTCATTTTGCCAATGTTCCAAGTTGCATAGTTGCATGGCATTTCGCAGAACATATGAGGAGACCTTGCTCAAATTGGAGATTGCCATATGTTTCCGTGCATACCTAGACCTCTTATCTCTTCTAAATTTTTCCTATTAAAATTAGTACCTTACCAGAGATAATGTGAAATTCCTCTCTGACCTTTTATTTATTTTTCTGAGAACATATCCTTTGAGATTATAAAAAGCTCAATATGACATATAAATAAGAATTTCATGATGCATTTGTCGAAAATATTATATACTTCGGAGCGCCCATAATCCTCATTTTGCAAGTGTTTTTGGGAAGAATGCAGTAATACAAAATGTGGTGATGAGTGTTTAGACTTTGATAAATAAGTCGGACATTAATGATTACTCTTGCAGTAAAGATGCCTGATTAAATTAGGCAATGTTCTTTCCTAAAGCACAATAAGGATCGACTGTTTGAGTCATGATCTTCGAAAACATCTGCAGAATTCGATTCCCCTTTTACCCTGATTCAACCGAAAAACGGTCTCAATGTCTTGCGAAATCTTAGGGTGCGTTTGGTTGGGTGTACGAGGGTGAACCGAACCGTCCTGTACAGGATTTGGTTCTGTCTCTGCGTTTGGTTGGCTGAATAGAATCATTTGGTATAGGATAAGATGGTACAGATTCTTGAAATATTCCAAAAAAATGCTGCACCATTCCGTATGGGCAATTTGGCCGAACCAATCGGTCCAGGACAAAATCATTCACTCGCACCATCCCTCAAACCAATATCATCCCTTAATCCAATCTCATCTCTTCAACCAAACATCATCTCGTACCATCCTGTATCATTTCATCCAAGCAACCAAACAAAATCTTGTATCATTCCAGTCAGACAATCAAACAACTTCTCTGTACCATCTCATCCAAGATCATCCTATCCATCTTGTACCATCATATCCTATTCATTCTCATACACTGATACACCTAATCAAACGCACCCTTACAGCCTAGAAAAAAAAATGATACCAGTATGACCACTATAGTAAGGTTCGGTGGTTTGTAACGAATCCTACGGATGGTTTTGCGGTCTGTAGCATTTGCCTTTGCTTTTGCCCAAGGGCAAAGTTTCCGCAATTGTTCCTCAGATATCTGGAAGAACCTTAAGCAAAGAACCTAAGAATAAACTAGCCAAAACATCGGAACCTCATAATACCACTGCCCTTTACACCCAAAACTTCCTTTACAGCATACATCATATATACATGTACAGAGAACTGACGCGGAGAAAGATACTGAAAAAGGAAAAATGTCCAGAAAGCGAGAAAACAAAAGAAAGGAAAAGGGAGAAAAAGAGGAAGAAAAGACTTAGGAAGGATCACCAATCAGGGTAAAGAGAATTTGCTCTTTGAGTCTGCAACACGTTCTGCTTCACTTTCCAGCAGAGTCCTGGCTACTCTCAAGTAGCTAACCAGGAAATCATGCAATGCGCCCCTCTTAAGTATGGCGTGTTACCATCTCATCTTTGCACAAGGCAAGAATATTATTGCCTTCCAAACCCTCCTTATACACCCTGACATGCACGTTGCATGCACCTATAAAACGTCACACGTAATGCAGTACACATGATATCCAAACCAACAGCGCTCGACACGAATATTGAAACACTGTACAACAACAACAACAAGCGCAGCCATCGTCAGCCATGCCGCGCCTTCCGATGTACGGCAATCGGCAGAACCCGGCAGTCCGGTGCGCGAACTTCCTCTGCTCGGTGCTGCTCACTCTCATCCTCGTCGGCGGCATCATCCTCTTCGTGCTCTGGCTCAGCCTTCGGCCGCACCGGCCAAAGTTCTTCCTCAACGACTTCTCCATCCCAAACATCAATCGCCAGTCCGGCCCGGCCAACCTGCCGGTGAAATTGACGGTCACCGAGCACAACCCCAACCAGAAGATCGGCATCTACTACGAGGCCATCTACGGGACGGTGTACTACGACGACCAGCTCGTCGCGTCCGGGCCGGTCATGTACCCGTTCTACCAGGAACCCAAGGGCGACACGCCGGTGCAGGGCGAGCTCACCGCGGCTGGGCCCACGCCGAGCAATCCGTCGTGGCAGCGGTTCTCCGCCGACGTGGCGGCGGGCAGCGTCGGGATGCGGCTGAGGCTCAACTCGACGGTGAAGTTCCAGGTGAGGCTGTGGGACACCAGGCAGCACCACATGAATGTGGACTGCGAGTTCAAGCTGCGTGGGGATGGAACGCTCCAGCAGGAGGACAGGAATAAGCAGTGTGCGCTCTTCTTCTAGTGGATCATCAATCACCTTAATTTTCTCACTGATTTTTTTCCCTTTCCAACACATCGATTGTTATATGTTTAATTTCTAATATTTCGATTTGGGGTGGTATCGCTGATTCTTTTTTCCTTTTGTTGACATATAAATTGGTGACTACTGTATATTTCACTAAAGTTTGTGATCATTGTAAAATAAATGTATGCATATAAAGAAATATTTAACAATTGAAACAGCACTGAATTGTAGTTCCAAAGGTCTAACGTGTAGAAAGAAGCCGTCCATATATATATATATATATATATATACATACATACACACACACACACATATATATATATATATATATATATATATATATATATATATATATATATATATAGGAAAATATCTTTACTCCGGAGTAATTACTCCCACCTCTGAAATACCACCTAAATGAATTTGAAATACTCCTTTATCACTTTGGGTACACTCATACACTAATTATAAGATACTCCAATGTGAGCCGATGAAAAAATTGCAAGGAAATCCATGATTTTTAGCTTATTTTGCAAATACCTTCATATACGTGCATAAAAGGAGTATGTCCAAAAAATACACATGCCACCTTTGAAAAATGTACATACCACCAAGATGATCTTATATACTCAGATACTACGCCAGACATACCCTCCACGCATGAGATACCCCATATGCTAGAGATACGACATAGGGAGTAATTACTCCCGGGAGTAGAAAAGAGGCTTCCTATATATATATATATATATATGCAAGTAAATATTTAATGAAAAGTATGAATATGACAACTCAAAGGCACATGGTAACTCAAAAGTTGTATGCGTGCAGTATATAGAAAAAGAATCGGCCGTGCAGTATTTGGAAATAGAATCGGCTGATTGAGATAAGAGTCTGATACGCTGCAGATCACGCATGCATGCATATCCAACTAAATTAAAACTTTCTCCGCTTAAGCCAATGTATAGAAGATCAAGACAATGACGGTTTAGGTGGGTATGCGAGAGGAGGAACGGACCACCGCCACCAACTCGTAATTAGAAGTAGTATATATATATATATATATATATATATATATATATATATATATATATATATATATATATATATATATATATAGGAAAATGGTTCTATACTCCCGAGTACGATTCCCACCTCTAGTATACCGCTTAAACGATGTTGTTATACCTCTTTATCCTTTTGAGTATACTCTAATATTAATTATAAGATACTCTAAAGTGAGTTCCATGGAAAATTTCATTAAAGTCCACCCTTTATAACAATATTTGTTTATATATTCCTTTTACATATAGAAAAGGGTATGTAGTAAAAAAATAAAGGAGTTCTCATGAAATTTTTTCAATTATATATACATTGGAGTATCTTAAAATTATTATTGAGTATACCAAAATGATAAAGGAGTATAAAGCGCTCATTTAAGTGGTATATTGAATGTGGGAGTATGTACTCCTAGGAGTACAGAAAAGACTTCCTATATATATATATATATGAAAAATATTTGTTACTCATGGGAGTAGTTACTTCCACCTCTGAAACACCACTAAACGAACTTGAAATACTCTTTTATCATTTTAGGTACACTCATACACTAATTATAATATACTCCAATGTGAACCACATGAAAAAATTTGTATGAGTCCACGATTTTTAGCATATTTTGCAAATACCTTTATATACGCATACAAAAGAAGTATGTCCAAAAATATGCATACCACCTCTGAAAAAATGTACATACCACCTAGATGATCTTATATACTCGTATACTACGCAGATAAGAGATACCCCATACGCTATAGATACAACATAGGAGTAAATACTCTCAGGAGTAGAAAAGAGGCATATATATACATATATACACACATATATATATATGTATATACACACACACACACACACACACACACACACACATATATATATATATATATATATATATATATATATATATATATATATATATATATATATATATATGAAAACTCAGTGTATTTGAAAAATTCTCAAAATTAATATCGTAGGGAGGTGAGTTTCTACATCTTGCAAAATTTGAAGATCAAACTTGATCGTATTTGAAAGATATAAAAGACAAATAGTGAAATAAATAGTTCTAAACAATGAAAAATCACTATTTATGCTGAATTTGTCCTTTTCATATCTTTTAAATGCGATTGAGTTTGGTCTTCAAATTTTTGTAGGATTGTAGAAGCTCACCTCCCCTACGTATGGTAATTTTTTGAGAATTTTTCAAAACATGTACACGTGAGTTTCACTTGCAGAAGGGTGGTTTTCACTGGATATATATATATACTAATATAAATTTGCAGTTGGTGGCAGCGGTCTGTTCTTCCTAGCCCCCCATATTTCCAATAATGTCCAGTCATTATAGCTAATTATTCTTTCCTAATTTACAACCAGCCATATCTCTCTAAATATGGCTGATTATTATAGCAAAATTCCTGATTATTGTTGGTAATTAATAGCCGGCTAATCATTCCTTTTGTACTCTATATATGCTGTACAGTTTTCACAGAATCAATCAAGGGAATTCATTCAAGATCTCCCATCCCATGCCGCGAGGCGCACGAGGCCGAGCGTCGCGGTCAATAGTAACTGCGACCAGAATGACAGCCAAAGCGCGATGCCCACCGGGTGCCGTGACCCTAGCGCCAGCTAGTTGGACGTGAACAAAGCGTATGACGCTTCGACGCGGTTGCCCGGCGACACCGGTAGGACGTCGGCGGTGAGAAAGTCATTGGCATACCCCTTGGAGATAAATGGGTTGATCCTGCTGAATGTCGCGAGAGAGGAACGACGCGGCAAGGCGACGGCATGACGGACGCCTCGGCGCCGTGTTTTCTCGTTCACCTTCATGGCTCCGCGTTATGGCGTGAAGCCAAATGGCTAGGTACGCCAGAGGCATGGAGACGAGTAGGCGAGTAAAGGCCAGAGGGTCATCTCGAAGAGTAGCAAACCGGCTTACACAATGACCACACCAAGCGAGAAGAGCGCAGTCGAGAGCGGTGACGATCGTGAAGACGCGAGGTGCAAAGACGGGTGGCGATAGTGGCCTCTTTCTTTCGAGGCGATGACCACACGGCCATAGCGTGCGCGACAAAGTGGGCGGCGAGGAAGGTGGACTCCACAACGCGCTATGGCGTGCTTGGCAGGAGGAAGAACGCGAGCGCGACAGCGTAGCGGCCAATGGTCCGGAATGGCGGTGGATTCGGCAGGAGCGCCTCGTGCTCAGGGGAAGCCCCCATGTCGCCCCTGCGAAGGCGGTGGATGACAAGGACGAGCGGGGCGCCGAGGAAGACGAGGTCGACAGCGACGAGGAGCGCGCGCTGCGGGCATAGAGAGAGAAAGAGGAACGCGAGTTGGTAATATAAATTGTAAAAAGAGATAAAAATGATTGATTGATTTTTAAGATTGGTAATATATATTGCTACGTACAATATATCTGGTTTTAATTCATACCGGAGAAGAAACCATAAAAACTTTTGTAATCGGGAGAAATAGATGTTTAATCTTGTAGCACAATTTTTTTATTGCTTGACCTTTATGTTTCATTACCAATTTTATTTTTCATAGCAACACACGGACATTGATCTAGTATATATATATATAGTCTACTTTTAGTCCCTTAACTTTTGTTGATGTTTAATTTTCGTTCTTCAAGTGCAATATCGAGTAAAATACGTCTCCCAACTCTCAATAACGTTTAATTTTGGTCCCTCATACCGGGAAACAACAATTTTGATCAGCATTGACTCACAAGGCACGTCATGTGGGATCCGGCCGGTTTGTAAATTGGCGAATTTGTCTTAGTTGGTACCCTAATAGGCAAATTTCTGCTAACGTGACAAACCAGTCAACAAAAATTCGTCTATTAGGATGCCATCTAAGATAAATTTGCCTATTTATAAAACCTATCGAATCCAGCATGATGTGCCACGTGGGTTAACATGGTCAAAACCATCGTTTCTCGACTTGAGGGGTCAAAATTAAGCGGTACTAGGAGATGGAAGACATGTTTTACACATTATTGCACTTGAGAGATGAAAATTAAACCGCACAAATAGTTGAGGGAACAAAGATATACCTTTTCCTATTTTCTTAGCCACCTGATTCATCTTTGTGCTAGAGTTTGCCACAATTATGGTTAAGAAATTCTTGACCACAAAATTACTGTAAAAATGGGAAGAAGTGGAATGCAAGCTCTCACTACGGATTCAACAGTATCACCAAAAGTGCGGCGTCGTCAACGGCAACTTGCCAAGGGACAGGCGCTCGGCGGCTGCGGCCGCTGCTGCCGCTGCCATTGTTTGAGATGAAGCAGAAGGGCATCGCCAAGCTCCTCGCGATCGATGTATGACGACACCGATGTTTGGGAGATCTCGCCGACGTTCGTGTTGACGAGCGTCAACGATCATACACGCCCTTCCAGGCATTGGTAGATTGCCATCACTAGTGACTAACAGAGATTTGGTGATTCGGACGAGTCTGTGATGCATGTTTTAATTTGCTGTTCGTAGGCACAAGCTTTCTGGGCAGCCATGAAAGATATTACAGGCATCAGTCAGGGTAAGAGATGTAGCTTTTGATCTGATGCAGTCAAGTCCACCGAAGCAATGCTCACTGTGGCCATCTCATATGACGTGGAGTCCTCCGGGTGAAGGGATTATATTGAAAATTAATGTTAATGGGGCATTCTACCGTGATGTTTTCAATGGTGCAACCGGCGTGATAGCTCGTAACGACGCCGGTGATTTAGTGGCGGCAAGATCACGGTGGTATCCTCACTTTCCAGTGTTTTGGCTCCAGAGGCTTTTGTTGCTCGCGACGGGGTGCGTCTCGCATTGGATTGGGAGGCCGATAAGGTGGCGATTGAATGTGATTGCTAAGACCTTCTTCACTTGTCGAAATCTAGTAAATTCCACAGATCAGAGTTTTCCTCCCTTCTTAACGAGGTTCAAGAGCTGCTGAGTAAGAGTTCTGTGTGTGTGTGTGTGTGTGTGTTTGTTATATTTATTATGTTAGCCGAACTGCTAATGAGGCTGGTCATTCGTGTGCTAAACGGGTAGTCAATTGTGCTTTGTGCACTTGACTAACCAAGTGCCTATGTTCATATGTAATTGTCTAACTCATGATTGTACTCTTACTCATAAGTAATGAAATATGAGCTCCTGATTAGCAAAAAAAGGGGTTAATTTTTCCTTAGGCATTAGCTGATGACCAACGGTGGATACTAGGAGGAACAGCACCCGTTACTTGCCCCTTCAACTTTAGAGGATCTGGTTCCATGATCACAAGCTGTTTTGATATTTAGGTTATTATTCAGAGTCTATAAAGTACCATAAGAATGATAAAGATTGATTGTCCGCATGAAGCAGAGGGTAAATATCAATACAGCATCTCCTGAGAGAGCACCATGCTTATGTGTCAACAACACTAACCAATCATAAAATATTAAAATCTATAGCCAAGCATACATGCAAATGCTCCCTTTCTTGAGAAGTACATCCTATTGAGTTTCACAAACTGCGAACAAACTTACAACACAAAACTGCAGTGGTCATTTCCATGTGACCCAGCCTCAAAGCCTGTTTGTTTTTGCTTTGAATTCTCTAAAAGCTAATTCTAGATTGTGGTCATAGAGAAGTTGATTCTCCAAAAGCTGAAATACAAAAGCATATATAAAGTGGATTGTGGATTCTAGTGTATATAGGTAGGCTAGATTCTAAGAGTCGAATTCTAGAGTCGACTGTTTGTTTTTTATTCTGCTTTTAGGGTTAGAATTCAGAATCAAAAGCAAAAACAAATAGGCCCTCAATTTAGGATGATTACGGGATTACAAGGCAGCTAAAGGGTTAAATCCTTCAACTCACCAATAGCACTAGAGTTGATTGACATCTATTTAGTTTTCCTCTAGTCTCATCAACACAGATTCAGCAAAGATGCGCTGCCTGAAAACTTGAAAAGCTTATTAGAAATTACATAAAGATAAAAATTGATAACTGGTTGCAGTTTAGTTGAGAGAGAGAGAGAGAGAGAGAGAGAGAGAGAGAGAGAGTTGACGCACTTCTCTTCAGTGTGTTTTGGGCTAGGGCGGTTGTGTTTCAGATAGCCATCCCATGGAACCTTCTTAAGACCAGCTCTAGCAGCTATCATGTCCCTTACTCTGTGCAAAGCATTTCATTAAGTGTGAGAAATTTTCTGACCCTTGGTATTTTTTTTCTTAAAAAAGTAATAGGATCCAAATTTATGTTACCTTTCAGCAAATTCAATTGCTGTCTCTCCTTCCTTCAGATACTGAGGCTCCAAGTACCAAACATCACACACAACGGCCCATGATGTCATAAGTCGAACCAAGTGCATTGTAAAAGATTGCCTGATAAACATTTCATGTGAAGTAATTTCGTGAAATGTAGAAGTGTGAGCAAGGTAAATTCATGTAGTTGTTTGTATTCCTCACCTCTTACTATTCCAGAAGGCATCAACAAATATTTTATTATATTTGATAGCTATTGGACATACAGCACAGCCAACCTCAAAAGCACCCTGAAAAATACAAACAGAGAAAGAATTCAAATCATGATTAGTATGTATGATCATGGTCAACAACAATAACTGTCTAAATATATGCCATGAAAAAGATGATTGATTTCCAGCATCTGCTATCATTTAACCACCTTGTGTATGATGACAGTATGATAGACAAGGAAAGTTCATATATTTGCTTTCCACCATGAAAACTCTGCTATTGTCTAATATACAGCTAAAAAAAGGATGATATATTGATACCATATGTATGCTTAGGGTAGACCTTTTTATTAGAATCTCACAAAGAATGGAATTTTGAAGTATCTCTTGAATAAACTTTCCATAATATAGCATATTTAAGTCATTTTTATGGTCATTTAAAAAGAAGCTAGGGTTTACTGCTTCACCTTTTTGAACATGACAGTGTACTGGTTATTAACACAAGTTCCTTCTGAGAAAACCAACAGAGGATTGTTGTCTGGATGTTGAACGTGATCTCGCATCCTGATAAAATAATTTTCTGAATAAAATGTAACTTTTTACCAGATAGGATTGCAATTGGGGAAAAAATCTTACTTCCTTGTGACTACTTCACGACCCCTAAGATCATTACGGTTAAACCAGATGCAACCCACACTTTCCAAGATAGTCTTCTGAATAAATCCTGCAAAAAGCGACAAAAAGGACAGATAAATCAACAATCTAGCAATTGAAGCTAACATAAAACTTGAAGAGAAGTTTCTCGAGAATGCGAAACTGACCAACCCATCCAGGATGCTTTTGCATAATGACAGCAAATGCTGTCATCTGTTCTAGAATAATGAAATCTATCATCGATGTATGGTTTGCAACAAATACCTGTTGAAATTAGAAGAGAGGTGCAAAGGAATTCATCATAAATATAATCAGAATTAAGTAAGACTTAAGCAATGATGTTTACATGTAAGAACGACATGGACCTACAGATTGGTTCTCCATAAATGTTTGCATATACATTGGAACTATAAATAATTTAAAGTGAAAAACTAATATAATAACATGGCACAGAGCATGCATATGTTCCATAATGAGAAGATCATGATGGAAAGGATATCTTATGCTAGATTTCTGAGGTGAAATTTCATTGGAACAAGGCTAAGGTCAATAACCATCATGTTTTGTAACTCAAAAGTGTGGGTGACTGCACCTCTCTAATGTTCTTACATGAGCACAAATCAGTCAGGCATGAGTTAACAGAACAAAAAAAAAGGTAACCTGATGAGGTCGTGTGCTTGGGCGCGGTCCATGATACTTACTTGATCACTCCAGTCCAAGAAGCAACAAAAGCACTGCACATCATTTCAACTAACTTTCTCTGCATAAAGTTGAAAACAAATGAATGTTAGAACCCAATAAGTTAAGAAGAACATCACATTGATGTGAACAAGAAACAGAGCAAAAACAAACAATTAAGGGACTAGAAAAAATTGTCGAAGGATATTTTTGTGTAGTCAAACCAAAACAAACAATGATTTGGTCAGAAGTAAAACATTAGCATCAATAAAAAAACAATGCAGAAAAAAGATATAGGGCCTAATGGACTAATGGTAGTAGGGCCAAACAGCTTGACCTATATGTCGGCTTATGCCCCTCCAGAGAATCTAAAACCAATATCTGTGACTTATGTTGAATATGGGTACATGTGAGGAATTTTTTTTTAAATAATACATTTTTTATTCAAATTGCAAAAATATACCTTGATCTAAAAAAATTTGCAAAACTTATACCTCTATCGACATATGGTTGGGCGACATAGCGCAAAACGCAGAAAAAGCTGAATCAGCGCTGATGTGACCTCTCTATCGTCAAATAAAAGGGTGACAGGCCTTTGCCGCCAAACCATTTGGTGACAGGAACTTGTCGCCATTTCAATTGGCGACAGTGAGCTCCTCACGCTAAACTTAACCGCTTCACGGTCTCTATCCAAACCAACAGTCGATTTTTGTAGCGGGAGGCTTCTGTCGCCATTTCATTTGACGACAGCCGATTATTTTTTTCATCTATGTGACGCCGACGTGGATATTTCTTGTCAGTTCAAATGGTGACACAACTTTTTGTCGCCATATCATATGGCGACATTTCCCTCTTATTGTTTCAAATGGCGACAGATGTATAGTTTTGCAATTTTTTTGAATCGAGGTGTATTTTTGCAATTTAAATAAAAAATCTATTATTTAAAAAAAATTCTACATGTGAGTGCATGAGAAGGGTTCATTCTAAAATGATTTTAAAGATCATCTAATAAGCTAACTTACTAGGCTTATAAGATATAACCACAATAACATGACTTAAAGGATAAGCATAAGCCAGGACCACATAGATTGCTTGTAGGTGCTTTTCATAGTGCAGATAGTTATTTTAAAGACGTTGTTGGAAAAAGGATGATCTGATGGATTACTAATCGTAACTAAACTTAAGTATAATACCAGGGAAAGGGAAACGCTGTCAATCACTAAAATTCAGCATCAAGATACATAATCATTCGAAGCTGTTAAGGAGCTTTGCAATAGCATGTTATTAATTCAAGATCATCCCATTTTTCAGATTGGAGGCACACACAGACATGCACTGATGTGCTACATTCACCCACCCAACAATACCTATACTCTGTACAAACCACAAGAACTATGGGCATGCATTCCCATTCACTGCCACATGGACATGCGCACGAGGGTTGTCATAAGCATCGCCTAGTTAACGCCAAGTTGATGCCAAGGTGCCCTGTTGGCTGGAGGCAGACGCTGAGGTTGATCGTAGGCCGTAGGACTTTAGGCAAGCACCTATGAAAGCTAGGCAGCGCCATGGTCGGTTAGGTGTCATAAACCGTCTCTAGCGGGTGCTTGAAGGGAAAAAACCCTTGAAGGGTAGGGTTTCACATGAGGGGAGATAAAACAGATCTGGGGGCCAAGGCTTGCTGGGAATGAACCACACCACCCCTCTCTAGTTCACTTCCACCATTGCCGCCGCCCCTCTCTGGCTAACTTCTGTCACCGTCGTTGCTGTAAAAAAAAGCTCACTGCCTTCCTAAAGCTTGTCACCTTTAGTCCCGACCGTCTTGGGCTCTTGGTCGCCTTCCACTCCCCACCGCCACCACCACCATTGAGGTCACCTTAGCTCAGGCCAGTCTCTTTCTCCCTCCTTTCTTCTTCTCTCTTTGCTTTGATTTGCACTTTGCTTCTTCTTGTGATTCTCTGCATTTTTCTATGATTTTATCTGGTTCTTGCTTAGATTTGGTCTGCTCGTGCACTCCCTCCTGCACTGCTTTTTGCTCTTTGCTTTCATGCTCTACTCTGCTCTTGCACTGCTTCTTGCTCGTTGCTTTCATGCTCTGCTTGCTCTTTGCTCTCTACTCTGCTTCTTTGCTCACTGCTTCTTGCTCTCTTCTTTTGCTCTCTACTTGTGGTGCTTATGGCTTGTGTGCTTACAGATGTTGGACGAGTCGCAGAGGGTGGTGACACTTATGATCCATCCGAGGATCTGAAGAGGAAGGCCAAGGCAAAGGACTTGGCTGGAAATATGCATTTTGGCCAACTGAAAACAAGGATCTGGTGGAGTGTGCCCTTTGTGGGAAACTAGTGCACTCAAGCATCAAGAGGTTAAAGCAACATCTCATTGGGGGTTTTGGAGATAGTGTAAAGTGCCCCAATACCACTATTGAGATTATGAGAGAAATGCAAGACTGGATGTTAAGTGCCCCAATCCAAGAAGTACAGCCGCCATAGCAGCAAGAAGCAACATCAACCAGGTCCTCTCATCCATCTGCATCTTCAAGTCCAGCTACAAGTTTCACATCTCCAACTACAAATTTAACTCCAAGTTACAGGGCAGCCTCCAAAAGGAAGGCTGCAGCTGCTGCCTTGTCCAAGAAGCCAGCACCGCCAAAGCACATTGAAATACCTGCAATTCTATTGAAGCCTCCTGATGAAGTAGTAAGGCTAAGACATACCCTAGGGGTTAACCAACTCAGAATGTATAGGAGTGGAAAGAGCAAGTAGGAAAGACATACATTTGTGCTCAGAGCCTCAGACAGAAATATAATTTGCATGTTCCCATCATAGGGTAAATAGAACATAAAAAGTGCAGCACAGGTGAATTCCTCAGCCCTCACATTGGAGCAAAAGACTCCCTTCTGTTGTAGAAGGTTCACAGCTTCACTTATTGCGCAAGGGACACCAAAAGCGGTTGGCAGCCGAGGGCGGCCGAACGCAGTCGGCAAACGGAAGCATCAGCAGCGGGGCAAGCTTCGGCGGTGCAGGGAGGTGTCGGCCCTAGCAACAGACGGGAAGAGGATGGGGTGGCGGCATGTGGACGCCCTAGCAACGTCTAAGCAGAGGACGGCGGCGATGCGCGAACGGGTGGGCGGCCGACCAAAGGCGACAAGAAGAGCCGCAAAGAGAGGAAAAAGGCACAAGTGTAATGCTGGCAAACAAAACCCTAACCCTAACCTTGCTCTGATACCATATTAGGAATAGCACTTGTATTGAATATGAGGCCAATGGGCCAGTATATATACATACATATGAGGGTACAAAAGAAAAGTCTGTATAAGACAAGATCTATACAAGGAAATCTAGGATACTAGCAATCTATATACAAGACAAATAGGATACTGTCTAACATTGTGACTAGCTCTCATCCTCCTGCCCACCTACCGTGGTCTCCTCTCCATCAGGCACCGTCGTTCGCTCGCCTCTTCTTTAAACTCGTCGCTTATCTAGCCCCTTGTACCTCTTTTTTTTTGCAAATCTAGCTCCCCCTCCCATGCATGCATTTGCAAATATGGCCCCCTCCCTTGCCGCACTCGGGGAGTGCGGCAAGTGGCCGGCACCACAGCAGGGAGGGCAGAGTACGGGAGCGAGCGAGAGCGTGTGGGGCTCGCTGTCTTGCCTGGGTAGCGTGGAAGCCATCCTGCCACAGTAGCACACACTGCTCCCGCAGTTGGCCGAGCTCCTAGGGCCCTGGCCACCTTCCACGCTCCCTAAGCACGGCAGGGGGCATGTATCGTCTTCTGCGAGAGAAGGGGACCAAATTTGCAAATGCATGACCCAGAGAGGGGGGGCATATTTGCACAAAAAAAGGAGGAACTAGGGGCTATATAAGCGATGATTTCCTCTTCTTTGTGCCTCCTCACCATCACTTCATGCTCTACTCCCTACCTCACCGCCGATGTCGCTCCTTCCGCCGAGGCCGCCATATCTGAGTAGTATTGAGGTGGATCTAGTCGCTATGCGCTCACTCACACCTCGCCTCCTCTCCACACTCGCACTCCCTGCCGCTGCTCCGTCTATGGTCCCAATCACTAGGCTAGCACGCACCATGGCGGCAAGAACAGGGAGTAGGGGTTTGATGGTCAATGAGCACGCGGCACGATGGGGTGGTTATTGATGTTGGGGATCTAAAATGGCTTGTGGGTGGGCCAGCAGTGGAGGCGTTGGAGTAGAGTAAGGCGGCGGTGGCAAAGATGTTGCGGGCTTCCTATTGGCTACTCCTCCCATCCAACAAGCCGCCGTCGTCCGCTCACTTCCTCGCCCCTCATCCTCTTAACTACGATGACATGTACTCAATGGCACGCGTAGGCTGTGTGCTTCAACTAATGCATGCAGCGGCGGTGCAACGCTTGGAGTTTCCTATGGTGGAACGGCTATAGACCTGTGAAATTCTCATGGTCGATGCTGAAGGAGTTCAAAAATTCACCAAATTTTCAACACAGGTGGTAGCACTACAATGAATATTGGGTTTCTGTAACACTACAGCATTCAGAAAGTCATTTCCAAATGAGTGGGATACAAGTCACATGGTAAGGATTCTTAGCTTATTCAATCAATCTAATTGTAGATGTCTTTCAACTTTCTGCTTGAACAATTGCATTTTGTGAGAATGGTCATACCAAATTCTTGGGAGGTGCTAATTAGTGCAGCACTGCTTTTCTGGTTGTTAGCTGAAAGTAGGAGAGGAACTGATATATGATATTGAAGATCCAATTTAGATGCAAATTCACTTCTTTCAAATATGCAGAAGAACAACCAGTGCTTATAGTCACAAATGCCAGCTTCATGTACTAGAATAGATGAAAAGCGAATAGGCGCCATTTCCTTTTCATCACGGTCATCTAAATTTTGTTGACTAATATGTATATTGGCAGTGAAAGGACAAGTTAGCTAGGTTCAGAATCTTGTAGATTCTACACACATTACTCACTCTCTTTCTGGTGGTTAATGGGCTAATGGCTTATAATTCATTACCGAGCACACAACCAATCTAGATAACCTCTATCTGTGACCTTTGCATGTTGTCAGAATGCATATTTCATGTGCTGCTCCATGCGGTTGAATCATTCTCCATTCTCTTGGCTATAGTGTTTTGAGAATGATAAGAAGGGCTTTCGATTCTACATGTTAGGATTTGCAGCCCTTCCAGATTCAATAGGATTAGTTCTTATTTCACTAAGAGATACGATAAGGGATCATTGAAAGTATTTCAAATAATTTAGTACTGATTGGTAACTAAGCATCGACCACCAAAATATTTGGTTTTTATTCCACTGTCACATTTCAGTGATCATTTGTAGAATGAATTTGATTACATATGTTTATATTGCTTTCTAGAACCAAAACCTATTTGCCTTGCTCGCCGAAGACACGATAGCACTTACGCTATGAGTTTTGTATGATTGGTTAACATGCTAGCACCTAGAATTTTTCTATCAGATATTGCCTTTGCCGATTTTTTTGCTTTTGTGTGATGCTTGCTTTATTCCTTTCCTACCAGCAGTGCAGCATCATCATGAGATCCTATGTGAGTCATTATACATGCTTATGTGAGTTTTCCTCATAGATATATTGTCAAATCGCCTCCAACACAGACGATGTGGTTCACATTACCGAGATATATTGTCAAATCGCCTCCAACATAGACGATGTGGTTTACATTACAGTGATAATGAGTTCTTCCATTTGTTTCTTGGATATTCTCTCCATTGCACAATAGGGGCGCGAAATGCGCGCCAAATGGTCTAGTATACATTGAAATATGCACACATCTACAACCAGAAGCTGACATAGATGCATGGAGATAAAATAGCTCACCTCTATTTTACTTCTCAGCATATTTTGCCCTTTCAATAGGAAATGCACGGGAAAAAATGCAGCAAAAAATGTTATCCATCCTATTGCAAGTGTTAAGAACCTGATACATAATTGAGTTATCAGATTACAATGATTCAATGTTTGACAAAAGAAAACAATGAAGGCAGGATAAGCACTGGAGAAAATAACTTTCAACACTAATATGCACACAGAAGTATAGAAAGACCCACGTTTCTCTGCAAATTTTTTACATAAATTAAATTAAAATTCCCAGTAAAAAGCTTGTAAGTATTTATATTGATATTTTGTAAAAAGAGTGTTGGAGAAGAGAAGTCAGAGGCAACACAGAAAAAGTTACAGTCATCAAAAGAAAAAATGTGATTACATTTATAGACACAAGAAGGCAATAATTAATAAATCAATGGGATTGTTTCCGCAAAAAAAATAAAAATAAAGAAACTAATGGGATTGTGATGGACCCAAAAAAAATCGTAGCAGGGTTAAAAAAAAAATCCTCTCTTTGCTTAAAAAAAAGTGCTGTACCCTCTTTTGGCAAAGCATTTAAGCACTTCCCAATCCACGTTGACAACAAATCAACAAGGCAGAATAAAAAAAGAAAAGGAGGGTTCACATAGTCTAACATATCAAATCAATGAGGAAGAATAATAAAAACACTTCATATAAGAATCGTTCAAGTACCTCAGTGGAAAGAGTATTACATATCTTATTACAACTCCCAAGCACCATAATGGGAACAAATAAATGTTCCAATTCCATGGTTCTGGAAAATTTGACTTAAAGCAACGTGTGAATGAATCCTGCATAAGTGTAAACAAAAGCAATAAAATAATTAGACATCACCAAACAAATAAAGAATAATAATAATGATGATAATTGCCCTGTTTATACCATACCAAAACGAAAATCACATATACACAGTGATCCACAATATACGAAATAAAGATACGGCATATGTTAAGTCATGAAGACAACATCTTCGCACACTCAAATTATGTGCACCTCAAATATCAGGTAATTTGCATTCCAACCATTTCCTGGCTATGGACATATACATACACAAAAGATCTCAAGTTTATATCAACATGGAACAGGAAAAAGACCACAAAGACATTTTCATGTTCCATTTACACCTTAACTAAGGGAGATTTACCCGCAGAGCCTAGTTGACAATATTGACGAGAACTAAGCCTTTTGAGTTAGTTAATTCATGTGACAATATAAATTACCATTAAATGTTTAAAAGTGTCATGAGCACAAACAAAATTTTCAACAACTGACTGGCTCTTGACGGTTCCTCCAACATTAATCTATAATGCACAGTCAAGAAATCTAGTTAACACTCAACCAAGCATGACTAGCTCCAGACTTCTAGCAGGAGATACGTTAGCCCTTTCAATAGGGTGGGTGGCATGATTGTAATATACCGGAATCCTACACAATTTTCGAGACCCAAAAAAGGACTAAAACAAAACCACACAAAATTTAATAATATAAGGCGTGCATTCATTTTCTACCAAATAATTATTGCTATTATCAACAGAAAAGGCAAAAGAGGCTCGTTTTCTCCTTTTGCTAAACCTTGCATATCATAAGCCTAGAAACGTCTTCTGAGCTCTTACATCTTCACTATAAGAGCATCAACTAACCCTAAAATATGCACGAAAAACAGAAGATCAAAGATGCGCTGACCCACTCACATCGACGATGGCGCCCGCCGCCTCGGTGAGCACCGGCGAGATGTCCAGCAGATCGCGCCTGCACAAGCGCAGAAGAGGGCACCAAACGCCTCAAAAATCCCACTAGATTCGAAATTAAGCCGAACTAGGGCTAAGAAATCAAGGCAAAAAAAGATGCAGAGACTGGGGGCTAGGGCGTTTACAGGTGGAGATTCGTGGGGGATTCCTGCGGGAGCGAGTCCGAGGGGAGGTAATCCTCCAGGTTCGAGCGGTCCAGCTCCATATCCGCCGCCACCGACGAGGACGCCATCGCCTGCCGCCGGTGAGACGACGACGACGACAATACCGCCGCCCGCCGAGGAAAGCTTCGCGATGGGGCGACAGTCAGATGGATGTGCGTAAGTGCGTAACGTCCAGCGCCGAATGAACAAAACGGCTCATAAACGAGTGGGCCTCACCTTCCCCTCACCGAACAGGTTATGGCATAACCAACTGACAGGTGGGGTCGGTCCGGAACATGGGCCCAAAGTACAGGTTTTGTTTGGACCGGAGCAATTGATCGACGGGCCCGTTTCGTCCAGGCGGCCCAAGTATGTTCCATAAAGCGAGTCATGCTTCTCGCATGGGATAATCGGGGAGCAACCCTCCTGGTGCCACTACGCCTGTAAAAAGCTGCCAGACTTTAAGTACGCCTACTTGTTATGCAACTGACTCATGGGGCATAACGCATTGACCGCAGGGCACGCTTCGTGGTTGTCCAAAGATAAGCCCAACACACACCTCCCCGCACCATATAGTGGAGTGCGAGCCAAAACAGCAGCAGGGCGTCCTTAGATGTCTCCGCTTAACGGCCAACGCACTGAGGTGCACGAGGGTTCCTCCTCCGGGAAGAAGAAGGACAAGGGGAAGCGAGGTCGAGGTCCGCAAAGACTAACAAATCTTTGACGCTAAGCAGCAGACCATCCGGAACCCGTGGTATTAACATAGGGACGCCGGAATCGGGATGACATGCCCATATGGAAGGGCGAAATCCACATAAACAAAACCAAAATTTAAGTCTTATACACCCGAGACGATGGCATAGGCCACCCAATGGGCGCATACCATGCATCATGAACCCCATGGAGTTCTTTTCATAGTAGGGATTGAGAAGTGTCCGAGGACAGTCGCAATATTAGAACGGTCGTAATATGCGTAAAATGTCTTGCATCGTTCTCCGTCAGACTCGATAAAGTGAACGATCATTTGTTCCACCATGACGAATAAAGGCTTTCGTAGTTAGTTCGTCAAGCAAATTTGTTATCATTGTAATGCCCTTGTAATATAATCTAATCTATTGCTTATCTTATCATCCTAACTTTGGTGTATGTGCCCTTATATATGTATTGTCTGAATTTTAAAAATTCCTAAGATCTTAAAATCATTACAAATTTTTTATGGTAATATCACTCGATTTATCGAGAACCACCATAAAAGTTTCAAATTTTTTCGACGTCAGAGATGTTTCCATGGTTTCGTGGTCACAGCGCCTTTTCCGATTTCAGAATAAAATGCCGTGGCAACGCGTCGCCCATCTCGCCTATACGTAGTGGTAGCCCGCATTAGCGAGGGCCGCCCCGTGCTCCGTGGCTAGTCGATTGGCTACCAGGGATGACAGTTTTAGAAATTTTTTATTTAATATTTATTTTAAATCTTTTTTCAGAAGTAAGCGGCACGGCAAAAATTTTCACCACGGGCAAATCTACCGCCATAAAGCGAGGTGCCCCAGCCACCGTGGATGACGAATTTTTTATTTAATATTTATTTTAAATCGCTTCTACTCGAAGCGATAGCTGCCCTTACAGCTAATGGCACAATTTCAAATGTAAAGCGGGCCGGCCGAAAAATTAAAATAAATACTGCCGTTAGCCTAGCCTCGGGCGATCGGGTACTGTAGCAATTTTTTTTTTGCAATTTTTGTTGTAAATTATTTGTACAATAATTGTTGTATTGAACCGGGAAGAATTACCAAATAAAAAAACTTCTTGTTGTATTGAATCGGAAAAATTATTTTCCTTTGTTAGTGATACACATCCCACTTAGGGATTTTCGTAGACTCGTATGGTCCGCCGAATATGGTCGAAAAAATACGATAAAAATCACGGGCGACTTACGCAACGCGGGCTACCACTTACGTACGGGCAAGATGGCCAGACGTTGCCCCGGCATGAAGTTACGAAAATCGGAAAAGGCACTCGCGGCCACGAAACCACGGAAATCGTGGCCACTTAGGAGTTTTCGTAGCCCCGCAGGACAGGCCGAATACGGCCCAAAAAATACGGGAAAAATCAAGGGCAGCCTACGCAACGCGGGCTACCACTTACGTACAGGCGAGATGGCCAGACGTTGCCCCGACATGAAGTTGCGAAAATCGGAAAAGGCACTCGCGACCACAAAACCATGGAAATCGTGGCTTCTTAGGGGTTTTCGTAGCCCCGCGGGACAGGTCGGATACGGCCCAAAAAATACGAAAAAAATTAAGGGCGGCCTACGCAACGCGGGTTACCACTTACGTATGGGCGAGATAGCCAGACGTTGCCTCGGTAGGAAGTTGTGAAAATTGAAAAAGGCACTCGCGGCCATGAAACCACGTAAATCGTGAGCCACTTAGGGTTTTCGTAGTCTCATGGTGAGCCGGATATGGCCCAAAAATACGGAAAATCATATTAAATCTTGTTAAATGTTGTTTAACTTTAAAAATCGTTAACACGAACACCGTGACGTGATAATGTTGATGAGGTCGCGAGAGGAGTTTGCGTAAATGGGAATTTGAGCTCGAAATTTTTATGGATAATAAGGTAGGTCAATCTCTTTATTACGACTTCAAACGAGAGGAGCAGCACGAATAATGAAAGTAGTAAGAGCCTACATAGTGCATGAAGAACAATAAAACTAGAGGAGCATTACGAACAACGAACAACGAGACGTCTACTGAGTGCATCGATGCCACTTCCCCTTGTCCCATGCCTCCGGTGGGGCTTCTCTGGCACGACGTGCCCTCTCTCGTTTCCTTTCTTTCTCGGCCTCCTTCTCCTCCGCTTCCTTAATACGTGTCTTCTCACGTTCGGCGTCACGATCCTCTTGGAGCCGCCTCCTGAACTCCCGGTTCTAGAACTCTTCATCAAGGAGCCTTTGGTCCTCCGGGTCGATCTCCATGTCGTACCACTGCTTAAATTCACACAGTGGCGGAGGCGACTGCATGAAACAAAAATTAGGAAAGTTCCATGTAGAAATATTAGGAAACACGTATGATTATTACCATAAGGCGAAGCTTCCGGGCCTTCTCCGGCGGGTCGAATTCGTAGTTGCGGCACTTTCAATACCGCCTCTTCCAAGTTGGAAGCTCGTAGGAGTGGACAAGTCTGCAAGGATCTCCGCACAAACACATCAGTGCGACAACCCCAGTTGGTAGGAAGAAATCCTGGATGCAGGTCGCGCGGCAAGGTCGAAGAGCCTCCCTCTTCTTTTGCTTTGCCCTTTCCTTTGAACTTGCATGCCTCGGCATTTTGCCTTGATCCCCGACCTAACATGAACGGATATATCTTAGAGACTTCCTCACCTTGGTTGTTCCTCTTCTCTGTGCTTCTTAGAACACATCGCCCTTCTTATATAGGCCTTAGGGGCACTCGGAGAGCAAATCGGCACGTAAGCCTCCGTCCCAAAGATCGTGTCCCACGGTTTCTCAGGCCGAGTTGACAACGCACTGCAGCCTCAAAGCCTTTTCAGGGCGACTAGAAAATACACTGCAGCCTCAGAGTCTTTTTAGACCGAGTGGACAACACACTGCAGCCCACTATATTTGTATTTAATATTTGTTTCAAATTGTTTTTCGTATAATAAACGATAAAAAATAACCTGCTGTGAAAATGTCAGGAGGCACACTGCCCGAAGGTAAATATCGCCCTGAAATGGTACATCCGTTCCACGCCACTCTCCGGTGTCAAGCGATGTGTCTGTGCCTTCCGTGTCTTGTTGGCCATGTACGTAGAGACAACCGTCGAGTAGGACAGGCGATTGTCCGACATACATGCAGCGGAGGCTTTGTACCGCTCAACGAAATATCTTTGGGTGTCTAGTAACACGCCTCAACAATGCCCACCAATGGAAGGCATCTCGCGCTTTCATTACCCGCTTATAAATCTCCGCCAGTTGGTTGTCATTATTCCATAACGGAACCGCCCTCGCTATGCGAAGGACCATTTCTCCAACGGCTCGTGTCGATCCAAATCCGTGAAACTCTTTATGTTTGTCCCCGCCTCACGCCAATGTTTGGTGCGCTTGGTCGAGCGCGCCACAAGGATGTGGGGTCATCTCCTTGCTCGTGGTACACCATAGGGTTCCTCGATGAACTAGTGCCATCCCTTGGATTCAGTGATTGCTTCTGGGTTAGTTCATCCAACGTCCTCCACAACGAGTCGAACTTCCTCCGCTGGTTCTGTTTGCACAGCCGCTTGAACATGTTCATAAGCTCCTTGTTCCTGAACTGACGAAAAATTGGCACCCATGTGCCTCATGCACCACCTGCTCTTCAGGTCTGGCCACTTTACTGGTCCCACGATGTCGGACCCTTGTTGCATATTCACGATCACCCTCAGCAACTCTGCATGTCGGTCATGGATGACACATACATCGTATGTCTTGGACAATCGCCACCTTGACTCTTTCAAGAAATCAAGACTAGCTCTCCGTGTTTTCCTCCACGAAGGCCAATGCGACCAGAGAACTCCGGTTGTTGGCGTCCACCGCGATTGCAGTTAGAATCTGGCCCTTGTATTTCCCTATGAGGAATGTGCCGTCCATGCAAATGACCGGGCGACAGTGTCGGAAGGCATTTATGCATGCGCCGAGGGCGAAGAAGGCCCGCTGCAAGACCTACTTGTCCGCGCACGCACCATCTGCGGGAAACTCTGCAAGGTCGATGACCGTACCGGGATTCCTACTTAATATTGCTCTGAGCAAGTGTGGAATATTCTCGTAAAAAGACTCGTATGTCCCGAACCGTATTTGCAAAGCTGTTCTTTTTGCTCTCCATGCCTTTCCGTAGCTAATCTTGTACTGAAACCTCTCCTCCACAACTCTGATAATGGATCGAGGCTGCAGGTGCGGATTGTCCACGATCTGACCATAACACACATTTGCTACCCAAGTGGACGACAGATTGCGGTGTTCCTGCTCCGCTTCCTCCAGTTGGCAGTTATGCTCTGTCACTATCGAACATTTCCAGTAGTCCCTCCACTTCCCCTTGTATGCATGCACCCGCCATGGGCACGAGTCAACTACGCACTTCACATCGTAGTCTTTTTTGCTGGACTTCACTACCCTGAATTGCCGCCGAAGAGACATTGACCAATACTTCATCGCATCCATCACAGCCTCCTTGTCTTTATATATGGCCCCCTGCGCGACCTCGTTCTCATGATACTCCCATGCATCTCTGTTCCCTTCATTCATTGTTAGGTCTTCGAAATTATAATTAGTCCACGCACTGGAGACAGGCACCTCAGGAGTATTGTCCTCCTCGTCCGAGCGTTCGCCATCAGGGACTTCCTCATCCGCACGGTCCTCCTCCTCCATCAAGTCAACTATGTGCTCCACCTCCTCCCCCTCGTCGGCCACCCCCCACGCCTCCACGCCTCTGCCTCCTCGCCACCCAATCCCGCCTGCCACCGCCAACCTCGTGTTGCATTGCCCTCCTCTCTACCCCGTCCTCGTACTGTACCACTCTACCAAAGAAACATGAGCGGCCAGCCGCTCTACAACAGACCCAACATAGCTCTTCCATGCCGATGTCGCGTTAATAGAATCAGCTCTCCATAAAAAAGTCTTGCGACGGCTTACTCTCGCTCTAACCCGCAATTAACACTCGGGTATCCAAATTGAACATCCAAACATCCACTCCAACAAACCTCAGATGTCCTATCTCTCGGCCTAGATATGCCCCAGATGATCAAGAAAATGCCGACAAATCGACTCCATCCGGCCCTGTGCTATCTCCCCATCTCCATAGAATATTTGAAAATACAATTTCTCTGACATGTTGCCTACAACGTCGAACCGAAAAAATCATCATTTCTCCATCTAACCACATCATGCATTACTATATAAATGTTACATTATATTGTCAAAATTTTTTACTCTACTGATTTCTAACGGTGCCTGACATTTCTAAATTTTTTTACTCTAGCGTAGCACGGTGCCTGACGATATGTTGCTAGCCTACCATGTTTTTAAATATACTCTAAAATACAATGTATAAAAAGAATGGTGATCATACTAAGAAATCCAACTATAAATAAGTAATTCGACTACCCATTTTTTCATTACGGAATTACTACTATATACTATTCATTTGTCCTAATCTTAAAAACTGTATATATACATCATATATCGTACTTCCTTTAATTTCTACGTCGCAATTTTCGAAACATTGCCCGCGTAACATATGGCTAACCTACCATGTTAAATTAATAATATTAAATTTCTACCACATTACATTTCTAAATATTTTCTAATATTTCTATTACATGGAATCTCAATTTTTCTAAACACTAAATACTACATTCATTTCTAAATATTACCTAAAAAACCACCACATAAAATAAAAACTAAATACTACACAATTCTACAATTTCTAAATACTAGACAATCATAAATACTACATTAAATTTCTAAATATTACATATAAAATTTCTAAATACTACATTAATTCTCAAAATTTCTAAATACTACAATCCTAATATTTCTAAATACTACATTAAATCTCTAATATTTAAATATTGCCTAATATTTCTACTACCCAATCCTATTACATTAAATTTCTAAATATTACCTAATATTTCTACTACATTTCTACATTTCTAATTATTACACAATACTAAAATTCAAAAAATATTACAGATGAAATTTTCAGACTTACCTTCACAAAAACGCATATTAATATTTTTTTCCTCTCTTTTTTTCCTCTCTCTTTTTTTTCCTCTCCTTCCTCTCGTCTTCTTTTTCTCGCAGCACTTCCTCTCGGTCTCGCTCGGCCGGCGCAAATGTGCAACAGTGCTCGCGTGTGGTGATTTAAAATGAGCCGATCGCCCATCTTTGGGCGATCGCTTCAGCGACGACCACCAGTGGTCTTCCACGTACATCGCCGAATCAATGAAGTTAGCCTTGCATTTAAGAGCAATTGTCGCCCGAGTAGGGGGCGATCGCCCGTGGTTGGGGCGACAGGCGGGTAGATTTGAAATTTTTTTGCCGCGCCGCTTACTTCTGAAAAAAGATTTAAAATAAATATTAAATAAAAAAAGTTCGCACTTTTACTCTTGCCCCAACTCAATAAGGATGAGCCACTTTGGATCTATAGATTTTTAGATTTAAATAATATTACAGGATGGGTGTAAGTACTAATTTGTACTCATGAGTGCTCAATGGATATCCTATAACATGTGGACCCTATTTAAAATTTGTTTGCCCTACTATAGCCCAATAGATCAACTTATTTTTCTTCTCTTTTTGGCCCGATCGGTTTCCTCTTTTTTCTCGGACAAGTCGACCCATTTGCCCAGTCTGGCTCACTCAGCTACCACTCCCCTCAGCCCGACCACTCCCCCCTTATTCCCTTAACCCTAACCCTCATTGGCTCTCTCCATTCCAGTTGCAATGTGCCGTTGCCCCCCAATCTCTCTCCTCTCGCTCACGCGAGATCCCCCTCCAGTTGCACGCTAGGCGCTTCTCTCTCGCGGATCCTCCGGCCACTCTCATTCGCTCTTCTCTTCGTCAGATCTGGCCGCCTCCCTCTCGCCACTCCCACTCTTGCGAGCGGCGGGGCGGCAAGCCGAGCTCGGTGTGGCGGCGGGGCGGGGGGAGGGGGGCATGGCGTTGGCATCAACTATAGCTACAACGGGACGTGGTGGGGCTAGTGATGAGGCGGTGGGGCGTGGTGGAGTAAGCCCATGGACACCGTGACATGCTTGCGGCTGAGCGCGTTGACCTAGCACTAGTGGCGGCACATGAGTTAGATTGCGTCGCGTCGCTCTTGGGCGACCTATGGTGGCTGGGCACGTCAACGACGGGGAAGGAGAGGGAGGGCTGCTGGGCAAGGTGGAAGCTCTCAGCGGCGCAAGAGTACTACAACTATCGCAATCTACGGCGACGTCACTAACTACGCCCTCCTCATCGACAACATCAACACCCTCGTCATCCCCGCCTAGCCAACCACCTAGGTCAGCCTGGTGGGCCGCCTGCCCCTCCCTTGTTTCTATTGCCGTTTTTAGTACATCTCCTTGTTAGTCAATTTGCTTATCTCAATGCACAGTATGATGTGGAATCTAGGTTGTGATTGGGTTGCATTCTGATCAATACCACACCGTGTGAATCTGTTGTGCATGGTGTGGGCGATGCTGTGACGCAACACTCGTGGGTTAAATGACTTCAATTATGAGGCTTTAGTTATGATTCTAATGTTCGTTCTCAGTTTGTTGTTTGCCTATCTATGGGTACCCATTAGATTTAGGTGCGGACATAGATATATGCCCATAAAATTTAATGGGTTCGAGTGGACGGCACTTTATTCGGATTTGGATCTGAGGTGGTGGTTTTAGGGTATACCCACCCGAGTGGGCTGTGGATACCCTTGCGTATCCCTCGCCGCCACTGCTCCCCTAGCAGTAGCAGTCACCATGGCACCTTCGGCTTACTCCGGCGACCTCGCGCAGTGCTAAGAAGGCCAAGAAACCCAAGTCTAAGGAAGAGAGGAAGCGCAAGGAGAATAAGCGTGAGCGTACCGCCTCGACAAAGCCTCTCTCCGCGACGATGCCCAAGACGCCAAGCGCAAGAAGCGCAAGCACAAGGATGGCAGGAAGGGAAGGAGCACGGAAAGAAGTCCAAGAAGGAGAGGAAGGAAGAGGCCGAGGCGGATGAGGTGAAGGGGGGAGATGAGAAGATGAGGTGGGCGATGGAGGACGAGCGGTTCGCGGCAACTTGGATCGACCCGTGGTTCCGGCCGATGGGGCGAAAGGAGGCGAAGGTGGCCTTGGACTCGAGGTTCAGCAGCATGTTGATAGACTCGAGGTTCGGTTCGTCGGCTGCACCGGTGGACAAGCGCGGCAAGCGCCATAAGAAGGGGGCCAGGGAGAACCCCATGCTGCATTACTATCTCAACCAGGAGGAAGAGGAGGAGGAAAAAGAGAAGGAAAATATGGAGAAAGAGAAGCTGATTGAAGAAGAGGAAGGGGAGGAGGTGGAAGAAGAGAGTTCGACTAGCGATGACGACGAGGATGAAGATGAGGACAAGGACGATGAAGTGGTGCTTTGCTTCCGATTTCTCCCTTTTTCCTTTATCATAAGTTAGTGACTAGTCTATGCTCCCCCGAATACTAAGTTGCACATATATTCGCTTCTGATTCAAACCAAGCCTCAGTTTTCTTTATTGATTATGCTTTTCAATTCTTGTGATTGGGAGATCATTGAAGCACCTTCCTATGTTATGTTACTATGTAAAATATTTGGTCTGTTTCATCATCTATAACTATTGGGTGTTTAATCTGATCTTTCATGTAGATTGTAAAGGTGCTGTTTTTATCCCAAGTTGGTAGACTATAGCTATTGGATGCAGTACATGTTGGTTCTTGTTGATGTGCGTCTATCTGTAGCTGCGCATTTCAACATCGTTGACTAGACACACGATTTTGAATTACAACTCTCTTGATCTTGGACATTTCAGTAACTCTCTCGTATTAGGTTTATTCCCAGTATAAGTCTTGCGTCATGTGTTCTTTTGTTTGGGATTTTCGATATGGTCAATTTCGGATGTTTGTGATTATAGATATTAACATTACCCACCAAGTGCTGATGACCGCTTCCAGCACAACATTGATAGTACTTTATCTTTGCCTGTTATGTGTTGTTCTATGCTTCCATCGCAATGTGGATAGCACTCCTGACTTTCTATAGCTTTTGTGTCCTGTCTAATGTTGTTATGAGCTGAAATTCTGTAGTAGAGTGCTGAAAATGGCAACATATCATGTGCACACAGGCTTTCTGTATACACATCATGTACACCAATTAATAAAAGTCATGAAAAATTCTAAAAAAAATTGTAGATGTACTTATATCTGCGGAGAGGCGATGGGTGGACGACAGGCAGAGGCTGAGGCGGGATGATTGTCGTCGAACGCTAGAAGTGATGGCTCATCGCGTGAGATTGTCTCTGGTATGTGGAGTGGAGGGCTAGAGGCTGGCTAGTGACTAAGGTTTGTAGAGAATTGCATATGCATATCCATATTTCCCTACTAGTATTTGGGCCAGATCTCGAGCTTGGGCCTCGGTGGTCTGAGACCCAACTCCGCTCCTGATGACAGATGAATCACCTCCACTACTTTTTTTTTATAATAGTAAAGATAACCAAAGTTACCACTCCAAGCCACCTGCACTCTAGAAGGATAATTTTTTTGTAGCGACTTAAGCTAATAAACCACCCACCTTGCAGATTTGTTGTGGCCTTCGAAGTGGATGCCCTAAGGTGGATGGTCAAGTACTAGTCCCAGCCAACCGCAAGCGATGGTCGTTAATGCAATTTCTATAGTTGGGCAGCATGGACTAGGGTTTGAAAAATCAACGAAAATCGCTCGAAAATCAGGATTTTCAAGCGTATCGAGCCAATTCGATATTTGGAATCGGTCAGTAAACCAGCCCAATTCAAATTTAAATTCAAAAATTTGAGAAATTTGAAAAAATTATCCAAAAATTTTGTGTGAGGTCTTGAGGCAATACTAATGATGTTGTAAAACTTTCAGATGAGATCAAACCTATGGATTTTTTAAAATTCTAACAGTGCTACTGTCTTTGTATATGCTCTTCTATTTTTGATTTTTTAGGGGCACTAAATGATGTCTAATATTTCTAAAAGTTTGCTACATAATCCTTGGGAACTTTTTATTATACATTAAAATTTTAGAGCATGATTAGCCTTGTATGTTTTTATAAAAATATGGCAGCGTGTCTATTCCTTTTCATTAATTATTATTTTGATTTACTAGGGGCAGCAAATGAAATCTAATATTTCTATAAATTTTACTACATTCTTTTTGGGCACTTTCATGATACCATTAAAATTTTATAGCATGATCAAGTATGTGAATTATTATAAAAATTTGACATTGTCTCTGTTCCTTTTCATTAATTGCTATTTTTTATTTTCCAGAAGCAATAAATGAATAGAAAATTTTTTGAAATTTCTTTGAGCTGTTTTATAGATAAATTTGGATTTATTAAAAAAAATTGAAAGTTTTCGAAATTTTCTTGATTTGTTTTTCCAATTTTCTTTGAGTTTGTCGATTTTCGATGTAAACCAGTTGAAAATCAAATGAAAATCGTAGAAAGCCGAATGAAAATAAAAAATCAAAACCGGCTCTTGAGTGTGTCGAAAATCAAACAAATCAGTCAGTTTTTATTTTTTCGCCGCTGTTTGACCGCCGAATTCAAATCATTTGACTGCAGAAACCGTTCGGTTTCTACCGATTTTCAATCAATTTTTCGACTAAAATTGGTGTCAACGAGTGGCAGATTTTCCATATCAATTTAGTATTGTAAACCCTGGTATGTACTCAGATCTGCAATTTCGTAGGGTAGGTACTATGCAATGCTTGAATAATGCAACAACTTCCAACTAAAGATCGGCCAACACTACACTGTTCTCTACTTCCGCTTCTTCTTCTTTTTGTGCTTTTGAGTTGGTACCAGGGTTAACAAAACCATTTCGAGCTTGAATTTTGACCCCCGGCGATAGCGAAAACTGTGAAAAATCGCTCGAAAACCGTTGAAAATCGACTTTGTTTGATTTTCGACATTAACATATTAAAATATATCATGGAGTTACTACTTGAACAAATCAGTCAAGAAAACAAAATTTTCTTGATTTGTTTTTCCAATTTTCTTTGAGTTTGTCGATTTTCGATGTAAACCAGTTGAAAATCAAATGAAAATCTTAGAAAGCCGAATGAAAATAAAAAATCAAAACTGGCTCTTGAGTTTGTCGAAAATCAAACAAATCAGTCAGTTACATTAACATATTAAAATATATCATAGCAAGATGATTTATGTGCATACAAATATCGCTACTTGAACATATAGTACCATTTTGGAGTGTCGTCCATTACTACTAAATATACTTCAATAAATATTGCTACTAAATATAATTGAACAAATATTGGTACTAAATATACTTCAACAAATATTACTACTAAATATAATTCAACAAAATGTTGCTACTAAATATACTTCAACAAATATTGCTACTTGACATAATTGAACAAATATTGCTATTTGACATACTTCAACAAATATTGCTAATTGACAT
Source organism: Guadua angustifolia (assembly GCA_036346375.1). Taxonomy (NCBI): domain Eukaryota; kingdom Viridiplantae; phylum Streptophyta; class Magnoliopsida; order Poales; family Poaceae; genus Guadua; species Guadua angustifolia. Next base: position 14,506,729 of record CM070512.1, on the reverse strand, counting down.
ACTTGAATAAATATTGCTACTAAATATAGTTGAACAAATATTGTTACTAAAATATGTGTAAGTAAATATTGCTACTTGACATACTTGAATAAATATTGCTACTAAATATAATTGAACAAATACTTTCACTAAAATATGTTGAACTAAATATTGCTACTTGACATACTTGAACAAATATTGCTACTAAAAATACTTCTAGTACTTGACATACTTGAATAAATATTACTACTAAATATAATTGAATAAATGTTGATACTATATGTTGAAGTAAATATTACTACTTCACATTGCTACTTAACATACTCGAACAAATATTGGTACTAAAAATTCATGAACAAATATACAGTGAGCATTTCATCATAAAGTAAATATTGGCACTAAAAATGCTCACACATGCATCAACAACACATAGCCGCCACCCTTTTCTTTTTTTTCCTTTTATATTTTCCACATTTTGAATGGCTCAAAAACGTCTTCAAATTTTGTTTTTTCAAAAAGAAAAATTCACACCAGATGTCATAAAGCAATTAATACTAATTTTAAGGAAGTTTTGGATAAATTTTTACAATTTTTTTAAAAAAATTTAATTTAAATTTGAACTTCACCGGTAAAGCAATCAGTTTCTCTTCTCCAACCGACATGATATGCCGGTAAACCTGGTTGCCACCGCTCTCTGTGCGTTGCTCGGTGATGCTGACGCCCAGCTCGTAGAGTTGCTGTCTCGGCCGAGCAGTACGATGAACCAACGTGCGTTTCTTTGTGCTTTTAGACCAGCGCTGGAGCAAGTAGCAGTAGCGGGCCGACATTGCCAAAGAAGAAATCGTTCCAATATTCTTGAATTTCTCGGAGGAAGAAAATATAGTTTGTACTCCCTCTGGGTCGGCTATGTGAATTTCTCTCCGAGGTTGAGCGGGTAGGGACCCATTGGCCATTGGGTTTCTAGAAGTTACTTTTTTTGAATTTCTGTTATGTTTCATTGATTAAGTTATTCTATTTTTGTGCTTCTCCAATGAGTTCTTAGTCGGATTTCCTTTGGTATGGATGACATGTTTAATCGACCGACTCACTTAGACAATAATGGTGATGTCTACGCCAAAAATCAAAACCAATTCAAGTTGACAATAAATAATATCCCCTGAATTTTGTTTCGATAAACAACACCACTATTGAGACGTATATTCTAATTTCTACACATAAATGGAGATCGTTAATAATATGATGTTCGCTGCCACGATCATCGGCAATTGTGACATTGTTACGGGATCTGGAGGCTACATGGCGAAGGTAAAGAACTTCAATATGTTCGTTGACTCAAGGACTTAAAAGGTATCATGTTGTTCATCTGGAATCTTCAATGAAAATTTGGGTACTTATATTGGTACTTATATACTTTATTCATGAGTTTCTAATATAAAATGAAAAGATCTTTTATGGAAAAAAAGTCCAATTTGTGCTTATTCTGGTCCAATGTAGTGAATTTTTTTCACCTCGAAAGGATTTTTTTGTGAATTTATTTTGTTGCATGTGTAAGTCTGTTCACAATGCGTTGCAACAACAGGCAGTTGATCCAATGCTAAAACAAGCTCTCCACATTAAACCATTAAACAGAGTATCTAGTTAACATTTAATAGTTAGGGTGATACGAATTTGTTTCCTACTTTATCTCATATCTACAACTGCACGGAGTCTATTATGTACCATTATAAATATGTTCTTATAGTCTAGTGCAAAGACAAAAACTTCATTATAAATATTTTTTTGTACTGTGATATAGCTATTGTATGCTCGTAATTTTTTAAAGATTTTTTACATAAAATCCATATCTCTCATTTTTTATCCTATATTTTTATCAAACATTTTATAACAAGTTTCCTACCGCTACCGCCTACACGAGCTCCTTCCTCGATGCTGCCATTGCCGGTGCCGCCTACCAGGCTACCACCACCTCCCCCACCATTGGCGTCCCTTTGAATTCTCCATCTCCGACGGCTCTCTGTTGCTGAATCAGTTGCCCCAACCACTTCCAACCATCCCATACTGGCCCCCAATCACCAGTTGCATCTCATCCGCTCTCCACCAAGCCTGCGGCTGGCGACAATCCCGCCACCTCTTCCGAGCCGCTACCATCCCTCCTCCCTTCATACTACATCCCCGGTGAGCACGAACATTAATCGACCCACACCTCCCCACCACCTGAGAGACAGGCCTCCCTGACATCTAAATCACGAACCTCGATACATCGTTAGGTCATAAAATGGATTGGTTTCACGAAAAAATTCAGGAACTAATTTTTTCAGCATTTCGGGAAACAGAGTGTTATGTACTTGCAAGATTTAGAGAAGCAATCAGAAGAGGAGAGGAGAATTGGGGAGGAATAGAACTTGACTTGGAGACAACGACAGAAAAATGGTTCAGGCGACCAGGTTATATACTCCCCTGCTCACCCCTTACAAGTGGGCCTCACGCCAGCATAGGGCCTCCCGACAAAACACAACTCACGCGACTCAACCGACAACAGCCTACTACTTCCTCTGCTCTGCTTGGCATCTCTGAACATAGCGCCCCCTTTCATGACATTCTCCCCCCTTATGAAGAGGCTTGCCCTCAAGCCAAAACGCCAGGTAAGCGGTGACACACAGTGGAGAGTTTTTCCCAGGTGACAAACGATGGCGATAGACCGGCCCACTGAATAAGAACACATGGAGTAGCAGCAGCACCCTGCTTGATCAGGCGACGGTCCAGGACGGTGGCGGGAAAGGGCACTGCATTTGAATCCTCAGCGATAAAAGAGAGATCAGCACTGACCAAAGTGGTGGAAGGAATGCTTCTTTTGAGTTGAGACACATGAACCACTGGGTGAATTTGGCTCTCAGCAGGAAGGTCAAGTTTGTAAGCGACTGCTCCTACTCTTGCCAATACTCGATATGGACCGAAAAAACGGAAACGAGTTTTTGATTGCTGCGACTGGCCAGAGAGGTCTGCACATAGGGCTGCACTTTGAGGTAGACTAAATCTCCAACCTGAAACTCCCTCTCCGAGCGATGCTCATCTGCTTGTATTTTCATGCGAATCTGTGCCCGCTCCAAATGCTGCTGCAGTAACTGAGACATCCCTGCTCTTTGCGTCAACCACTCCAAGGTGGAATGGTAGGAAGTATTATACCAATACTCAGCAAGCGATAACCAATCTGACCATTTCTTCGGTGTAGCATGAACAAAGCACCTTAAATATGTTTCCAGACATTGGTTCAACCGCTCGGTTTGGCCGTCCGTTTAAGGGTGGTAAGACGAGCTCATGTTCAACTTTGTATTAGACAGCCGAAACAGTTCCTGCCACACAGTGCTAGTAAAGATTTTGTCCCGGTCTGAGATGATGGTTTGGGGAAGACCATGGAGCTTATACACATTATCAAAGAAGAGTTGCGCAACCTGCAGTGCTGTGTAGGGGTGTAATAAGGGCAAAAAATGTGCATACTTCGAAAACTTATCGATGATCACCAGAATGGTTGTGAATTTGCGAGATTGGGGCAGACCCTCAATAAAATCCATGCTGATCACACTCCATGATTGCGAAGGGACAGGCAGCGGTTGTAGAAGTCCAGGCAGTCGAACGTGTTCCACTTTTGCTCTCTGACAAGTTTCACACGCCAGCACAAATTGTTGGACCGTTTGTCGCAGGTTGGGCCAAGCAAACAAAGCCTTCACCTTCTGATAAGTTGCTTGAACTCTAGAATGTCCCCCGATTCCACTGCTGTGTAAAGCCAACAGGATGCGGTTTTGTGCCAATTGATTGCTTCCCACCCAAATATGGCCATGTAAACGGATAATTCCATCAACTAAGGAAAAACCCTTTGCATTTGAGTTACAGACAGCCAGTTCAGCCAATAACTGCTTTGTTTCCTCATCCTCCTGATACCCCGCCACCAAATTCTCAACCCACACCGAATGCTTCTCAAACAAGCGAGACATAAACGTAGTCGACAACGTGACAGAGCATCACCGCGAAGTTACTCGAGTTCCCTTCTTGTAATGGATTTGGAAGTGTAACCCCAAGAGTTTGATAAAGGCCTTATGCTGCACACCGGTGGTTAACCGCTGCTCATTGAGATACATAAGCGCTCGTTGATCAGTGCGGATAATGAACTCCCTATGCTACAGGTACGAGCGCCACTTGTCCACTGCCATCAAAATGGCTAAACACTCCTTCTCATAAGCTGAGAGTGCTTGATTGCGTGAACTTAGGGATTTACTCAAGTACGCAATGGGATGATCATCCTGCATTAACACTGCTCCAATCCCGACATTGCTTGCATCCGTCTCCAACACAAATTGCTTCGAAAAGTCCGGCATAGCAAGTACTGGGGCGCTAACCAGAGCTTGTTGCAAGGTTCGGAATGCTTCATCTGTCTCTGGTGTCCACTGAAATTGAACATGCTTCTTCAGCAATGTTGTCAATGGTTTACTCAAGATGCCATAATGCTTGATGAACTTGCGGTAGTACCCTGTGAGTCCGAGGAATCCCCGCACTCCTTTCACAGATGTGGGCACCGGCCATTCCAAAACTGCCCGAACCTTGGCTGGGTCAGTGGACACCCCCGCGGTGGAGACAATATGTCCCAAGTATTCCAATTTTTGTTGAGCAAAGGAGCACTTAGATTTCTTAAGTAGGAGTTCATGTTTTTGTAAAACACCGAATACTTCAGAAATGTGAATGATGTGATCATCCAATGTCTGACTGTACACAAGGATGTCATCGACAAACACTAGAACGAATTTGCGCAACTGTAGGGAAAAAATCTGATTCATGACCTCCTGAAATGTTGCTGGCGCATTCGTCAACCCAAACGGCATCACAGCAAACTCATACAGGCCTTGGTGAGTTCGGAAGGCTATTTTGTATTCATCACCGGCTGCAACTTGAATCTGGTGATATCCAGAGCGTAGATCCAATTTTGAAAACCATCGTGCACCTGACAGTTCATCCAGCAGCTCGTCAATGATAGGCAAGGGATATTTGTTCTTCACTGTGATCGAGTTGAGCTGCCGGTAATCGACACAGAACCTCCATGTCCCGTCCTTTTTCTTCACCAAAAGCACCGGAGAAGCAAAGGGGCTGGTGTCGAGGTTTGTTACCGACAATAATTAAAAGGGGCTAATATTTGGATCGGGAACTCGATGGTAGCACAAGACACCACGATGTATCTGAGTTCGGGCTCTCTCGGTGGAGATAATACCCTAGTCACGTGCTCGGGATTATGATTGGCTAGCTTATTTGCGATGATGTTGTCATTGATGGTTCCCGCCTCTCCTTTATATAGCGAGAAAGGGCGGTTACAATAAGGAATCCCACTCGGATCTGAGATGGAAATTGCACCTTCATATCTATTCGACTCTATATCGGTTTGGATTACAATCATCCTTTGCCTATCGACTCGATTTCCTTATTTGGGATTTGCTCGATTCTTTATATCTCGCTTCATTGATATGCCTCCGATCCTCGTGAGTCGGCTGGCCTAGTTTCGCTGGTTGGGCCTTGTAGAGTCCGCCTTGTGGGCCCCCGGGTATATATTCCCCAAGTAGCCCCAGAGTGCTTCGATCAAGTGCCTTTTGCGATCAAGTCTTCCCGAGTGCTTCTAGCCGAGTGCTTGTCGCTGGCGAGGAGGTCACGAAGAACTCGACGAAATTCTTTGTATGATTATTCCGAGCTGTCTCCGGCCCAGTTTATCAGGCTGACTCGTTTCTCAGTATGCTTCTTGTGCACATCCGTATTCAGCCGAGTGGTATTGGTGCTTTCGAGTGCATAACCCCTGACTTTTTTACAAAGCGCATTTCATCCTGCCCGTTTGGTATCCGCTGTCGCCCCTTATTTTTTTTAAAGGTCGTACGAGCCTCGTACCCTATGGGCGTCTGTTGTTGTTGTTTTTTTTGTTAAGTCATCTTTATGGTATCTGACTTCGTTCTCTGAACGTTATCAGCCTTCGACCTAGCATGAGGCATACCATAAGAGGATGTTTTTCCTTAGGTGGTACCCATGATCCCGTGTGTCACGGGTTTTTGGCTTTTGGCCCATCTTGGGGCGTACCCTTTCCCAATTTATTTTGTTGGGCCACTAGCGATTGTGCGACATGCGTGCTCGCCGGCCCACTGCTGAAGTGCTCCTAGGGGCGGCCGGGGCATGAAAAGGTGATCGCGATTTCCGCTCGGCGAAAGTTAGCACCGCTCCCCTATCAATATAGGGTAAAACGAAGTGTCTTCGCATTATTCTTTTGCCTTTGGTCTCCAATCTCTTCCCTCGCGACCTCCGCCGCCAGGGTTAACTCCTAATCTCACGCGATCGCGAGGTTTCTTCGTTCGAGGATGTCGTCCCCTTCTCCCACAACTGTTCACCCGTCCGCCTCGACCAAGGATTGGGCTATCTCGGTAACGACGGAAGGGCGGTTGGAGGATTTAGTGGGCGTTGGTGTTTTTCCGCCATTGGTGATGCTCGCCGCCCGCCCTGTCGCAGGTGAATTCTGCCCTACTCCCCGCGCTGAGGAGGTGGTCGTCTTCGAATCCTTCTTTATGCGTGGGTTGGGTCTTCCGGCATCCCCTTTTTCCGCGGCATTCTTGAATTCTATGGGATCGAACTAACTCACCTCAACCCCAATTCCATTCTCCAAATCGCTGCCTTTGTCAATCTTTGCGAGGCCTTCCTCGGCGTCCGTCCCCACTTCAATCTCTTTCGCCACCTTTTCCTTCTTAAGCCTTTTCCTAATAAGAACTCCCCCAAAGTGGTCGGAGGTGCCGGATTCCAGCTGAGGGATGGCATGAAAAAACCTTACTTCAACATTCCTTTCAAGACTTCGAATAAAGGCTGGCACCAAGAGTGGTTCTATTGTGCCAATCCTGAGCCTCCATTGCCCACTTTTTCTGGGAGGCCACCCAAGCCCTCTCCTAACTGGACATAGCTCCCCAAAGATGATGGGATGGACCAAGTGATTGATCTCATGGGGCTGATTGCCGAGTTGAAGGAAAATGGGCTTACTGGTATGGCCATTATTGCCAACTTTTGTATCCGCCGGATTCAGCCCCTCAAGGACCGAGTTCATCCAGGGTATGAGTATGAGGGCTCCAATGATCCCACACGGGAGGTTTCTGAAGAAATTACTTCGACGATGTTTTTCTGTCGTGTCTCTGACTTCTTTGCCCCAAACGAGAAGATCGCTATTCCCGGAAAGCCAAGACCTTTTACAAAGTTGAATCCAGCGCCTCCGGTAAGGGCTTCTTCGAAGCCTTCTGGTATTGATTCTTCTAACTTTTATCTGGATCTTAATTTGGATGTGCCTTCACATTTGCAGGGACGTGATGCCTTCTTTTCCGATGCGCCATTACCTGAGTTCCCCGTACATAAGAGTGATAAGCGAAACTTCCTGCCAGCGCTCATACGCCCCAAAGCCGAAGCGAAAGCAAGACGAAAGCGCCGGTGATGATCGGCCGGGAAGGAAAAGCTCGATTGTTCGCAAGGCCAAGCGAAGCAGTCGGATAAAGGTGTACCCCCGACTAGAGGTCCGAAGATTCGGGACCCCGCGACCGTACGACCTCCTCCCCCGACTTCTTCTTCTTCTTCTTCTTCTTCGAGCCAATTAGTGGAACCCGATGTGTTTAGGCCCTCGGCCCCACCTTCAGTGAAAAGTGTGCCTTGCGCCCTAACCTGGAGCTCCTTGTGCTGCCAAGCAAGGTGCGCTGCGAGACTCTCTTGTAGTCCTTCCACTCGGAGGGGTTTAAAGTGCAAGATAACAAGATCCAACAGGTTGGATTTCCTTGTTAGTCTTTCCTCGCTCCCCTGGATCATGTCTTGATCGTTTCTTCTCGTAGGGATCCTGTTGATGAAGTTCTTCATGAGATGTCGCCCCTGGAGCCTCCAGTGTTGGCGAGTGGTCTTGGCGTGGCGGTGGCGCCAATTGATCTTTGTGCCTCCTGTTCTCGGCGCTACTCGGGAACCCGATCGGGGCAGTGCCCCCAATGACCCTCGAGGCCTCGAACAACGAAGTCTGCTGGGCCGAGTGACTCCTCCGCCTTTCCTTCTTGGCCGATTGCAGCGCCCCCTGCCGTTGATGCTCTGCTCCTTTGCGCCAGAAGATCCTTCCACCTCCCTCGCCACCATCACTGCCGTGCGTCGAAATTCGCCGCCTTCCCTTTGAAATCTCGGTGCGGGCTCGTTCTTGATGATGAAGGTGACATAATCCTTTTGGATGGCGAGATCGAGGTCGAGATTGAAAGTCGTTCTTCGATCTTTGCTACATGAGTGTTGGCGCCTTGGCAAGGTGAGTTGTCTGCGCCGCACTTTCTTCGAAAGTCCTCTTTTTTCCTTGAAGCCTAACATTGCTTTGCCGTCTCGGCGCTTTGTCATCTTCGCCAAAGACCGAACTTCCTTCTTCAAAATTATTTACGTGGATGAAGATGAGGAAGTCGAGCGGTCATAGACCGAGTTTGAGGCGAGCTCACACGCACTGCGTGGAAAATCGAGAAGGCTGGAAGGGCTTGAAGTCGCATCCGATCCCTTGAGGCGAAGAAATTGAACTTGACCAGTCTTTCCGACGGTAATCCTTTTGTCCGAGTGCCTTGGGCTCCGATTTTATCCTCTGTTTTCTAATGCCCCGGTCTTCATCTTTTGTCAGATTTCCGGGAGAAGCTCGAATCCTCTCTTTCCTGGAACGAAGAACTGAAGAAGGCTGAAGAGAACGCCAAAGAACAAGTGGGCAAGCTGACAAGAGAATTGGAAGGTGTACTTTTGGTCTTGTCCTTTATCCTGTTGTCTTTTAGCAGCTTCAGACTTACCCGACTAGTATCCTGTAGTGCATCGGGTCAACTCGCAAGCACAGTACCGGGCTCTTGATGATAAGATCAAAAGTACTGAAGCGAGGGTTGACCGTCTCCAATTGGGCTCAGAAAGGATCTTTGCGAATCACAGGTCTGATGAAGCCGGCACCAGTGGTGTCCCCTATGACGCTGATATCACAATTCAGAAGCTGGAAGAAGCCCCCAAGAAGCTCACTGCGCACTTGGAGGACATTGCAATTACGAGTGCCTGCCAGGTGTTGGCGATCACCAAGTCCTTGTATCCGCGGGTGGAGCTCGAGGCTGTTAAGGAAGGATTTGCCCGCTCTGTTGATGACGATCAAGCGCTCGCCCTTATGGATGAAGTCAAGGATCTTATACATTTTGGTTAAAAACACGGACACAGGTCCCGTGTAGTCTTCGTTTGTCTTGAACTTATCCTGTGTTTTTCTTTGTTCCTTCGGGATGATTGCTCTAATGTTGAAAAAGTTTCCTTGGGCACGAATTTGTTTTGTGAAGATGCCCGGTACGCCTTAATGTAGTTCGCTAATTTTTGGCCCGTTTAGGGTGCATATCTGGCGTCTTGGCCCGTTTCTGCAGTCTTTGATTATCATGGCGTCTGACACTCCTCGAAAAATGTGCGGCGTTACGTTCGGCGCACCCGGAAGGTGAATCGTTCCCGCCTTCATGCCAAGCGTCGCCTTGAGTCGGAGTGAATCTCTCTCCGGAGACAAACGTCGCCTCTTATAAGAGTGTATTTAGCCTCGATCTTGGCGATTTGTAGCGCACTACCATTCTCCACCGGTTCGTTCTTCTTTATTTCTTCAGGAACTTCTTCTTGTTTCTTTGAAACACTTTCATTATTAGCTTTCTTTTTTGCTTGATTTCTTCGTTTTTCGTGCTTGTGGGATTGTGATCGCCGGTTGATCGTTCGTCTTTTTTGCAGGTTGCCTTCTTCTTCATGGATTCTTCCTCTTCATCTGAGCATCTTTCTCCATTGTCTCTCCTCCGAGTCCCTGGTCCTTGGTGGCCGTGGATCGAAACTGTTCCTGACTTTGGGGACGACGCCCTCGTGGAGCCTGAGGACGAACACGTCGAGCTTTGGGCCGAGTTTGACCTCGCCATGGCGGAGGCCGCAGAGCAGGAGGCCGTCGCCCGGGACACCGCTGCCGTCGACGCCCTGATCGAGGTCGTTCCTAGGCTCATCAAAGCTAGGAATGCCCTCATTGCAGCCGTCGGCCGCGCGCGCCGGGAGTAGTTCTCTTTTTTTTATCTCCGTAAGGAAAATATCACTTTTGCTGTCTGCAAGGAACGTTTAGATAGTGCTTTTGTTGTATAAATCTTCCATGGTCTTTGAACGATGTTGGACTTTTGTAAGACTGTTTTGGCTGCAGCTTTGCCATTTCCTTTTCCTTGCTTAGATCTTTTCGACTTTTCCCGAGTGGTTTTCATCCTCCTTATGTTTAAGCACCCGTGCGATTAGTATAACCCGAGCATCGCGAGTTAGGCGCTGGCCTTTTCCTCGGCGTGCCTTTAGGTAACTAGACTTTTTAGTCAGGGTTTCTGTCGAGGTATAGGGCACTTTCGGATTTAGCGTGTGACCGTAGGGAAAAGAGAAAGGATAGGAGCTGATATGCAAGCGGGGTTGCACATGTGCAACACTATTAGATGTAGCCCCCGACTTACTGCTTAATTGAGAAGCAATTGAGTAGCAAGTCAATGGAATAAGGATTCTGACATATGACATCTCTTTAAACAAATAATCCTCCAGTCGAGTTGCGCATGCGCAACACTATTAGGTGTAGCCCCCGACTTACTGCTCAATTGAGTAACAATTGAGTAGCAAGTCTAGAGAAAGATTCAAACACGCACAGAACATTTTTAAGAATAAAAACGACGTAGCTGCTCTATGTTCCATGAGTTACTGATGATGGCGTCGTCTTCTCGCTTAAGCCTGTAAGCTCCCGGCCGCGTCACTTCGTCCACGATGTAGGGTCCTTCCCAATTTGGAGATAACTTGTGCTCGTGCTTCTGGCTCTTTATTAGGACCAAATCGCCCCTGGAGAATGCTCGGTTTAGGACGTTTGGTCATGATAGCGGCCTTGAGGGCTTGGAGGTATATGGCCGATGGACATGGCGACTTCCTTGCCTCCTCCAATCGTCGATGTCTTCCATTCTGCTCTCCTCCGACTCGGCCTCCTTGAAATTCCGGACCCGAGGGGATCCGTAGGTCAACTCGGTAGGTAGAACCGCCTCTGAGCCGTAGACCAGGAAAAAAGGTGACTGCCTGGTTGCCCTGCTGGGGGTGGTTCTCAGCCCCCAGAGTACCGAAGGCAATTCTTTTACCCATCGGGTGGTGTACGGCTTGAGCCGGTCGAAGATGCGTGCCTTTAAGCCCTGTAGCACCATGCCGTTTGCCCTTTCTACCTGACCATTGCTCTTTGGATGAGCCACGGAGGCGAAAGCAAACTTTGATGCCAAGCTCGTCACACCATCTTGAAATTCTTCTCCTCGAAATTGGGTTCCATTGTCGTGATAATCTGTTTGATGCGCGAATCTTCTGACGATCTCTGAAAAAATTCTTTGGCCTTGGCATTGTGATTAGCTCTTGTTTTGCTTCTATCCACTTGGTGAATTTATCGACGGCGACAAAGAGATGAGTGGAGCCGCCTTGAGCTTTCTTCAATGGGCCGACCATGTCGAGTCCTCAGACTGCGAACGGCCAAGTGATCGGAATTGTCTGCGGCTTCGGCGAACGCGTGTATTTGGCGGCAAAAAGCGGCATCCTTCACGAGTTGAGCGATGTATTCCGCATCGATCCGATGATCGGCGGAAAAAGCCTTGTCGATATGCCTTGCTCACCGAGTGCTTGGCGCGCGTGATGCCTGATTCGAGTGGATTTCTCTGAGTAGGTTTCTTCCTTCTTGCTCTGATATGCATCGCCTTAAAACTCCGGAGGCACTTTTTCGGAACAATTCTTCGCCTATTATCACGTAATTCTTGCTGCGCCGCGAGATGCGTTCTGCCTCTGTCTGGTCTTCTGGAAGTTCGTCCTTCAACAGGTAATTGAGAAAAGGAGCTGTCCAATCTGTGTTGATGACCAAGACCTCTTCTTCAATGGGTATTTCTTCCGACTTGTCTTGTTCCTGTTTTGGGTTTATTGAAGGCTTATGGAGCTTTTCGACAAACATACCGACTGGTACTGTTGCCCGAGTGGATCCTAGCCTTGCCAATTCGTCTGCTGCTTCGTTGTCACGTCGGAGTACGTGAATGAGTTCCAGCCCGTCGAACTTGCTTTCTAGCTTCCGCACCTCCTGGCAATAGGCTGTCATGGTGTCTTCTACGCATGACCACTCCTTTTGTACTTGATTAATTACCAACATGGAGTCGCCCCGAATAGTTAGTCGCGGACAGGGGATATCGCGATCTGGCTTGTGGATGAGTGCCTCATACTCGGCATTGTTTGATCTGGGAATTGGATCTCGGAGGGCGTATTTGAGCGCTCACTGTTGGAGAGATGAGGACCACGCTGCTCTGCGCCGTTGAGCATGAGAGAGCCGTCAAATACATTGTCAATACTCGGCTCTTGATGAGTCGCGAATTTGCAATTCTGTCCATTCAGCGGTGAAGTCGGCAAGTATTTGAGATTTTATTGCCGTTCGCGGCCTGAAGGAGATTTCAAAGGCCCCGAGTTCTACTGCCCATTTCGCGATCCTCCCGGTGGCCTCCCGGTTGTGGAGTATGTCCCCAAGCGGAAAAGTGGTGACCACCGCGATTGAATGTTCTTGGAAGTAATGCTTGAGTTTGCGTGAGGCGAGCAATACGGCGTATAATAGTTTTTGTACCTGTGGGTAGCGCACCTTGGATTCTCCCAACACCTCGCCGATGAAATAAACTGGCCGCTGGATCTTCTGGAGGTGCCCTTCTTCCTTCCGCTCTGCAACGATTGCAGCGCTGACTACATGAGTCGTCGCGGCAATGTAAAGTAAAAGGGGCTCCTCGGGCATTGGAGAAACCAGCACAAGTGGGGATGATAAGAATGTCTTCAGTTCTTCTAAAGCTTGTTGTGCTTCGGAGGTCCATTGAAAGTTACCCTGCTTTTTTAGAAGTTTAAAAAAGGGCATTCCTCGAGATCCCAGCCGAGAGATGAATCTGCCGAGTGCCACCATGTATCCGGTGAGTTTCTGGACGTCCTTCTGGCTGGTTGGAGGTTTCATTTTCAGAATCGCGTTAATTTTCTCTGGGTTTGCCTCGATGCCGCGTTGCGACACAATAAATCCGAGTAATTTTCCTAACGGGACTCCAAAAACGCATTTTTCTGGATTCAGGTTCATTTTGTAAGCCCTTAGGCTTTCGAAGGTTTCCGCCAAGTCAGATATGAGGTTTTCCTTCGTACGGGTCTTGACAACGACGTCGTCGACATATGCCTCCACATTGCGCCCGATCTGGGAGTGAAAGCATCGCTGTATTGTGCGTTGATAAGTTGCGCCAGTGTTTTTCAAACCGAATGGCATCGTGACGTAGCAGAATGCGCCAAACGGAGTGATGAACGAGGTCTTGATGCAATCTTCTTCTTTGCTTTGATCTGGTGATACCTGGTAGGCGTCCGAGCTTCGGAGTTCCTGACCGCTTGAATCTACCACTTGGTCTATACGAGGCAACCCGAAAGGATCTTTCGGGCAAGCCTTGTTGAGATCGGTATAATCAACGCACATGTGCCAGCTTTTATTCTTTTTGCGAACAAGCACTGGGTTCGCCAGCCACTCGGGATGGTACACTTCTTTTATGAAACCTGCTGCTAAAAGTTTTGTGATCTCTTCCCTGATGGCTTCTTTTCTATCTTGAGCAAATCTTCGGAGCCGTTGCTTGATGGGCTTGGCCTTCTCGTCAACATTCAAAGAGTGCTCGATCACCTCTCTGGGAACACCGGGCATATCGGATGGTTTCCACGCGAAGATGTCCCGGTTGGCCCGAAGAAAGGTGATGAGTGCGTCTTCCTATTTGGAGGTGAGGCCCGTCCCGATCAGAGCTGTCTGGGCAGAGTTTGATGGGTCAAGGATTACCTTTTTGACCCCCTCATCAGGTTTTAGGCTGCATACTGATGCGCTTCTTGGCCGGCACTTCTCCTTCGTCTTCTTGGTGTCTTGCGGTACTTGCCGGATTTTCTCTCTGTCATCTGCCGCCTCTTGAGCTTCGGCCATCTCGCGACTCTCTCTGTCATGAAACGAACATCCTTGACATCACCACGTATGGAAATGATACCCTTCGACCCGACATCTTCATGGCGAGATAAGTATAATGTGTACTGACCATGAACTGGCGGGCCAGTCTCCCTAAGATGGCGTGATATGCCGTCTGAAAGTCGGCCACTTCAAAGTTGAGGTACTCGGTCCGAAAATTCTCCTTGGTTCCAAACGTGACCGACAAGGTGATTTGCCCGAGTGGTACCGAAGAAGTTCCGGGAATTACTCCATGGAATGGCGATGAGCCCCGCTTTAACTTCAAAGCAGGGAATCTTCATATCGTCAAAAGTTTTGGAGAAGAGAACATTGAGCCCTCTGCCTCCGTCGACCAGCACCCTCTTGAGTTTAACATTGCGCACCACCGGGTCCAACACCAGCGGTAGAATCTTAGGGATAGGGTATGTGATCTGGATGATCCGAGCGGTCGAAGGTAATGGGAGCCTCGGACCATCGGAGATCTTGGGGCTAGCCGCATGGCGGCGTTAGCGTCCTGGCCGTGAGTTTTTGCTTCGCTTTGACTCGTAAGCCATTGAGCCTCCGTAGATGTAATTGAGCTCCGTTCCATCTTTTGATATTCGCCCTAAATGCGTCTTGAGGGGATCTTGCTTTTTCTTATCTTCTTCCTTTAGCTTCGCCTCTGGTGGTCGCTTTCTGGATTCTTTGGCAAATCTTCTCAAAGTGAAGCAATCTTTTGCGCATGTTTGCCTTTTCGGATGAAAAGGCGGATAGCTTCCATCACCGTGTCGTGAGTCGTCGGTGCGTGGCCTTGATGCAAGCCTTGCTTTCGGTTGCAGCCACTATTTCTTGAACTTCGTTTCTGTCCGTTGTCTTGATGACTCGGCGTAATCCCTTTTGTCTTTTTGTCGTGGGCGATCATCCTGCCGCTCGGCCAGAGCATCCGAGGCCGTTGCGTAACGGTTCGCTAGCTCGAACATCTCCCTTACGGTGGATGGCGGCTTTCAAGACATCTTCTTGATCAAGTCGGGGTCATTGACACCCTTCTGGAATGCTGCGATGACTGCCGCTTCCGAGATGTCCCTGATCGTATTCTTCTTTTGCATGAAGCGCCGGATGAATTCCCGGAGCGTCTCATTCTTTTTCTGGTGGAGCTGGTACAGGTCCCATTGAGTTCCAGGTCGCTCGTAAGTGCCACAGAAGTTGGTGATGAATTGTTCACAAAGATCCTCCCAGAATCTATGGAATTATTGGAAGTCCGTGAGCCATGCTTGGGCGAAGAGGTGAGCATATTTGGAAGGTAATTAGCCATCACATTGCGATCGCCCGTGACCATGATTGCAAGAGAATAAACTTGGAGCCAAGCTTCGGATCTCTTTCTCCGTCAAATTTGGTAATGCTCTTGGGTTAAATCCTTGGGCGGACCACTCGGCGGCGAGGTGGCCGGATGCCCTCAATAGGGCGTCGTTGCGCTTCGTGGAAACGTCGGCAGGTGATTTAGCTCGTCGGTCTTCGTTTTCCCTCCACAATAGCGGGGATTATTATGGTGATCGTCGATCGTCGTGGCCAATGCCAAAACGTTTGTAGTTATCTCTGCGCCTCTGGCGCTCTTCATCTTCAGTCACGCCGTCGGCATTTAAATCCGCGCGAGGTCGGCTATCTTTGTGCGCGCGTCTTCTCCCCATGACTCTCACTGTGACATTGCGCGAAATATCGCTTGCTAGCGACTGCGAGTTAACGGGCGAATACGACACAGCTCCTCCCGGTCTTGCTGAACCGCTTCGCCGCCACCATAGCTTTGAACACAGGCTACGATCGGCGGCGGGGCTATCGGGAAGCAGCGGTGGCCCTAAAGTATCAAGAAGCGTTTTGGAGGCCACGATGTTCTGCTGAGGCGTATGGAAAACCGATTGATTCCCTATTTTTGTCTGCAAGATTTCTTCATTGACATTGCGGGCTCTGTTCTGGAGGAGCTTCGCACGGCCTTCTTGATAATGACGGTCTTCTTCCGCCGCGTTTGTTGCATCTTTTTGTTGCTGGGATTCCGTTCGCAGCTCCTCGATTACGAAAATGCCGCGAAAGCTCTGGAAATCTTCCGCCCCACCTTCTGAATCAGAGGAGCAAGAAGATGAGTAGTGCTGACCTTTAAGTCCGAGTGGTTTTTTAATACTTTCAACCACTCGGAGTTCTCCATCAGCCGATTCCAGCTCCAGACGAGGTTCGGCCCTTTGGCTTACCGTCCCGAGACAGATGGCCATGACCGTTCCCGATCCGAGTGGTTGTCCAGCTAAGGGAACCTCAGAATTGCTTCCAGATCGGAACTGATCCGAATCCGAAAGGGAGAGATGGGCAAGATCGTCGGCGATGAAATCCATACTTCGGCGAAACGCTGGGCGTGCGAAGGTGGCCATGCTTTGGTGAAGATCGCCATCGAGCCGCCAAGATTGATCTAGCGCACCTCTACAGCGCGCAACCGTCGAGGTTTGTTACCGACAATAATTAAAAGGGGGCTAATATTTGGATCGGAAACTTCGATGGTAGCACAAGACACCACGATGTATCTGAGTTCGGGCTCTCTCGGTGGAGATAATACCCTAGTCTGTGCTCGGGATTATGATTGGCTAGCTTATTTCTTGATGATGTTGTCTGTTGATGGTTCCCCGCCCTCCTTTATATAGCGAGAGAATGGCGGTTACAATAAGAATCCCACTCGGATCTGAGATGGAAATTGCACCTTCATATCTATCAGACTCTATATCGGTTTGGATTACAATCATCCTTTGCCTAATACGACTCGGTTTCCTTATACCGGATTTGCTCGATTCTTCATATCTCGCTTCGGCCAGTATGCCTCCGATCCTCGTAGTCGGCTGGCCTAGTTTAGCCTGGTTGGGCCTTGTAGGTCTGCCTTGTGGGCCCCCGGGGTATATATTCCCCACAGCTGGTGCTGCGTTGAACGACTCCAGAACGTAACATGTCGGCAACCTGTCGCTCGATTTCGTCCTTGTGATGAGGAGAGTAACGGTAAGGCCTGACATTCTACTGGTTGAGCTCCCCCAACCAGAGGAATGGGGTGATCAAAACTGCGTCGTGGTGGCAAATTCGTGGGCTCCTGAAGAAGGTGTGCAAACTGATGGAGCAAGGCCTGAATTGGTTGTGGCACCCCTTCTTCCTGGATGGCCATGAATTCAGGCTCCAGTACTGAGTAGCTAGTGACTTGCAATTCAATCAAGTGTGTAATGGCACTTCACTTCAGCAAACCCTTGAGTCCTTTTGCACTGGTTTGTTGGCAACTCTGTACAATATCTTGCACTCCCTGTAACAAAACCCGCCTGCCTTTATGCGTGAACTTCATCCATTTCTTTCTCCAGTGCACCCACATTGGTGAATGTTCTTCAAGCCAATCGGCACCCAAAATCATGTCGTAGCAGCCCAGAGCTAAAACCCGAACATCATACTTGAAGGTGTGTCCCTGCACCCACCACTCAAAACTTGGCACCATCTTGTTGCAGGTCAGTGAACCTCCGTCAGCAATGATCATACGGGAGGCTTCAATATTAGCTGTTTCACATTGCAACTTCTGCACCATTTTGTCACTGATGAAGGAGTACGTGCTTCCCGAGTCCACCAATATCAACACCTCCATTTTACCTATTAAACCTTGCAGCCGAATTGTCTTACGACTGTGCTTTTGCAGACTGGGCTGTTGAGACACCACCATCAATTCTTCCTCCTGAACTTCATCAGTATTGTTGGGTTCTGAATCTGGCTCAGCCTGAATTTGTAACACCTCCAACAATTCTTCAATTATGTGAACGGGAACCTTCTCGGGACATTTATGATTTCTGCTCCATTTGTCACCACAGATGAAACACAAGCCATTGGCCTTCCGATAAGTCCTTAAGGCTTCCAGTTTTTCATTCCATTGCACACTGTTGGGTTTTCGGACTTCTTCCAACCTTTTGTTGTCATCTGGTTTTGCCGTGAACCGTGATCTCTCCAGGAACTTGTTGCCACTCTTCAAATTGTCCCTGCTGTCTCCCTTGCTTCCCACCTTCTTGCGAGAATACTCCAACTCTTCTTCCTGCAATAGAGCGAGGGAAGCAGCAGTATCCACATCCTCGGGATTATGCAAAACAATTGCAGAACGTATTTCCTCGCGTAATCCCCCCAGGAAATGTGTAACAAAGAAGACATTATCCTGGGTTGGATTGTACAGAAGTATATAATGTTGCAACTCCTCAAATCGCTCAATATAATCACTAACAGATGAGGTTTGCTTCAGATTTATGATTTGACTCATCTGTCGTTTATACAAATTACGCCCAAATCGCCTTTCCACTGCAGCGCACAAGTCTTCCCAATTCTCAAACCTACCCTTGGACTCAGCATTTTGCAACCACAGTGCTGCATTGCCGGTGAAGTACAAAGCAGCAAATCTAGTGCGAAGCCCAGGATGGATTGCAAAGACCTCAAAGTACGTTTCACAACGTTCTCTCCGCAATCTAGGGTTCTCTCCATCAAACTTAGGAAACTCCAGTTTAGGTAAGGTCTGGCGTGGAAGAGTAGTGAAGTTGGGATCGACTCTCTACCCTCTCTAGCCAAAACAACAAACACCTGAGGAGGATAAGGGGCTTCATACGTACTTGTGACCGGAGGTAGCGCTGGGGATCCTAAGATTCCCTTTGCTTGCCCCCGGTTTTGATCTGGAATGCAGCGGCCACTGGCCTGGTTGTTGTCGTCTCCCATTGGTGCGAATCGCACAGGCATGCCCGACGATGTTGATGCCGGATGCGCCGCCGGGAAAATGGTGACCTCTGGTCGTGCTTCGAGACTCACCACCCTTCCCATGACACCCTCCACCGTCGTACGCACTTCGCCGATCTCGGATTTCATGCCATGCATGTCATCCAAAATCTGCTTCAGAAGCGCTCATCCCTTCCAGTTGGTTCTCCACGGTCGCCATGGCGGTGGTGATCTTCTCCTCCAGTTGCGTTTGTCTCCTCTTGGGCGCCAGCACGGAAGCCTTCCGGCTCTGATACCAATTGTTATGTACTTGCAAGATTTAGAGAAGCAATCGAAGAGGAGAGGAGAATTGGGGAGGAATAGAACTTGACTTGGAGACGACAGACGAAAAATGGTTGAGCGACGACTGGTTATATACTCCCTGCTCACCCCTTACAAGTGGGCCTCACGCCAAAGACAGGCCTCCCGACAAAACACAACTCACGCGACTCAACCGACAACGACCTACTACTTCCTCTGCTTCTCGCTTGGCATCTCTGAACATAGCGCCCCTTTCATGACGCAGAGTTCACGGTACAACACCAAATTACTAGGTGGAAAAAGCGCTCTGCCACGCCGGTTGAATTCGATAGCATGCGCTCGGGAAAATAAACTTTTTATTTTCGCAAAACCACTAACCCAAAAAATAGTCCAGAGGAAAAAGGGAAAAATTATCGAGATGACAACATTCTTTTGTCGAGCCTAACACTCTCGTGTTCACCGAGTAATAATACATGTTATAAACCACCCACCGGTGAAAAAATAGCCTAGAGGAAAAAGGGTGAAAAATCTTGATGAATCTGTTTTTGTGACCAAAACATGTTTTAAGGGTTTTTTTGGCGACGAAAACAATTTTTTCGAGTTTTTTTTGTTGCGTTTGTTAAAAAAAATGGTCGTTAGGAACTATAAATCTTCGGACGAATCTACAATTTTTTAAAAAGACCTGCGGTCATGACCCATTGACAAATCCATAAGTTGATACAAACCTTTGATGAATCCGTGTTTTTTTTTGTGACGAAAACATTGTTTTCGTTTTTTTTGGGTGCTGAAAACATTTTTTTCGGATTTTTTTGTTGCGTTTGTTAAAAAAAATGGGTCGTCAGGAATCCGTGTTTTTTTTTGTGACGAAAACATTGTTTTCGTTTTTTGTCTTGAAAACATTTTTTCGGATTTTTTGTTGCGTTTGTTAAAAAAATGGGTCGTCAGGACCCACCGAATCCATGGACGAAAACATTGTTTCCGTTTTTGGGTCTTTGAAAATATTTTTTCGGGTTTTTTGTTGCGTTTGCTTAAAAAATGGGTCCACAGTCGCTATAAATCTTGAGACGAATCTACATTTTTTAAAAAACCATGATTCTGACTTGGTTAGCAAATACATAAGTGCTATAAACCTTGATTTAATCTATATTTTTTGGTGGCGAAAATATTTTTCCGGGTTTTTGGGTGGCGAAAACATTTTTTCCGGGTTTTTCGATTGCAAAACATTTTCCCGAGAAAAATGGAGAAAGGACACGAGCGTAAGCGAGGACTTGATTGTTATTTTTTTGGACCTGTTCGCTATCCTGAAAAATTAGAAAAGGGCTTGTTCGCGATTTAAAATTAACGGGAGGCTTTTCTGTAAAATACCGCACCAGGGACCTAAACGCGAAGAAAAAATTTTTTTGTCTCACAAAAAATCGCGAAGGACCTATCCGTAATTTCGAAGAAACGGAGGGGCTTTTTTGCAAAATGTCGCGGCTACACGTGGACCTCCTGGGTGGGCGCCGATTCCTGCGGGTATAGGTATTTTTATAGATATGTGAACACACAAGAGCAATGATCCAAGTTGCACGGACGATTACCAATCCTAAAATTCACCGCATTTCGCATGCTCGAAGGACAAGACGCCCCTCTCGAGGTCGTACAGGACGTGCATGTTCTGCTGCTGCATGCTGCCGAGCACTGACATCCCCCGCGCGCTCACCATCCCGAGGCACGCCACCCCGGCGCTCCGGTCTTCCACCACGTAGCTCCCCCTCGACAGCTCCATGTCAGCGCCGTCGAAGTGGAACACCAGCCGCGGCATGTCCACAGCCTCCGGCGTGGCCGTCGCGAAGCAGAGGCTGAGACCGAGGTGCGCGCCGCTGGCCAGCGGCAGCCCTACATGGGCCGCGACCGCGCGCGCCAGCACAACGAACGCGCGCTCCTCCAGCGCAGTGAACGTCGTGCCAGAGTCGATGATGAGCCCGCCGCCGCCCATTGGCGTGAGCTGGAACAAGGCCGGGTCGATCGGCAGCCGGGTCTCGCCGACGGTGATCCCTTCCAGGGAGAGGTAGTAGTAGGAGCTCCTCCGAGCGCCGGTCGGGTTTGGCGCGAACGGGGTGGATTTGGCGGTGGTCGACAGGCTCGCCGACGAGCCCAGGAAGAGTGGGCTCGCCGTCGTGTCGTTAAAGGGCGTGAAGCAGTAGGAGAACCTGGTGATGCCCAGCTGTGACACCAGCGACAGCGGGCCCCTCCCCATCCCGACCAGACCGGAGGAGTTGTCCGTGCCGCCGAGGTTCTCCGTGCCGCACCCGAAGGCGACGGGGTGCACGGTGGTGTCCGAGCCGAACGTGAACACCTCGGTGGCGAGGACGCCGTCGGTGGAGCTTCCGTCGCCGTAGGAGTAGTAGTACGTGCAGCCCGGATCCGGCGCCGAGCAGTGGGACCATGCGTTCGGGAGCGCCTCGCACAGCGGGGATCGGCACGACACGTTGGCGTAGGTCTCGGACCTGGCCGGCACGTACAGCGGCGCCGGCTGCGGGAAGCACCTCCGGCATGGCGCGTCGCACTGCGTCCAGATGAGGTCGCTGCACGTGTCGAGCACGGCGGTGAGCGCGAGCGGCGGCGTGCCGATGGCGAGGTCGACGAGGTGCGTTGCGGCTTCTACGACGGCCGCTGCCGGTAAGATCTTGTCGCTCCATGGCGTTCTGGGGAGGACGGCGTGACCGTGCCGATGTGTACTACCGTGTTGCTACTGACCCGCGTGCGTGTGTACTCGGCGACGGGATGAAAAGACCGAGAACTGTTTGTTTGGTGGGGATTATGGAAAGCGACTTTTAAAAATTTGGATTGTAAAAATGGATTGTTAAAAATTTGGAGGTTGAAAAGCTCATGATGTTTGGTAACCCAGTTATAGTGTGTTGGATTGTTGTTTCGTTTGACAAAAGTCTATAATATCCTGCTGGGGGCAATGGTGGGTAATTTTGGTGGAAGGTGGAAGGGTATTATGATCTTTTGTACAAAAAAAAAAGGAAAGCTCCTCCAAGATGAATTGTGGGATTCTAACAATCTGGATTCTGGATTGTTACAATCCAAATTAAAAGCTGTCTGTTTGTTGCCTTTCCAGCTTTTAAAAGCTGCTTTCCACAATCCACAGCTGAAACAAACAGGCCCTGAACAAAGTAGCTAGTTAGGCGTGTTTATTTGTCGGTTGTGGCGTCGTAATTTCATCACCTGACTGGTGGTCCCATTACAGCTTAGTTATATTCCAACCCAACTAGTGAGTAACTAGTGACTTAAAATGGGAGCGTCTATTTTACGGTCAACCTCAGACTCTTCATTGTGCAGGTTAGCTCCATCTTTCCTCTCATAATGATACGTGTCAGCTCGGAAAAATTTCAACTTAATAAACTTTCAACCATGAAAATTTTCAACTCGAGAAATTTTTAACTGAAAAAATTTCAACTCGAGAAACTTTCAACGGGAGAATTTCAACACGGAAAAAATAGAATCGAGGACTTTCAACTGGAAAATTTTAACTCAAGAGATTTCAAACTAGAAAATTTCAAGTGAGGAAATTTTAGAACAGAGAATTTCAAAAACTTTATGTTCGAAAACTATCAATTCAAAAAATTTCGGTTCGAAAACTTTCAGTTCAAATAAATTTATTATTGAAAGTTTCGATTTGAATAAAACTTTTGGTTTGCAATGTTTTGGCCATAAAAATTTCAAGTCGGAAATTTCAACTCATAAATTTTCAAATTCATCAAAAATTCAACTCTAAAAACTAACTCAATTAAAAAATAGCAAATCCGATCCTACATAGATAGTGCTAATAGACAGGCTGCTCTTCCTCTCTGCGCGTGACATGTGTCACATGGAGATGGAGATGACTTGCGGCAGGAGCGTATGCGATCATCGGTGCGAGCGGCCGTAAATTATCAAATCGGCTAAAAATAGGATGAGGAATTTGTCAATTGTCATAGCTATCAAAACCACACAAATTAGTTCACATTTTTTGTAGAAGAAAAACCTGTATTGTGTAGACGAGACTGCAAACTAAAAGGACAGCTTGAAGCTCCGATCAATCCGAAGCATGCCAACCTAAGAAACTCCATTATTCAATTTTCATGGAAATAAACCTTACAGCCCGTTTGGATTCAGGGAATTGGGCCGAATTGGAATCATTTTCCAGTCTCATCGTGTTTGGCCTGTCTCCAATTGGAAACTGCGATTCCAAGGCCTGAATCAGCAGCCCACGATAGATTCCTGGGCTTAAAAATAGAAACCGATTCCATTCCCACCTATCGCTCGCCTCCATCCATCTTCCCCCGTGCGCCATGGCGGCTAGGGTTTCCTGCTCGCCATCTCAAAATATCTTCCCCCGACACGGTCCGGTCTCGCCTCTCCTGCTCGCCATGGCGGCTAGGGTTTCCTAGTGCCGCCCCCTCCATCGCCCCCTCCTCTGCCTCGTCCTCTCCTACTCCGACACGGTCCGGTCTCGCCTCTCCTGCTCCTTAGCGTCTCTGCTCGGGGACCTCCGCTCTCCCCATCCTCAATCTGGTGACCCGTCTCCCCGGTGTCCTCAGATCTACAGGTATCGCCCCTTCACTTCCTTTGATCTGAGAACCATTGTAGAACACTGCTGCTATTCAGTTCGTGTAACTTGGGTAGTTAGTACGGATCGATTACTGTTCCAATGTGTCTTTAGCATTTTCCTTTGATTTTGGACATGACAATGCACAATTAAGAAGAGCTTTTTCAACTGTCTTTAACCATGTACAGCTCTACTCGATCATGCGTTGTCAAGCCACCCCTCACACCGCCTGGATTCGAGATTTTATCTCAGCGGCTCTAGGCGTTATCTCGCTCCACACATCTCCTTGGCGGGCACATCAAGGTAATCAATCGATCTGGATGTATGTCTTGTGGAATAACTCACCAGCCAGAAAAGATGTTTGATGATCTTGCAATTAGTTGCAACTTATAATAACTCTGTTAATTCTAGTGTCAAATAATAACTTATAATAACTCTGTTAATTCTAGTGTCAAATAATCTTACATTACACAAATGATGAGATCTTGACATGTGAAAGAGCGAGAGTCTCTGAGTACATGAGACAGAGAAATAATAACTCTGTTAATTCTAGTGTCAAACTTGCCCTTCCCTTTTCATACTTGCCGATTGCCAACATAGACATAGAAAGGTTCGGACCACAAAGAATGATATATGTACAATTGTGCATTATTTCTTAAGATTCACTTTACTTATGGTGCAACAAAGGCAATATGAGCTATACAATAATGTCGGCAAAGCATGAGGCAAAAGCAGAGACATAAAAATTAAGATGTCAAGCACGCCAACAGAGAAGTATTAAAGTAGCAATGGTAATTAATTTTCATTTTAAAAAGAAAATAGCCCAATGCACTCTCTGAGACGCTCACAAAAGAAAACAAATGGGAAGAAAATAGCCCAATGCTTACGTATTCATTCTAAAGTCACAAATGGGAAGATATTGATGGGTTTGTTGATAAGATTTGAATTGCCATGGATGGTCATATCATGGCGTGTTAATTGTTGGCTTTCTCATTCTTTGGGTTTATTGTTGCTTGAGATGAACATTGAATATTTTCAAAATTAGTGTATCTAGCGGATTCTAATCTTGATGTAATAACACACTTTAATTTATTTGTCGATATATGCATGATTAAGCTAATTCCAAGATGAAAACTCATAGTCTCAAACTACAAGCGATTACTTAAAATTGAGTGTTTGGAGTATTTGTAGTGTCATAATGCTGCGGTTGTTCAATGAGAATCTTACAAATATTACCAAATTATTATCTGAGGACTATATGTTTTGGAAGAATAGATGCTGTCTGCTTAGCAAACATATCAAATAGTGAGCCTAGAATTGTTTTTGTGATCAATAGTGAGCACCTAAGCACCACGCAATGGGGGAACAATTCCCTCCTTGAGCTATGCGTATAATATCTATATTTCGTAGCACATATGGGTGGTCACTTGAACCGATTAGCCGTCATTTCAATGAGGTACTACGTGGTATTCTAGCATTATGCAACGACTTTATTAAGCTACCCGACCCATCAGCCGCACAACCTGAGGATTTGAAGTGGAAATGGTTTGAAGATTGCCTTGGTGCACTAGATGGTACACACATTGATGTTTTGGTGCCTTTGGTGACCAAGGAGGTATAGGAATAAGCGGCGGATCGGCACCATTGTTTTAGGTGTGTGTGATCGGCAGATGAAGTTTGTCTATGTTTTAGCGGGATGGGAAGGTTGACATCAGATTCACGTGTGTTGCGTGATGCGATGGCACGAGATGATGCTTTTGTTGTTCCAAATGGTAAATACTACCTAGTAGATCTTTGGATATACCAATGGTAGGGATTTCTTGCTCCATATCGATCCACTCGCTACCACTTGAATGAATGGGCTGCTCAAGGAATAACCCATCTCTTGCAAGAGAGCTATTCAATCTGCGGCATTAAATCGACTAGAAATGTGATTGAGAGGACGTTTGGGTTATTGAAGATGAGGTGGGCTATCTTGAGAAGTAACTCATATTTTGACTTACAAAATCAGGTATCTTGTAGATAGTAATCTAGCAAAAATTCAATTTTTAATTTATGTAAGCATGTAAACTCATTTGTACTAAATTCATGCGGATCAGAATAATTAATGCTTGTTGCATATTACACAACTTTGTAATTGATAGATGAGAGAGATATGGATGATTTACTCATACATCAAGTTGATGAAGTGATATCTGTTGAATCTGCTGAAGCTCAAAGTGAAATGAGTATGATTACACATGTTCAATCATCCAATGAGTGGAACAATTTTAGGGATACTATGGCTAACCAAATGTTTGTTGATTACCAAGCTAGGCGTGGTCAATAAACTTACTTTCAATGTATGGTTTTTCTTACTTTTACAAATTGTATGTATATTGTTGTATGACTATGTGTGGGTAAAATTGTATGTTCTTACCTTCAAATATGTTGTTGTAGGACATGGAGAAGAGCAAGAAGTCGGTAGAGGTTATGTTGCTTGGAATGATGACATGGACAAAGCACTTCTTGATACTTTTGTGGAACACTATAACAAGGAGATAAGTGTCAAAATGGTTGGAAATCTCATGTCTACACATTTGCCATAAAAATGTCCGTGAGACATGTGGTGTGGATATCACAAAAGAAAACATCATGTCTAGAAACAAGACCTTTGACAAGCACTTGCACCATTATCAATGGAATGCTTGGGACCGATGGATTTGGTTGGAACTCAAACAAAAATAGAATCTCTGTTGTGATGTGCCTTGAGTTTGGGAAGCTTATATTGAGGTAGATTTTCTATTCCTTGCTTCTATTGTTCCATGACTCTTGTTTGGTAGGCTGCAACTAGTAGTACTTGAACCAACACATAAATACATATGTATGCCATATTATTTTACTGAGTTAGATGGAGAATAGTTAGATCTTGACGTACTATGATCGTTTTACGGATCATAGGAGTCATTAGTCGAAAGGATATAGCTCTGTGGTTGAATAAATGCGATTACATTGTTGCATAGTTGTGAGAATTCATGCTACAATTTAGCTCCTTTTGTTATATTGGGTGATAATTTGGTCACCGTTTTGGTGAATTGACAAATGGATCTCGATCTGCTATGAAATTTGGGAGTTGTTGTGTTAAAGTGGGTGTTAGCCTATCGGTTTTAGAGAGTGGTTTTCTTTGCTTGTGGTGGTAGGCGTGCTTATTTGGTGGCTATGAGGAAGGTGCCAATGGTGCGTTTAGATATGATGCTACTTATTTGTTAAGGGCAGTTTGGATCCGAGGCTCGGACTATTGCCTCTTGTTTGATTGATCATAAGCGCTAGTTCTTGTTTTGTTGAACCATTATCGATTACTAAAGGTTAGGGTCCTCTTACTAATATCTTTACATTTGTTCTCTCCATGTGATTTGCAAGCTGATTTAAATCATTCTTGCGAGAAAAATAAGGAGGCAAGTGGATGCAGTACAAAACTGTCTTGTTTTGGGATTTAATTAGTCTAGTATATGGAAAAGATCATGCAATTGGTGAGGTTTGCTAGGGCAATGACGAGATAGCTCAAAGGAAATGGCTAATGAAGCTATTAGCATTAAAGATCCTAGTTTATCTTCAACATCTGCCAAGTCTAAAAAGGCGGCTCGGTGACTCCTTTACTTCCATGATGGTGAAAAGTTTGACAAGTTCACCAAGCTCTTAAAGATGAGAGACCAAAGGCTCTTCCTCCAAAGAAATTCTTGCAACATTGAATGAGATAGAAGGGTTAGATGAAGATACGGAGCTTGAATTGTATGATATCCTAACCGCTAACGGCTAAGTTTGAGAGTTTGTTAGCACGACCAATGGAGAGGAGGAAGAGATGGCTCTGAAGCAACTCAAGAAGTGATGAATAGCTTGAAAAATGTCATCTCTTTTTATGTTTGATGAAACTCCATTACATTTTTCTAGTTAGGTTCAGTTAAAACAAATCGAATAGTTGTGTCTCCTATCACTTGTTAGACATTGTGTGGGCGAAGATCTGAACTTGTGTGCCGATAACACTTTCTTTGTTTCATGATCGGTGTGATTGATCCATTTGTAAATTCATGCTAGCTAGTGATCCAAATCCTCATAACTCGATCATTCAGTGCTAGCTAGTGATCCAAACATAGATTCTGTAATTTCGTTCATCCAAACAACATTTTGAAATTGATTCTCAGAAATGAATTCTATGTTCACCCAAACAGAAAAATTGAATTCAATCAAATTCTATGTAATTGAATTCTTGTTGAATCTGTTTCCTAGAATATAATTCCGAAAATCAATTTCAATTCCTAGGATCCAAACAGGCTGTTAGACGAAAGTACGAGGGTGCAAAATAAAAAACAAATCTTAGAGGCTTTCCCACATGTACAAGGATGTACGTATACATCTACAGTTGGATTCCTCCAAGATTCACGCCCTCTCCCCCCTTCTCTCTCTATTCTCTCGTCGGATGCCGCCGGCTCCTCCCCAAGCCCACGCCGCCGCCCTCTTCCCGAGATCACGCCTCCGCTCGTGAAGCAATGCTCTCTGGAGACCGAGACCGCGCGAGTCTTGCACTCGCCGCAGAGACGACGGGAGAGAGATGGGGGGAGAGGTGAGAGAGTGGCATGCATATCAAAACCCATCCAAGAACACCACTAGTATACATATGGTTTGGCATTTTCGCAACAATTGCACCTTTTATCTTACCCTTTTTCGTTTCAATTTCGTGTATATAACATCCACTTGTAGACGTATGGTTGAATGTAGCCCTTTTTAGATCTTAGGCCACTGACAGGCCTCACAAGAAATCCGAATGCAAACAAGATGAAATCGCCAAACCAAATCACAGAAATCGCACCCAAGAACACAAAGTATCAGGACTAGAGATAACAACTAAAGAGAAGATACGATAATATGCAGAAGACTTGCTTTTCTCTTTCCTTGCCTTGGGTTTTATAACCCCAGCGAATATAAGATGCGATTGTAACTGAATTCTGTTTCAGCTAAAGTGTTTTTACTGAGTAAATGAACTAAACGACACAGGACTTTGTCGGAATTACTGTTTACTTTTACTGGACGGCTAGATACTAATAATATTACTCAGATTAAATCCCAGCCATTCACATCCTTCAAGTGAAGCCGGTGAAGCCTTCTTCTCTCTTGCAGAATTCTCCTGTTCTTCTTCCTCCTCAGCCGGTCCTGACAGCCACCCACATAAATCCTGACCAGAAATAAACCTCCCAAACAAGATCTTTCGATCGACAAAATGACAAACGTTGGAAACTCCAAAATTTGACCACGATGTCCAAGACAACGCCCAAGAAGAGATTACACGCAAAAGCCCAAAGCCCTTTTCCTTTGGTGAACCGTGAAACTACAAGTACGTATTGCAGACTGAATTCATGCCCAAGACAACAGCAAACTAAGAGACTATATATCCTTACGGGAAGACAACAGCAAATATGCCAAGTTGAAGGTCATTGCACCCGGCCCTATACCGGCCGCACATGATGGTTGTAGCTCTCGTAATTCTCCTCCTCTCCTCGCTGGCGCCGTCGGCCGGCGACCAGTCGTTCTGCAACAATGGTAACGGCATGTACAAGTCAAGCAGCACCTACATGTCCAACCTGATCACCCTCGCCGAAGCACTGATTTCCAACGCCACAAAGTCGCAATCGCACTCGGCTACTGGCACTGCCGGCACGGGCTCCGATAAGGTCTACGGCGCCGTGTTGTGCCGAGGGGACTCCACCGACGCCGACTGCGCCAGGCGCCTCCGGGACGCCTTCGACGGCGCCATCAACGCCGGCGTATGCGCGCTCCACAAGGACGTGGCGCTCTACTCCGAGCTGTACCAGCTCCGCTTCTTTGACAAGGACTTCCTCTCCACCTTCAGCAACGTGCCGGAGTGGGTCGATGACACCAACCTGAACCTCGTGCCGGTCGCCGAGGCCGAGCAGTTCGACGAGCTGATCGCCAAGCTAATGAGAACTCTCGCCGATGGCGCGGCGAGGCGACCGGACAGGTACGCAACGGACGACGCGCCGTGGCCGTCACAGGAGAGGAAGCGGACGGTGTACGGGCTGGCGCAGTGCACGCAGGACATGCCCCCCGAGCGCTGCCGCTCTTGCCTCGACGGGATCATTGCGGAGTGGCGGCAGAAGATCGGCGGAGGCAAGATGGGCGGGGCGATTCATGGTGTGCGGTGCACGCTGCGGTACCAGACGGACACCCAGTTCTTTACTGCCACAGGCAAGTTGTTGTCACTTATGTTCCTAATTAAGCATATCTCGAATTCAGATCCATGTACCTGAGGCAAATTAAGAACAAGGTAGAAATGGAGATTTCTGATTCCTCTTGTCATAAACTTTGAATCCTGTGCTTGTTTTTATCTTCAGTGGTGGACTATGGATAGTTAGTTACACTAAAAATATGTACGTCTCGAAGTTGCTTAAGAGATAGAAAAGAGGAGATTACACACACTTCTGCTAGATATGTTTTATAACTAAACTAACTGAAGGACGAAGAAGAGTTCTGTCTGCATAGTACAAAGATTCAGTTTGGTTGACTAAATTGTCATATACGAGTATACGACCGAACACTTTCCAATTTAAGTACATAAATCTGACTATCTGAGGCAACTCTTGCCATTTGCCCATTTCCCTTCTTAAAAAAAAAATCCAAGAGCTGAATCCTTGAGAAACTGTAAAACATCATCCTTCATTCGTCATTTGTTATTCATTTTCTCTTACAATGTTTAGGGCAACGGAAGGACCATGCACTCTTGATCATTGGCACAGTTTTCTCTCTCTCGATCCTCTTTACACGCTTGCTTTTCTGTCTCCTATGCATCAGAAGGCACCAAAAAAGAGGTAAGCAAATCAGTAACTGTCCATGCTTTACTGATGACAGTGGCAGCTAGATCACTGCCAATTGAGCCATTTCATGTAAAAACTAATGGAGAGATGGACATTTAGGAAGAGTAAACTCAACGGAGCAGCACGATAACATAGATGAAGTATTGAAGCTTTGGAAGGTCGAAGATACCGGTTCAGAGTTCTCCTTATATGATTTTTCTCAGATTGCAGATGCTACAGACAACTTCTCGCCTAACAACTTTTTAGGAAAGGGTGGCTTTGGCCCCGTTTACAAGGTAGTTTCTTGCTATTACTATGTCATATGCATCATTATGATATAATTAGGATGGAACCATGAAAACAAGGATTGATTTTATTTATTTATTTATTGCAGGGGGTGTTTCCTGACGGGCAAGAGGTAGCAATAAAAAAACTCGCTGCACGGTCAAGACAAGGTCTAGTGGAGTTCAAAAATGAAATCCAACTTGTAGCAAAACTTCAGCACAAAAACCTCGTTAGGCTGCTTGGCTGTTGCGTCCATGACGAAGAGAAGATACTGGTCTATGAATACCTGACCAACAAAAGCTTGGACCACTTCATTTTTGGCATGTTTTTGTTCTAATTTATTAATGTTCAAATAGTATTCCTTATCGTCCGTAGTACTAACACTTGGAACTGTTTTATATTCTTGTAGATCCGATCAGACGGACATCACTAAACTGGAAGATACGAATTAAAATAGTTGAAGGAATAGCCCAAGGGCTTCTATACCTTCACAAGCATTCACGACTGCGTATCATCCATAGGGACTTGAAAGCAAGCAATATTCTGTTGGACTCTAAGCTAGACCCTAAGATTTCTGATTTTGGAATGGCAAGGATATTTCCATTGGATGCCACTCAAGCAAAAGCAAGCAGACTTGTCGGAACATAGTAAGAGCAGTAAACTACTAATATTATTTACTAATGTTTCTATATAAGCATCTGTTTTCTGACTGTTGCATGCAACATTTTCTAGTGGTTACATGGCTCCTGAGTATGCATCTGAGGGTCTTCTCTCGATCAAGTCAGATGTTTTCAGTTTCGGGGTGCTGTTTCTTGAGATTATAAGTGGGAAGAGGAGCGCAGGTTTTCAGCACTACGAAGAATTTCACAATCTTCTTGAATACATAAGCAACTAAAAATCTGTAAAATTGGTGGGACAAATATTGTGTTCCTCCAAAAGAAGATTGTACAGATCCTGACATATTTGTTACTGTTAAGGGGTGGTTTTAGGCCATCCTGCAATTTTATTTTCCATGAATCGTAGGGACATTTTTCTTTCGTGCCCAGTTTAACAGTTTTATTGGCTGTAAGTTTGTATTCAGATCCAATTGCAGAATGAATGAATGTCCCTACCATCATACTTATGTAAAAATATATTTTTCAGGCATGGGAAATGTGGAAAGACAGGAGATGGCATGAGTTTGTTGATCAATCATTTGGTGATGAATACGAACCAGGAGATGTGGTGAAATATCTCACATTGGCACTGATGTGTGTTCAAGAGAAAGCAGTAGACCGTCCCAGTATGTCTGATGTTGTTGCAATGCTTAGCAGCGACGACATCACCTTACCAGAGACAATGCAACCAGCTTACACCTATGTCAGAGTAGATGTGTCAGTAAATGTCAACGTATCATGCAGCAGAAATGATGTAACCATCACCACTATTGATGGTAGATAGTAGAATAAAGATCTATCATTAGCAAAGTGTGGGTTACTGGTATTGAGCGTCATTCTCGTGTTAATTATTTACACAGGGCAATGTTTGTATTCAATTGTTCTTTGCCGCTTCGTCTGTTTGGCCTGTGACTGCATATGTAACAGGATTCCATGTTATACTATATATGCAGTTTGAGACTACAAGTAAATATAAATGTCTGTTCCCATACCATACAAGAATAGCATATAACCTGCTTGGTGGTGTGCAGATAAATCTATATTGTCAGAATAGATAGCACTTGCGTAGAATATTCGTAGAGAACTAGATCTATGCTTAGCAATTCCCCACAATTTAATGAAGACATTCCCCAGGTTGTGCAGAAGTGTGCAATTTTCGAACACGGAAGACAGCACCTGTGTAGATAAAGTCCACTGCTCACAAGGGGAGGAAAAATTGAACGTCAGGTCTCCAGTCCACTAAGCATGTTTCTGAATCAGTCCTCATTGGAAAATATGGCAACGTCACCATCTGCCAATCCCTGTCTACGAGAAAACATGTGTAACTCTGGGTCCATACCTAAGAGTTTCAATGGAATCTAAGTTTGAGCCTTGAATTCCTTTACCTCTTGGTAGTCAAAGCAAAGGTGTTATTTGGCACTCATCCATAACAACTTGATGAGTAATTCTGCAACACAGATAGACCGAAGGCCATTACGCTGAAGTTACCACACACGATGCTACTATTATCTTTCTTAACGATCGTCCCCTCCTGCTAGGCAGTGACTATAATTGTTGGACCGTGCTTTATATTTCCAACACTCCCCCTCACGTGGAGGCGCCTTGGGCAGCACTCAACATGTGGAAATAGGAGCGGACGCTAAATTGCGTCTACCAGGACTCAAACTCGAGACATCCTGGCTCTGATACCATATTGAGTTGCATGCACCAGCCAGTTCACCCAAAAGCTTAAACTGATGAGGAAAGATGGACAATTCACTTATACTTCAACAATAATGACGCCATGTACATGCCAGACAGCACCTACAAATCCAACCTTATCTCCTCGCTGAAACATTGATTGCCACGCCACAGAGGTGCACTCAGCTATTGGCATGGCCGGCACAGGCCCAGACAAGGCCTATGGTGCGGTGCTCAGCCGAGGCGATTCTGACTGCTCCAACTGTCACAAGCGCCTAACCAAGGCCCTTGATGCATCAATCAACAGAAAAGCCAGCAACTCTTAGAGCCTATTTAGAGAGCTGTGCTTCAGCTTTGTTTCAGTTTTAGACCAAAAGCTCCCCCAAACAGTATGGCTGTAAAGCAGCTGGAAAGCTAAGTCACAATAGAAACACCCCTAAAAACTGCAGCTGCTAGGGAGGAGCTTTTTAGCTGTGGTTTCGCTTAACCACCTCCCACCTCGATCGCTCTGCCTTCTCGACCTCCACCACTCGTTAAACCCACAACCACTAGCTACAGCTGCTTTACAGCCCAGCAAACCAAAAGTAGCTTTTCAGCCCAGCCGTAACTCCCCCAAACAGGCCCTTACTCTCTTTAGAACAAGAAGAATGTGACCTACAAGGCTAGAGGCCTGTTCGGTAGAGCTCCAGATTCTGATTCTCCAACTCTAGCTCCAGCTCCTGGTTTTCTATGGAATCGATTCTCTGGTGGAAGTGGTTTTTGTTTGAGAAATAATTATGAACTTAGTGAAGAGGTTCATGACTGAGAAGTTGTGAATCAGGTGGGAAACAGGTTTTTTTGACTTTCAGACTGCAAATCAAAAAACATGAATCATTTTTTTGGATTCCTATGTGAAGCTAGTTGATTTTTTCATGTTTGATAGAGCTCCTCAGCTTCTCATAAGAAATCTAAAATTAGGAGCTCTGCCAAACGCACTCTAAAACTACGACCAATACCAGGCACAGATGAGCTTCTCCAACCAGGACATCTTTTCCGGCTTCAGCGGCGTGCCGGAGTGTGCCGTAAATACTTACCTGAATGCTGAGATACCGCTGTGGCTGAGCATTTCGAGAATCTTGTCATCAAGCTGATGCGTGCGCTCGCTGATGCCGTGGCAAGCCGAGCAGAGAGGTATATGCAGTCGGCAGAGGAGAAAGGCCAAATGGTGCATGGGCTGGCACAGTGCATGCGGGACATGCCATATGAGCGTTGCATTGTCTGCTTGAATGGAATCATAAGATCAGTACTGGCCAGATGGGAGTGGCCATTCTTAGGGAATTGTTGTGTAGGATTATAAAAAAAAATTACCCCATAACCAAACATGCTCTAAACTCCTAAAATATATGGCTAGAAACCAAAAATATCTACTCCACTTTTAGGGATGAAAACGGAAACGGAATTTCCGACCGTTCCAGAGAAAAACGGAAACAGAAGCTTTTTTCCGGATATGGAAACGGAAAATGTTGGTACGGAAACGAAAACGGAGATTTTTTTGTCGGAAACGGAAACGGATGAGCCATTTCCGACGAAAATGGGAACAGAAATTCCATATAAATGAAACCGAAAATTCCATCAAAAATTTGGCCCACTTGGCCCAAAAAGGAGAATAGAGAATTTACATTTATTTTCGAATTAAAATAATTTCAAAAATACAAATAGCTTTATAAAAAATATCAAATAGAGTTCAAAAATTTCAGAAAAATTCTCAAAAATACTTTGGAGCATTTTGAACCTAGGAAAATTATTTCTAGCATAATTTTGGTTTTATTTTTCATGAATAAATTAATTTTACAAATATAAAAATAGCAAAACTTGCATTTATAAACCCCAGAAAATCCAGGATAAATCTCAGAAAATCATAAATGAACATTGAACAATAATATACAAATTTTAGGGCATTACACCTTTATAGTTGGAGGAGTAAGAAGATATCGATGATAATGATATTAAGAAGGATATGATGGTCTAATTTGGGGGACAAATAGCAAGTTTTCAACTGACAAATTTGAGAAAAAACTTTCTAGTGATACCGTAAATATAATATTGTTCTTGTGTCCACTTTGGAGGTGGAATGAGTTATATTATTTTTGCGGTCATATATATTGTGATCATGTACTATGTTCTTGTGGAATTTTTCACTTTCATTTCCGTATCCGCTCCGTGCCGTTCCACATCCGTTTTCATCACTATCCATTTCCGAGGTTTCTAATTTCGTTTCTGTTATGGGTAAAAGATATGGAAATAGAACGACCATTTACCGACCGTTTCTGTTCCATTTTCATCCCTATCCACTTCACTATTTAAGAAAGGAACTGATACCTCCCTCCACCCTCTGATTTTTCTTGGAGATCAGTCTTCTCCGCTCCGGGCCTCTGGCCATGACAGAGACGAGCTTAAAAAAAATTCTATTAATTAGTTGCTTTAAAACTCATGCTGTTCCTTTATTTTATTTTGAAAGAGTAAAGAAGCTTTTTCCATTAGTTGGAAGTGTTTCGTCAATTATGCATCGCACTAGTAATAGTGAAAACATGAAGTATGATTATCTTGCTTCAAACTTGCCTTTCGGCTAGCTAGACAAAGTTTCAACAAATGTATCAACTCTCAACACTCAACAGGTATTTTCACTGGCTTATTTAACTAGATTTCATTGGTCATATACGTGAAGGTGCAGAAAGTACACACTTTTTCGAAGGGACAACGAAGTCTTGGTTGGCATTGGAGGTTTCCTACTAGTAGTATCAATTTCTTGCTTGCCTTTTCTTATATGGATCAAAACACAACGACGAAGAGGTATCTTTACTGATATATAAATGAGAGTTAGTGATAGTCGTCCGTCCACACTCTCCTCCTAAGAAAAGCCATGGGTCATGAGGCGCTCTCCCCGCCTCTCGCGAATGAAAAGGAAACCAAATGCATCACTCTCTTTCTGCCCGCACCTACTCTCCCCGGTCGGAACGTTCCTCGCTTCTCTTTCCTGTGGTAACTCAAGAGTGCAATTTTATTTTTGTAAATACGTGGCATGATTTGATTATCTGGTTCAAACATGTGTTTCCATTGCAATGCACGGGCACTTGACTAGTGTATTAGCATAACAGCAATTCTCCACTGCATAAGATAATGTATTCCACCTTTTATTTTAATCATTACATGCATCAAGAACAGGACATTTCATTATTATTTTTCAGAACAAGCAGTATGTAAATTGCGACGGCTGTCCTTGGCAATACAAATTGTAATAACTCTTTGGAGGATGGAAGGAGCCAACCCGGAATTTGTGCTGTATGATTTCTTCCAGATAAAAGAAGGAACAAACAATTTCTTGATTGATACAAACTGGGACAGGGTGGCTTCAGTCCTGTATATCAGGTGATTATGCATTTGAACTGCAAATGCAATCTTAACATTCAATTAAGTAAGCATTCAGTTGTTGACCGTTTGGTCTAAACATAACATTTAGCTTTCAATTATACTAGGTAGAAAAGCGCGCTACGCTGCGCCGGTTGAATTTCGATAGGATGCGCTCGAAAAAATAATAATTTTTTATTTTCGCAAAACCACCAACTGGTAAAAAATAGTCCAGAGGAAAAAGGGGAAAAAATTATCAGAGATGACAACTTTCTTTTGTCGAGCCTAATACTCAACGTGTTCACCGAGTAATAATACATGTTCGCAAAACCACCCACCGTGAAAAATAGCCTAAAGGAAAAAGGGCGTCTTTGATGAATCTGTGTTTTTGTGACCAAAACATGTTTTTCGGGTTTTTGGGGTGGCGAAAACAATTTTTCCGAGTTTTTTGTTGCGTTTGTTAAAAAAAGGGTCGTTAGGACGCCGCGTGAATCCACGCTGGTGCCGAAAACATTTTTTCCGGTTTTTGGGTTATGTTTGTTAAAAAATGGGTCGTTAGGACCCACCCGCGAATCCATGGATTTAAAAACATGGTTTCGCTTGGTGCTAAAACATTTTTTCCGGTTTTTTGTTGCGCTTGTTAAAAAAATGAGTCGTTAGGACCTACCGCGAATCCGTGGGTCGCTATAAATCTTCTGACGAATCTACATTTAAAAACCCCTTGCTATGACTGCTGGCAAATCCATAACTTGCTATAAACTTTCGATGAATCATGTTTTTTTTACGAAAACATTTTTTCGGTTTTTGGGTGGCAAAAAAATTTTCCGGTTTTTCGGTGAAAACATTTTCCCGAGAAAATGGAGAAAGGACTCGAACGTAAGAAGCGGTGGACCTAGTTGTTATTTTTGGACCTGTTTGCTATCCTCAAAAATTAGAAAAGGGCTTGTTCGCGATTTGAAATTAACGGAGGCTTTTAGTAAAATACCGCGCCAGGACCTAAACGCCAAGAAAAAAAAAATTTTGTCTCACAAAAAATCGCTAAGGACCTATCCGTAATTTCAAAAACGGAGGGTTTTTTCAAAAGCGCATACGACACGCGGGCTCTCCTGGTTTGCCTTGAAATCTTGTGTATAGGTGTTTTTATAGATATCTTGCGCTACCAATGAAAAAGATTCTTTTGCAATTTATGTCTAATTTATTATTTTTTGTTAAAAACACGCATATACCAGTATAAATTTACTAACCTTGCAGTAAAAATAATTATGAAGTGATAAAAAAATTAACTCTTTTTTTTTTTGCTTTTATCAATATCAGGGACGATTGAGCAGCAGACTTAAAATAGCAGTGAAAGTGCATCTAGGCCCCTCAAAGTGTTTTGGTGATTTATGGCAACACAATTAAGTATGCTAATCTGCAAGTGAGATTCTATGCAATGATCAAGAGGATATCATCGTTGGAAAGGCGATTGGAGATCCCCACCACTTTTAAATTTGAAAATGCGCATCAAGACTTCAGCTTGTAAATCTTTCATTTTATTGAGTCTAAGGATAGCCGTATTATTAAGGGGATACGACGGAAATCGCTTCTAGGATATGCTTGTGCTCATAGGATGAAAATTGCATCTCAAAAGAATTTCAAAATCATGCATTCTCTAAAAGGATACTCTGGCCGAGGAGGTCGGTCCGAGTATCCGGACATTTAGTCCGGACACTCAGGAAAATGTCCGAGTATCCGGGATTAAATCCGGATACTCCGAGCTAGGGTCCCTTGCTGTTTTTTCTTCGTAAGTCCGAGTATCCGGATATTTAGTCCGACACTCCGTAAATTGTCCGAGTATCCAAGATAATGTCCGACAATCCGGA
This sequence comes from Guadua angustifolia, assembly GCA_036346375.1. Taxonomy (NCBI): domain Eukaryota; kingdom Viridiplantae; phylum Streptophyta; class Magnoliopsida; order Poales; family Poaceae; genus Guadua; species Guadua angustifolia. The sequence continues at coordinate 14,468,384 of CM070512.1, read as the reverse complement.
CTTTCTGCAGAACAAAGGTAACTGCTGGATTTTGGGAACTCTATAAAACCCTCACTCCATTTCTAACCGCTACTAACCTCATTCATTGCAAGATTCAAGTCTAAAGCTCTCTCACACTCTCTCAAGCCCTAGCTTCCTTCTCCCACTAAAATCTTTGATTTGAGTTGTTTCTTTGGGAGAAAGAAGGATTCAAGTGCTTTGAGCTTGCTTGTTTGATTTTTGAGCACTAGCTTCATCCTCCAAGTCGATTTAGCGGCGATTTGTTACTCTTGGAGTTTGAAGGGCTCCTAGACGGCAGGAGTCACCGGAGCCTCCAAGACTTCGTGTGGAGAGCTCCGGTGGCTTAGAAGGCGAGCCTCGCCTCCAAAGGAAAGAGGCAAGAAGTGGAGAACCGGCGAGTGCTTTGTGCAACACCGGAGGAAAGAGGTCAAGAGGGACCTGGCTTTGTGCCTCCTCAATCTGAGACGAGGATTCCTTCAAGAATCCGAACTCTAAAAATCATTGTTTTGTGCTCTTCATTTGCTTGAGCTAGGGTTTGTGGTTCTTAAGTCTTTTGGAGCCCGATCTACTTACTCATTGTGCTTGGCTCTAGATCCAGATTTTCTAAGGTACCGAGATTATTTAGAACATTTGTATTCAGCTAGATTGTTGAAAATTTGCAAGGATTTAAAATTATCATTTCGAGGTCACTTGTCCTGACACTCCGCATTTACTCCTGACTATCCTGACATTAACTCCGGACTATCTCGACAATTAATCCTGACAGTCCGGATTTTGTTCCTCGGTGATTTTATTTAATTGCAAATTTTAATTACGCCTATTCACCCCCTCTAGGCGACATATCGGTCCTTTCAATTGGTATCGAGCCAAATCTCCTTAGTTTGGCTTAACCTCTTGGAGAATCAATATGTCGCAAACAGAGATAAGAACACCAAGTCCATGACCAAGATAAGGACACCGTGTTAGTAGCAATTCCATATGATTATCGCTCCTCTGTCTCAAGCTCTTCCTCATATGTCTCCGTGCCCTCCCCGAAGGCGCCTCATTTCGACGGCACTCACTATGCGGCTGGAAACATAAGATGAAGATGCACTTGAGATCACTTCACCCGCCTATTTGGAAGATTGTGCAAACAGGTTTCAAGCCTAACGATCCCGAGAACCTCACTCTCGAAGAAGATAAAGATCAACACTTCAATGACTTGGCAGCCAATGCCTTATTCAACGCCCTGAGTGATTCCGAATTCAACCGAGTCGATGGACTCGAGGAAGCAAAGGCTATTTGGGATAGACTCCTAGTCACCATGAAGGAGTGTCAAGCGTCCGAGAATCCAAGATAGAGCTCATTATTGGTGAGCTAAGCCGATTCACCCCGAAGATGGTGAATCATACACTAAGATGTTTGACCGTCTGATGGTGCTCGTAATCGTGCAAAAGGTCTTGATGCACCGATCTTTCGACAAGGCAAGGTGAAGATCATTCTCCGTAATCACTCCTACCAACCGCAACCTTGTTCAATTGATCCGAGACCGCCCAACTTCAAACATTGACACCTCATGATGTCATTGGCCGACTCATGATGGACGAGATGATGGTGAAGGAAGCCGAAGTCGTTGAAGAACTCAAGTCTGGCAAGAAGAAAGGGATTGCCCTCAAGGCCGTCAAGATAGTGGGTCAAGCGAAAGATAGTTCGAGCGAAGACGAAGAGTCGTGTGGTCCTTTGACAAATGAAGATATGGCTCTGTTCGTGCGAAGATTCAACAAATTGTTCAAGAAGAAGAACTTCAAACAAGGAAGTCAGTCGAAGAGCCTTGGAAGAAAGTCAAAGGGAAGACATTCTACTCGAAGATGCTATGAATGCGGCGAAACCGGCCACTTCATTGCCGAGTGTCCGCACAAGGAAAGCAAAGATGAGAAGCCTCACAAGAAAGACAAATATCGAGGCAAAGACAAAGAAAAGAGCAAGAAATTCAAGCACTACAAGCACAAGGGTCAAGCACATATTGGAGAAGAGTGGGATTCAAACTCCGACCGACTCAAGCTCCGAGTCCAAAGAGGAAGGAGGAATTGCCTCCGCCGCCATCGCCGTGCCTACCACTCAACAACGTCAAGAGCCTCTTCGACAACTTGAGCGATGACGACGACATCACTCCTATGTGCCTTATGGCAAAAGGGCATAAGGTATCATCAAAAGACTCCACTCCTCCATCGCTAATGAATGTCTAGATGAGCACGATAGCGATAGTGATAATGATGACGTTAACACCGTGCTTAAGTCTATGAAAAACTTTGACATTCATAAATTAAATTTGCTCTTAAAAGACATTGAAAAATTGGAGGAAATTGTAGAACAAAAGGAAGCTACTCGAGGCTCAAGAGGATTTGCTCATCCTCGAAAAAGAAAAGAATCATGAGCTAGAGAAGAGCTTGTCTTTTGAAAAAGAGCAAAATGAAAGATTAGTTGAGAATTCAAAGTTAATTAAATCCGAGGTGATTAGTCTCGAGATCACCAACGCTTCACTCAAGAGAACCTCGCTAAGGCAAAGGATGCTTGCAAGGCTCTTGAGTTGAAGCTTGTTGATCTCAAGAATAGCCCTCCGATTACCTCAACCATTAACTCCAATTCTTCATTGCCTTCAACGAGCAATGGATGCGCTAGGTGCTATAATGTCAATATTGATATTTGTACCACTAACCTTGAGACTTTGCAAGCACTTGCTCATGAAAATGAGAAGCTCAAGGAATGCTCAAGATGGACTACAAAAGTCCTATAAGGCTAGCAAGGGACTAGAGGAGTTCCTCGGTAAGTTTAAAGGTAACCCCATGAAGCATGGGCTTGGTTATGTCCTCCCAAGGGCAAAGGAAATCACATTGTGGTTGCGCCTTTGAACAAGCCCATTCACTTCATAAAAGGGAAGCAAACTCTAAATATAAGACTCAATCCACTTTCTTTGCTTCTTATGTGCTTAAGAGGACTAGCCTCGGTAGAGTAGTTGCTCATCATATTGGGGGTAAGCCCAAGAATGCCTCTCATGTGCGATCTATTTGGGTCCCCAAATCACTTGTCACTAACGTGCGCGGACCTAAACAAGTTTGGGTACCAAAGAGCAAAAACTAAATTTCATTTTGTAGGCCTATATCTCCGGTGGAACAAGTTGGATCTTGGATAGCGGATGTACGCATCATATGACCGGAGAAAGGGCAATGTTCACAAGATTTGGAAGCCAATGGATCAAACAAAGGAAAGCATCATTTTGGTGATAACGAAAAGGTGAAGTGGTAGGTTTAGGTAAGATCTTAATTACCAATGATTTCCATATAAATAATGTTTTGCTTGTTGAATCTCTAAGCTACAATTTATTGTCCGCTGCACAATTATGTGAAGCGGGCTATAATTGCGTGTTTAGTGAGAAAGGTGTGGATGTCATTAAGAGGGTTGATGGTTCAAGAGTCGTTAAGGGTCGCTTAAAGGGTAATCTCTATCTTATAGATTTCTCTCCGATAGAGTTAACCTTGAAACGTGTCTTATGGCTAAATCCAAAGATGGGTTGGCTTTGGCATCGCCGGCTTGCCCATGTTGGTATGAGGAACCTTCACAAACTCCTTAAGGGCAACCACATTCTTGGACTAACCAATGTTGTTTTTGAGAAAGATAGGGTATGTAGCGATGTCAAGCGGGAAGCAAGTCGGTGCCTCTCACCCCGCCAAAAATGTGATGACCACTTCAAGACCATTGGAAATGCTTCACATGGACTTATTCGCCCAATAGCGCATATAAGCATCGGAGGAAACAAGTACTGGTTAGTCATTGTAGATGATTTTTCTCGATTTACTTGGGTGTTCTTTTGCATGATAAAAGTGAAGCTCAAGGATCTCTTAAGAAGTTCATGAGAAGGGCTCAAAATGAGTTCAAGTGAAGATAAAGAAAATTCGAGTGATAACGCACCAATTCAAGAATACCGCGTTGAGGAGTTTCTCGATGTAGAAGGCATCAAGATGAGTTCTCGGCTCCTATTCACCTCAACAGAATGGGGTAGCCGAGAGGAAGAATCGAACCTCATCGAGATGGCGCGCACGATGCTTGAGTACAAGGTCTCCGACATATTCTCAAGGAGGTCACAACACCGCGCCACAGCTCCAACCGATTATATCTTCACAAGTTGCTAAAGAAGACGGCGACGAGCTCCTCAACGGAAGAAGCCCAATGTATCCTACTTGAGTATTTGGGAGTAAATGCTACATCCTCAACAAAAAGGCTAAGTCTTCTAAATTTGCTCCTAAAGTAGATGAGGATTTTTACTTGGTTATGGATCGAATGCTTACGATATCGGGTTTTCAATAACACCACCGGTGTAGTTGAAATCTCGCGTGATTTAACTTTTGATGAAACTAACGGTTCTCAAGTAGAACAAGTTAATTGTGATGAAATTGATAGGAAGAACCTCCATGCGAAGCAATCAAGAAATTGGCAATTGGGGAGGTAAACCGTGGAGCTGGATGCTATCCCGAGCACCCCAACCCGGAGTGTCCGGATAATGTCCTGAGTATCCGGATAAAATCTCCTGAGTGTCCGGACTTAATCTCGGACATTCCGACATTAGTGCTCCAAATGTTGATCCACCTCTTCCATTCAAGCTCAAGATGGCTCCAACACCTCTCAAGATGACGGAGGTCCTATTCAACGATAAATGCAACAACTCCTCATCCGAGAGTTCATCAAAGCATACAACGCGATCATCCAATGACAACATACTTGGAGACATTAACAAGGAGTATCCACTAGATCTCGACTTGCAAATTTTTGTGAATTTTACTCTTTTGTATCTTCTCTTGAACCACTTAAGGTAGAAGAAGCACTCCAAGATCCGGATTGGGTGATGGCCATGCAAGAGGAGTTGAACAACTTTGAACGGAACCAAGTATGGAAGCTTGTCGAAAGGCCCAAGCGTAATGTGATTGGAACTAAATGGGTGTTTTAACAAGCAAGACGAGAACGGAATAGTGACTAGAAACAAGGCACGGTTGGTTGCTCAAGGCTTCACGCAAGTCGAAGGTTTGGATTTCGACGAAACATATGCTCCTCGTAGCTAGGCTTGAATCTATTAGAATATTACTTGCTTTTGCTACTCACCATGATTTCAAGTTGTATCAAATGGACGTGAAAAGCGCCTTCTTAAATGGACCACTTTCCAAATGGTCTACGCCGAGCAACCACCCGGATTCAAGACCAACCATCCTGACCACGCCTACTTCCTACACAAGGCTCTATGGGCTTAAGCAAGCGCCGAGAGCATGGTTCGAGTGTCTTCGTGATTTTCTCCTCATTAAGGTTTTGTAGTCTGAAAGGCCGACCCTACTCTCTTCACTAAACACATTGATGATGATTTATTTGTGTGCCAAATATATGTCGATGACATTATATTTGGATCTACTAATGAACATTTGTGCAAGGATTTTAGCAGATAATGACTAAAAGATTCGAGATGTCCATGATGGGTGAGTTGAAGTTCTTCCTCGATTTCAAGTCAAACAACTAAAGGAAGGAACTTTTATATGTCAAACAAAGTACATCAAGGACATGCTCAAGAAGTTCGCATGGAGAACGCCAAACCAATCAAAACGCCGATGCAAGCCAACGCATCTAGACCTCGACAAAGAAGGTAAACCGTCATCCAAAAGGTATATCGCTCGATGATCGGCTCTTTACTTTATCTTTGTGCATCTAGGCCCGATATTATGCTTAGTGTGTGCATGTGTGCACGCCAAGCCGCTTCCAAAGGAGTGCCACATGGTGGCCGTAAAGAGAATCTTGAGGTATTTAGTGCACACTCCTCATTTTGGGCTTTGGTATCCTAAAGGTTCATCTTTTGAGTTAGTTGGCTATTCCGGCGCGGATTATGCCGATGTAAGGTGGATAGGAAAAGTACTTCGAGGACATGTCAATTCTTAGGTAGATCCCTTGTCTCTTGGTCATCTAAGAAACAAAACTCCGTAGCCTTATCCACACCAAGGTATACATAGTCACGGAGTTGTTGTGCGAATTGCTTTGGATGAGACAAACCCTAAATGATTATGGCCTAACCTATAATCGTGTGCCACTTTTGTGTGACAATGAGAGCACCATAAAATTGCTAACAACCCCGCCCAACATTCCTCAGATAAAGTATATCGATATTCGCCACCATTTCCTAAGGGATCATTCCACTAAAGGCGATATCGATATTCAACATGTGAGCTCAAATGACCAACTAGTCGATATATTTACAAAACCTCTTGACGAGAAGAGATTTTGTGAATTGAGAAGTGGGCTAAATATTCTTGATTCTCGCAACTTGGCTTGAGGAGTGCATGCCTTTGATCGATGCTTGGAAAACGCTTTTAGAAAAGTTTATTTGGTCCTTTTCTTTGATCTTTTTCGTGTTCTTCGAAATCTCTGATCTTCGGATCGTGCCCAATGACATGTGACTATGGATTGCTTGATTTTGTGTTCGCTGGTCACATTGTGCAAAGGACATCTTAGGACTACTCTCCTCAATGCTTCAAGTCAATCATCCCTTTAAATTCCTTGAAATTCCCTTTGATCCCGAATGTCACCGACAATCCGGACTAATTGTCCGAGTATCCGGACAAATTGTCCGAGTCTCCGAACAAAATGTCCGGAGTGTCCGGATTGAGTGGGTCAGGCTATTTGAGTCTGTGACGGGGCTTCCTTCTCTCCTTTCTCATTTGTCTCAACCGTATCCTTCTCGTAAACTTGCCCTAGCCGCCGCCTCATTCTCCTCTTCCTCTCCGGCGTGTTCCTCACCATCCTGAGCCTCCTGATCGCCCCTGAGGTTGGGGAAGGATCTCCTCTCGGCGCTTTCTTCGTTTCATTGTTCATCCTTACAGATGACTTCGCTTTTGCCTTAATCCTCTTTGATTCCTTAAAATGCCTAGGGTTGGGGCTCCTTATTGAAGTTCATTCATCCTTTTGGTTGTTCCTCGCAATGTGCTCTTAGAGATCTCTCATTGTTTGCAATTTAGGTTTTGGGTTCGAATCATTAAACCCGAGTCTCCGGTATTTTATTCGAGTATCCGGATAAAACCCTGACACTCCGGACTAAATCCTGAGTATCCGGAGAAATTGTCCGGACTGTCCGGACTAAATGTCCGGAGTTTCCGAGCTGTGTCTCTCGGCCCAAAAACTTAAATTGTGAAATCTGCTTTCGCACAACTCTTTTTCACTCCATTCGTTGTTCCCTCTTAGATGTCTTCTTCCCAAGGAGGTTTTGGTGCCGGCAAGCGCCCAATTGAGTCGCCTCCTCCCTCTCCCACCGGCGCTCCAAAGAAGAAAAGGCAAGGTGTGAAGAAGATCCTCAAGGCCACATGAATCCGCTCTGGGTCCGCTCACGCTCAGCTCCTCCTCAAGTCAATCCCGAGGAAATCCTCGCCAAGAACATCCCGCGGATGAGCATGCTAGGCGTCGTGGAGCAGAAAAGAAGCAATATCAAGAGTCAAGGTTGGCGATTGGTCCACTTGAGAAGCTTCACCCCAAAGGAGATATCCAGCGGATGATGCTACTCGTGTGGTTGATTATCGGTGGGGTCCGTAAGGGAAGATCATAGTTGCGCAGAGGAACAAAGATCCGCCGAGTTCCACCAAGACCAAGATGTCGACAAGCGGTTCTGGAACAGGTTTCACTCTTATTTCTATGAGACTGTTCTTCTGCCTATGGAGAATCCGGTGATGAAGATGAAGCGCTTGATTGGTTATATATGTCCGAGGCTCAAAATCCTATCTTCACCAAGTCATCGAGATTTGTGAGCGGCATAAAGTGAAGGACATTATGAGTTTCATGCACTCTTGAAATGATGAGGTAATCATGCAATTTTATGCCACTCTACTTTGACAAGAAGCAAGATGCCATTTGGTGGATGATGATAAACTCGTATGTGGTGACCAAGAGGACCTTTGGCGAGTGTTGCATTTGCGATCCACGATGGGGATGCCAAGTCGCATGATAAGAAGGTCATGGCTCTGAAAGCGCCTTTGGAGATTTATATGATTCATCTCAAAGATATTGTGATGGGCACTATCAAGGGTCCGGCCGCATCACTATTCTTCTTCTGCTGTTTCGGTCACTCTTTGGCCCAAGGAAGGAGATGCGTCACCATCGGTTCTTATGTGAGAAATTTGCTATTTCACTTGGTTGAGCGCACTCATGGATTTGACGTGGTTGATTTCATCCGGGAGTCCATCCGCTACAACTCAATGAGCAACTCCAAAGAACAGGATATGCGCCATTCATAATGGTCTGGATTGAGCACGCCACGGGCTTGACTTCGTGAAGGATGTGGAGCATGTGCCTTACAAGGTCCGGCCCTCGGCCAGCCTCGCAGCCTCTTGTGACAAGCGCCCCAGGGTCGCCCTCCGTCACTCGGTCTTTTGCTCCATCGGCCTCCTTCTTCGCCTCCCGGCTCATGGCGCCTCCTCCAACTCCTCCAGCCCAGCTCCCACGGAGAAGGTTCTCTCAGACTAGCCGCGACACCATCAAGAGGATGCTCAAGTGCCTATTCTGCTTATGTCAAGATGTGTCTGCAAGTAAAGAGACCCGTCGTGAGCTGCGTGAGCACCGCCGAGAGTTCCGCGCCACCGCCGCCAAACAGGTGAGGATCTTCCACCAAGAGCGAGTCCGAGGAGTCAACTCATGTTTCAAGAAGGATTCCGCTACCCGGCAGCTCTTCGATCTACCACCTCAAAGCCAAAGGTCAACTGGTCAAGCGGACGATAGCGAGGAGGAGGACTACGAGCCTTCCGGCGATTTATTTAGTAGTTCTTTGCGTAGACTCTTCCTTTTTGGTGTCTTGATGCCAAAGGGGGAGAGAGAGCTAGAGAGTTTATTTAGTGCGTCGTTTATTTATCGTATCTCGTTAAAACCTTTACTTGTGCTTGTGATTGTGGTTGGATGCTTGGTTGTTGGTGTCGAACTATTTGATTGCTTAATATCATCCCTTTCCGTTATGCATTTGTGTGATATCATGTCATATCTTGTGCAAAATTACTTATTGATTATCCTGTCATATTCTAACATAAGCAACAACTTAGGGGGAGCTATTGCACCTTTTTCTCTTAAATATGTGCATTTCTATCTCTACTCAAATTTCTTTAATGCATGTATTTAGGGGGAGCTCCACCCTCCAAGCATTTGGTTTTCCAAATGCTATATCATTTCAATTCTTTTATCCAAATTCAATTGTGTTGTCATCAAGTCACCAAAAGGGGAGATTGAAAGTGCATCTAGGCCCTCAAAGTGTTTTGGTGATTTATGGCAACACAATTAAGTATGCTAATCTGCAAGTGAGATTCTATGCAATGATCAAGAGGATATCATCGTTGGAAAGGCGATTGGAGATCCCCACCACTTTTAAATTTGAAAATGCGCATCAAGACTTCAGCTTGTAAATCTTTCATTTTATTGAGTCTAAGGATAGCCGTACTATTAAGGGGATACGACGGAAAATCGCTTCTAGGATATGCTTGTGCTCATAGGATGAAAATTGCATCTCAAAAGAATTTCAAAATCATGCATTCTTTCTAAAAGGATACTCCCGCCGAGGAGGTCATCCCGAGTATCCGGACATTTAGTCCGGACACTGGGAAAATGTCCGAGTATCCGGATTAAATCCGGATACTCCGAGCTAGGGTCCTCTGCTGTTTTTTCTTCGTAAGTCCGAGTATCCGGATATTTAGTCCGACACTCGTAAATTGTCCGAGTATCCGAAGATAATGTCCGGACAAATCCGACTTTATGCAGAACAAAGGTAACTGCTGGATTTTGGGAACTCTATAAAACCCTCACTCCATTTCTAACCGCTACTAACCTCATTCATTGCAAAGATTCAAGTCTAAAGCTCTCTCACACTCTCTCAAGCCCTAGCTTCCTTCTCCCACTAAAATCTTTGATTTGAGTTGTTTCTTTGGGAGAAAGAAGGGATTCAAGTGCTTTGAGCTTGCTTGTTTGATTTTTGAGCACTAGCTTCATCCTCCAAGTCGATTTAGCGGCGATTTGTTACTCTTGGAGTTTGAAGGGCTCCTAGACGGCAAGGAGTCACCGGAGCCTCCAAGACTTCGTGTGGAGAGCTCCTATTGCTTAGAAGGCGAGCCTCGCCCCGAAAGGAAAGAGGCAAGAAGTGGAGAACCATGAGTGCTTTGTGCAACACCGGAGGAAAGAGGTCAAGAGGGACCTGGCTTTGTGCCTCCTCAACGGAGACGAGGATTCCTTCAAGAATCCGAACTTCTAGAAAATCATTGTTTTTGTGCTCTTCATTTGCTTGAGCTAGGGTTTGTGGTTCTTAAGTCTTTGGAGCCCCGATCTACTTACTCATTGTGCTTGGCTCTAGATCTCAGATTTTTCTAAGGTACCGAGATTATTTAGAACATTTGTATTCAGCTAGATTGTTGAAAATTTGCAAGGATTTAAAATTATCATTTCGAGGTCACTTGTCCCACACTCGGCATTTACTCCGACTATCCGGACATTAACTCCGGACTATCCGACAATTAATCCTGACAAATCCGGATTTTGTTCCTCGTGATTTTATTTAATTGCAAATTTTAATTACGCCTATTCACCCCCCCTCTAGGCGACATATCGGTCCTTTCAAGCAGTCAAGAGACTAGAAACATGTTCTTTACAAGGTCTACTGGAGTTCCAAAATGAAATTCAATTAATAACAAAGCTTCAACACAAAAATCTCGTTAGGCTGCTGGGATGCTGCACTCAAGGAGGCCAAGAAAAGATGCTTGTTGTGGTGACCCGTATAATTAACTCCTGGTAAACACTGTCAACAAGAGTTAATTACGCAGATCTCAGTACAGCAACTAGCAAAACATCGAATATTCCGATGCTTTATTAGTTACTACACTGTATACAGAGTATTGCAGCAGAACAATAATTAGAGACAGATAATGGAATCTTTTATTACATTCCATTAGCCACGCAGGGCTATTATCCAAGTCTTAACTTTACATAATAATATTACAACAAAAGATGATCTTAACTTCCTATCTCCCGTCAACTGGCTAGCACGGGAAAATAGACGATTAATACTACTACTCCTGATAATAATAGTAGTAATAGCCATCCTCTGGTAGGTCCTGCTCCTGGGAATTATCCTCCAACCATGCTTCTGAGGATTGTCCAGGGACCTCACCGTCTAAGAAAAGGAAGAGTTAAGCAAGGGTGAGTATGAAGTACTTAGCAAGCAATAATATAAAATGTAGTAAATGGTTTTCCTCCCAATTTAATCTACCACTCTAACTTCACCCAAAGATCACCTTTCACAAAATACTCTTATTATAGAAAATTAAGTTTTAGTTTACAAAGGTGGTTGATTTTAGATTTTTAGGAAATTCTACTAACACCGAATATGAGATAACCGAAGCTGTCCATAGTCTCCAATCCAGAAGACTGGCTTAAATTCAAGATTTACCCTGCGCAGGTTTGTATCACTTTAACCATAGTGACATCCACAAGAGATGCCCCAGAACGTTTATCTCTACTCTAGTATTAGTTCTCCACCCTGCACTTCGAGTTTGTGATACCTATCCCAGGCTGCCACACAATTCCAAGACACAGTTGTACTCCCTCTCAATCAGGGGTACACCGCTGGCTTCAAATATACCGCCGTCCAATTGGTTCCCACTCCTTTGGGGCATATCGGTCTTTCCCAAAAAACACCCTTTATACTTACCCAATGTGGAGAGGTCTAATACCTTCGTAGGACAACCTTTTCTGGCTGATTTCACACACCATGGTTGATACTAAATTTATGGCTCATTGCCCAAATGTTAGTTTGTTGAAACTTATATTAGAGCCAATGTAGAGGACCCCCACCAGCCTACATCCTTCTCATCAGCGCCCTGTACCCTTCCATATTAACATACGCCCAAGGCTCCATTCGTTGGACGAGCCAAATAAATTACCAACATCAATTTATCAATCCATCCATCCATTTTCCAAACAATTCTTTCCAACAGCATCCAATTTAATGCTTTCATTAAAAAGAAGCTTTTCCACGCAGTGATGATATAGGTAATTACATAAAAGTAGTAAAAATCCTTTAATAAAACATGATCAAAGGAAAACTTGCTTGGAATATACTCTAAAGGTACTGCCTCGCTCGAAGATAGGTTCTGATTGTCGGGCAGGTTTTGGTCTTGTCCTGAAAATTATAAACTATTAGCTATAGCAAAATTATTAAGTGCGAGTTGTGGTGTCCAACAAATTTTCTGATCTGTCGTTCAGTTTTTATTTGAGTAGCAATTATTAGTACTAGTTGTAAGATTTTTATGCGATCTGCAGCACAATTTACTTTTCTATTCTCTTATCTTTTTCTCTTCTTTCTTTTTCTTCTTTTTTTATATTTTCTTATTTTCTTTTCTTTCTTTCTTTTCTTTCTTCCTCTCTTCCCTTCTTATTTCCCTTCGGCCTGCGCTGGCTGATTTTGGCCGAAGCCTCTTCGGCTACATCGCTCCTCCCGATCTCCTCTCCCTCACTACTTCTCCCACTCGGCAGCTCCTCCCTCTGCTCTCCCCTCCTGTCGGATGCTCTCTCCTCAAGGCTCTCCTCTCCCACCTGCAGCTACCCTGTCGCCTCCTCCGCTCCTCGCCTGCTACCGACTCACTGATCAAGAAGACCTAGCCTAAGATGGCCTCTCAAGACCTCGCGCCATGGCCACTGAGCTGCCTCACCTACTCCTCCTAGCTCTCCTTGAGGCTGGTTACCTCCTACCGAGCTAGGGTTTTCTATCCCCTCTTTATTTATTCGTTTTTGCTTCATTTGCCTGTTGATTTGCTTTGATTTTGGGTCTATGATGAACGTGGGGTTGGCTTGAGGCAAGAACAGAAATGCTACACTAATCTTGACCCCAACTATTGAGACCACACGGGGACTACCCGATCTAGCTCCCTACAATACCCCTTTAGCTAGCTCCTACCCCGATCTACCCTCTGCCATGGAAGCCCGTACTGTAGCTACATGGTACCTGGGATGGTTTCGGATGGAGTGGAGAGCTAGCTGAAGGGTTGAGGCTGGGGAAGACGAGGTCGCAGAGGTGCGGTTCCCTTCGGGTCAAGCTGCCTTCTGGTCCTTCACTACACCATCCCACACTTTTGCCAACACATGGTACAGTCGGCAAAAGACACCTTCTCTGACACAAAAACTGTTGGCAAAGGTTTAGCCGACAGTACATGAACAGTAGTGGTAGAAGCAGTCGGCTTAGGCTTTGAATTGACATACACACTTTACATGCAAATGGTGCCACTCACATATATAACCATATACATACACAATCACAGTTCAAATAGTCACTTCAACATGTAAATAATGCAACACATATATCTCCACCACAGGGTTTGATAGATCCTCCAAATAAGTTAAGTTGCATACATGTCCATAAAAAATGAGCTAAGTCTTGCTGCACAAAAGAGAGGATGTATGTTTCTCTAGCTACTAGTTAACATTTCTAACCATAAACAACACTACTTTCTTGCTGCACAAATAGTGATGTTATAAATCGAGCTCAGCCTAGTAATTAGCAGCATACATGACCCAATGAGAGGGATGTATATCCTTCTCTCTACTAGTTAATAGTTCAAACCATACACACATCACTATTTTCATGTTGCACAAAAGGTGTCCCTCCAAAAACTTGTGACACTCCTTGCTGCCAAAAGGTTGTTACTCCAGTAAGCTACTGCCTGTGCACCTATCATGATCAAGAAAAAGAATAATCAGCACATAAGAAAGATCCTAAATCTGTGATAAAATCAGAAAAGGGACAAAAGCTTGGCAAAGGCATGATGTGCGAGTGACAAAGCAAAACCAGCACTAGTGAAATCTAACAAATGAGAGTTCTTTTCATTAGAGAGAAGATCTCCCAGTGGAGAAGATTTATGACAGAGAGTGGGAATCATTAATATTTCATGTATATAATGGTATAGCTATGTACTTGAGCTTGAACAAATAAGAGGTTGAGAAACAAATACTTGTTACACTTTTGCTCAGTCAATAGGATATGAACAACCACTACATCTGTAATACTGTAACACACATCAGCTATTTGGAGCCATATCAATCGTGCAGCGAAAAATACCGCAGGTCAACGTACGGGGAAGTGACAAATTAAGGAGTTTCACATTTTTGAATGTGATGACTGTCAGCAGTCAGCACCTATTTAATGCTTTTAAATTGTGTCGAAGAAGTTGATTCTTGTTAACATTGGCTGTTGATCAAGATGTCACTGATAGACAGTGAAAAATAAAAGTCACTAGAGATAACGGGAGAAGATGGCTTACGTCCAGGAAAAACCAGAAGAGTTCTTGGTCTACTGGATAATTGTGAATATTGTAGATGCAATCATGCAATTGGAAGAACAATGCTTTATTGCAGTGTTATCGTTTCAAGAATGGACGTGTGAGTTCCATGAAGTGACAGCACATATTTAGTCCTACACTGTTGTCCTTGAAAATTAACACCAAGCAATGTGATATGCTCAGAATTCTTCCATCACCAGCACACGATTTGATTTCCTTGTCCTTTCAAACATTTACGTGAACAATATGGAAACCAGGTTTGATGGGAACTCTGAGCTAGTTGCTGAGCTTGTCAAAACCAACGGTTACAAAGCTGCTTTCTCAGTGAAGGATGGTGTGGAAGGAAGTCGAGGATGGCTGGTATTTATGCTTTACCTGGCTTGTTTTCGCGGCAAACTAACATTTATATTCACTAAACAAAATGTCACCATTTGCTAGTGTTCTACTGCAGAGCAGTAATATTCCCTGGACTGCTCCTAAGAAGGGATTCAGTTTCGACTTCAGCAATTTATTTGGGGTGAGCTATCAACGTGACCTTGTGCATCTAACTACTACATTTAAATTTTAATTTTCTTTGTGTTATATGGTCTCAATGCTATGATTTCGTTGATTGAAATTTCACTCTTCAATGCTAACTATGATGTGTAAACTTCCAGGATGGTTCAGATAGTTTGCCTGTCCCACTTAATTCAGGCTGTTGAGCACTTGAGTGTGGCAATATTCTATTATATGTTCCAAGGGAATACATGAGGAACAATACTAGAAGTACATAGAAATTGGAGCACTTGAGTCTGACAGATTGAGCAGTGAACAAGTATGTCTTAGAAACAAAATAAAGTATAGGCAATTAGGCATGGTTGCACCAAAATTTAAACCGCACTGAAAATTAAGTCATCAAAGTGAACATTTTAAATCCAGCTCATACCTATGGTCACATGGGCACTTCAGTGCAAAAGATTTCAACTCCCAAATAGTTAAAACATCTTTTGGTATTTAAGTACCTATCAAAGAGAAGAATTTAAATTTTATAAAAGGTGAAATAATCAAAGAGGACTAGCAAGTTAGCAATTATACCAGGACTTGGATCTTTTGATTGCCTTGAAGACTTCTTGTCATCCTTGATCTATAACAAATTGGTAAGTTATTATAGATGATAGACCATAAATTTCTTAGTCATATGGATGTAAGCTAAGGTATTACTCATTATGTGGCCACGCGATGCATCTCCCACGAGCATCTCCAATGGACCTGTAAGGTTCCATATGGGCGAGGTAGTATGGCATCCCTCATGAAAACATGATTGACAACTACCTCACAATATTGAATGCCAAGAGGAGTACCCCCACAATAGATGATGGGTTTGTTGTTTGAACAGCCCCTTAGCCACGTGAAGATTATAGGGCCTCACAACATTATATAGTATCACATCTCTTCCACCCTAAAGCATAAGAGTTTCAAAGACAAGGTAGCAAGTATGTTCTAGACATAAGGTAAACTATATATTGTGGGTTTAGCAATTACCTCTTCATCATGTGGTTTATCCGAAAGACAACGGTATACCTATTCATGAGCATATTTTCATCATCACTTAAGTGTATTTCATCCTCACCAGTGACACATTATCATCATTATCATCATCATGGTTCTCTAGTTCTTCCACAAGACTAGGTCGATTCTCATGCAGTTCTAATAAAAAGAACAACTATGGAACAATTATCGCATTAAAAATAAAGTTATAACAGAAAAGAATGACCAATTACCACTTGGGGGGAATTATTAGATCCATTTGGAGTGCTGGAAGCATTTTGTTGCTACTGGAGTAACTTTTCAAGTAGTTGTTTCATATTGTCCAACTGGATTTGTATAGCTTCCATTTGTGATTCATATTCGCAAACTGGAACGCCCTTTCTTTTTTCTCCTGCAGTCACCATCTTTCCTCCTGAAAATATTTAATAATGGTTCAGTAATCATAATTCAACAGGCTGCAGATGCAAGTATAGAAGAAAGCAAAAAAAAAAACAACCACAAAATATGAATGATAAATTGTTACAGCACACAATTGTTACTTATTTCCTCTTTTTTTCAGAAACAATGGTCTCATCTATATCTCATTCCGACATAGACCATATCTTGAAGAAAAATATTCAAGTCATACACTTTTGTATGCGATCAGAATTGACTACTTAAACTCATTTTGATGATCTATTTGTTCACCGTCAGCTATGTACCATGTCATAGATTTCTCGTGGTTTGGACCGAACAACAACACTTCATTCTCTATCAACAGGATCTTGAACATAGTAAACTTGTGTGGCTTGCGATGCTAAAATAAAAGACTCATCTAATAATCTTTCTCCTGTATTGAACAAATGATTGAAATTAACGACTGTGATCCCAAATTGATTTGTTTTCACCCATGTATCTTGAATGCGGTTGTCAACCCAATCACCTTTGAAGAGCACTATATTTCCCTTATTGCGATAGTTCAGCTCAATGATTTCTTTGATCCTACCATAGTATGTCTTGTTACGCACTATCGGGTCCGTGTTTCCATTTTCAAAGCAAGAGGTTTGGGCAACTAGAGCTACTCCACTATTTTGAAATGACCTACCCTCATCACTAGAGTGTGTATGGAAATTGAACCCATTTATAGTATAGCTACTATACATTGTAGCAATCATGAATGGCTCACTGGCCAAAATTTTCATCTCTTCCGGTTCTTCGATACCATTTTCAACTAACCCTTCCACCTGTAATAAAGAACATTCTAATCAACTTAAATTCCATTCAGACCTAACAACAACAATTTGAAACACAAATGGTTGGTCATGTACTGACTTACATGCTTTCTAAACCACTCATGAAACATTTCATGATGAATACTATTGATTTTTCACGATTATGATGGCCAATTGAGCGAAGGTACTCAATATGCTTGCTGAAAATGTTTTGTAAAATTAAAAGACTGAGAAATATACATATACATAAGGGTAATGCAATCTATAAAAATAAGTTTGAGCGGCTTACTTCAAGTATAGTTCTATGTTGTCATAGTTGAACAACACATATCTATATGCTTGAAGCCATGTCTTATAGTCTATAGATGTAGTGCACTTGCCACTCAAACCTCGCCCAAGGCTTCGAAAGAAAGGATTGATATTGCACATTGCATTATCCAAATCCTCACCATTTCTTACTTGCCTAGTAACTGGTCTCACAACCACGAGAAATTGTGAGCAAAATGTAAGACTCTCATCAAATTTATAAGACTCACAGATTGATCCTCCTGATGATTTTTGGTGCGAACATAGCCTTTTAACCTCATCAAAAACCTAAGAATGAATAAATTTTAATCAGATAAACTTAACCATATTCTACAAGTTAAAAATAGGTAATCATTAGTGAAAATAGTTTTATAGTACCTCTCTATTGCCCACATGCTACGACATCAAGACCGACCACCAATTCTTGCTTGAGCAGAAGATGAACCATCAAGTGTACCATGGTGTCAAAAATTGCCTTGGTACAAATATAGTTTCTAGAATGCTTAGTGTCTCAAATTTATTTCAAATTCTAGTTTCGCATATCACTTACTCGAATAGTAGATGAGTATATTTTCTTGAAGAAATTGCTCACACCTAATTAGTGTCATAGCTTACTCGTGTTGGCAATATCCTTCGTACAACAAGCGGAAGTAATTGTTGCAACAAAACGTTGTTGTCATGGCTCTTTAGTCCAATCAATTTCATTTCAAACATGCACATTATTGTGTATATTTGATGCAACACCATCCGAAACCTCACATCCTTCAATACTTGGCAAAACAACTTCTTCTCATCCGACTCATTGCATATAGTGCCGAGGCATGTAGAACCTATCATCAACATCGACGGATGAAGATCATGTCTAATGCCAAGGTTTTTATGTCCAAGCGAGCATTTAAATTATCCTTTGATTTGCCATCAATGTTCAAAAGTGTATTAACAATGTTATCACATACATTTTTCTCAATGTGCATAACATCGAAATTATGTCTAAGTAATAGATCCTTCCAATATGATAACTTAAACCAGATAGATTTCCTTTTCCAAGAAAGTGGTGCCTCATTTCTACCCCCACGTCAGCGGGTTTGTCGGGCTTCTTTGTAGTTGATCCTTTCCTAAAGTTGTGTGCATGTTTGTCAGAAGTCTAAAATTTCCTCTCCACTAAGTGGAGTAGGTGCCGCCTATGCTCCTCAGTACCATCAAATAGTTTTGTAGCAGACCTAAATATGTGGTTGTCATCTAAGAATCTACGATGGCACATGATGACATACTTGCCTCCCTTTTTTAGTTGGAGAGAACATTCATGTGAGTGGCAATTCGGACAAGCAACTTTACCAGAGGTAACAACTGCATGCAAATAGCCTAGACCAGGAAGATCTGAGATGCTGCATAATATGGCAGCACGCAATTGGAAGCACTCATCCTTAGAAGCATCATATGTCCTAACACCATCAACAAACATATCTATTATATCATTGACAAGTGGCTCAAGATAAACATCCATATCAGCCCCCGGTGCCTTAGGACCGTGAATTACTAGAGAGAGGATAAAATTTGTTTGCTTCATACACTTCCAAGGTGGCGATTGTATGGAATCAAAATAACGGCCAAATGTTATAAGTTGAATTGTAGGTCCTAAAAGGACTAAAGCCATCACTAGCCACAACAAGTCTAAGATTTCACTATCCGAGGCAAACTCGATATGTAGAGTCAAAATCCTTCCAAAAGGAGCATCTCATTGGATGCCTAAGCAAACCATCTTTCGTATGCTCTTCATCATGCCACCTTGCATCACCATTGCTTTGGAGGACATAAAGTACCTTTGAAGCCTTTTCTTTATTGGAAAGTACCTTTGAAGCCTTTTCATCATGCCACCTTGCATCAGCCGCTGTTTTGGAGGACATAAACTCTATGCACACGTTTTCCATTAGGACTTTTCTTTTCTGATTTCCACCTTGAAGTGTTGCACTTTGGACAAACATTTTTCTTTTCATGCTCTTTCCAAAACAATACGCAATCATTATCACAAGCATGGATATTGGTGTACCCAAGACCAAGGCATTTTACTATATTTTTGGCTGCATTGAAGTTTTTAGGAAGTAATGACCCTTTAGGTAAAACATCCTTAAGTAACTCTAGTAGCATGTCAAAACTTTTATCACTCCATCCTCCAAGAAATTTTATATGCAGTACTCTAATGATGAAATGAAGCTTTGAAAAGTTTCTACAGCCTGAGTACAATTCTTTGCCAGCATCTTCTACCAACCTATAGAAGGACTCCATATCCTCATCATGCTGCTCTTCATTCCCTTCTAAGTCACCCATGTCATCTAAACCCCACCTAAGTCTCAAGTAAATCGAGATGTCATCTTCTTCATTTGACTTTTGTACTTCTACTCTGTCAGTCATTGGATATTTGAAAATAACTCGAGCTTGGTTCTCCATGGTTCAACCAAGTTATGTACCTCTTCAAGAAACCCTCACAAATTAAATGCTCACTTAACTAAATCAATCGCTCTCCAACAATGCTTTTACATGCCTTGCACTAGCATAATATCTTTCTTCCTTTAGCTGAATTACGAAAAGCAAACTCCAAAAAATTGTCAACTCCTTTTATATATTCATCAGTATGCCTAGGCATATCCATCCAATTCTTATCCATGATGCGTTTTGATAGAACTTGAGTCTAAATATTGAAATATATGAGCAAACACACCTAGATAGCAACACAAAACCTCAGATATGTCTCATTTATGCACATTCAAACAACAAACTAAATTTATAGCACATAGATTACTTCTGAATTGGAACCAAAGACTAGAAGAAAACAAACATACCAATCACTAGATATCCGATGAAGATGAGAATGTTGTCCAGTAAAATGTTGATCCTTCAACCCTCGGTCCTCCCCTCTCCGAAATTAACACCGGCAACCTCGAAGCACAACCATTAAGGTTTGTCACCAGATTTACCAACCGATCGAAACGAGAAGCTTCATCAATTAATGTAGTTAGAATGCAGGTGACATTGCATCAATGCTTTAATATGCATATTATTTTCAGATTCTCCTAAACTATATGCTTTAGCTAAATTAACGTGTAGACAGAAAAGCAAAGTTAGAAATAGTTTCTAATTCTATGCTTCGATTAATAGAAATTTGGAGGAAATCAAATTTACCAACAACAACTACTGCAAAAATTCACATAAATCGAAGCAACAAATGCCCAAAGGTTGGAGCTTCAGATATCCGACACCTTGGTTGCATCCAAATGAAAATATTTGTGTGTGTGTGTTTGTTTTTCAAGAAAGAAGCTGTAGTCTAAGAACATGTTCCAATAATGTGACGTACAAAAAAAGGACAAAAAATGCATTTTGTCCGAGTGTGTCGTGTAAGCGTTACCAAAATTGCCAACCAGGTAAATTTGTCTGTACACAAAGCCACACGGTTGTCAAGAGCAGGGCACAAGTACAAGGCAAGAGGTGAAATCAGCTGTCATCTGAAATATAAAGATCCAACAAAATGCCATGCTTGTTCAAATCCCCTGACAGTATAGCATGTAATTTTAACCCTATACCACATATCAAACCTCTCAAATCAGCAAAGCTTACAAAAAATTCTGAAACTAACAAAATTATTGTCTTAACACAGCCCCCATCACTTGCTTCCCATCAGCAGATATAACTTACAAGCAATTACCTATAGAACCTCCTTTGCAAAAGTAAACACTAACACCATATATTTGTAAAGACGAGATGCGCAAGAAGAAACTCAATCGGGAGAAATTATTCTAGTATTAACATTAGGGAGGTCACATCTTCAGCCCTCTCGAGATCAAGATATCTCCGTATGGTTCCAGCTGTGTAACCTTGATGCAATCAAAAGTTGCTAAAACTGCAGAACAAGGAATCATCAGTAAGCAACAAGTTACATTCAACAACACAATTAAATGGAGAGCTACAATAAACGTCCTAGGTATGCATCTCGTGTCAATGCTTACAACTTTCAGGCAAGCTTGTTCCCCAGTTATCCATCTCAGGATAGGATGCAATTAAATGTAATGCGCATGAGTGCTCAAGAGGATAACAGAGTGGCAGTATAAGCACAAAGCAAAAAGCCTTGCCCCACAAGGGATGGCAAGATATTTAGTAGGTAAACCATGGACCTAGAAAGGAACAACCACATACCTACCTTTCGCAGGAATAATGCTGTGTTCCAACCTAAAGCCCTCTCTCACTCTCAATCTCATTGCATCATCCATGAAGAAAGGGGGGAATGCCATTTTTCAAAATGCACTCTATTCATCCAACAACCGATGAAAGTACAAGTTACAATCTTTTACATTTTCCATATTTGTAAGCCCCGTAAACAGTTGTATTATAAAACTCTTTTGTGCATCACTCTATATGTTATTTTTGCATCACTCTGTATGTTATTTTTTCCAAACGGATTATTTCCATCATTTTCTTACACATTATCAGTCTATGGAAAAGAATGTGATAGTCAGTTACTACATGAAAGTCCTGACAAAAACACACAACTCTTATTTGGTGCAGCTAAACCCAGAATCTCCTCATTTGTTTTAGAGTATGGGAAAGAATAGAAGTTAATAAAATCGCATCATGCATTACTTTTACAAACATTTCACTAGTAGAAGAACAACACCCATAGTCATCGCAAGCTTGGTCATCAGAGAAAATGAAAATGTATTTTAGAGAGAGAGAGAGAGAGAGAGAGAGAGAGAGAGTAGGCAGATGAAGAGCCTTGAGGCCACACCAGATGGACGGAGCGGAGGCACGAGGCGATGGGGCTCGACGCCACGATGCACGGCCATGCGGATGCTGGTTTGCGTGAAGATGCAGCCACAATGACGCCGCCGCGGGCTTGACGCCGGATGGACGGCAGGCGGATGAGGGCGGTGAAGATGCTCGCAGACAAATGGCCACGGGCTCGATGTCATGGTGAAGATGCGCTTAGCGGCGGTGGGCAAGACGAGGCGACGAAGACCAAGGGCACTGGGCTCGACACGGCCGGAGCGCAGGGCGGCGGGGGCTCGATGCGACTTCAAGCGCAGGGCGGCGGTGGTCTTTGATTTTGGTACGCAAATTGGGATTTTTCTTTTCTAGGTTTTATGTAGGCGATGCTGTGAACGAGTCCGCGCAAAAGGATAAGGCCCGCTTGCGCCCAAACTTTAGACTCTCCGCGTCATTGTGGGTCAAGGCCAATTGCAATCTTTTTCGCTAGCTAGTCCGTACACACCAATTCGCCGACTTATTAGCAGTAGTTCAGCTAGGCTACTCCGATAGATAAAATGTCCACTATTTTTTGCCGACACATTATCAGCCAAAATAAAAATGCCGACACATAACATGTTGCTCTATTATACAATTGCCGGCAGATGAGGTGACAAGAAGGTCCGATTATTGCCCATGATTATATGTCGCCAATATTAGCCTTTTGCCAACAGTTCACAGTGGCCAAAAGTGTGCCATGGTGTAGTGCTTCTTCTTCTAGCTTCGGGTCGTCCTCTCCTCTTCTGGTAATCTCCCCTCCCACTTGTGGATGCTCCTTGGTCCACCTCCTGTGGATGCTGTCGCCCTTCTTCTGATCTTCCTTCTTGCTTCGGCTACTTGGGTTGGAATGGCTGTGCTGGTGTTGGGAGACAAGGAAGTAGAGGCTTTGCTTGGTTGGATGTTTCGGTTGCTCTGGTGGGCTCTCGGTTTGTGGCTGCAATGGGGGACAGAAGTGAGCTAGCTGGCTTGGATTGGCTGGCCTTCAGCTGGTTTTATGGCATTGGCAAATTTGGCTATTGATCTTTATACCCTTAGGGTTTTACTGCTCCTTCTGGCCTTGGGGGTATTCTGGTCATTCCGAGCCTAAATTACTAACGATACCGCATATCGTACCATAAGTCTAAATGCCGAATGACGAACCCCGAAAATATCGAGAGGTGCCTATCTGGGTCCCGAACAGATTAGGTACCTCAATGGCGATACTTTTCACTGCGGGATTGACGACATTCTCTAATCCTTACAATTTATTTTCTTGCCTAATCACGTTTAATTGTTTAATTAATTCTTTAATTAAACTGATAACCCCCGGGTTATCTCACTTGTATATGAATTCATGGAGAGCAAAAGCCTAGACTACTTCATCTTCGGTAAGTCCCTGTCTTTTCTATGCGCTAGAACATGATGATGTTTATAATTTGACAACGTATTTTTGATTAATTATACATGTTCTGCAGATAATGTAAAAGGAGCACAACTAAACTGGTCAAAATGCATGCACATAATTCAAGGGATAGCTCAAGGGCTTCTTTATCTTCACAATTATTCTAGATTATGTGTTGTTCATAGGGATTTGAAAGCAAGTAACATTCTCTTGGATAGTGTAATGAATCCAAAAATATATGATTTTGGGATGCCCAGAATATTCTGCTCAAATACGACAGAGTCAAATACCACCAGAATAGTGGGCACACAGTAAGAACATACAAACACATGCATTTTTAGTATATATCAAATAAAGACAATAGAGGTGCTTCTTTTTGGGAAAAAAGCATAGAAGCATGTGATCAACTTAATCTTGAAATTCTACCTTCTGCATTAGTGACATGTACCATTTTTCCTTCCATCATTCAGTGGCTACGTACCTCCAGAATATGCCTTTGACGAGGTTTTCTCGATCAAGTCAGATGTTTTTAGCTTTGGCGTATTGATTTGGAAATAATAAGTGGAAAGAGGACAGAACACTTCTATCGGTACATTTGACAACTACACAATCTCATCTCATACGTGAGCTAAGTTACCCTAAACCCCAGTTTGCACTTCTATGCATGCAAATTGTTTATATTATTTGTTTGACAAAAGCACACTATTTTGGTAATAGGCTTGGCAACTTTGGAGAGATGGAAAATGGGGTGAGCTGACTTATTATCGTCCGGGCAATGAACATCAAGAGATAGAAAGGTTCATTCATGTGGCACTTTTATGTGTTCAAGAAAGTGCAGAGGATCGACCTGCTATGAAGCGTGTTGTCACAATGCTAAACACCAAGAACATGAGCTAAGCATCACATTAGAAAGGTAGTAGTAGCATCACATAGTCATCAATGCTGAGAAAGATATTAGTTATATTAATTAAGTTTATCTGCACCCAGAAGAAAATATTGTATTAATATAGTAATGTAAGTGTGTTTATTTTCTACGCACGGTTCTCTTTTTTAATCCAAAACACATTTTACATAGTTGTTTTAAGGTGCAAACTATTATTGGACTGAATTTCTTTCGATTGGATGTCTTGTACTATAATACAATGGACATTCTGAACCAAAAACAAACCCATGTTGAAGACTTATTACCAGTTGCAAGTTGTAACATGATGACAAAGTAAAACAGAAAGGAATAACTCCATTTTACACCCATGAACTATGAAAACGTCCAAATAGTCCCCTAAACTATAAAACCGGTTATTTAACATCCTCAACTATCAATACCGGATCAAATCAAACCCTAGGACGGTTTTTCTTGGCTGTTTTGCATCTCCTATATATAATTAAGGCAAAAATTGATTCAAAATTTTTGAATTTTTTTATATGATCCTAAGGAATACTTATACTCCCATAAAAATTTCAGACCATGATCACACTTGTACAATTTTATAGAATTCTGACAAAAGTCATTGTCTCAATTAAGGGTTTTCTGATTTTGATTTTTATGAGCTACCAAATTATGTTAAATTATTTTGAAAAATTTTCTATGTGATCCTAGGGATTTAAATATGACATCATAAAATTTTTAGATAATGATCAAATATGTATGTTTTTTTACAAAAATCTGATAGTGTTATTGCTGCTTTTAAATTACTGTTGTTTTTATATTTTATAAATATATTAAATGCTTTCAAATTTCTCTGAAAATTTTTGGAACATTTTGGAGATGGATTAGGGTTCAATTAAATTTTCTCTAAAATTTATTCTTGCATGATTTTGAATTTCATATGTTACAAATCGAAGATTTTATTTGTTGAATATTTGATTTGTAATCTCTGAATTTCAAAATCATGCAAGAAAATTTTTGAAAAAAATTTAATTAAACTCTAATCCACCTTTCAAATGTTCCTAAAAATTTTCCGGAAAATTTGAAAGCATTTAATATATTTAAAAAATAAAAACAGCAGCAATTTAAAACAGCAATAACACTATCAAATTTTTATAAAAATGTACATGTTTGATCATCATCTGAAAATTTTATGGTGTTATATTTAAACCCTAGGATCACACAAAAAAAATTCCAAAAGAATTTAACATAATTTGATAGCTCACAAACAGAAAAATCATAAAACCCTTAATTGAGACAGTGACCTTGTCAGAATTTATAAAATTGTACAAGTGTGATCATAGTTTGAAATTTTAATGAGAGTATAAGTATTGCCTTAGAATCATATAAAAAGTTTCAAAAATTTTAAATCACTTTTTGCCTTAATTATATATAGGAGATGCAAAACAGCCAAGTAAAACTACCCTAAGGTGTGATTTGATCCGGTATTGATAGTTGAGGGCGTTGAATAACTGATTTTATAGTATAGGGGATTATTTGGACTTTTTTACAGTTCAAGGGTATAAAATAGACTTATTCCAAACAGAAATGATACTCTCTTCATTCGTAAATACATGTCATTCTAGCTTTCAAATTTAGTTCTTAAATATATTTATCATTCTACAATTTCAATGTGAGCTTTTACCATTTTTTCTTGTATATCTCTCCTTTTTAGTTATTTCCAATGCCATTTACTAACAAAGACTAGAGTAAGAGACAGCATCTAATGAACAATAAGTGATCTAATGCAGAGGGGTAATACAATCTTTTATATTTATATTTATATATATGTGTGTGTGTCGGTAGGAGTGCAGCATTCCAGAATGACTTCTATTCGGAAATGAGGGAGTAATGTTTTGTGATTTTCTTGAGTTACGCATTCCTAGAGAGTAAATTGCATAAGACGATCAGAAGTAATGCTTGAGATAGGATTCGACGAAACTGCTACCACTGGGTGGTTGTAATATCGATAGATAACTCGAGTGTATCCTTGCAAAGGTACTTTGGGGTTGTTTGGTTTGAGACCAAATTTGCTAAATCAAATCTTACTAAAAATTGACATGCCAAAAATTTGATCACCAAATTGATAGCTAAGATTTGACCAACAATTGACAAGAAAATGAACTAAGGTGCCAATAGAGAATAGAATCTAGCCAAAATTTGGTCACCAAATTGGTTGCAAACCAAATGCTTATCAAATTTGGTCAACACTACTAAAATTTAGTAAGGCAAATATTGACAATAATTGGAAGCAAACCAAACAGCCCAAAATTGCTAACCCTAGATAATTTCCACGAAAAGGAACTCCGGAAGCAGAAAATGGCAAAGCCATTCCCCGGGTACCAAAGCACAAGCAGCAATGAGCCACATGTCCTCCCATTCCATCTCGATCCCATCCCCATTCATCCTAGGAGCAGATAACAGTAGAAGGCACCCCCATGAAGCGAATTCGAAGGTGGAATTGCCACGCCAGTGCTTTAATGTTCAAGAAGCTAGAACAAGAATTGAATTACAGAAACGAACCTGGGTTCCCGTTTGCTCCAGCTAGGCGATGACGCGATGTCAGGTCACGCGCGCAGCCCGGAAGCCTGAACAAATCGGCCGCCCTCACCGTCACGGGGTAGGGTGCTTCGCCGGCGGTTGCGTTGCCGATGCAGGCGGAGCGCCTAGGGGAGCTCGCCGCCTCGCCGCTCGCCCTGAACTCGTGCGTGGCCGGCCAGGCTAGCCATCCCGGGCCCAACTGTCATCGGGAAGGAGAAGGAACGAGGCCTGGGGCGCTGGAGTGGGGTAGAATTAGTTGGGCTGACGGATGCTGAGGTCAGTCAGCCCGGCCCATAGTCACTCCCTTTGGGTATTTCTTTCTTTGTTTTTAGTGTGGCTATGATATGATACATACAATTTTTCTTCGAAATGTTTTCAAACATTTTCCTCTTCTAACGTTTTCCCCACTTTCCCACTACTCTCACTTACAGGATGGTTAGTAGACGATGAGAAAAGTGTATGGAATCTGGAAAGCGCACAAATTACATACTCATGCATCACGATCGCTCCTTTCTATTCTCCTTTAGAGAAACGGCTGCTGCGCGTTTTTATCAACCTGGTTTGCGGATACTTGAACGTGCTTCACACTCCATTATTTAGGTTTGGGGCTATATTTTGTACAATCACCTATATGTGTACAAACGTGCAATTAAACGATTTAAAGCACTCAATTTATATCCAACGCTGGCTGCTGACAGGGAGTGTTTAGCAAATTTTAGGGGCAGGGAGAGAAGAGATGGAGGGTGAGGTGGGAGGGTTTAAACGTAAAAATACTTCAGATTGTTTGATTGTACGCTTATACACATATTAGTGATTGCACAGGATATTTCTCTTTAGGTTCTGGGTTTATTTACAATTGCGTACGTCGAAACTACAGGCTCTTAGCCGAAGGAGAGCAACAGATTTGAACGCGTAAAATGGCCGCCGGTGATGTTTCCTCCTGTAAGGACTTATCCGATCTTGACCATTGCTAGCTACAGCGTAAGATAACTGCAAAAGTAGATAGATATTTCCGGCCATACGCTTTCGCGGAAAAGTCCATATCCAATGAGAGTCGATGCAGAATTCCAGCTTCAAAAGTTACCTCGAAAGTAAATATATGTGTGCCTCGTTCGCGATCGAGCTGCTACAACTAGCATTCCTGCAGGCCGGTCTTGGTCCATCGCCCGTGGTGAGGAAGAGGGAGCATTCGGCCAACACCATTAATGGCTGGGTCGACCGTAGCATCACTTCCGATGAATATTCTCGGTAGCTTTGGCATTAGAGATAAATGGGCCACTTGGGCCTCATTTCTAACAATCCCCACCAATGCCGAAGCGGACAAAGACTCAAAAGTTTGATCAACGTCTTGAATCTTTATTTAATATATCGGTGTTTGATGTAAGTCCCATACGGGTTGAACTTTCACCTAGAATAACGAGATCCATCCTCCCACGGTAATGAATGGACTAAGCCTTGAATTCATAGCTTTGTGTGGTTAGATTTCACCGAAATCTTAAGCGATACTAAGTTGCCAAAGAACTTCACCTCAACGGAGCGTTAAATGGTCATGCTCCCTAATCTTCTCATGAGCTTTCTAGAAATGCCCTTTCTCGTGAACTGCGACCTCACGATTAGGCTCAAGTAGGTGTATTCATTTTAGGTATCATGAGGTGATACCTTTTCCTCTCATTAGGACACTAGAATACATTAAGGTTTTAAACCGGTCTTCCATACAGATTGAGAGTACTTAGAACATGGGTAGATTTAGTGTACTCTCTTGTTACAACCACAACTTGTTTTCCCATTACCTAATTCACGGGATCTCGATCAAAAGGATGGGTTACAATTGTGAAGTAACTCAAATGGGCCTCATTCCCATGTCTTTCGATGCAATAGAAATCGCATTTCTTATTAGCCCCTTTGTAAAAGGGTCGCGATTTTTCTCACTGCGTATATAATTGGCACTATCACTCGGAGCATCTCAATTTTACGTGATTTAAGCCTCGTTTTACATGTGCGGAGGACTTCATGTTATCCTTAGCACTCATAACCTTGATCAACCTTTGTTTGGTTATCGCGATACATTAGGATCATTGGGGATTGGTTTCTCAACCAATGGCAAGTCCAACAAAGCTCTCTTAGCCATTCGGCCTCAACGGTGGGCGTGTCTAGTGCTACAAGCTCGGCTTCCATGGTTGACAGCGTCAATATAGTCTGTTTACATGACCTCCATGAAGCTATGACACCGCTAATGTAAACACATACCCACTGCATGTACAATGAAGAGTCAAGAGTGTCTCTTGTAAAATTCCTCCAAGATGGGGAAGTTTAGCCACAATGATATTCTTTTAAGCAAAAAAAGATAAGTATGTACAAAGGACATGCGTCAAGAACCAAAGATGCTATTTAATAATCTGCTCTCTAATTCTCGCTTAGAGTGTGAAGAGTCGTCTCTTCACCAAGAGTCGACTCTAGCATTTTTTGCACTTTTCCCTGCCACATCAATAAATATGTCCACCTCATCACTAAGAGACGTCATATTAAATGGCTTTGTACATGCCCTAAGGGCAGTTCCAACCCTTCACCTCAGTTGATGTCTATAGAATTAATTAGCTGCCAACTAAGCAAAAATCTGATGTGGCATAGGAATTAAGGAAGGGAGAGAAGGAAAAACAAAGAAACCGTGTCTCATGCAAGAAATTGAGTCGGCGCGGGCATCAAGACGCAAGAAGCGAGCAAAATCGGGGTTGAATGTTTCTGCGCGCTGATCAAGGTGTGTTTGTAGTGTATGCAGTGGTTTATTGCTCTCTCTCCTCTAGACATTGCTTATGGAAAGCATGGGTTGGGAAACTATGCATTGGTTTATTGCTTTCTCTCTCCTTTAAACACTGCTCATAGAAATTATGGGTTGAAACTGCCCTAAGTTCTGAACAAGACCTATCGGTTTCGAGAGTGCTTCTCAGGAGACAAAGTTTACATTGTTGTCTCAGTTTTTGGATTTTAAAGTTCCGTATGGTCATTGATCGTGTAATAGAGCAGCTGATTTTCTGGCAAAATTTGGTGTAAACCTAGAACTAGATTTGATGATGTTTTGGCCAGACTCGATTCTAGTTTATGTGCTCTCTCAAGTGGCTAGCTGTTATGCAATCTTGAGTTAATGAAATCCTCCTGTTTCTTAAAAAAAAAACGCAGCACTCAGCAGGGGTGAAGATTAATTGGACAGTTTACGCGTCGTGGCGCAGCCGTCGGACTGGAACGATAGGTAATTTCAGTTCGGCCTAGTGACTTTACTTTTAGCGTCAGCGTCGGTTTTAGTTGAATATTCCAAGGTGCAACATGTGCCTGTTTGTCACCTCGCAGCAATAAGGATGCATTGGAATATAGTAGTAGCTTTTTTAGGTAAAGCTTGTCGTTTTGAAATGTTGAATTAACAGGTCTACACAGACACAAAAACCTAAAAGAAATTGACACAAACTTCGATAGGAGATACCGGCAAGTTGCCACAGAAAATTCGATGATATCATAAAACTTTAGCGAAATAGAAACATAGGAAAATAATGGAAATACAATTGCAGACTGTAAACAAATCTGATTGCATTTACTCATAATTCGGTCAATAGAAAGCTTGAAGAAAAAAGGTAGCTGGTAGGAGTATTGCCAGCTGTCCAGGATAGTCTA
The DNA here is from genome assembly GCA_036346375.1 of Guadua angustifolia. Taxonomy (NCBI): domain Eukaryota; kingdom Viridiplantae; phylum Streptophyta; class Magnoliopsida; order Poales; family Poaceae; genus Guadua; species Guadua angustifolia. The sequence continues at coordinate 14,437,688 of CM070512.1, read as the reverse complement.
CAAAGATATATCAGATATACCTTTCATTTTCTCAGCTTTCACCAGTATCGTCTGGTTTTTAAACGACTAGAAAAATGGTGGCACCACAACCGAGCGAAATTTCAACAAGTGATCCAAAACCGGCCAAAAGATTTTTTGTCAGGTCTACCAAAACCGCAGAATAATGGAGACTTACTGCAAAAGAATCTGTCGATGTTCTTCAGCGAGACAAAACTTCTTTTTCAAACGACAACGGTACAGAATAATGGAACCTCTGGAAGGAAAAAAACAGCAGGATCTTCAGTAACCAGTACCGAACCGTGGACTCCGTTGTCAATGCCGCGGTATATGACATTCGCAACCGAAGGGTCGCAGTGCACACCCAAAATCCATAGCTTGATTAAGGCGCTTGCTAGTCCTCCTTAGGTGCTCCCTGCTGCAAGGCTGACCCTCCAAGGGCCATGCCTTGGGTTTGGAATTGCCGGAAAGTTCATTTAGGTCATTCGCCAGTTTCTGTTGCATTTTCTCATTTCAAAAGCTGTTAGGATGTACCTATATCAAACTCTTCTCTGTATTCCTGAAAATCTTCTTTAATGCAAGGCAGAGCTTCTACCATTTTCTTTCAAAAAACGACAACGGTTGGTGTCGACGTTTGTTGTCGGCAATAAAGAATATGGGGCTAGGCGCTGGATCCAAACTTGATGGTAGCACAAGACACGGGATTTATACAGATTCGGGCTCTCGTGGAGGAGATAATACCATAGTCCTGTGCTCTGGGATTATAGATGTAGATGTGCTTGTATGATCGTGAGATCGTGTGTGGAATGTCTTGAATGAGGCTCCTCGCCCCTCCTTTATATAGTAGGGGGGCAGTTACTAAGAAGATACCCGATTAGTTACAAGGTGAAGATTCTATCTCTATCATTATCTGCTGAATATGGCAACAACCAGGATTACAATCATATCCTGCCTAATCAAGGTTGGTTACTATCTTCAAGGTTTCCTTGTTGCGCACGTAGGTAGCAGTCCAGGTGATACCCGTCTTTAGGCAGTCGGCTCGGCCCACCCCTCTTGGGTGTTCCTCACGGCCTGCCATGCAGATATCCAGGGTCTATGTACTCCACAGTAGCCCCCGAGTGCTTTGCGATCGAGTTGCCGTCTTCCTGGTCGCATCCCAACTGAGTCACGCTTCACGCTGAGTGCTTCCAGGTCTTGGTGCAGCTTCCTGACTGGTTTTCTTTTCCACGCCGAGTGTATGCTACTGACAAAGAGATCGTGAAGGACTCAATAGAGCTCCACACTTGATTTTTCCAAGTGGTACCCAGCCCAATTATTGAGAAACTGGAAGTCGACCCATCTTGGGGCATACCCTTGTTTAGGGTTGCTTTAGCCGAGAGGTACATGTGCCCAATTGTCATGGTGCACAGCTTGCAACCTATCATAGGGTGTACCATGGATTGGCCGAGTGGTACCTGTACCCGTCTGACGCGGTGTACAACTGGCAACCCGTCATGGGGCGTACCCTCAAAATCCTTATTCTGAATCAACTCGTAATATCCGATTCCGTCTTGTGCGGTAACCAGCAATTGACCCAATGAAGGAACGAGTTGGCCTAGAGGGGGGTGAATCGGAAACTTCTCAAATTTTAGCTTCTCAGTTACAATTAACTATTTATCTTAAGTGAATGACTTAGTGCAATATATAACAAAAGTAAAAGCACAACCAATGATAACAGCAGAAAGCAACAAAATGAGGTAAAGCACAAATGAGACAGAGATTTATCTCACGGTTCAGAGCCCTTCTCCTACTCCACGTTGAAGCACTTCTTTCGAAGAATTGCTCCTCCCAAAGCTAGTCGCAGTAGCTTTGGTGATCACTCGGGTAGCTCTTTCACTACTCAAGTGGGGTGAGCTCCAAACCTTTTCACAACCAAAGTGGCCTTCCACAATCATCTTTGGACAGGCTGCACTTTTCACTTACTCCAAGCTGTCTAGGATCACCACGATCCAAGAGTAATAAACTTTGCACAAGTTCTGTCTCTCGGCTCACTTGCAAATCACACTACTAGACTTAAGCTTGTAGCTAAAACACTTAGAAATGTTGAGGATTTTGAGTTTGAGAGTGAAGTATAGACTCCTTGGTAGAATGAGAGCTCTTATGAATACTAAAATGTCAAGGAGTTCAAAAAGTTCTATGGTAGATGGCTCAGAAAAGGTTATATAACCATTTGGAATAAATATAGCCGTTACATCTACCACTGTAGCCGTTGGACGTGTCAGAATATCAAAAATATACGTTTACAACGGACTAAGTATCAAGACTTAGCGATACTGATCATGTGTATCATGAACCAATTGAGGATGTTTATGACAGACTAAAAAGTTTGGTCTGTCATACATGGGAGTTTCAGAGAATTTGGTCCAGCAAATGAATGAGAGAGAGTTACATGTATGCCGGACCAAAATATTTGGTCCGTCATACATGGGAGTTTCTGAGATCAGTAGTCATTGACCTTTTTGACAAAAATAAGTTTAATCAAGAGATTTGCTTTAGCAACGGACTAAACTTTGAGTTAGTAATATTTGGTCAGTCAAAAATGGGAAATCCTCGGATAAAGAATATATTTTTAACTCCCGACTTAATGAGAATATTTCAAGGTTTAGTCCGGCAGAAAGACTGAGATTTTCGAATGTGTGCGGACCAAAAAGTTTGGTCCGCTATAGATGGAAATCTGAGAAACTTTGGTCTGTCGAAGGAATAAGAATTTATATGTATGCCGGACCAAATTATTTGGTCCGTCATACATGGAAATGACTCGACTGCAAGTCTTTTTCAAGGAACTTTCACTACGGACTAAAGTAAGAATGGAAAATTTGGTCCGTCGTGAATGGGTAGAGCAAGATTAAGAGCTTTGGTCTGAGAAAAGAACTTGTTCTAAGTTTGCGACAGTAGTAAAGAAATGGACAACCGAATTTTAGTCTGTCGCATATTTGGACTTTTGTATGAAGGGGGATTTTGATTCAAGGAGCAAGGACTAAGAGTTTTAACTCCAAGCAATCTAGTTTTGATTTTACCTTATGATCCAATCTACCAACTTGTGCAAAGTCCCCCTTTATAGTACAGCCGACTGAAAATATTCCTAGCTATCTGGTTTGAATCAACTCCCAAGCCATAAACTAGTAACAATGTACCTTAATCTTGTTAGACCAATATGCTCCACTTATGCTTTTAGCCCTTGCTTTATACACATTAATGAATATTGACTTAGTCATCATCACCAAAACCATATTATTAAACAGAACTAAGGAATTAGGGGGCCTAGATGCTATCAATCTCCCCCTTTTTGGTGATTGATGACAACATACCTTTGCTAAGTCAATAACATCTTTATTATTCTACAAAACAAAGTTAGCTTGACAAAATATTATGCAGAAATTGTAGATATATGTGCTCCCCCTTAATGAATGCATGATCTGAACCTTGATAATTATGAAATTTTGTAGGACTATATTAGATCCTTAAAATTCATTATTTTTAATTTTCTCATTAATAACCAGAGGTCGATCAAAAAGAGTTAGACCTAGAACATTAAGGCATAAAACTGACCTATATTAGTGAGCATGAAATATTTGTATCTGAAGTTTATAGCACTAAACACAGTATTAGAATAAGTCTCAGAGCACAGAGTTTAGAAAATAGAGCACTACTTAAATAAGCAAATGTTTAATGAGCAAATAGCAAACAACCCATAACAGTAAAGAGATATCAAAGCACATAACCAATAACATAAGTAAGTATCAGTAAACACATATTACATAATAGCTTTGCCTATCCTAAAAGACCTAAGATATTCTCCCCCTTTGGCATCAATTGCCAAAAAGGGTCCTATTTGCGTTCGGAGAAGGTCCTCTTGAGCTAGCCAAGAACAAAACTCTTTCTAGGAGGAGAAACAATTTGAACTTCATCTTCTTCTGGTTTGTCTTGAGCTTGAGTACTAGGCACTTGGGCCATAACTTGATCATGCCAGTTCGGATAATTTGGATCTCCAGGTTGAATAGTCAGATTATTGAGATCACTTTGCATCTTGTTCAGGGACTCATTTATGGCATCTGTTTCTGCAAGGATCTGACTCATACCATCAATGTGATTTTGTGCCAGCTTTGTATGATCTAGAAGGGCATCCTCAGTAAAATCCATGAGATGGTCTAGGTTTTGTCTGACCCATGTCATATTACTCTTATTTGATGTGCTTGCAGCCTCAACTTGATTGATCAGACTCTTGTGATTTTTATCAATTTTCAGATTCATATCGTATAATCTATCCCTCAGCAAATTTTGATTATCATCAAGCTGCTGGACCCACTTTCTTAAATCCCCTTGATTGCTGTTGAGGTGATCAAATCTGATAAAGGCTTCATTTCTGAATCTTGCTTGTTCTTCATAATGTTTTCTCATTTGTTCTTGAATTTGTTCATTGTACTGTTGTAGAGCAATCCTTTGTTCTTCATGCCTTTAAGCAACCATTCTTTGATCTTCAAAATATGCAGCTTGGAATCCTTTTTGATCGGCATAATATTGTTGTTCAAAAGAGGTAAACCATGAAGGTTGAGACTCAAAGGTATTTTCTGGAACCTGAAATGTACCTTCCTGTGCTTGTTCAGTATACATAGGAGGATGTGAAGAAGGTTGCTGAAAGTCAAATAGGTTCTGCCATTCAGGGAAAGTATCTCTCTGATTATGTTCAGGATGTACAGCATATGTTGGGTAATTAGACTCATATCCTTGTGGCATACCAGACCCTCCTGCCTCAAAATCATTTGCACTAGGTCTTAATCCTTGATCTTGCATAAATCTTGCTTCTGCTGCCAACTCTTGAAGATGGTGAAGCCGTTGCTCCTCATCAAAAGACTTAGCATCAGAATTTGATAAGACCTGAGTTGCAGCATCATCTTCATTCCAAGAGGTTGCTTCATATACTTTTGTTACTTCTGGAGTGTGAACTGGAAGTTGAGTAAAAGTCCTTGGAGAGTAAGCAGACTCATGATGACTTGAAACCTTACTTTTATTTCTACTTTGAGGACTAGACTCTCTTCCATTTCCAGATTTAACCTTGCTTGCACTGTAAGCACTAGGCTCTTTGCTTTTCTCAGATTGACTTTTACTTCCACTGTGGTGACTACCCTGAGCTTGAGAAGGAGGAGACAAATGACTGTGGCTGTAGCTTGCATTCCTTGAAGCTTCTGAGTTTGCATGAGAGTAATGACTGCCATAGAAGTAGTGATTGTCATAAAAGGAATGGTGGCTGTAGTTGCCACTGCCTGGAGCCATAAAACTTCCACTAAAGCTATTTTGATCATACTTATTTTCAACACTTGGCTCATTCTCTTCTATAGATCCATACTCATGTACTATTTCCATACTCGGTTCATTGGTTCCTCCTACTTGCTCTGGTTGGTCTGGTTCTTCCCCTTCATTAGGATGGTTTGCTTGCAATCCTTGAAGGAATCTAGTGACCCTTAGATTCTGTCTAGTGAATTTGTGCATATTGTATTTCTTTGGGAAGCACTTGAATTCTCTATTTAGATCATTTTGAGAAATTATACCTTGTGCCAATAGTACTTGAGTGACTTGTTGAGCAAAAGGTAAAGGACTGCCCATTTTCTGTATACTGCCTCCTCCATCTCCCCAAAGATGCAATCCACCAAGTCTATGGGTTGTCTTGACAGGATAAGGTGCAACATCCAGGCTAGGGTTGGTGTCACACCTTCTTTATATCCAGACTTGGGAAAAATTGTGTGCCTCAAAATCAGCAGCAACACTTTGGCTTCTTCAGACAGACAGGAAACTCTGTTTGGATTAAAATCTGCACTAGTGATATCCTTGTATATATGTGCAGACACTTGCAAGTCAGGCATATCTCCAACTAATCTCCACCTTTGACAAGGAAACATTTTCTCATAGATTCTTATTCTATTTGCTAAGGGACTTGAAGCACCAATAGCAGATTCAAACTAAGAAGATCCAATTTTTCTTATTTTTCCATCCATAGTGAACATAATATGCTTTCTCTGCTTGTTGACCAACAAGGATGCATAGAACTCTAGGGTTTTTTTGATACTCCAAGGGATTGATTTCTTTGACATTAAATAGATCACCAGGGGTTGAGTTTATACAATCAAACAATCTAGTTGAACCAGTTATGGAATTTATTTGATCCCAATCCACGTACTGATGATTTGACAGAGCTGAGATAGTCTTTCCTTTTCCATCCCTTTTATTCAGATAAACATTATATATGTTCTTATGCAGTAAGGAGACAAAATTTTCGCCCAGAGCTGGTCTTGAATCAGGAAACCAAACTTTCTCATTTATTAATCTTACAGCTCTTAATTTCTTGCAAAGGGCAGCTAGTTCTTCACTTGTTAAAACATCGACTTCAGCATTTAATTCAGTGTTTTCTGAAGATGACTCACTGTCAGGTTCATAATCACTGTCTTCGGATGATGACTCAGATTCAATCACTTGTTTATCTTTTCCTTTCCTTGAATGCGAAGTGACCAACTTTTTATTTGTTCTGTGAGCGTTATGAACATCTTGAATAAGCACTGGTCCTTGAGGTTGTCTAGACAGAGAAATCCCTTGAGATGAGCTCGACATTTTTTGTTTCTTGCCTTTAACTTTTTTAACAATTTTCTCTAATAGTCCCCTTTTGTTTGGGTTCTTTGACCTCATCTTGACCTCCAACTAAAGTTCAACTCTTGATCAGACAAACTCAAATGCAGACCCCTTTTTATGCGCACTGACCAGACCTAAGCAAAAACAAACACTAAGGTCTAAGTTCTAGGTCTAGGGTTTTGACAAGAAGGAAAAAGGGTTTAGGGTAAACTCACTGAGCCTGGAAGAGTTTCTTGCGCAGAAGAGCCAAATGAACACCGTTGCCAAGATCCAATTAGGGATTTTGCTTTGGTGCAAGAACGATTTCTCTGGCTTTGAGAGGTTTGCGCAAGCAATGATGTGCCAAAGGGAATTTCTGATGGAAGAGATGACTGCATTGAATGAGAGGCAAAAGATAAGGTAATCTTGCTAACTGAAGCCATTAAAACAAGGTGGTTGAAGGGAATAGGCTTCTGGTAAAAGGTGGTGGGACCCTTTAAGTAAACCGGTTTTGAGCACATACATAGGGTCCCGAAATCAAGGACAGGTTAGCAAAAGATAAGTCCTAAAGCAACAGGCAAGATTTTATACAAATTTTGAAATTTAAGAAGAGAAAGAAAAAATTTATAAAATAGATCAAATCCATTTGAACTTAGATAAGAAATAGGCTTAGAAACATTTACTCATATGTCAGATCATTTTGAGACATGGAACAAAGATTTTGCCTTTTGCGCCAGGACCAAATGTCTTGAGCATTTTATACAGCTACATACCAAATATTTTAGTCCGTGGTTAAAGAGTTTTTGCTCTAGACAGAATCGAGACCAAAACTTCCTTTAACGCTGGACCAAACTTTTGGTCCGTTGTGCATAGTATTTGATTTTTGAATTGGTCCGTCGCAAGAGAGTTCTTCTCAGTTCACTTATTTGAGTCCGAAGTATATGAGTAAGTTTCTGAAGATTAAACATAAGAGATACAACTAAGTTCTTTTAGACTTTCAAAGATCCATTAAAGATAATCAAGAAAAGAATTACCAGAAAAGGATCTTTGACAAAACTCAAGATAAGCGACCAAAACAGCAGCAAAACACTTAACTTGGAGAACTTGATTTTTCAGGAAATGTTTGAGTCCAATTTCCAAATGAGCATTAGTATTTGCAACATAAGCTCAGCTGAAAGACTCAAGTGCTAAATAGGGAATTTTTAGATAAGTTTTGCACTGGATTTGAATAAGTCAGGATTTTAACTTAATTATTATATTTTGGATAAAGTGAGAAAGAAGCATAGTAAGGAAAGGCTTATAGCAGCATTTTCTCAATTTTAGTTTAGCAGATCATTAAATTTAGAGGAGAAGCATTTCATTCTTAATTCAGCACTTTTGAATTTATTTATTCACACAGAGGGTATCAAGAAATGCATAAAAGGCAAACTTGCTCCCCCTTAATGTGATATCATCAAACAACATTTGAATAGGCAATAATATTCAGTTCATTTCTCAATTTTGAAAATCTGGCCTCATCTAGTGGTTTAGTGAAAATATCAGCCAATTGGTCCTCAGTTCTTACATAACTAAGTATAATATCTCCTTTGGCAACATGATCACGAATAAAGTGATGTCGAATTTCAATATGCTTAGTTCTGGAATGTTGGACCGGATTGTTTGCTATTTTCACTGCACTTTCATTATCACACAATAGAGGCACATTATTAAATTTTATTCCAAAATCCAGAAATGTTTGCTTGATGAATAGAATTTGAGCTGACAATTTGCCGCCAAAGACCACATATTTGGCTTCGGCAGTGGAAAGTGCTACTGAATTTTGCTTTTTAGAACACCAAGAAACTAAAGATCTTCCAAGCAAATGACAACCCCCTAAGGTGCTTTTATGATCAATTTTGCGGCAAGCATAATCAGAATCTGAATAGCCGAGAAGCTCAAATGGAGCACCCTTAGGGTACCATAAACCAATACTTGGAGTAAACTTAAGATATCTAAATATTCTTTTCACAAAGACTTAGGTGAATTTTTTAGGTGCAGCTTGAAATCTAGCACACATACAAACACTAAACATGATATCGTGCCTAGATGCTGTCAAGTAAAGTAATGACCCAATCATAGACCTATATAGCTTTTGGTCAACAGACTTACCTCCCACATCTTGATCAAGATGTGTATTTATTGCCATGGGAGTCTTAATTAGCTTACATTCTTCCATTTTGAAATGCTTGAGGAGGTCCTTGGTGTACTTTTCTTGTGAGATAAATGTTCCCTCCTTTAATTGCTTAACTTGAAATCCAAAAAAGAATGACAGTTCTCCAATCATGGACATCTCAAATTCCTTGGCCATCATGTCACCAAACTCCTTGCAAAGATAGTCATTAGTACATCCAAAAATGATATCATCTACATATATTTGACATATCATTAATGTTCCATTGATTTCTTTTAGAAACAGTGTTGGATCAACCTTCCCAATTTTAAAGTCCTTATTTATCAGAAAGTCTCTAAGACGTTCATACCAAGCTCTAGGAGCTTGTTTTAGGCCATAAAGAGCTTTATATAATTTATAAACATGATTAGGCCAATTTGAATATTCAAAACCAAGTGGTTGTTCAACATAAACAGTTTCATCAATGACTCTATTAAGAAATGCACTTTTTACATCCATTTGAAAAAGAGTGATATTAAAATGAGAAGCAAAAGCTAGAAGAAATTGTATAGCTTTAAGGCGTGCAACAGGAGCATATGTTTCACCATAGTCAAGTCCTTCCACTTGAGTAAAGTCTTGAGCTACTAATCTAGCTTTATTCCTTATTACCACTCCATTTTCATCTTGTTTGTTTCAGAACACCCATTTTGTACCAATAACATTATACTTTGAGCATTCTATTGAGCTCCAGACTTTGTTTCTTTCAAAATTGTTGAGCTCTTCCTCCATAGCAATTATCCAGTCAGCATCTTCAAGGCCTTCTTCCACTGATTTTGGCTCAACACAGGAAACAAATAAATAATGTTCACAAAATGTAGCATATCTAGAGCGACTTTGAACTCTCTTACTGATTTCACCAATGATTTGGTCGATGGGATGATCTTTTGCAATTGTATGATGGCTCCTGATGAGGGTTGGTCTGTTTTTGTCTTTTTCTAGTTCTTCTTCTTGAGTTCCATCATGTGGTTTCATATATGATGTTGGCAATTCATCTTTGTCTTCCTTGGGTTTAATGTCACCAACTTCTATTTTTCTCATTGCTTGCACCAAGTCATCTTCACCTACATCATCTAAATTCTCATGCTTACCTTGTGAGCCATTAGATTCATCAAATTTGACATCATAAGTTTGTTCTACTAAGCCAGTTGTATTGTTGAATACTCTATATGCTTTGGACTTAAAAGAATAACCTAGCATGATGCCTATGTCACATCTAGTTTGAAATTTACCCAAATGTATTCTCTTTTTGTAGATATATATTTTACAACCAAACACACGAAAGTATGATATGTTAGGTCTTCTTCCTACCAATAATTTATAAGGTGTTTTCTTTAGAAGTCTATGAAGATAAAGGCGATTAATAGCATGACAAGCAGCATTAATGGCTTCAGCCCAGAAGGCATCAAAAGTATAATACTCATCTAGCATAGACCTAGCCATTTCAATCAAAATTCTATTCTTTCTCTCAACTACACCATTTTGTTGAGGAGTATAGATAGCTGAGAGTTCATGCTTAATTCCTAATTCATCACAATATTCAATGATATTTGTATTAACAAACTCAGATTCATTGTCACTTCTGATTTTCTTGATGGGACAATCAAATTCATTTTGGACCCTTTTTGCAAAGGTTTTGAAGATTTTTTCAACTTCACTTTTGTTTGGTAAAAAGAAAACCCAAGTGAATCTGGAGAAATCATCAACAATAACAAAACAATATGAGTTACCACCAATGCTAGCATATGAAGTGGGGCCAAATACATCCATATGCAAAAGCTCAAGTGGTCTAGTGGTGGACATGATGCTCTTGGTTGGATAAGAATTAGCTACTTGCTTGCCTGCTTGACAAGCACTACATAGCTTATTCTTTTCAAATTTTACATCCTTCAGTCCCACCACTAGCTCATTTTTGAAAAGCTTTTTGAGGTTAGACATACCTACATGCCCAAGACGCCTATGCCAAAGCCATCCAAGTGAAACTTTAGCTAATAGGCAAGTCGAGATGCAAGAGGAGTTAGATTTAAAATCAACTAAATAGAGATTTTGAAATCTGAAACCTTTGAAAATAAGCTTTTCATTTTTATCAAACACGGTAACCCCATCAAATGAAAAGTTATAATGGAATCCAAGATCACATAGTTGAGCAACAGACAGTAGGTTGAAATTCAAGGAATCAATAAGAAGAACATTGTCAATAGAATGATCATTTGATATAGCAATCTTACCAAAACCTTTTACCTTTCTTTTGTTGTTATCTTCAAATGTGATCTTGTGACTTGGATCACTTTCTACTTCAATAGAAGTGAACATTCTTGAAGTTCCGGTCATGTGTTGGGTACATCCACTGTCAATCACCCAATGCCGACCTCCACTCTTATAGTTCACCTACAAGTTCATTTCTTGACTTTAGGTACCCAAATGCTTTTAGGTCCTTTTATGTTAGTTACAACAAGTTTGGGTCTAAAAGGATTTAACAGCATAGCTTTGGGTACCCAAACAGCTCTTAAGTTTCTTATCAAGATTTAAGGGACCTACATATTTGACATTCATTTTACCCCTAAAATCCTTGAATAACATATAATGGGCATCTACCATACAACCCCTATTTGTTTTAGCATGAGAAATATTTGCAAGATAGCAATTTTTTGATTCATGGTTTGATTTATGATAATAATAGCATTGTGTGCCTTTCTTGACAAAAATCTGTTCGAACTTGTTTGATCCATTTTTCTTGGGCAAACTGTGAGGCTTATACCCTAAGCCCTTTTTGCCCAAGTTGGGTCTATGTTCAACCAAAATTTTGTCAAGAGTAGCACTACCTAGGAAGCATTTTTCTAGACCTTTATCAAATCTGGCTACCTTGATTTTTAGTCCTTCATTTTCATTCTTAAGATCCTTAACACAAGAAGCATATTTGCAGTTTTCATTATAGGTACTAGATGAGCTGGAAGCAACATTTGTGTCATTAAGCAAATCACAAGAAATAGATTCATCACATAAAGGGACAGTGTTTGATTTGCTAACATTTAATTCATTATCAACATCAACTTCAAGCTCATATAGTTTACTTTGCAAATCTTCATAAATCTTAATAACAGAAGCATGATCATCAGTCAAATCAGTATGCAATTTCGCAAGCTTTTCATATTTTACTATAAATTCATCATGCTTATCTTGTAGCAGCTTTTGATCATTGATTAAACTGGCAACAATTTTCTTAAGAGCTTTAGTTGAACTTGTTTTGGCATGCAAAGCATTATTTAGTTCTTCGATTATTTCTACTAGCTCATCATAAGTAGGAGAGTCACTGACCTTTTCCTCATCAGTTCTGGCCATTAGACATAGAGGAAATGAAGGTGGTGGCGGAGTTGACTCATCCAAGGAAGTCCAGCTAGCCCTTTTGACCTTGAATCTTCATCATCTGATGATGATTCTTCACTTGAACTTTCTTCATCAGTGATCCATTCACCGATGTGGGCTTCTCCTTTTCCTTTCTTTAAGAATTTTTTGGAGTAGCCTTTCTTGAAATACTTCTTCTTGGGCTTGTCATGGGTCTTCTCATCATCATCATCTTTACTCTTGTGCTTGCCCTTCTTCTTATTTTTGTTAGGGCACCGAGCAGCTATATGGCCCTTTTCATTGCATTCAAAACAGATAACATTAGTAAAAAGATTTTTCTTTGAATAGTAAGAGTTTGACCTTCCTTTGTCTTTAAAGTTAACTCTTCTCATAATTTTGTTTGCTCTTCTCATGAGTAGAGCCAGTTTCTTTACATCTTCATCCTCAGCATCACTTGAGTTGACTCATCATCATCTTCATCTGATGAGTCTTGTACTATCTCCTTGGCTTTGAGAGCAATGGATGCCTTTTTTGGAGCATCCTCTTCAGCCAAGGTTAGCTCATGTGCTGATATCTTTCCAAGTAGCTCAGATGGAGTGAGCCTCCTGAGATCACCACTGTTTGAAATATAGGTGATTAGACTGTGATAAGCTCGAGGAAGCACTCTAATCATCTTCCTGCAAATCTCAACATCAGAAATTTTAGTTCCTAGGCCTTTGAGTTCATTAACAATAGGATTAAGCCTAGTAAACATATCATTAGCATTTTCATGAGCAAGTATTTTGAATTGATCAAAATTTTCTCGGACAACATAGTATTTTTCTTTTTTACATCAGAAGTTCCTTCATGAATTTCTTGTAATGTAGTCCATATGTGATAAGCAAAAGTAATATTACTTACTCTATCAAAAACTTCTAAACTAAGACAGAAAAATATGGCATTTCTAGCTTGGGCATCATACTGCATATTTTGAATTACACCAGGAGTGGGTTCACCATACACAGTTTGCCCTTCGGGCATAATACGAGGAGGCAAAGGCTTTTCTGTAATCCTCTACACATCATACCCAACAGCTTCTAAATAACATCTTATTCTAATTTTCCAATAATCATAATTAGAACCATCAAAAACAGGTACTCTACCAATACTAACAGTTGCGGATCCATTTCCCTCGGCCATTTACCAAAGCTAGTTAAGCTAATAAAGGTAAACCCGCTCTGATACCACTTGAAGGAACGAGTTGGCCTAGAGAGGGGGGTGAATAGGCAACTTTTCAAATTTTAACTTCTTAGTTACAATTAACTATTTATCTTAAGTGAATGACTTAGTGCAATATATAACAGAAGTAAAAGCACAACCAATGATAACAGCGAAAACAACAAAATGAGGTAAAGCACAAATGAGACAGAGATTTATCCCGTGGTTCAGAGCCCTTCTCCTACTCCACATTGAAGCATTTCTTTCGAAGTATTGCTTCTCCCAAAGCTAGTCGCAGTAGCTTTGGTGATCACTCGGGTAGCTCTTTCACTACTCCAGTGAGGTGAGCTCCAAACCTTTTCACAACCAAAGTGGCCTTCCACAATCACCTTTAGACAGGTCTCACTTTTCACTTCCTTCAAACTGTCTAGGATCACCACAATCCAAGAGTAATAAACTTTGCACAAGTTCTGTCTCTTGGCTCACTTGCAAATCACACTACTAGACTTAAGCTTGGAGCTAAAACACTTAGAAATGTTGAGGATTTTGAGTTTGAGAGTGAAGCACAGACTCCTTGTGAGAATGAGAGCTCTTATGAATGCTAAAATGTCAAGGAGTTCAAAACGTTCTATGGTAGATGGTTCAGGAAATGCTTATATAGCCATTTGGAATGAATATAGCCGTTACACCTACCACTGTAGCCGTTGGACGTGTCAGAATATCAAAAATATACGTTTACAACGGACTAAGTATCAAGACTTAGCGATACTGATCATGTGTATCACGGACCAATTGAGGATGTTTATGATGGACTAAAAAGTTTGGTCCGTCATACATGGGAGTTTCAGAGAATTTGGTCCGGCAAATGAATGAGAGAGAGTTATATGTTTGCTGGACCAAAATATTTGGTCCGTCATATATGGGAGTTTCTGAGATCAGTAGCCATGGACCTTTTTGACAAAAATAAGTTTAATCAAGAGATTTGCTTTAGCAACGGACTAAACTTTGAGTTAGTAATATTTGGTCCGTCGAAAATGGGAAATCCTCGGATAAAGAATATATTTTTAACTCCCGACTTAATGAGAATATTTCAAGGTTTAGTCCGGCAGAAAGACTGAGATTTTCGAATGTGTGCGGACCAAAAAGTTTGGTCCGCTATAGATGGAAATCTGAGAAACTTTGGTCTGTCGAAGGAATAAGAATTTATATGTATGCCGGACCAAATTATTTGGTCCGTCATACATGGAAATGACTCGATCGCAAGTCTTTTTCAAGGAACTTTCACTACGGACTAAAGTAAGAATGGAAAATTTGGTCCGTCGTGAATGGGTAGAGCAAGATTAAGAGCTTTGGTCCGAGAAAAGAACTTGTTTTAAGTTTGCATAAGAGTAAAGAAATAGACAACTGAATTTTAGTCTGTCGCATATTTGGACTTTTGTATGAAGGGGGATTTTGATTCAAGGAGCAAGGACTAAGAGTTTTAACTCCAAGCAATCTAGTTTTGATTTTACCTTATGATCCAATCTACCAACTTGTGCAAAGTCCCCCTTTATAGTACAGCCGACTGAAAATATTCCTAGCTATCTGGTTTGAATCAACTCCCAAGCCATAAACTAGTAACAATGTACCTTAATCTTGTTAGACCAATATGCTCCACTTATGCTTTTAGCCCTTGCTTTATACACATTAATGAATATTGACTTAGTCATCATCACCAAAACCATAATCACCAAAACCATATTATTAAACAGAACTAAGGAATTAGGGGGCCTAGATGCTATCAATCTCCCTCTTTTTGGTGATTGATGACAACATACCTTTGCTAAGTCAATAACATCTTTATTATTTTACAAAACAAAGTTAGCTTGACAGAATATTATGCAGAAGTTGTAGATATATGTGCTCCCCCTTAATGAATGCTTGATCTGAACCTTGATAATTATGACATTTTGTAGAACTATATTAGATCCTTAAAATTCATTGTTTTTAATTTTATCATTAATAACCAGAGGTCAGATCAAAAAGAGTTAGACGAAGAGGACTTCCTCGCTGAGTTGTGGGCTGATTACGACCTTGCCCTGGCTGAGGTCGCTGAGCAGGAGGCCATCGCCCGCGACGTCGCCACCGTTGCCGCCCTGACCGAGGCTGTTCCGGCCATCGCCGAGGTCGCTGACACCGTCGTCGAGGCATTGGGCCACGCACGCCGCGCTTAGGTTTAGCTGTCTTAGAATCATATATATGTAAAATTTAGACAATGTAAAAATATTCGCTCGGGCATAACGTTCGATCTTATATATAATTTTAATGCTATTTACTCTTTCTTCCTTACTGACTTTTGAATTCGTCCGAGTGGCATATCTCTTTTCGTTTAAGCACTCTGTCCGACTAGTCTAGCCTCCGGGTGTTGGGAGTCGGCTCATGGCTCTTTCTCCTAGGCACGCGCTTTGAGTGACTAGAGTTCGCCATTCATGGGGTTAGAGTTTCACTGTTCAAAGTTAGCACACTCGGACTCAGTCGCAATCGTTAGGAAAAAGAAACAAAAACAATTCAGAAGAAGGTGTGCACATGCGCAACACTATTAGGTGTAGCCACCGACTTACTGCTTATTTGAGTATCAATTAAGTAGCAATTCAAGAAAAAACTTTATTTATAATAACATGATCAAGTACAAGGCTCAAGCGTAAAAACGATGTAGATGCTCTATGTTCCATGTGTTGCTGACAACCATGCCGTCTTCGCGCTTGAGTCTGTAAGCCCCCGGGCGCGTCACTTCATTGATGATGTAAGGGCCTTCCTAGCTTGGGGAGAGCTTATGCTCACTTTTCTGATTCTTTCTTAGAACCAGATCTCCTTTAGAGAAAGCGCGGCCTTGAACATTCCGATCATGATAGCGACGCAAACCCTGAAGGTATTTAGCTGACTGGATTGCTGCGACGTTCATGGCCTCCTCCAGTTGGTCGAGCTCTTCTAGTCGGTTTTCCTCCGACTCGGCTTCTTTGTAGTTCTGAACCCGTGGAGATCTGAGTGCCAACTCGGTAGGTAAGACCGTTTCTGAACCATACACCAGGAAAAAAGGTGATTGTCCGGTTGCCCTGCTGGGGTAGTTTTTAGCCCCCAGAGCACCGAAAGTAATTCTTTGACCCATCGTGTAGCATATGGTTTGAGACGATCAAATATCCTTGCTTTTAATCCTTGCAGCACCATGCCATTGGCCCGTTCGACCCGCCCATTACTTCGGGGATGACCCACGGAAGCAAAGCAGATTTTGATGCCGAGCTCGTCACACCAGTCTTGAAATTCTCCGCTTTTGAATTGAGTGCCATTATCGGTGATAATCCTATTTGGCATGCCAAATCTGACCACAATTTCCTGAAAGAATTCTCTAGCCTTGGCCGCTGTGATCGTGGCGATTGGCTTGGCCTCAATCCACTTCATGAATTTGTCGATGGCGACGAAGAGATGAGTGCAACCACCTTGGGCCTTCTTCAGGGGTCCAACCATGTCGAGCCCCCAGACTGCAAATGGCTAGGTGATTAGAATAGTCTGCAGCTCCTACGCTGGCACATAAATCTGCCGAGCGTAAAACTGACAGCCTTCACATGTGCGATCGATGTCTTCCGCATCTATTATAGCAGTCGGCCAGAAAAAACCTTGACGATAAGCCTTGCCCACCAGGGTAGTTGACGCTGCATGATGCTCGCAAATTCCCGAGTGAATTTATCTGAGAAGACTCTTCCCTTCTAGCTCTGATATGCACCGCCTTAGGACTCTGGAGGCACTCTTCCGAAAGAGCTCCTCTCCGACCACCACATAGCTTTTGCTTCGGCGTGTAATGCGCTCTGCCTGTACGTGATCTTCGGGGAGCTTGTCCTTCAATAGATAATTCAAATAAGGAATTGTCCAATCAGAGTTGATAACCAAAATTTTCTCCTTGTTTAGCTTTTCCCCCGACTTGCTCGATTCCTGCTGTCAGCTTATCATGGGTTTATGAAGCTCTTCGACAAATACGCCAGCCAGAACTGTTGCTCGACTGGAGCCTAATCTTGCGAGCTTGTCTACTGCTTCATTATCTCGGCAGAGTACATGGATGAGCTCTAGCCCGTCGAATTTGTCCTCCAGCTTGTGCACTTCCTGGCAATACGCAACCATATTGTCGCCGATGCACGACCAGTCTTTCTGCACTTGATTGATCACCAGCTGCGAGTCTCCGCGAACCATCAATCATCGGATACCGAGCAATATGGCGATACGGAGCCCGTGAATGAGTGCCTCATACTTGGCGGCATTGTTTGATGCCGGAAAGTGGATTTGAAGAACGTACTTCAGTTGTTCCCCTGTCGGAGAGATGAGCACTACGCCAGCCCTCGCGCCGCTGAGCATGAGGAAACCATCGAAGTACATTGTCCAATACTCGAGCTCCTCAACGGCTGTGGGATTCTGCAATTCTACCCACTCGGCAGTGAAGTTAGCGAGTATTTGAGATTTGATGGCAGTTCGTGGCTTGAAGGATATTTTGAAGGCTCCGAGCTAGACCGCCCATTTCACAATTCTCCCAGTGTCTTCACGATTGTGGAGTATGTCCCCAATTGGAAAAGAAGTAACCGCCGAAATTTAATACTCTTGAAAATAGTGCTTAAGCTTGCGAGAGGTAAGTAGTACGGCATGCAATAGCTTTTGTACTTGAGGGTACCATACCTTGGACTCGTCTAATACCTCACTGACGAAATAAACTGGGCCCTGAACCTTCTGCAAGTGTTCTACCTCCTCCCGCTCCACAACAATTGCAGCGTTGACTACATGAGTCGTTGCCGCTATGTAAAGCAAAAGAGGTTCCTCGGGCATCAGTGAAACCAGTACCGGAGGGGTGGTAAGGAACGCCTTGAGCTCCTCAAAAGCTTGCTGCGCCTCAGGAGTCCATTGGAAATTATCTTGCTTCTTTAAGAGCTTGAAAAAAGGCATTCCCCACGTCCCTGGCGGGAAATAAATCTGTCGAGTGCCACCATGCATCCTGTAAGCTTCTGGATGTCCTTCTGGCAAGTCGAGGGTTTTATCTTCATGACGGCGTTGATTTTCTCCGGGTTTGCCTCGATACCGCGATGAGACACGATAAATCCGAGTAGCTTTCCCGAAGGGATTCTGAAGACACACTTCTTGGTGTTGAGCTTCATCTTGTAGGCCCTCAGGCTCTCAAATGTCTCGGCCAAATCAGAAATAAGGTCCTCTTTTATATGAGTTTTGACAACATCGTCCACGTATGCTTCCACATTGCGTCCGAGTTGAGTGTGAAAACACCGTTGTATCACGCGCTGATAGATTGCGTCAGCGTTTTTCAACTCGAATGGCATTGTGACATAGCAAAAAGCCCCAAACGGGGTGATGAATGAGGTCTTAATGTAGTCTTCCTCTTTCAACCTGATCTGGTGATACTCCGAATAGGCATCTAGGAAACTCAGGAGCTCACACCCGGTGGTTGAGTCCACCACCTGATCGATGCGAGGCAACCCGAATGGATCTTTCGGGCATGCCTTATTGAGATCGGTATAATCAACACACATGCGCCAACTTTTATTCTTTTTACAAACAAGAACTGGGTTCGCTAACCAGTCGGGATAATACACTTCTTTTATGAATCATGTAGCTAAAAGCTTAGTGATTTCTTCCCTGATAGCATTACGGTGATCTTGCGCAAACCGCCGGAGCCACTGCTTGATAGGTTTCGCCTTCTCGTCGACATTGAGAGAGTGCTCGATCACCTCCCTAGGGACACCAGGCATATCAGATGGCTTCCAAGCAAAGATGTCTCGGTTCGCCTGGAGGAAAGTAACGAGCGCGCCTTTCTATTTGTGATCAAGCCCTGTCCCAATCAGAGCCATCTGGGCCGAGTTGGACGGGTCAAGTATCACCTTCTTGACTCTCTCGTCAGGCTTCATACTTAACTTGGTTTGCTTCTTGCTGGGACGTCTCCTTCATCTTGTTGGAGCGCAGCCGCCAGTCGGATCTTCTCCCTGTCGACCGCTGCCTCCTGCATCTCAGCCATCTTGCAACTCTCCCTGTCGCACACGAAGGATTGCTTGACATCACCACGAACTGTGATAATGCCTTTTGGCCTGGCATCTTCAGCGCCAGATATGTGTAGTGGGCACGGCCATGAATCTGGCTAGGTTTGGCCTTCCCAAGATGGCATGGTATGCCGTCTCAAAATCGGCCACTTCAAAGTTCAGGTACTTGGTCCGGTAGTTCTCCTTGGTCCCGAACGTGACCGGCAAGGTAATCTACCTGAGTGGTACTGTCGAGGTCCCAGGGATTACCCCATGGAACGGCGACGATCCACGCTTCAGCTCGGAGCGAGGGATCTTCATGTCGTCAAAGGTATTAGAGAAAAGGACGTTGAGTCTACTCCCTCCGTCAACCAGCACCCTCTTGAGCTTAACACTGCGAATAACAGGGTCTAGGACCAGAGGATATCTACTTGGGTATGGGATAAAGTCAGGATGATCCGAGCGATCAAATGTGATCGAAACCTCGGACCACCTCAAGTACTGGGGGGTCGCCGGCGTAACTGCATTGACTTCCCGAGTGGTAAGTTTTTGCTTCCGCTTGGACTCATATGCAACCGAGCGTCCGAATATGTAGTTGAGCTCACGCTCAGTCGTCTGGTAGTCGCCTTCATCGTCTTCAGGGGGGTTCTGCTTCTTGCCTGCCTCTATCTGGGCCCGGTCGCTTGTTATTTTCTTTCACGAACCTTTTCAGGGTGAAGCAATCCTTGGCCGCATGTTTCGGGCCGACCGCGTTCTGCTACCGCAACCAACTCCTCACCTTTCCGCTTCTTGTCCTTCTGTTTGGAGGACTCAGCGTGGTCTTTTTTGTCCTTCTGTCGTAGATGATCATCTTGGCTCTCAGCTAGAGCATCCGAGGCCGTGGTGTAGCGATCTGCTAGAGCGAACATCTTCTTTACCGTAGTCGGCGGCTTCCGGGACATCTTCTTGATCAAGTCGGCATCACTGACTCCCTTCTGGAAAGCCGCTATGACGACTGCTTCCAAGACGTCTCGAATTGTGTTCTTCTGCGTGAAGCGCCGGATGAACTCTCAAAGAGACTCATTCTTCTTCTGATGAAGTTGGTACAAGTCCCACGGGGTTCCAGGCCTCTCGTACGTGCCTAGGAAATTTGTAATGAATTACTCACAAAGATCTTCCCAGGAATCTATGAAACTCTCTAGAAGTCCCGTGAGCCAGGCTTGAGCTGACGGGGTGAGCGTGACCGGCAAGTAATTCGCCATCACATTGTGGTCGCCTCCGGTCGCCTTGACTGCGAGGGCGTACACCTGCAGCCAAGCCTCTAGGTCTCTCTCCCTGTCGAACTTAACAATGCCTTTAGGGTTGAAACCTTCGGGCCAAACCACTCGGCGGAGCCGAGCGGTGAATGCGTGGACCCCGTCAATGGATCCATCATGACGCCGTGGTGGAGACTGACATGGCGGAGTTCTAACTCGGCGTTCTTCGTTGTCGCGTCGGCCACGGGGGTGGTGATCCCTGCGATCGTCGCGGTTGCCGCGCCGATCGTCGCGGTCGATGCTGAAACGCTCGTAGTCATCTTCGCGCCGGCGCGTTCATCATCTTTCTGCTCACACTGCCTGGCGTTAAGGTCCAGGCGGAGGTCGCGGTTGATACTTTGGCGAGTGTCCTCGCCACGATGAAGCTCATGCCGACTGCGCGTGGACCGATTACGGGCGGTATGACTGCTGGCAGTCTGAGTGGCTACGTGAGCACGGGAGTGCGTCTTCTCCGCTGAATCTTCCTGGTTGTGCTGAATCGCTGCCGCCGTCACCATGGCGTTAACTTGGGCCACGATCGGGGTAGCTGGGCTGTCGGGTCTGAGCATTGGTCCCAGGGTGTCGAGGAGTGTCTTGGAGGCTACGATGTTCTGCTGCGGCGTATGGAAAACCGATTGGCCCCCCATTTTTGCCTGCAAGATATCTTCGTTGACATTGCGGCGTCGGGCTTGAAGAGACTTCATGCGCGCTTCCTGGGCCTTATGACGAAGGCGATCTGCCTCTGCGGCTTCTTCAGCATCCTTTTGGCGCTGGGACTCAGTCCGCGGGTCTTCGATCATACAGATGCCGCGGAAACCCTGGCAATTTCCTGTGCTGCTCTCTGACTTGGCTTCCGAGTCAGAGGAACAGAAAGGAGATAGATCAAGCTGATCTCCGAATCTGAGTGGGGCGCTGCTAATGACGCCCACCACCCGGGATCCATCCTTGATCGGATCCTTACTGTATCCGAATCGGGGAGAAAACCCCCGGCTTACTACTCGTGAGTAGATGGCCGTGGCATTCCCCGACTCGAGTGGTAATCCAGACGAAGGAGCAATGGAGTTTCTCCCAGATTGGATCCAGTCCGAGTTCGAGAGAGCAAGCTTACCAAGGTTATTGGCGATGAAGTCCAGGCTCCCGAAGTGAAAAGCCTGGCTGGGAGCGAAAGTGACGGTGATTCCGCCAATTGTTGCCATCGAACTTGATGAGACTGATCTTCGCGCTTCCCCTACCTGGCGCGCCAACTGTCGACGTTTGTTGTTGGCAATAAAGAATATGGGGCTAGGCGTTGGATCCAAACTCGATGGTATCATAAGACACGGGATTTATATAGGTTCGGGCTCTCGCGGAGGAGATAATATCCTAGTCTTGTGCTCTGGGATTATGGATGTATATGTGCTTGTATGATCGTGAGATCGTGTGTGGAATGTCTTGAATGAGGCTCCCCGCCCCTTCCTTTATATAGTAGGGGGGACGGTTATAAGGAAGATCCCCGATTGGATACAAGGTGAAGATTCTATCTCTATCCTTATCTGTCTAATATGGCAACAACTAGGATTACAATCATATCCTACCTAATCAAGGTTGGTTACTATCTTCAGGGTTTCCTTGTTGCACACGTAGGTAGCAGGCCAGGTGATACCCGTCTTTAGGTAGTCGGCTCAGCCCATCCCCTCTTGGGTGTTCCTCACGGCCTGCCATGCAAATACCCGGGCCATGTACTCCACAGTTGGGGAGTGCGTCCCTACCGTATTACATTACGTAAAAATAGCAGAGTAATGAGATGTGCTTCCATGCTTTTCTTTTTAATAGTTGCACAAATATTAAAGCATGAATGAAGAGTAGATGATGATTACTCACCCCTTCGCTTGCTTCAAGATTTGTGCAACTTATATTGAGTGGGAAAGCATTGAAGCACTGCTCCAGAGTAATATGTACATGAACAGGGAGATAATATACAGTCTCAAAAGAGGGGAATCAAATTACACTAGCTAGCCAATATCTAGATTAGTAAAATTTTGCTTCTATGGCATACTCATCTAAGAAAATCTTTTGCCGAAAAGGAAAATGCTCTCAAGAATTGCCCTATTCTTTACATCCCAGATGGTACAGCAAGCAAACCTTAGAAACTCGCTTCCCATGTAGTACAGCAAGAGTGCAAGAGTTCAAGACAACCTTAGAAACTCTATTCTTTAATTCTCATGACACTTCAAGCCTGCGACCTGAGTGAGGACAAAGGAGCTCCCTCCCACGAATTCTATGTACTTCGCATTGTTTTCTCATTTTTTGTTGTTTGAATTTATCACCTTACATGCACGAATGCAACCTCGGAAGCATAACTAAAAGCACTTTACTAGGGACACAACGAAGCGACTGAACTGAATTCAACCTAGGTGCATACAGCCTATTTCAACTTATTTCTAAATCTCGTCTTCTAATTGCATTTGAGTTTATATATAAACTTAAAAAATTCACAGCAATGGTGTAAAATTATTATTTTTTATTTGAGAAGTTTAACTCTTATAGTCTTGGGTGTGGAAAACAATCACACAAATAATAAAAATAATTTTATTCTTTTCATTGACGGCATTAAAGACTTAAGCTCACATGACCATTAATTCAACTTGGGATAACTTGTCCCTTTGTGCCATGAAACTGAAAGCCAGGAACTTTCTTTTTCTACTTGTTATGACATTGACAACTAGAGGACTTTATGCCTAAAATTAGGTCTTTCAATTCTGATGACAGTTCTAGACATCAACTAGGACTCAACTTGGTGAGGTAAGAGGTATACACAACAACTTCATATTTGTGAAATTGCCCTTGGGATGAAAATATAAATATCAACAACATCAACAGCGAGTGGCATATGGTGTCACAAGGAGTGCAGAGGGAGAAAATTCTGTGGAGAGAACTAGAAGGAGAGGTCGTATTACTAACCTGAATTACGTATTATATCCTATGATTAATTAGGCAAGAGTTACATGGGCAACACTAGCCCTATTGCAAATGTACTGCTGAAGAATTTAGTTAAAAGATTTCGTATCTGCACGGTGGAAAACTGGAAATGTTAACTACTTCATTCCAGCCAAAGAAAATTGCAAAAAAGAAGGAAATTAGCATCAAGTATTAATTCTCAAAACTACAACATGAATGTCAAAAGTGATTGATGGGCTTGAGGACATTTGAATGTTTTCTAAAAATAATGGTAACAATTTATAACATGTGCGTCCCTGCAGTCCTAGTAGTGACATGCAGTGCATAATATTCTTTTGAAGAACATAACGACAGGATTGAAATTCAGGAACAAAAATTAGCAAAGCCATGAGCTTAATTAGGATAATAATCAACCAAATGAAAGTTCAATGAACAGATTCAGTGTTTTGTGAGAGTTCATCATATTTCATTTTATTTGGACTAGTCAACAAACTTACTCAAAATCTTAAGCTAGAGTTCCAATACTTTTCCTTCTGGTGAAACTGAAATTTTGTGCTGACTAAAGCCCAAGACAATGCCTAGAGTACTTAAGTACCCACTCATCCATGGCATGCTCCATGTATCACAATTCACAAACCCCCTACAGAAAACAAGAAGTTTCTGTGCCACCTTTACGCCCATACCACGCACCATGCTAATTGTTGCCCTCCTCCTCCTCCTTTCTTCACCAAAGCTGTTGGCCAGTGACCTGTCCTTCTGCAGCAACGCTGACAGCACCTACATGCCCAGCCTGAGGATCCTTGCTGAAACACTGATCGCCAATGTCACAAAGTTGAACTTGCACTCAGCTACAGGCACAGCCGGAACGGGCCCTGACAAGGTCTACGGTGCTGTGCTCTGCCGAGGGGACTCCAGCAGCACCGACTGCGCCAAGCGCCTCAACGGGATCCTTGATGCAGCCATCAACAACAGAGTTAATCACTCTTCCCAAACGAGCATAACCTTGTTCGATGACTGGTACCAGGCCCAGATAAGCTTCTCCGACAAGGATTTCCTCTCCAACTTCAGCAACACCCCGGGATGTGTAGTGAGCGCTAACTTGAACCCTCTGCCAGACACTGTTGCTGAGCCAGAGGAGTTCCATAAGCTTCTTTCCGATCTCATGGAAAAGCTCACTGGTGCCATGGTGAGTCGATCAGCCAGGTACGCGACGGGCCAGGGGTGGTTCAATGAGAAGGGCCAGACGGTATATGGGCTGGTGCAGTGCAGAGAGGACATGCCGCCGGAGGGGCCGGAGGGTTGTCGGGCTTGCCTGAATAGCATCATCCCGGATGCGGAGCAGATGGTTGGTGGTGGCCAGTTGGGCGGTGCGATCCTTGGGGTTAGCTGCAGCCTGTGGTACCAGACAAATGTTCAGTTTTTTGCCGGCATACCGATGTTATCGCTGCATATGCCCACACGTATGTTCATATCTAATACTTTGTTCGTTGACTTGGTTCAAACAGTCTTTCATCTTTCACCTCCTCTTCTCTCTCTTTTTTTTTGAGAGTATCTTTCACCTCCTCTTAACTATCAAAATACAATTAAATGGATGAGACAAAGACATTCAAGAAAGAGGAGTTCTTCACTGCCCTGTCAAAAGAAATTTGCAAATGTTTTGTGAAAGGGTTTAAGTTGCGATGCATATATTTTGTCGCATAAAATCAATGAAAAGAAATTTCAAAACAGAACAAAATGTTCACCTGCACCCCCTTTTTTAGTTCTTTTCCAAATCCAACATTGACTAAAGTTTTCATTAATCATAACTCGTGTCCATGGATGTGCAGCAAGTAGATTTTGGATCTGGGTCACAATTGGATCATTCTCCCTCATGGTATCTATCTCATGGTTGCTTGTTCATATTTGGATCAAAACAGAGAGAAAAAGAGGTAAATACTAGTCTCCAAGCATTTCTCCCTTGTGTAAGGAAATATGAATCTGATTTGATTTATACAACTACCGACTACGAGTAACAAGAATATGTCAACTCACTATGTTTTTCAGAACGAGCAAGAGTTGAACTACGACTGCTGTCAATGGCGGTACAAAATGTAATAAATCTTTGGAAGATTGAAGAAGGCGAATCAGGGTTTTCACTGTATGAGTTCTCACAGATAAAAGAAGCTACACAAAACTTCTCGAGTGAAAACAAACTTGGACAAGGTGGTTTTGGACCTGTTTATAAGGTAATTATGTACTTGAATTGGTATTCAGCTGATTTTTATTTAAATTGTATATTTTTTAGATGTCGTTTACCATTTCTAATCAAAGCTTTTTGTTTTAGCTATGCATAGCTTGTTTTTCTTTTCCAAAAAACAAACATGTATACAAGACACGAGATCCTTGTTCTTTAGCGTAATTATACCAATGTCACTATTTTCAAATTTTAACATAAAATCCAATATCCTCTACTGAATATATGCTTGTAGTAACCCACTTTCCAATATCCAATAATTTCAGGCCCTATTGCCTGGTGGTCTTGAAGTAGCAGTGAAAAGACTTGCAGAATGTTCCGTACAAGGTTTACTAGAGTTCAAAAACGAAATTCAGCTGATAGCAAAGCTTCAACACAAAAATCTTGTTAAGCTGCTTGGCTGCTGTATTCAAGGAGATCAGGAAAAGATGCTTGTCTATGAATATATGCAAAACAAAAGCCTGGACCTCTTCATATTTGGCACGCCTCCAATAAGATCTTCTCTTTTATATATGCTACAATTTTTAAGTTGTATGCAATTTTTGATACATATGCTTTCAATGATTTTATTCACCTTTTGCAGATTGTGTGAAAGGAGCACAATTAAA
This sequence comes from Guadua angustifolia, assembly GCA_036346375.1. Taxonomy (NCBI): domain Eukaryota; kingdom Viridiplantae; phylum Streptophyta; class Magnoliopsida; order Poales; family Poaceae; genus Guadua; species Guadua angustifolia. Next base: position 14,411,220 of record CM070512.1, on the reverse strand, counting down.
CTGGTCAAACGTCTAGAAATAATTGATGGGATAGCTCAAGGGATCCTATATCTTCACAAGCATTCACGATTATGTGTTGTTCATAGGGATTTAAAAGCAAGTAACATTCTCTTGGACAGCGACATGGCTCCAAAAATTTCAGATTTTGGGATGGCCAGAATATTCTGCTCAAATAAGGCAGAATCAAATACTACCAGAATAGTAGGCACACAGTAAGGACAATGCATCTGACTTTTCAATACATATCAAATAGAGGCGTACTTATATGCCTTTCTAATGACAAAAATGCACAGATATGTAGAAGTTCATTTTACAGAGCTACAGGCTGAATTGCAACTAGTTACTACAATCGCTCGCATTAAAAATTGTGCAGTTTTCTCCTGGAAAAGCATATAAGCATATTAGGAACTTTAAATCCAAATTTATATACTCATGCCTTGGTGATATATAACTTTTCTACTTCTACCATTCAGTGGCTACATATCTCCGGAGTATGCTTTTGACGGGGTTTGCTCAATCAAGTCAGATGTCTTTAGCTTTGGCGTCTTGGTCTTGGAAATCATAAGCGGGAAGAGGACTACTGGTTTCTATCCATATGATGGAAAATTATACAATCTCATTTCATATGTTAGTAAAAGTTACTCAAGATTGCAAGCCCATTTGCTTAGGCAATGCTCTAAGGGTAATGTTTGTTTGACAAAAGTACATTGTTTTCTAATAGGCTTGGCAACTTTGGAGAGTTGGAGAATGGTGTGAGATGGTTTGTTGTCCTATAGGAAACAATCATCAAGTAATAGAAAGATGCGTTCAGGTGGCACTCTTATGTGTTCAAGAGAGTGCAGAGGATAGACCTGCCATGGATCATGTGGTTACCATGCTAAACAGCGAGAATGTGAGCTTGCCCAAGCCAAAGCAACCAGCTTACTTCCATGTCCGCCGAGAAGTTCCATCATGCGACATCAGTCTAAGTATCACATTAGCAAGGTAGACTAACATCATTCTCAATTGATAGAATGATCCAAAATGGTGAATTAAGCATGTCTGTGTGACTTGGTAAACAATACTCCAATGCAGTCATTTGTCAGTATCTTTGATCTTTTGTCTTTTTAGCAAAACAGTATTTAAGCATTTCTGTTTCAAGATGTAGATTAGTGTAACATAGCATTGGACTTGTTATATATGAATGTACTCAGCGGACAACAACCATACTAATCTACATGGAGGAGTACTTGTTGTAGCATGCAAGACAGTGAATCACGTACAGATATGCTAGTACAACTTATAGTTATTATCTTTTTGTAAACAACTTTGCATGCACCAAAGTCTAAGTCACACGCATGTCTGTATTTTCAAAATCACAGAACAGGAAATGCTTAGAAGTAATGTCTTAGTACCAAATTAGGCCAAAGCAAGGGCTAACAGTGTAGGTGTCACAGCTCACAAGTAGCACAAGAATCACAGTAACTGGTCCATTACAATTTGGGTGGTTTCGTTTTTAGTTTTGTTAAATCTTGGTATAGAGAAGAACAAAATCGCCATTTTATGGCAAGCAGGCAGGAATCGTCCTAAACCATAGGATCATTGCGAACTCAAAATGGTAAAGTGTAATAATCACTGCAATCCCCTATCGGCTAGCGCCCGTAGCGATTCATCTAGGAGGGAACAACAGCAAGACAGTGCCTTCAAGAATCTGAGAACTAGGAAAAAAAGCGCGGAAAAGTAACAAGAAGAGGAACGAACCTGGGAGGCCCGTGGAGAATGGAGAGCGAGCCAGAGTTGCGCAGAAGCAGCCACCGTGCTTGCGGGAGCCGTTCGAGAACTTTGCCCCGTCCGCCGGCGGTGAGGCTTGGGGCAGATAGCACAGCGGCGGTGCAGCCGGAACGGCGGCTGCCGGGTGGACAGGAAGCGGCGCGGTGGATGAAGGGACTGCTGCAGTCTTGCATTGGTTGTCCCGCATTTCGGAGACGGCCTCTTACCAGATGGGCCCAATGCTGCATAGGCTGGGTCTTACAGCCGTTCTAAGTCTAATGCAATTTACAGGGCCGACGAGTTTGATTCACATTAGCCTTTGATTTTTTTATTAAAATTTATTTTAATTTTTTTCAAAAATAATCAACAGAATTTTTTTTGTGAAAATGGGCTCCCGTCGCCCAGATATGAGGCGATAGAGACCTGGCTGTAAAAAAACACCGTATGATTATTACCTTACGTTTTTCGTGATATAAGGCATTTTTTACGGTGTTTTTTACAACAAGATCCCTATCGCTTGAATATGGGGCGATCGCCCCATACCGGAGCGACGGGAACCTATTTTCGTAATATTTTTTCCCTTGATTATTTTTGAAAAAAATTTAAAATAAATATTAAATAAACAAAAAAATCTTAGCCTTTCGAGTTCTGACTCAGCATTAGGCTTGACTGAGGGCAAGCGTCGCTGCATAATTCTCTGCAGGTTTTGTCACCTGTAGCATAATCTAGAAGCGTACTGTTATGCTTTGATAACTAGGGTCTGATTTGTATGAACCACTGGGTGGGCTATTTGTGCGATTTCCTCGATGATTTCCCGAATTTATTTGAACATGTAACTTATGGATAGCATAGAGATAATTGCACTAGTCAACCGTTCCCACCCTATCAAACAATTTGTTCTCTGGTTTTTCTCCGCAAAATGGCGATGAAGCCATGGAGATAAGGATAATGCTCTCGTGTTGCACTCTTGTGTGTCCAACGAAGTGCCGAAGACCGGCCTACCATACATGACGTAACCACAATGACGAGTAAGGGAAACTGGAAAGTGTCGATTGCAAGGCGACATGTATCAGCTTGACTATACTACTTTTTTAGCGTGTGCTCACTTTCTTTTCTTTTTAAATCCTCTCACCTGGCAGCATGGCTGTCACAATTCACAATGCCGAGACAGCGTTTGCGTTATGCGCATGTACTAATTTTCGTTGCAAACATCTTATCCATACTAGTAAAATTTAATTTGTTGTACGTGATGCATCTTTCAGTTTTAGAGTTTATTTATTTTTGCTATAGATTCTCTAAAAACTGATTGTGGATTGTGGCTATAGAAAACTGATTCTAGATTTTAGATTCTAGGATGGTATTAGATAGGTAATTACTTAGAATTTTAAGTAGCAATCTCATATTTGTATTCTTTAGAATCTATAGAAGCACGTATAAAATAGATTGTGGGAGTGGATTGGATTATAAGAATCAAATCTTAGGCCCCGTTTGGCAACTTGGAACCGGACTGTTTCTCCTAGAATCTGAAATAAATCCAACCAAACGGAATAGGACTCGGAACGTTTCAAAGCGAATCGTTTCTGATTTTTACACGCCGTGGTCGAATCGGCTAGCAACCCGTTCCTCCGGATTCGATTCTACCAAACGTTTCTACCAAGAATCCGTAACCGCTTTCGCTTTCTACTAGAATCTGGAACTGTACCAAACGGGATCTTATAATCAGACTGTTTATTTTTTTATTCAGCTTTTAAAATCAAAATCTAAAATCCCAGCAAAAATAAACCCTCAGTAACTGTGTCCTAGCTAGCTAGATCCCCCTTCGGCGTTGTGTCATGTAGTGAATTTCATTGGAACCAAGGTTGTCAGAACGGTGATTCTGAAGCGGATCGGAAGCTCTTCGACAGGATCGCAAATAGTAGAATTGATGATTCTACCAAAGAAATATTTTTAAACATCTATTATGTATTTCAGCACTAGATATTGTACGTAGTACTAGCTAGCTAGTTATTGCAGGAAATTTTGGAATACAGTACAAATTACGTTCCGTAATTACAAATCGATACAACATATTTGCGTATTTACAAAAAACCCAGTCTTACCCGGAACCTGAAAATCCGTATACGCATACCCGGAAAACCAAATTCCGGGTAATCTTTAACCGGAAAATCAAATTCCGGGTATGGGGGCCCCACCCCATACCCGGAAATTCAAATTCCGGCTATGCCATTACCGGATTTTCAAATTCCGGGTATGGGGTGGGGCCCCCATACCCGGAAACTCATTTTCCGGCTAAAGCCTCTCGGCCCCACCGCATACAGATGTTCCCGCCGTTCGTTGCATGCAATGTCCGGGTCCCCCGCGTGCACATATGCGTTGCATGTCGCCGGTCCCGCCCGCATGCATGGCATTTGTTCGATGCAAATATTCGATGCAGAGAACGAGAACGAGAGTACAAAGCATGGAGTGATCGGCTGCACACGCAGCTATAACGCAACGGCGCATTCCGCCCGTGCTAAAGCAACTAATTTCTTTGAATTGATGTGACGCGCCGAAGTCAGAACGACGATTTGCCGTGCTCATTTGCTCCATTATTTGCCAGTGGTTTGCTTTCACGCAGCGTGAAAGCAACCGGTTTCTCTATAAGTGACGACTCAAGACGCAGAGCATTTCAACCATACGCAGAGCAAGATCATTCGGCAATGCCGCGGCGTTGAGAAAAGAGAGATATCGAGAGAAGAGAGCGCTCGAGCCGTTTCGCTTTGAGCAAAGACGTGATGGCGGCCATTGCGCCCCAGAGCTACTCCTTGAGTCAGTCGATGCCCGACATCGTGCGAGGCCAATTTCTGCAGGAACTATGGTCTGACGCATTACTATATTACGTGCCATCACTTTTTTTGTAGATACATAACCACTTTGTCGTTAATGTTTCAGTTGCCCCCTCTCGCAAGCCGATCACTGCACAAGATAAAAAAGCTAGACTATCGATTCCACATTCCACTAGCTCGTGCAGGTCTACTACCATTTGCGCTCCTCATGGATGGGGCTCACCTCGAAGGAGGCTTGACCACGCCCATTCACGCCATCGACAGCACTTCTCACCGGTCTCGCCGACCGATGATGCCGGAGACACACACACCTTTCACTTACCGCTCGGTGAGATGTCTATCACTTTGAAGGATGTGGCCATGCTAACCGGCCGCCCATCGGGGGACGGCCGCTGGTTCTTCGGCGACCCAAAGAAACAAAGATTTTCTCGCAAAGACATCGCGGAGAGGTATTACATGACATAACGTTATTTCATGTCTGTAATGTGCACGATATTATGGACTCTCTTAATCCGGAGTTCATGCAGGTTCGGTGTCCCATACGAACAGAAGGAAAATGGTGTCTCCATGACTTGGCTACAGGGATTACAGGAATACAATCTATGCCCTCCTGATGCCGACGAAGCTACCGTGGGCCGCCACTACGAAGTGTACCTGTACTACTTGCTGGGTGGTGTCATGTTCACGACGCATCACGGAGACATCATCTTCCGCACATCGTGTGGATTGCTCGCCGCTTAGCCGCAACCCACGACATCCCACCATACCGGGATCTGCGGTCCTAGCGGACACCTACCGTGGTTTGTGCGATGCATGCAAACGGCATACTTACAGGGGCACTATTACTGGATGCCTGCAACTCCTTCAGATGTGGAGTTGGGAGTACCTTCCGATCTCTCGGCCGGAGGTACGTACGAGGTACTACCCTGTTGTCGTAGAAGATGACATGCCGGAGGCCACTCGCCCTACAATGGGGCACCGTTGGATGCACGCCAAGCTACGATGGTTGTCGGCTGGTGACCACGCGAGCTACATGCGTGTTATCGCCGACTTGGACTTGCTGACCGCAGAACATGTCACCTGGGATCCATGGGCCATGGAACGAGCCGAAGAGCTTGCGATCGACGGCCAGATCTCTTCTTGTTGCACGATCGACCACGGCTGTGGATGACTACGTGCTTCCTTTTGTACATGAACGTGGTCGAGGTCTACTCGCCGGAACGGATCCAGAGGCAGTTCGGGTGGCGGCAACTAGTCCCTGTTCCAGCACCGCGGGACGCCGGGGACTCTCATGGGTATGCATTTAATTATTTTAAATATTTGCCCCCTATATGCAAATTTCAAAATCTTACGTCCTTGCGATTATAGGAGAAGCGCGAAGGGAAGTGCGGCCGCAGTGAACTGGACCGTCGTCCACGCTCCGCATATTACACGATGGATGCTAAGAGCGTTTCAGGAGGTTGTCCATCCCTCTGGGCCATATGACCCCGACGAATATGACAACTACCTTGAATGGTACCGTGCCCGCACGCGTCCCACTTTACTGAGCGGGGAGGTCGAGGTCGAGGAACGAGCCATGGCCTATCCAGAGGACCGATCTCGACAAGTCCATATTTTGGTACTCCCAATATCGTACTAATGCCTTCCGTAAATTTCTCTACCCAAGTTCTAATACCCCCATATCGCCATGCAGACCCGTGGAGGCATCGGAGCTATATTCCTAAGCGGATCAACTTGCGCCCAAACTGCAGCACCTCTAGCTCCTCGTCACCAGAAATCGATGAGACGGTACCTCGCGTCTAGGGGTCCCGATTCCTCTCGGCGATCCGTCGCCTTGGAGGATCTTCACGCCCTCCCGCCCGCAGCCTATGAAGATGCTCCCATGGACCTCGCCAGAACTCACAGTGCCGGCGGTCTCGCATGAGTCGTCCCTCCGGTCTTGACGTGCACGACGCCGACGTCGTGCATCCACGCCCCATGCACCGAGCCATTCATCGCGACGCCGTTTCGTCCCCCTGCTGAAGTACCAAATGAGGCCTTCGCACACCACGACGGCGACCGGTCCTTCCTCACGACCGGAGGTGCCCCATTTATCACACTCTTCGGGATGCATATGAGTCACACACAACACCGGAGCGGCCGAGATTTTGAGTTTGACTTCATGTCCGCCTTACCTTCATCATTGGGCTACTTCTGTGGTGTCAAGAAGATGGACCTCCTCCCTCTGGAGGCGGGACCTCACATGGAGCAAACGGACGATTTATACTGGCCCCCTAGGGACAGAGGATGCAAGTGCATGGTACAACCAGATCCATGCAGCGGAGGACAAGACACATTCCAACCGGCCTCCTTCCACAAGACGAGCATTTCGACCTACCGGCAGCACGGGAGGTACGGCCATCACGGTCATGGATCTGAGGAGACACATGCCCCTGACTCATACACCCCAGAGGACTTCACTGTATAGGGGTGGATTGCGCCAAGGAGACAATGACATTTTTTACAAGACTCAGAACATCCCAAAATGCAAGAAATATGAATAAAGTGATTTGATTTTTTAAGGCGGGTTTGATTTTTGAATTAAGGACTTTTAAATACCCAAAGTAATACATTAAAGAAACACATGCAAATATCAAACAACATACTAAAGAAAATAATTTTATAAAATAATAGGACACATAAGATGCATAAATATAATTTTTACAAAATTTTTGCAATTTATTACGTAGCTCAAAAATTAAAAAACTGTAATAAAATCTGTCAAATTTGATGAATTACTACTCTTAAACCACAGTAGGGATTGGGATGAAACCAAAAGAAATGGAAACTATATGCCTTTCTCTGTCAACAACAAAATTTCTACAAAATTTCGAAATTGTTAAGACCACTTTTGAATCAATTGAACTCACGACTTCACTGCAGCCAACAACTAGTCAAAATGGTCATATAAGCTTTTTTGGCAACCCGTAAAATATCTTATATAAAGGAAAAATAGTGAAAGATAGTTCACTAGCATTATATGATATATGTACTACCATAATCTGGAGAAACATTTTATTTATAACCTTCTTCACATATAAAACTTGTTGTCATAAATACCTTAGGTGAGCACAAACCGCATCGAAAACCATATTACTTAAACCTTTTCGACAATATGTAATGTATGTCGCCTAAATGTAAATTTGAAGGTAAATATTAAAAATAGCTGTTTAGTACGTATAATACCATATTCCGAATAATATGTCAATTATAAATTGCCCTTTTTAAGATCGTACTAAAGCAAGAACCGTGAACGCTCACAAACCGTGCGCTTCGTAAATACTTAAGCCTTTTCGGTGGCTTGTAAAACTACTCGACTAAACATAAATTTTGGAGAAAATGGTCCGAAAACATACCCCGTAATATTAATCCTATTCCGTTATGTACAAATAATCTTATTCCGTTATGCTTTAAATATTAACTCAAGTAGCGTATAACCTAAAGTATTATGATTGCCAAACTTGGTAATGTGAGTTAATGACTCCATAACAATGAAGAAATCTATAATTAAGATGTTTGTATTACCGTAACCTTATTAAAAACACGAAGATATAAGCAAGAACCTATCATAATAGGTCTAGTGTATTCAAACTAAATCTTATGCAATGTTAATTAAGAAATGAATACTATTCACATGTACATCATACAACAAATTGATGTTTGGATTCATTCTATTAATCTAAATAATTTTTGTATCTTGAATTCGATATTATAACTATTAAATTGCAAACACTTAATGAACTAAAATGCAAGAACGTAAGATCATGCAAGAACGTAAGATCATGCAAGAACGCTTTTTATCTAAAGTTTGGTCGCCTGACGATCTAACCCGCAAATTCGAGCATACAAAAATGATAAGCTCGCAGTAACATTAACTAAGAAATATCCACATTTCGCTGAATTCGCCTAAGTATTTGTACACGCAGCGAGTTAGCAAAAGGAAATAAAACTAAAAAGAACAACAAGGTTGCCAGGCCCTTCACGCATCGTTGCCGAAGTCGAGCTCGCCGCCATCATCGCCTTCCACGGCTAGCGGAGTGGAGACGTCCATGATCGGCTGATCTACTTGCAGCAGTCCGGCCACGTGTTCGGCGGCCACGCGCACCCGCGCCTCCGCCTGCGCCGCGTCTCCCTCGATGTCGGTCGTCACCACCGCCATGGGATCGAGGCGGCGCGCGATCGGGCGCAGCTGGTTAGCATGTAGGTCGCGGTCATGATCGCGACCTCCGCCTCTCTCGGCGAAGCGGGCGCAAGGGCTTCAGCAGCCCGAGTGCCTCCGCGGCTCGGTTGGTCGCGTGGCTAACTGCAGCATGAGTCCTCGAGCGGCGATTCAGCGCCACTTAAGGGTTCTGCACCTTTTCGTGCACCGGAAGGCTTTTGAGCATGATGGCGAGGTTGCGCCGCAGCGAAGGACTCGAGTTCAAGTCTTCGCCGCGCCCTCTGCCCGCTTCTTGCTTTCTCCGCATTTCGCCGCATGGCGGTCGTGTTGGCCCTCTCGCGCCAAAGCCGCCGCCGCTCTCTCGCTCCCACTCCAACTCGCCGCCATCGACGCCAATTGCCGGGCCGTCTCGGCCCTATGCTCGGGCGGCGGTAGCGATGATTTGCGTGCCAGAGCGGCATGAATATCGCCAAACTCGAAGAAGAGCTCGACCAAGCGCCGGCGGGGCAATGGCGCGCGAGGGGCAAGACGTCCGGAGCGCCGGTGCCGGGACGCCCTCCTCGGCCCTCGCGGCAGCGGCGGGAGGCGTCTGGCGAGGCATCTGCCGCTTTGCAGCGTTAGCGTCTCGCCCTCGGTGTTTGAGGAGCGCCTTGGCGCACCTCGTTAAGAGCGCCATCGGAGCGTGAGGCCACCCTGATGGGCGGTGGCCTGGGTTCCCGTGGTCGAAGATATTGGCGCCGCGGTCGTTGGGACCGGCGCCGGGGGAGAAAGTGTCGGTGAAGGAACCGGTGCTGGCGCTGCGGGAGGCGTCAGCACCGGAGGTGAAGTCATGGCTGGGGCGGTCTGCGCTGCCGCCCCTTGTGAAGATGCCGCCGCGTCAGGGCCGGCGGCGGCAGAGTTTGTCCGTGACCCGACCCTCTTGGGGTCCGAGCCCGTGGCGCCCGGCACTGGCCGCTTGCTCGTGGGTCCGATCGTTGGCGGTGGTCGATCCCTAATCACCGGCCGGGCTGCGGGTGGCACCACGGCAGCCCTGTGGAGTCCATCGGCGGAACAACCCACAACTGCGCAGCCCGCGTGCTCCAAGTCGGCGAAGCGCCGCTGCCGCCGAAAAATCATCTTGCTTGGGGCTCGCCGCATTAGCGCGCGACCCATCTCCCGAGGATCGACTCTCCGTGTTTCCGCTACCGCAAAAGACAAAGGGTGGCTGCCGGTTGGTACGAAACCCCGTAAAGAAGCATGTGCGCGAGAAAAGCTAAAGGAAAATTAAGACTTACGCCCGAGCCACGCGTGCGCGTTCGCCGTTGCCGCCTCAGATATTGCCATGCGTATGCGGGCGACGAAGGGGCCGATTCTCCGACATGAAGTCCCGGTCACCGCCGCCCGAAGAATCCGGTGTCCCGCAGTCTATTGACGCGGGCCGCCATGGCGAGGAGCTCTGCCATCTCTTCGACCGGCGAGTTCCAGCTTCTGAGGCTCCTCCGCTCGGCTGGCACCCCCAAAGCGCCGACTCATTGCTATCGTTGATGTACACCAATCATTGCGCCATGCCTTCCAGTTGGATCTGGGCTGGAAGGCAATGTAGCGGGAGGCCATCCCGTCCCGAAGACGGAAATAGCAGCTCCCCACTACCTCGTTGTCGGTGGAGGCGCGACAGATGAAGAAGTAGCGGAAGAGGGGAAGATTCGGCATCACCCCCATGAACATTTCACAGAGGTATGCGAAGATGGAAAGGAAGACGATGGAGTTGGGGGTGAGGTGAAGATGGTGGACCCCATAAAAATGGAGGACGGTGAGAAAGAAGTCGGAGAAAGGCGGGACCAGGCCAGCCATTAGTGCCCAGGTGTGGACGACGATCTCGTCGGAGAGGCACAAGGGCGTGGAGGTCCCCGGCCGAAAGCGGAAGGTGCCCTTCGGCGCGATGATGGCCATCCTCTTCACCGTGGCGGAGTCCGCGGTGGAGGCAGGGATGGAGGCTGCCATGGAGACGAAGAAGGCAAAAGGCTTAGACCGAAGAAGATGAAGAAGTGAAAGTTGAAGGGCGCAAGGAAGCAGAAGGCGTAAACCGCTTGGTACAGATGTATCTATATACAAGGCGAAGAAAGCACGGCCCACCACCAAAGCCGACCCACGTGCGCCGGGGAGCAGTGAGCGAGACGCTCGCCGCTCGGCGACCGATCACGGGCGGCTGGCGAGAGGGCGGGCGAGACGCCGGCCGCGGCGACGCCCCACGTGGCGCCTGGCGGCGAAGCGGCGAAAGCACGCCCGCCGGCAAAAGCTGCCCACGGGCGCCAATGAAAGAGTGGCGAGGACGCCGCCGCCGGCGCCCACGGGACGTGGCGGCGGGACGCCTCGTCAGGCCGCCGGGTTTTGCCACGCCCCCGTGAAGGGGGACACGCGCCGCCATAGGTGGATCGGGCGGGGCCCGGGTCGCCCTCGTTCGGCTGCGGGGCCTCGCACGCCCCGTGTAAAGGGGACACGTGCCCGCCGAGGTGGATGGGGGGTCTTTGCACGCGGAGGACAGCCGGGTCCGAATGAAAAATCGGCGGAAAACGCCATGTCGCTCGCTCGACGTCCGGCCGGTGTTTGCGCGGCTTCGAGATTTCGAGCCGCCGCCGACGTCCGCCGCAACGCTCGCGGCGCTGCGTTCGCTAGGTGCTGCACGCTGGGCCGGGTCAAGAGAATCGATTCGATTCGCGCCGACGAGACGAGACGTAAAAGAAAAGTGGCCGCCTGTCTTGCTTTGTCTCGTGAATTGGCACGCGTTGAGCAACGAAGAACTTTGCAAAACCCATCGTGTACTATGTCATAAGATGGGAAATGCAAGGAGCTTTGTGCAATCCTTGTAAGAAGTATATTTCCGCAAATTGAAGTAAGAACAAAACTACATGCAATGTAACAGAAAAAGTATCATACCAACACGCCTTTGTGTTTTTCTCTCCTCTTCTTTTGGGACTTCATCGCCACTAATCCTTCCCGAATTATGACAATTAAAAGATAGGCACTATCGAAACAACCGGATAGATAAGCGATCGTGGAAAAAACTAGATTGGTAAGCATTATCATAAACAACTGGACACTAATTAAATCTAATTATGTGAATAAACATAAAAAATGAAACCTTTTGTCATGCGATTTTTGCCTCTCTATCTTCTAATTGCATCTGCTTTTTTGGGCGTTGCAAGTCTTCCTCCATGCCTTCAAAATCTTTCATGTGTTTATCTTTTTGAGATCGAAGCCTTTCAGAGTCACCGACATCTAGATCTACATGAATAAGCTGACAAGCATCAGACATGGCAGGTGAATCATATAATCAACAAATCTATTAAAGCTGAGATTATAACACATGCCACAAAAGAAAAGGCAGGAAGGATTGACTGCATTTATAAATGCTGACAAATGACCACCAGATTTGATTTGGACCACCGGTAGTGGTTATCCGAGTCCAAAAGTCAAGAATACCTAACTTTGGTACATCATCTCGCTTCTGTGATGTATTTCATCTGCACTATATACTACATCGCCTACTAGCTTTGTCACACACCTATTACCTTTATCGACCGAGACGACACCACTCGCACCACGCCGCCGGCCGAGACGACAACACGCCGCACCACGCTTCAAACTGAAACGACAACACGCCGCATCCCGCTTTTGATCGAAATGACAACATGTCAGATCCCGCCAGACTCAAACCATGCTAGGGTGGAGGCCGGAGTCCATGACTCATTTGGGTTTGCAAGACAATGAGGGTTATGTTAGAGAGATTGCTCCTGTGGTTCCGAACCTGGCTAGGATGGCAGTTGAGAACTCATCTGATCGGATCTCTTCCGAGTTGCGGAACCAGGACTGCGTTGAAGTTGATACTCCTGTCCCGGTAATGGCTCCGCGGTTTCCGAACCAGATGCCTGTTCAGATCAATAGTCCCGTCCGAGCAGATGATGTTATGGTGCAGGTTGGTAGCCCTGGCCATTGTGTGCCATTTGGTCAAGAAGAAATAGTCACCCAAATCGAGTTGAAGAGGACTCGAGCCCGGGTGGTAGGGGTATACAACCTCACCTCCCACCAACCGATCTAGGCTCGCTCTGGTTTATGGTTTTATGGAATGGAAAACAAAGAAAGTATCGCTTTTGAGCATGTGTGTCAGAATCATTCCTCACAAGAAATGGACTCAAAACATGTTTATTTTGTTCTCTACCAAGGATGGGTTGTGCACTCCACTATTTTCTAGTGCTTTTTGTTCCCAATAAGTATTCTCTTTGAGGCAAAAGTGTCTTTTATCTCAGGTCATGTTTGTTGCTAATACCTCTTCTCTTTATTTTACAGGAATAAGATAGAAGATGTACTATCTAAGGACTATATTAGCTATCTGAGGACTATATTAGATCCTTAAAGTGCCTGTCCATGGCTCATTTCGAGTCACAAATCTAGAGCACATTTGGTCACAAGTATATAGCAGCTTCAGATAGAGCAAAGGTTATAGAATATCAACCCTCTTGTTTCGCATATTTTACGATAGATCTCTAACAATGGTAAAGATGATAGAGCACTAACGAGGACGCCCTCGGGCCCCCGCCCGATCCACCTCTGACGGGCACGTGTCCCCCTTCACACGGGGACGTGGCAAGGCCCCTGGCAGCACGAACGAGGACGTCCCCAGGCCCCCCATGCTATGTCACAAAATCACTTAGATGCAGACTTAAGTGCCTCGCGCCATGATTCGACCAGTCACCTATCATCAAAGCTGCACGACCTGCCACTACACATCATGAAAGCTGCATGACCTGCCACTACACATCATGAAAGCCGCATGACCGTCACCCATCATCAAACCCGCACGACCACCACCACCATCAAATCGACGACCGCCACTACACATCATCAAAGCCGCATGACCTGTTATGTCCCCATACCCAAATTTCACGCTTTAAGAAAGGTCACGACAGTCGCATGCAAGTAATTTGATGGTGGTGGCGGAATCTCACGGCGATCATCGCTACAAAAGCACCGATCGAACGGATTCCTATGAGTCGGCCCTTCCTTTCCCTTGCTATAAATCCTTTGCGATGGCATTGTAACGCTCACAACAAACAGAGAGCGTGTTGGCAAGGCAAGGCAAACAGAGAGACCGGAGACGAGATATTAGTGTGTTGGTACTCATAGCTTGTTGAAATTTTCACAAAGTTCAAAATTTTTATTTATTTCATTCGGGATTCTCATATTGCGTAATCTTCGTGAAGATTTATTGGCACATTGCTCCAAATTTTATTGAACTTCGCATGCTTTGAGAAGGTTAGTTAGAAATCGCATGAGTGTGTATTATTTTTGTGTTATTAGGTATTTAGTACATTAATAGTGCGATATTTGCTGAGATGGACATGCTCGTTAAAATTTATTTCGAGAACGGCCCGTAGTTTTGCACGGAGAGTCGTGAGCGTTGATAACTGCTTCACACGTAGATAGCACAATAGCCACCCGAATGAACTCGGCAGCTCAAATCACATGTCATCGCTTCATCAAGGTGAACCTTGAGACGCACAGAGTTCGCTTCGATGGGGTTCGCCCACGGTTTGTCCCCAACACTCGATGGTTGTGTACACGCCTTCCCGTTCTGTAATGAAAGCGCTGGGCTTTGTATGTCCCGCAAAGCGGTGAAGAGAATTTTGAGGTAGGAGTATACGTGGAGATATTGCCACGCACGAGCCCCGAGAGGTGGCCTCTACCTCCCGAGCAGTAGAACATGACATATCACATACACCACCCGAACCATCAATTGTAGAGGAGGGGGCATCGGGGGGAGGCGAAGAAGAAGCTGAGGCGGCGGAGGTGGATGGGGAATGCATGGATGATGAAGACGGCGAAGGGGGATGAAGAAGCGGCGGACAATGATGACCCAACACCGGCTATACAATACTTCAGTACCATCGGTCAGCTTGATTGTACCTCACGGATTACAAGAATATATCCGCATTGGGGTACTCCTGCAACGATGTCCAAACCGCCAACGCTTCCGTAATAAGGCGAGGCCATTCACTTTCTTAGCAATTATGCCGCCACGACAAGATGGGAGCACACTGCCTCCGGCCGGAGCCCTCCTCGTATGAGGTGAGGTGCACGGTTCCGGATTGTCCTTCTATGTACGGGTTCACGCACTCCAAGCACGAGGACTACTTTGTCATAAGTAGAAATAGGCCTCATACGCGTACGGAGGAGTCCATAAGGAACATGAACCGACTTGTGGACGCGAGGTTCATAGCTCACTCCTCGTGACCATTGTTGAACGGACATAGGGATGACTTCGTAAAATTATCGAGGAGGTCCAGACTAGAACCGGATGGTCATCACGCACTATACGGCATGGAGAGCGGCGAAGGCATTGAAGATGTTGTTCGGGGATTCGAGGAGTCTTTCAACTATGCCCCTAGGTTGTTGCGAAGATCGCCATGATTTAACCCGGGCACTCGTCATAGCGGGGTCGATGAGCCCATCATACTAGAAGATGGGTCCATCACCGGCGGACCGGTACCTCATCGATATTCTCGTCATTCGGTCAATGCATCAAGCTTTGTATTGTAGACCACCATATGCGTGACGGGACATTCCTTAGTGGAAAGTTCCACGGACGCCGCCGATCGCACTCGCCGCCGATGCAAATAACCAAATCCTCCCATATGGCGCTTCGCTCGCGTCGAGCGAGAACAATGACGCTTGGTTGTGGTTCCCGACTCTACTCAAGAGCCGGGTCGTCGGTACCGAGAGCGCCAGATATCGTTGTCTCGACAGAACAAAGGCATCCTCCACGCTGGATGTCATGCACGACAAAGACATCCTCCGAGACTAGCCGCCCGATGTCGAGAGAAGATGGTGCATGCGCCACCTTGTGCGAACCTGTACACAAGGTACAAGAACAAGGCCCTGGTCAAGAGATTCAAAGCTATGTGCCTGCAGAACCAAACACACAAGTTCAACGCGATATGGACGCAGCTACACGAGACCACACAGAAGATGATGGAGGACGACCAATCCCAGAGCAAAGAACTCCGTCGCAAATGGTGGGAGGCCAGACCGTGGTTTCTCGGACTCGGCCCACCTTCAGCCAGTGGATCGCGGGGAAACCAGCGGAGCGGTGGGCGCTACTCCACGACACGAACGGAGCGAGGTATGGACGAACCATAACTTAACGCAAATCATCTCACCTTCTTGTATTCATTTCCATACAAGCTGACAGACACCATCATAGGTACAACGTGATGACAACGAACATAGCGGAGGCGTTCAACAACGTACTGAAGGGTGTGCGCGCTCTTCCGTTGTGTTCAATCATTGAGCTCACATTCTACCGGGTGGCTGATTACTTCCGAGATCGCGGTAACGCGGCCGAGGCATGCGTCACCACGTACGCACCGAGAGTGGAGAAGATGCTCGCGGAGAGAAGGAAGAAGGCGCACTTCCACCGCACAAGGATTTATGACCTGGGGACGAATAAATTTGAGGTCATGTGCAAGCGCAGACATGCATCCGTATCTCGCGGGACACCGTACAACAATGTCAGCTAGGGGGCGAGCAAGTGACGTGCACGTGCAACAAGCCGAAGCTTCAACACATTCCGTGCTCCCATGTGCTCGCCGCATGTCGCGACATGGGTGGGAACGATGCATCACAGTTCATCTCGCCTTACTACACCGCGCATGCTTTGAAGAACACATGGCGTCCTAAGATGAGTTCGTTCACAATCGGAGCGAACTACAAGATTATGGAAGGCCCAACCTGGAAACCATATCCCGCGACTAGACGCACACAACATGGGAGGCCAAGGGGCACCAGATTGCAAGGTGACATGGACGCGGCTGATGCGGTGGACGGTTTGCGAAAATGCAAATTATGTAAACAACCTGGGCACGATCGTAGGAGGTGCCCCAATCCACCCAGTATGTAGTCATTTGGCTTTGATTATGTGTGAAATGTTCTCTGCCCCATCATGTCAAATCACTCTTGTGTTGCCAAATTTGAAATAAATCGATGCCAGCTTTCTCTGAAGTTGTCTTTCTTAATTTATTGTATCTACTAGTCTTGTCAAATCACTCATGTGTTGTCATCTTCATAATACAGTGATGCCAGCTTCTCTTAAGCTGTCGACATTTTTAATTGTAGCTCGCAGTAATGTCAAATCACCCATGTCTTGTTCGTCTGCACACTTTCTCAGAGTGGACGAATAGACGACGCACACCACAACCTTCGCAATGCGATGTGACAGCAGGCTACTTTCAGCTTTCTCAAAATGATTCGACAAAACTCTGCAGACCACTGCTTACACAAAGACTACCCATCTCAGCCGACAAAGGGTGATGTGTCGTGCACTTTGATGATGGGTGACAAGTCATGCAATTTTTCTTAGAAAGTGACAAGTCCCGTGTAAAGGGCGACACGCGTCTGCCGTCGAGGTGGATCGGGCGGGGCCCCGGGACGCCCTCATTCATGCCGCGGGGGCCCGCCACGCCCTCGTGTAAAGGCGACACGTGTCCGCCGAGGTGGATCGGGCGGGGGCCCGGGACGCCCTCGTTCGTCTTTGGGGGCTCGCCACGCCCCTGTAAAGGGGACACGTGCCCGCCGAGGTGGATCGGGCGGGGGCCCGGGACGCCCTCGTTTAGAGGGGACGTGCCACTACACATCATCAAAGCCGCATGACTGTCACACATCATCAAAGCCGCATGCAAGTAATTTGGATGGTGGTGGCGGGGAATCTCACGCGCGATGTGTCGTGCGGCTTTGATGATGGGTGACACGTCGTGCGACTTTTCACAGAGGATGCCAAGCCAAAAATGGACAAGTCAGAGTTGTGTGGAGTAACCCTCACCACCACTATAAAACAGTCCGAGGGGTAGACATCCAACACAGCCAAACCAAAGAATAAACGCCACCGAATCTACACAAATTAGGGCACAATGTCGTTCTACCGTCGCCTCTTCAGCAAGCAGAAGTCATCCCGCCCCGAATATCCGGATGGGAGTTGCGTCGACGCCCCAGTTCTGCCGGAGTTGCCCCGACCCAAATGCGATCAAGAACCTACCGGCGAAGATGATGCAATCTACCCATGGAGACACGGCCGCCAGCGCTCACTACTGCTGTGGTCGCACCTACGAGGTAAACCTACTAGCGTCCACACAATACAGGGTAACACTACCATCTCATGCATCGTTCTTTCTTTTCTCAAAGACGAGGGCGGTGTTGCTTCTTCCAATGGATCGACGGGCCGAACGACGTGACTACTTAATTTCTCAACAATCGCCACGACGCCTACCCCGCTTCGCCGAGAACTTCACCCGTGGAGAGGCCGCCAGATATGTCCTTTTCTAGATCGCCGAGCTCGGGGCGGTGTACAAGGGCCAACCAATCGGTGAGTTTCATGCGTCATACTCTTGTTAAACTCACAAATTAGTAGTTCTAAACAATTCATTGCACACAGGAGTTCAAAAGGACATTCAAGTCAACGGAGGAACCTCCTCCAGGGCCACCCGAAAGCCCCGACGCTTATGCGTGACATGGCCTCGGAGGCGTGGTTGATACCGCCAAGGTGATCTAGCGGACGGAGATTCTACCGCGTGCCCTTGGCCGAGGATGAACGGTGCCGGTACTTCAACCGGTGGACCCGAGACGTACCACCCACATCTCGTAACTCGTGCATGGGATAACTGGGGAGCAACCCTCCGTGGTGCCACTACCGCCTGTAAAAGCTGGACTTTAGTACGCCTACGGTGTTATGCAACCACCAAGGCGGGCATATCAGATTGATCGCAGGCACGCTCCGGTTGTCCAAGCATAAGCCCAACACACACCTCCCCGCACCATATAGTGGAGTGCGAGCCAAACAGAAAGGGCGCTCCGCATGTCTCCGCCAACGCCAACACAAAGAGAGGTGCAGGAGGGTTCTCTTCTCGAAGAAGGGACAAGGGAAGCAAATGCCGAGGTCCGCAACACGCATCAAATCCTTGACTCGTTGCGCAGACCATCCGCGAACCCGGGTGGTATTAACATAGGGGACGCTGCGAATCGGGATGACATGCCCATATGGGAGGGCAGAAATCCACATAAACAACAACCAAAATTTAAGTCTTATACACCCGAGACGTACGGCATAGGCCACCCAATCGGCGACAGCTGGGAGAACTGCGGAACCCCATGGAGTTCTTTCATAGTAGGGATTGAGCGGTGTCCGATGACTGGTCGCAATACTAGAACGGGTCAGGTAATATGCAGAAAATGTATGACATCATTCTGGCTGTACCCAGATAGGCGGAACGATCATTTGTTCCACCATGACGAACAAAGGCTTTCAAGTAGGTAGTTCGTCATCGTTGTAATGCCCTTGTAATATCATCTAATCTATTGCTTATTTTATCATCCGAACTTTCTTGTATGTGCCCTTATATATGTATTGTTTGAATTTTAAAAATTCCTCATATCTTAAAATAATTTGAAATTTTATGGTAATATCACCGATATATCGTGAACCTCCATAAAGAGTGTCAAAATTTTTCGACGCCGTAAAAGTTTCCATGGTTTCGTGGCCGCAAGTGCTTTTTCCGATTTTCAGCAACAAAATGCCGAGGCAACGTCCGCTATCTCGCCCATACGTAAGTGGTAGCCCGCATTGCGTAGGCCGCCTTGATTTTTTTCTCAGATTTTTGGACCATGTCCTACCGTCCATGAGACTACGAAAACCCCTAAGTGGCCACGATTCACCGCTGCTTGCGTTCGCGAGTGCCTTTGCCGATTTTGGTAACAAAATGCCGCCAACGTCCGACCATCTCGCCGCACTGAAGTGCTATGCCACGCTATGAGGCCGCCGTACTTTTTCCCGTCATTTTTCTACCATATTCGACAAGATTTATAAATTTTAAAAATTCGCATAGCTTCAAAAATTCATAGAGCTTGATCATTATATGAAAGTTTTATAGGAACATTAGTGATGCATCATAACCATGGACAAAATTTTAAAATTTTCTAACGTGGTTTGTTTCATCTTTCATTCGGTTCAAACTTGTCGGCCAGCGTTTTATCAGGACAGTTGTATTGTTTGAATTTTAAAAAATTTCTCAGATCTTAAAATCATTTGAAATTTTTATGGTAATATCACTGATTTATCAGGAATCTCCATAAAAAATTTCAAAATTTTTTGACGTCGTTACGGTCCTTTTTTATTTTTATACGCGGGCGTGCTGTACCGGGTCTGAAACGAAAAATGGCGTTCCGGGTATGGGGGCCCCACCCCATACCCGGAATTTGAAAATCCGGTAATGGCATAGCCGGAATTTGAATTTCCGGGTATGGGGTGGGGCCCCCATACCCGGAATTTGATTTTCCGGTTAAAGATTACCCGGAATTTGGTTTTCCGGGTATGCGTACACGGATTTTCAGGTTCCGGGTAAGACTGGGTTTTTTTAAATACGCAAATATGTTGTATCGATTTGTAATTACGGAACGTAATTTGTACTGTATTCCAAAATTTCCAGTTATTGCATACATGAATGCATGGGCCATACATTTTAGTTTCCTAGCTTCTTGGATAGCAACGCAAATATTTGAATATGCATTCGTGAATATTATCACACATGGCTTTATAATAGGACGTGTACAAAATCACGTCCAACAGAGCGTATAGTTATCAATAAAAAGGAAATCCTTTTCTCTTTCTCATGTTATTATTAAATATCTAGAATGATGGTAGAGAGGGAAAAATCCTCTTGATGTATGTTTCGGCAAGAAAGCCTTGATTAATTTTTTTTATTTTCTTAAGCCTTAGATGCTAGCTAATAAGGATTATTGATTGAGTCAATATTTTTCTATGAGAAATAAGCACACTTATTATGAGCCCAGTTAATATAATGGTTATATCTACGACCATGATTCAAAGAAAGGCTTATCCCTTTTTATTGACAAGCTAGTCGGAGGCTAATAAAAGACCAGTTATAAGCAAGGGATGACCAGCAATGGATCAAGGATTTAAATTTCATTTTTAGATGAAATCTCGCTGGTGACCAAAATTCGAAATCTCGTCGATATTTTGGAATTTCGGGTAAATCTCGGACGAAATTCAAAAATAAAAATGCAAATATGGTTTCATTTCTACTGGAAAAAAAAAATGAAATTTTGGCCAAAATTCTCGAAATCTCAATGAGATTTGCCGAGATTTTGGTGAATTTGCATGAGTGAAAAATGGATCAAACGATGTTGAAATATTTTGAAAGTTTTTTTTGAGGTTCCCGACACATTATTGATATTCCCAAAAAAATTCAGATCATTATAAAATATGAGAAATTTTTAAAAATTCAAAAATTACTACTATCCTGATAAAACGCTGACCTGCAAGTTTGAACTGAATGAAAAATGGAACAAATCATGTTAGAAAATTTTGACATTTTTTGCGCATGGTTATGATGCATCATTACTATTCTCATAAAATTTTTAGATGATGATCAAGCTTTATGAATTTTTAAAAATTCAGAAAGTGCTACTATCTAGATAAAAGCCTTGCTGGCAAATTTCAACCAAATGAAAAATGATCCAAACCGTGTTAGAATTTTGTAACTTTTTGTGGATGGTCCTGATGTATCATTAATATTTTTATAAAATTTTTAAATTATGGTAAAGCTTCAAGAAGTCTAAAAAATTCTAACAGTGATATATCTTGATAAAATCCTGATGATCAATACATAGATTTACTTTAGCAATAAAAAAGGTTTAAATTTTTTTAAAAAATTACAGAAGGGTTCTAAGGAAATTATTAAGATCAAATAAAAATTTTGAATCATGATCACACTCCAATTAATTTATAAAATTCTTATAAGGGCACTATACCATTTTATGTTCTTTCTGTTTTTTACCTTTGAAATATAACAAATGAAGTTGAATGCCTATATAGATTTGATTGAGCAAACAAAAAAGTTTTTTAAAAAAATTATAGAATGGTACTATGTCAATTATTAAGCTCTCATAAAAATTTTGGATCTTAATCACACGCGAGAAAATTTATAAAATTCTGACAATGTTACTGTCCCAATTATATTCATTCTGTTTTTGATTTTTTAAAGATAACAAATGAAGTTCAATTATACTAAAGATAGTAACATAAATTTTTTAGATCATGATCAAACTTGTATAATTTTATACAAATCTAATAGTGTGTCTGCCAAATTTTAACATGTCAACAAAATTCGGTTTTTCAACAAATTTCCTAGAAGATGATTTTATTAAGTGTTATTGGACCAAATCTGGCCATAATAAGTCAAAAACCCAAATAAAAAAACTCTAGATTTGGCAAAATCTCGCAAATTTTTAGGTTACTGTAGCAATTTAATTTTTTTTCATTTTTTTTACGTGGCTGGGATTTTAGATCCCGACCGAAATCCGAAATCTTAGCTGAGATTTATGAGATTTTGACTATTTTTTAACCTTGCAATGGACATTGACTACCAATCATATGATTCTATGAGCCTCGACTAGGTGAACTGGTTGGAAGACCTGACTTTTTCCCACATGGTTAACATGAGAGCGGTTATTGGCGTATTTGACAACCTACATAATTCAAGACTCAAAAAAGACACGTACGAAAGGTGCTAGCATTAAATTACCTCTTCTTAGACATAAATAGGATGGCCTACGTGCCCTAAAACACATCAAATTTATTCTTGTAATTTTCTTTCTATCAATGGCAATAAAGTCCTTGTTTGATTGTGCTCTCTTATTTTATTTTTTCGTAGGTTTGATAGGGAATCTAGGTATTGACCATCAACAGTATGAAAATTCCATTAGTATATTTGCTGTTAAACATACTTTTATAATATTATAATTTTTAATATATATTAAAATAAATATATAAAATATAGCGGTTAAAGTCACACTTGAGAAATCGTGAAAAGTAAAAAGTGCAGTAAAAAAGAATGGAGGTTCCTTGCTTGAGGGAAGCTAGGTCGTAGCAAACTGTTAAAAGGGGTGTTTTTATGCTTTTTTTCCTAAAATTACACAAATATTAAAACATAAATGAAGGATCGATAGTGATTACTTACCCTTTTCATTTGTTTTAAGATTTATACAACTTATATTGAGAGAAAAAAATATGAAAACACTGCTCAACTGGTAATTAAGATGGGAAGTTGCACGCACCTCGTATGATTAAACATGGGTATACAATTGCACATCAAGTCTTGGCATTGCCAACTAGGGGTGCAATTGGCTCGGATTCGCTCGGATGTCGCTCTTTTCATATCCTAAACCATATTTTTTGTTGGATTTGGAATCAAATTTGAATAGTACCGGATACGAATATGGTGTAGATAATATTGGTCATGGATTCGAATAGAATACGGAGCGAAATCAATACGGTATCGAATACTTTTTGTTGAATAACACGCAAAAATAGATACTGTATAAAGCATAAATATAGTACTGAACTACTGATTAACCTACCGTATGAGTTCAACATGCAACAAGATTATCGCAGTCTAATAAGTCATTTTATCGGGTGGTCCCACAAAATAGCAAAAGTACACCAAATTTGAACGGTACACATATGACAAGTTTCAAAACATAGAATGATACGTAAATAATATCACGATAAGTCCATAACATGTGTATGATGATGATTACTTGTTCTCAACAAACACTCAATCATTATCAGCCGCTATCATAAGTCTCATCCTATAAAACAAAAGGTAACAAGAGTGCATAACATGTTTAACATTAATAAAAAAATGTTAAGGGTTATATAAAGGTATCCACCTAATCCAATAAACATTTCTTACGTTGGTTGGTTTAGGCTTTTACAAAGGAAGTTTCTTTATGTAATTCCCTGATTATATGTATATTAGCAAGCATACCCTGAAGGTATGTCATACATGTCTTATATGCTTGTAGAATTGTGTGAAGACTTGCTCTATTTTACATTAGGAAGTCTATCATTTTTATTTGCACTTTATTACGCCACCACTGCAAGGGGCCAAACGGTAATTTCTCCGCCTGTTCCTTTTCCCATTCCCAATCCCACCCTCACAAAACCCATGAAACCAAACGCCATCGGAGGGTTAGAAACTGATAAGGTTCAGAGCAGCAACTGGACGCGAGACACTCCTTCGGCTTTCAAGTTCCAACTCCCAATCCACGCTGCTCCGCTCGCCATGGCGGAAACCCTCGTTGGCCTTCGACTTGTCGTCTCTGCCGTCCCGCAGCCTCAGGCCCATCGCCGCTCTTGCATCACCGTACCAACCCATGGCCTTAGCCCATTCTGGTTCAGTTGACTGTGCACCCACACATCGGTCACGGGCCCTTCGGAGGTGGATGAGGATGAGGCGATGAGCATCGACAACCTCAATCGCTTCTTCGACCTCAACGTCGGCAAGTGGAACGGCTCTGGTGATAGCACTTGCAAGCATCCTTTACCACTTCGACTGGTAGTTGCCCGGTAATAGCGCTGGTAAGGATCGGATATCCGAATCCTTGTCACCAGATATATCTGAAAAAAGTTTTGAAATATACCGATCCGACAGATAGTGACATCCCAAATCCGAATCCAAAAACAGTATCCAAATCCGATACCGAATCCGAAAACTATCCAAAAAAATTACCCGAATCTGATCCGAACACATCTGGTCGGTCGAACGGTCGGAAATTATCTGAGCCGATTCCAACCCTATTGCCAACTGCCAAGTTGTTCTGTATTTGTATTGTTGAACCTCACGTGGCAGTGAGTGGCTTCTTGTTTTTTACTCGACAAAGTCGTGGCAGGACTTGAAAAGTCAATTGGCAACAGGAAAACTTACAAAAGACTGCAAAAGATTTCAGGATGATGTAATGCAATGATATATTCTATGTCCTCTGCATGAAAAAATATAGGGAGACATTCTGAAAAATCGTCTGTGAATGTCCAATGAATCCACAAGCTCTGCTATGCATGTAGCTAGATCCGTCATGTCTCTTATATTTTTTCGTCATTGATACGTGGGCCGTCAATAGATTTTTCCTTCATTTGTAATTCTAGTACCTAACTTTACTACCAAGTACCAATTCTGCTGACAACTTCACCCATCGGAATGAAAATACAATTTCACACTACCAACTTCGGCAATAGCAACTTTATACGAACCCAAAATGATGTGATTAAAGGAAAGGACCAAAGGAGAGTCGTTTTAAATTGTTTGATAGCTCACTGCAGATGGAACTTTCAGAATTATTTCCTCGATGTGAAATGGGCATAAATCGGCTCCAAAAAAAAAAACCTTCCCTTGAAGAATAACTAATGTTAGGTTAATTTTCTCTAGGAGCATAGAAGCCGATGCATGGAGACTCAGATCGTCCAACGAAGTAAAATAAAGTAGGCTGCTGAAAATGTCAAAGAACGAAATCATAAAAATAGAACAACATGGTCAATTAAAAATTTAAAACTTAGTGTGCCGAGCTTTGAAGCAAACGATGCAGCATAAGTACAGAAAC
Source organism: Guadua angustifolia (assembly GCA_036346375.1). Classification (NCBI taxonomy): domain Eukaryota; kingdom Viridiplantae; phylum Streptophyta; class Magnoliopsida; order Poales; family Poaceae; genus Guadua; species Guadua angustifolia. The sequence continues at coordinate 14,385,969 of CM070512.1, read as the reverse complement.
ATCAGCTGATCCAGCCGTTTCCTTTCTCCATGGTCAATTGGTCACACCAACATGTAGCAAGTAGTCTATCCAATCAAAATAGATTGTTTTGGGTTACATACAATCAAACTTTTGAATATTTTATTATCAATATCTCTTTAAATTTTAGATTGGATACATGAAAATCATATGTATAGATTTGACTTGAAAAGCGCTTTCATAATTTTATAACTTTATCTGGTTTTATAAATATATTACAATATAAATGAGAAGTCAAAGCTGCGTTTTGGGGACCGTATCGATATCTAAAACGATATGCATTTGTGATTGGAGGGAGTATTTAACTAGAAAAATTGAACAACCATTTCCCTTTTTATAAATACTAGAATATCAGATGGTGCAGCCTTCTGATTGTGAACGTACAAACATAATTTGTGGAGACCTTTTATCCTTAACATTTAGCAAGATAGCTCATGTCTAAAACTGATTGAATTAAACCACCGGTCACCGATTGTATCGGAGTTATGGTTTACAATATCCATCAATTTGTCGCGCACGTTAGTCCACCCCAAAATGAAAAATAAGGTGGTGCATAAGACAAGCGGTTCAGCATCTACAAGTTGCAACTGGAAGCTGCCATCTAGCTGATTGATGTAGGCGACCAATGACGCCGCTGCATATGTATCAGACACCAACTTATCAATGGAGTCAGTGAGACATTACAATTTGATTATGTGTAAACAGCTACATGCTTTAACAAAGCCAAGTCGAGCCAAACTGCTAGAGCGAATACTAACTTGGCTGTTTCCTTTCTTAAACAATAATATTTATATTCCCGATCTAAGATTGGATATGTCGTATAGATTGATACTAACAAACATGTACAACTGTGTTAACGTTAGACTACATTTGAAATATAGAAAATTTTTATGCTTCCTGTCGAAATAGAATGGTTTTCTATAAAATGGTAGCTCTCTGTTTTTTTATAAGGTCTATTTTTTGAATGATCTTGTTTACAAATGTAAGGTTTACATGTAGATTTAATGAGACATTTCCTTCTATACTTCTATTTATTTTCTCTCATCCATATGCATTTATTCATTATCACTCATACAAAGTATATCTTTTATCTTTCAAGACAATTAAGTGGGGGCATCTAAGGCTATTCCCAGTGCATGGTAACATACCCATTTAATGCATGCCATATAAGCATTTTTGATGATGTGGCAAGAGAGTTAAGAGGGGAGAGAAGAAAGCTGTATCTTGAGGAAGATACCACTTGGGTACGAAATCATAGACATTGAAACTTGAATCATCTAAGTGGCCCACAATTCATACTCTCATACACATCTAGCATTTAATTATCTTGTGGGGACTAAGAAACAATCCATGATACCATGTATTGGGATAGTTGTATCTTCTATAATATCATATGACATGGCAGTTTTGGATATTGTGACAAGATACAATGCACTGTGAATAGCCTAAGTCATTTTTTCGTATATATTTCTTAATTTCAACGCAGTTTTAATCCTTATGTAAAGTCAAAATACGTTTTATAAAAAAACGGAGGGAGTACTTATAAAGTTAGTGCGTTCCAAACAGACCTTACCGTCTAAAGCATGATCCGTGATAGTCATAGCGCTACAAGCAGCATCCAGTCTGGTTCGGTTCGCCTAGGGATGTAATCGGATCGGATACGGTCGGATATTGTTCATCCCGTATCCGTATCCATATTTTTTATCGAATACGAAGTCGGATATGAATGGTGTCGGATGTGAATACGAATGCGAATAATACCAGATACTATCACTTACGAATACGAAGCAAATACAGACCGGATTCAATACGGGTACGAATATTTTTAGCCGGATAATACACGAAAATATAGATCATTTATTGCACATGTAACATACTGAATGGTAGATTACTTATGAGTTATGAATAATTATTGACAAAATGTGAAGAAAATAGTACAGGAATTTACTATAGTTGCATTGTACATAATTAAGAATTAATAATGAACGCACTAGAGATTATATAAAAGCTAAATGTAGAGTCATAATAGAATTATCAAAGACAATGGCACTAGCAAATTAGAAGTCACAAACTAGTAAGGTAAACATGATACCGAATTTCTATTTCTAGATATTGTTATGTGGCAGTTATGCTAAACCTATAGTCCTTGTCAGACTGGGAATTAGGCCCTCAAAAAGGAAGAAGCTGAAGATAAACGTGCACAGGCCAGTGGGAACAAGGGTCAAGTACGATGATGAAGGCAACACGATCCCTCCTCTTGCGTCCATAGCTGAAGAAGTGGGCTCAGAAGAAGTGATTCACAAGGATAAAAGTCTGTCCGTTCTCTTCTTCTATCCATTCCTATAGTTTGCATGTAACATGTGAACTAAAACCCATTATTTTGGCTCTACTGCTGCAGTTTCCAGCGGTATGCAGATATGTTGAGAGAAATGCAGGAGCATGACAAGGAGGACAAGCTCCAGCACAAGAAGAACCTGCATGAGAAGAAGCTGCAGAAGAAGATGAAGCTGAAGCGTAGGAGGCAGGAGGAAATGGAGACAGGGTCCGAGGATAGCGGCTCAGAGTCGGATAAAGGCCGGACAACAGCCACCAAGGGTAAAAGGAAGTACTTCAGCAGCGACGACGACGAAGGCTACGGGGCTGAGGGCTATGGCCAGCCGTGGTGTGTCGGACCGTCAGTGCCGTCTCGGTGCCTCCTCAACTCAAGCCACTCAGCTCAGCTAGGTTTTGTTTGGATTGGGAATTTTAGAGGAGAGAGTCAGAGAGACTATCAGACTAGTAGAGAATAGAGATAGAGAAAGAGAGCACGAATGATGGATTGGGGATTTTATGTTTTTGGTTTTGGGTCTGATGTGTGGTAGTGTCGCATTGCCTTCAGTTTTGGCCTGGCGCCAGTGGACAAGCCGAGAGCCCGGGAAGTACGAAGCACGCGGTAAATTTTTGGTTTGGCATCGCACTGGCGCTATGGTGCACTTGGCGTTGGCACTTTGGCAGTGGCAGTGTGGCACTTGGTAGAATGGTAGTTGGTACTTGGCACTTGGTAGTTGGCACTAGTACTGGTAGTTTGGTAGAGTACCAAGAGTGGTATTGGTACACTGGTACTAGTGCCTCCAGACTCTGGTGACTAGTGCTCTTTGATTGGAGAGTTACAGATTCACAGTCTTGGAGAAGTCTTTCAAGTTTTCAGATAATATCCATATTTTATATCCGGATATTATCCGATTATAAACTCGGATATTCCTGTATCCGTCGGATAATTACTATCCGTATCCGTATCCTTATCCGAGATAACTATCCTTTTCAGATCCAGATCCGGAAAATTCTTCAATATCCAAAAACTATTCAAATCACTATCGAATCGATTCGGTTTGCCGGTCGGTCGGAAAATATCCGTTCCAGTTGCACCCCTAGGTTCGCCCCTTATGACCTCCTTTTCCCGCTTCTTCGACAGTAATGCACTTTCGAGACTACTAATTCACAAATGCCATTCATTGGATTCTGACATCTTTGAAATTCAAAATTTCAAATTGGCCTAGTTTTTACTCGGAAACCAGGCAAAAAAAAAACAACCTGTTAATTTCGAGAAAATTGTCATTGTGCCACTCTGGACATGTGGCTTTACCCAAATGCCATTATTAACGTAGCAATCGCCAAAATGCCACTCTCAAACGCTGACAACTCGTTTCCATGCCATTTTGGAGTTTTTGGTGTATTTACCGGATAATAGCATGGGGAAATGACCTCTTGCCCTCGCAGACTGCAGTAATGTGCTAGACTCGGTCAAGTGGCTGATCAAGTTGCTCACGCCATCGACAAAGGGGCCCGCCGACAGAGACTCAGGAGCAGAGCAATGGCTAGGGCTGAACGGCGACGATGCTCCGGCGGTGCTCCGGTGGAACCGAGGTCACAGGAGGCAAGAGCTCGACGAGGCGAAGCCGGTGGTGCCGCCGATTCAAGGGAAGAGAGGCCGAGAGGTGCGGCGATTTAGCTTGGGCGGCACTAATGGCGGCTAACCGGAGAGGATGAACCAAGGCACGGAGCCGGAATGGGTAGCATGTTCAAGATCGTGAGTCACAAGGAGTCCATTTCAAGGGCTAGTTCGCCGGAGACTTCGGGATCAAGCCGCCACCGTCTGCGCGGTTTTGGGGAAGAAGAATGTAGGGGCAAAGATGTTTTGCATGAAGAACACATGATTATTTTGAGGGATTTTGATTCATGTAGCTTGGTGATACTAAGACTTGAAGCAATTTGGAAATAAATCACTGTGTCACAAGAATGGCAATTGGATTTTGAGCTCCATTGGTTCGGCCATGGCGGAAATGGGGCAGAGACTTTGGCGTTTTGGCTGAGCAGAGGAAGAAAGGAAATGAGGGGAAGCAAGAGCCCGAGTCAAGTGATCATCTAGGGCTTTTTATAGCTGCGGCAAATAGATGAATTCGGGCGGGTCTAGACCCGAGTCTAGCACAGTGCACAGTGCCGAGGGCAAAGAGGTCATTTCCCCATGCTATTATCCGGTAAATACACCAAAAACTCCAAAATAGCATGGAAACGAGTTGTCAGCGTTTGAGAGTGGCATTTTGGCGATTGCCACATTAATAATAGTATTTGGGTAAAGCCACATGTCTAAAATGGCACAATGACAATTTTCTCGTTAATTTCCGGAGCTATACCATGCAATTTTGGCTGTGGTTCAACCATTCAAAGTTTCTAGAACCCTGGTCCTTAATACCATAGGGGACACTTTATATAACTTCCGCAGACAAAATGCTTTACGCTATCTAAAGAGTGTAATTCCATCAATCATCCTTGCACACGATGTACCCATGTCCAAAGGACAGAACCAGATCTGACAAGTTACGGCCCCACCAACTACTTAAAAACCGAGTGACACGTCACACTCACTCATCCCATCCCCTGTAAACAACTCGGAAACGAGGCCATCAGCAGCTACAGCCATAAGGACATTCCCAGTGGAAGTTTTATTTCCAGCTTCAAAACGCCATATCGCTTTTATTTGTGAATCGAAACTCTCTTTCATAATTACCTGCCATGGATGATGTGTTATGTCAGCAATGCTACAGCCATAAGTGTACAATCCAAAGAAATGCCAACGAAATTTCATTATTTTTTTTCTCATCCTTCAATCCCGATCGACGATCGCAGCTAGTATGCCGGTCAACCCTCTCGAGCTAAAACTAGCATAGTCTCACTGTCACACAGTCACAGACCAAGCAACCAGGCATCGATTAACCCAACCCAAATCCCTAATTATATCTTAGTTATGTCTTAATTAACCCTGGATGCCTATAATACAACAACTGCATACCTTTTGTGTCACTTAGCGTTTATGCAAAACCATTAGCACCCAGGTGTCTTCGGTTAACACCCACCATGCTTCTCCTCTTGCTCCTTCTCGTTGCCACCTCCTCAACGGCGCCGGCAGCCGGCGACGACGGGGCCGTGCCCGTGGTCAACCCTTTCTCCTACGTCTGCAACTCGACGGGCGGTAAGCGGATCTACCTGCCGAACAGCACGTTCGGAGCCAACCTCGCCACGCTCTCCGTGGTGATCCCGAAGAACGCCTCCGTGTCCGGCTTCTCGGCCGACTCGTTCGGCGCCACGCCGGATACGGTGTACGGGCTGGCGCTGTGCCGGGGCGACTTCACCGGGACGGACTGCTCCACGTGCCTGGCGACGGCGTTCCATGACGCGGTGAACTTCTGCGGCTACAGCAAGGACGTGACCATCTACCACGACCAGTGCCAGCTCCGCTTCTCCGACCAGAACTTCCTCGCCGGCCTCGCCAACTCGCCTGAGAGCGTCGCGTGGAACATGAACAACGTGTCCAGCGGGAACGCCGCCGCGTTCGACGGCCTGGTCGCCCAGCTGTCGAACGCGGTGGCCGACAGGGCGAGCAACTCGAGCAGGAGGTACGCCACGGGCCAGGCCGGCTTCCCGCCGGAGAAGACGAACCTGTACTGCCTGACGCAGTGCACGCCAGACCTGACGCCGGCGCAGTGCCGGAGATGCCTCGCCGGCGTCATCAGCCAGATGCCGACGTGGTTCAGTGGGCGGGTGGGCGGGAGGATCCTTGGGGTGCGGTGTGACATCAGGTACGAGACGAATCTCTTCTTCGCCACCAGCGGCGACATGGTGACACTCACGCCCTTGGTGAGTTCGTCCAAAGGTGAGTTAGTCCTAATTTACAAATTTGATTCAGTTTTCAATTTGAAAATTCATTCTTGGTTTTAATCGAGAAGCAGTAGTTCTCCATTTTTATTCATTTTGAGTGACATGGATTGCCATTAGTCTTTGGATCGAGTTGTTAAACAATTTTACTCCGTTTACAAATTAAGGCAGTTGTGCTTTGCTTTGCTAATTTGCTTCCCAAAAGAAGCTTCGAATTCATGATAGTAGTATTAACTTTGCATGTATTTCTGTCGAAGAGATAGAGATGATTTGACGGATAAGTTATGTCATCCTCCATTACCAATGGTTTACTATTGTGCTCTTCTAGTAATTTTTTATATGCAGTATCGATGATAATATATTTGAAGATTTTGTAAGTGAAATAGTATCTACATCATTCGAAAACATTATCTCGTTAATTGGTCTATACAAATATTGATTTCATTTGCATATAAATTTCTTGATAGAGAGAAGGCATGTGTTATATATACTAGGGTGTTCTAACACGAACTGATGATAACAAACCATCATATGAATTATATAGTTAGTTTAAACATGACGTTTAGATGATTATATGAAGTGCATTTTTGTTTTTATCATGTATAATTTTTCTGTAGTATATATAAACGTTTAGTTTAACTATAGTCAAGACCAATATAAGACATAGTGGTCCGACCTATTTTATCATTTCCTACACTATATATTTAGGGGAGCCTATATTCTACACCACAGAAGCAAATCGCCAAGTTGTGGGTCATAAACCAATGAATGTGCTAAACTAAAGTTTGGTCAAAGTTGCAGTGCAATGCATGCCGAATAAGCTACAGTTTATAGATGGCTCCATTAATATAACTATATATAAGTTACCAAGTGTTATAGAGATTTTAAACAATTTTGAGTTGTTTTAAGCAAAAATCCATCCAATGATAAAACAAACAAAAATCCAATTTGTAGATGCAAAAATAACTCTAACCTTTTCATTTTAAGTTTTTTTAATATTTATTTGATACTCAAACAAAATTCATTTCCTCGTTTTCATGGAAACGAGGTCTTCACGGGATGTGTCCGTCGGGTATCTACCATATCGAAAATGTCGATATATTTCCGAGATCCAACGGGGAAAATCAATTAGTATACACATCATTTTTTGCGAAGATATACACACTTCATTTTAAAGTGCACAATGGCCATACTTATTTGAGCTAGTAACAATTCCGGCATAAGAAATGCATAACTTGTATTATGTGCTACTATATATGCTTGCATAATTAGATCGATGTACATTGCTTATCTTAAAGTAGGACCCCCGCTTGACTCTGTCGTCCATATAAAAGAGTAAGCCGCCGGTGCACATCGGCGGATCGGCCTATAGGAACGGACCCGGCAACGGGTTGTTTACGCGCCACGAGTACAGATCCGGTTGTAATATCTTATACGACTCGAGCTGTCAAAGTCTGGCCTTTCGAGATCTAAAGTTCTGAAGGGTATCAAATCAACTTCCTCCATCCAAACACCTTTCTTTTTGTCTCGAGAACAAAACCCAACCAAAACAAATACTAGTAGGTACTTTGGTAGGGCCCCTTGGCTTTCTGTGATTTTTTTAATTCCAGTTTGCGAGAATTCCATGCGAAGGAAATCAATGAATCAAACGTACGGGTCTAGAGAATGCACGAAATATTAGTATTTCTCTGGGAACAAAAGTAGTAGAGTGAGATGTGGAAGATGGAGCTCCAATCCGGCCATCTCAATTATGTCATCGTATCTTGTTTTGACTCGATGGACCGTGAGCAGCACTAGCAGCGTAGCACTCTAGCACACTCCTGTTTATTCCCAAATTAACAAACATGTGTTTTTGTTTCATCTCGAGCCAGGGACGTGCACTGGCTGGACTCTCTTTAGCAACCTGCGTGTTTATCTATGTAAAGAGTTTACAAATGTTAACGTGTAGTACTATTTCGTTCGTGTAGCTGGTGGCACTAGGAGTTCTTCCGTTCACTACTCTGCCCATCAGCCCATGCATGTTAGCTTCCTGTGGTCGACACAGCTAGGCGACCTTGTCAGACGGTTGAGTCTTGGTTTCGTCTTGGTTTCTCCCTTTTATCTTTATTCTTTCCGTTTAATTGTCGGTTAACTGGATTTTTTAATCTCCCAGTTGTATAAGAATAAACCTAAAATTGCACCATTAAGTAATGCGTAGTTTTAGTACCACTCTGCTGCAATTTTTAGTTTTATTTGTTTTGTATTTGTAGTGTTCACTTAGGTTTACTTTATATTTGTCTAGATTATATATTTTTTTGTTTTGTATTTTGTAGGGGTTCATCTAGGTTTACTTTATTTTTTTAGGTTAGATTTTTTTAATATATTTTTGTATTTTTTTAGAGGTGAAAGATGGATAAAACATAATAGCTATCGGATGTAAACCATATAGCTCAAGAAAGTGAAAGGAAAAAAAATATCAAGGAACCTATCAGCCCTTATCCCTTTCACACCGTCTCGTGTCTTTTCTAGCGCTTATCTAGCGACACACAGGAGCGGATCCACGTGCGCCACGAGATGCTAGCTTTGACGGGACAACTCGTCCCGTGGTCTTCCCCGGCAGTAGCTAGAATAATTCCAGCGATTTAGATTCGCTTTCTCTCCCTCCTTCGCACCCCTGTACGTTCCATGGTCATGACCTCCGTCACCTTGACGCCTTGTCCTCGCAGTCTCACTTGCTCACACAGTGACATGCCTCCAGAATCCAGGTGCGCGCGTATGTCACAAGCAGAGCAGGGCATGCACGTATACGCGACAGGATTAAAGGCTATTTTATTTCATTCTTCTTCTTCTCGTGTTTTGGGATATTGGTTGGTACGTTTGATGCTTTCTTGTGCTGCTTGGCTTCCCTGGGCATCACATCGTGTCGTCCCCACGGCGAGGTGTGCTTCGGCTAGCCGGCGGGAGAGACCCCCGTGTTTGACTCTGCTGGGTCGTCGTCGTTGATTGTCCCCGATCGGTGAGTGGGGCCAGCCCTGATGTCCGTCTGAGGATTACCTCTCCGGAGGCCAAACACGATTTTGCCTTTGGGATTACTCACTGGCGGTGACCCCACGGAAACCGATGGCTATATCGTCTGTCCTGCGAATTCGTGATGTCCTCTTGTAGGTTGTCGCCGTCGACCGCATCGACGCTTAAAGGTTTAATTAAAATCATGTGTTTTCGCATGATATCTCGTAGGTAGTTGAAATTTAAAATATCATTGAGATCTTAGAATTTTAGATAAATTCTAGACGAAATATAGAAATAAAGATTCAAATCCTGTTTTTTTTTTAATCGAGAAAACTGAAATTTCAGTAATTCCCAAAATCTTAACAAGATTTGCCGAGATTTCGGTGAATTTGCAACGAATGAAAAATGGCATAAACTACACCAAAAGATTTTGAATTTTTTGTGGAGGTTCTTGACACATCAGTGATGACCTCGTAAAAATTTTAGATTATTATCAAGTCTAAGGAATTTAAAAAAAATCGATCATTGCTTCTATTTGATAAAACGCTGATCGGCAAGTTTGAAACGAATGAAAAATAGAACAAATCACGTTAGAAATTTTTTATTTTTTTGTGAATGGTTATGATGCATCACTAATATTTTCATAAAATTTTTAGATGATGAACAAGCTTCATGAATTTTTTAAAATTTAGACAGTGTTACTGTCGTGATAAAAACGCAAATTTCAACTATGTTAAAAAGGTCCAAACCATGTCATAAAATTTTGAAAATTTTTGTGGATGGTACTAATATATCATTAATATTTATATAAAATTTTCATATGAGGATCAAGCTTTAATAATTTTTGAAAATTCTGACAGCGCTACATCCTGATAAAAGCCTAATGATTAATATATAGCTTTGCTTTAGCAATAAAAAAGGTTTAGAATTTTTAAAAATTTTACAGAAGGGTTATAAGGAAATACTTAAGATCTTATAAAAATTTTGAATCATGATCGCACTCCAATGAATTTATAAAATTCTTATAAGGGCATTGTACCATTAATGTTATTTCTGTTTTGATTTTTGAAATATAACAAATGAAGTTCAATTCTTACATAGATTTAACTTAGCAAACAAAAAATTTAAATTTTTAAAATTTTATAGAACATTATTGAGGCAATTCTCAAGCTCTCATAATTTTATTTCATGACCACACTCGAGCAAATTTATAAAATTCTGACAAGGTTACTATCCCAATTATGTTCATTCTATTTTTGATTTTTTAAAGATAACAAATGAAGTTCTATGATTTTGAAAATTTTTATGTATGATCCTACATCACTAAAAATAGTACTATAAATTTTCAGATCATGATCAATCTTGTACTATTTTATAAAAATTTGATAGTTTTTCTGTTGAAATTTTAAAATGTCTCAAAATTTTGGTTTTAAATAAATATTCATGGGAGATGACTTTTTAAGGGTTATCTTTAAAATTTTAAACTTTTTTTACCCGACCGGGATTTTGGATACCGTTCTTCGCGTTCAGTAATAGTAACGAGACTAATTATGATTATGAGTTACCACTAACAAACACACTGTTCTGATTCCGGCGAAAATGTTGCTTCAAAGCCCAAGAGGCAGTTATATATTCTGGTGAACATTCGTAGCATTCGATGGCAAATTGTGCTCATCGATCCAACTTTTTGGAGCCTTATCTGACAGTAGCAGTTGGGCTTGTTCAACAGGGAGCAGCAGTACGCTTTGGATCGTTGCAATAGTCGTCCCCGTAACCGTGCTCCTCTGTGGCTTCCTGGCGTGCTTCCTGTGGATCAGAAGGCGAAGAAGAAGAGGTACCGACACTTTTCTGTCGTACAATGTTGCTATCGTTTGCCTGCTCTGCGACTGCACCTTGTCACTGACGGCAGGTTTAATCAGTGATCAACCTCTCAGGGAAGATGAGCATGCCGACCATGTCCATGGAGATGGAGCAGGTGCTCAGGCTATGGAGGGTCGAAGAGAGCGACTCAGAGTTCTCGCTCTACGATTTCGATCAGATAGCGGATGCCACTAATAACTTCTCTGATGACAACAAACTTGGGCAGGGTGGCTTCGGCCCTGTTTACAAGGTAAAAATTCTTACATGCACGCAAGCATATTATTGATACAAACACTTCAGTTCTTCAGTAGTACTACATTCCTTTGATTGCTGTAAAATGTGCTAGTAAACGATGTGTTTTTGTTTCAGGGTGAAATGCCTGGCGGGCTTGAGATCGCAATCAAGAGGCTCTCTTCGTGCTCAGTGCAGGGCCTGATGGAATTCAAGACCGAGATCCAGCTGATCGCCAAGCTCCAGCACACGAACCTGGTCAGGCTCCTGGGCTGCTGCGTCCAGGCGGATGAGAAGATGCTCATATACGAGTACATGCACAACAAAAGCCTGGATTGCTTCATCTTTGGTACGCGTTCATCGATCAATGAGCCTCACAACACACTCCCCTGTGCAAAATCTTTTCGCTACCGGCCTGTTGCTGATGCTTTGGCGTACGTGGCGTCAATAATTTCGCAGACAGCGCAAAGGGGCCGATACTGAACTGGGAGCGGCGCTTCCGTATAATCGATGGGATCGCTCAGGGGCTTCTTTACCTGCACAAGCACTCGCGCCTGCGAGTTATACATAGAGACCTTAAGGCAAGCAACATTCTCCTGGACCGCGACATGAACCCCAAGATCTCTGACTTTGGTATGGCAAGGATATTCTGCTCGAATGTGACCGAGGCGAACACAACCAGGGTCGTGGGCACACAGTAAGTAGTGCAGATCAAGCTACATCATACACACTCAGAAAAAAAAATTAGTAGGCTTTATTGGTGATCTCATACTGTTTTTTGGGGCATTTCTTATCAGTGGTTACATCGCTCCGGAGTATGCTTCCGAGGGTCTCTTCTCGATTAAATCCGATGTCTTCAGCTTGGGCGTCTTGCTTCTCGAGATCATAACCGGGAAGAGGACTGCCGGGTTCTACCAGTATGGCAAATTCCTCAATCTCACAGGATACGTGAGTACATCAAGTCTCGCGGCCTTCATACCTGCAATAAAAATTCACTGTTCTGTCAGGCTAAAACCTGAAAGAAACAGCTGATCACTGAAACTTGTTTTATTTCTCAGGCGTACCAGCTGTGGCAAGAGGGGAAATGGCACGAGATGGTCGACCCCGCCCTGGGGGACGACTTCCCGGTGACCGAGGTGATGAAGAGCGTCCAGGTGGCGCTGCTCTGCGTGCAGGACAGCGCCGACGACCGGCCCAACATGTCCGACGTCGTCGCGATGCTCGGCAGCGAAGGGCTGACGCTGCCGGAGCCCAGGCAGCCGGCGTACTTCAACGTGAGGATCTCCAGCTTTGCGGTGTCGACGTCTTTTAATGAGTCGTCCAGCATCAGGAACGTCACCTTGACCGATCAGGACGGCAGATAGAGATAGCAGGTCCAAGTGTGTTTTGTGTGTGTTGTGGGTGGGTGGGGTGGGGTGGGGAGGGGGGTGGGTAGTTAATCTCGCTTTGTTGATTAAATGTACAGGATTACTGTGACCAGACATACAGAAGGGGGGACAGAATAGGTTGACATGGTTGACGTAAGAAATTCCCATGCCCATCAACATGTTAATTACTCTTATTTTTGACCTCTGTTTCGAGGCTGTTTTTTCTGGTCCTGCAGTAGCTTCAAGTGGCTTTCTGCTATGCTGTAATATTCGAGTATTAGCACACTTCAATCAATGTTTGTCTATATTTTGTACGCTTTATTGCATTGTTATGTCCTACTAGTAGGCATTCCTAAGGGAGAGTTTCTTCTACTTGTTTCAAAGACATCCATGTCACTAAAAAACACTAATTTATACAAAAGCTACAATGCATTGTTTCTTAACATGGTTTTATCATTTAATATTTAACTATTACTTTTTCATCACCCTAGGCATGCATAAGAAACCACTATACCCACAATGCAGTTTTTTATGGTTTCTTAGCCAAAGCATTTAATGAAGAAACCATTTCTAGTTTAAGAAACTCTAACCTTCTCTCTCTACATTAATTCATTGTCACCTAAGCTTTTTATCCTATATGGCATATGTAGAAATCATTATGAAACTCCCATTAAAATTACCCATATGGAACAGTTATCAATCTATGTACATATTCCGAATAATCATTTTGATGTAAGATATAGTGAAACAGCATCGTAAAAAGGAAACTTGGGTATTCATTTGGAAGAGAGAGGGAGGAAACTTCAGATCCCAAATTGTGCATTTACCCATCGAAGAGGAAACATGCTGAGAATGTAAAATCCCAACGTATCTCGTTCCTATCATCTAAAGTAAGCAATAAAATCAACTTGTACACTAATCATCTCTAAAGGTTGTCTATAGATTTATACAATATCCATCTCTTCTCTCTTATACATAACTAATCTATCTTGTTTTTCGTGCTATGTTGACTCTTTTACATAAGACAAAATTGATGTGTATAAATTAAGAATAAGTTGATGTGGCCTTATCGTACATGTTATAAGAGATGACTTTTTTCTCTCTCCTTTTTTTCACTCTTTTACGTAGAATAAAATAGATATATATAAATTAAGTGTAAACTGAGTGATCATATTATACATACGCTAACTGCGCGTGAAATTAAAATGGCTAATAAAGACGATATCCAGCAGTCGTTCCCACCCGTCAGCGAGGGTGAAAAGGATCTTGGTATTTGGCCCATCTCCGAGATTATAAAAGCCCAGTAGGACGGGGTTTTTGGGGTTTAAGAGACGCTCGAGTTCGATGTCGAATTGGTGATTGCAACGGTAACCAACACATGAATTCGAATTCGAGCTCAAGCACAAACCCTAGCCCCATCTACTGGATCGGATCTGCCCCGCCCACCGGAGTTGGGCGGCTGCGTCGTCGTCAAGGGGCCTCGTCGGCGAGATCACCCACCGCTGCGACGCCGCTCCGTCCCGTTCCGCCCCCATCTGGTTCGGTCAGTTTGTTTGGCCTCTGTGTCCGTTCTATCTTGTCTGCGGTTGTGCTTGGCGCGAGGCTAGAGCATGTTTGGATTTTTGGTTGTTGTTTGGGTCGATTCGTCCATGCCCTTGCCCCTGCGCTTGAAGGAGTGCGATTTAGTCGGTTGATTCAGGGCGGCAGCTGTTCTGTTTCTGCTTTTGTTTCGTGTGGATGATGCCAGTTTGGTTGCATGTATTATTCTCCTGCGCTTAATTAGAGTGACGTGTGTGTTGTGCGCTTGTTTTTGCTACTGGTTCGATTCATTGGCGATGCTGTCTTTACGGAGATGAGTGCGATTCGAACGGCGGTTTGATTTACGTTTGGTTTGATTGTCCTTACGGTGAGGCGTGCGATTTGACCTGCGGATTGATTTGGATTTGGTTTGGCTGTCCTAACGGCGAGGCGTGCGATTTGTTCGACTTGTTGATTTCGTTGTGGTTACGCTTAGGAATGTGATCTGAGCGGCGGATTGATTTGGTTTTCGCTCGGGTGTCCTTACGGTGAGGAGCACGTCGTGAGCGACGGACTGATTTGATTTTGGTTTGGTTGTCCTTACGGTGAGGAGCACATTTTGAGCGACCGGTCTGTTCAATCTTTATGGGGACGTGCTGTGTGGCAGATTGATTTGATTTCACATTGGGTCCTTACGGTGAGGCGTGCGATTTGACCTGCCGATTGATTTGGATTTGGATTGGTTGTCTTTACGGCGAGGCGTTCGATTTGTTCGACCGATTGATTTCGTTGTCGTTACGCTTAAGAATGTGATCTGAGCGGCGGATTGATTCGGTGTCCTTACGGTGAGGAGCACGTTGTGAGCGACGGTCTGATTTGATTTTGGTTTGGTTGTCCTTACGGTGAGGAGCACATATTGAGCGGCGGGTCGGTTCAATCTTGGCTGGGACGTGTTGTGTGGCAGATTGATTTGATTTCACGTTGGGTCCTTACGGTGAGGTGCAGATTGATTCAGATTTGAGTTTATTTGTCCTTACGGTGAGGAGGGCGATTTCAGCGCTGGATGTAATTTACTCATCGGTTGTATTGCTTTGTCCGAGACTCTGAGAGGATTTGCTTTTGGCAAGGAGCGCTGCTCAATAAAATTGGGTTAATTCTGCTTGAACTGGCTCAGCTCATCGAGGTTGCGCTTGTCTTGAAGAATGTGAATCAAGCGATGGGTTTGCCATGCTTTTTGTTTCATGTCGTTTGACTGCAGTTGTGCTTCTAAACGAGTGAATAATTTTTCGTTGCTCTGCGACCGAGCAATAGCTCGTTTGACAGGATCGAGTCTTGGACTCATCCGGGTGTGCGTGTGTGTTTTCGTAGTCCGATTGTTGTTATTTTTCTATAGTGAATGCCAGTGGCGGAGCCAGGATTTTTGTACGCCTCGGGCCCGAAAATAAGTGATTATTACTGTTGTCAAAGATTGCAGATAATTAGGTATGACAAACGTACAAGACAAATACACAATTAAAAATAAATTTGATTTCCATACTTAACATTTCAATTAAATAGATAAAATATGTCAAAACAATATAGCGTAATAGAGTAGTAGAAAAATTAATACTTAATTGAGAAAGATTTGATGCATATGAGACTACCATATTTTCATCAACAATAGAATAAGAATCTGAACTTGTAAAAAAATGAAATTGCATGTATAAATTAGACATACAAAACTACGAAGATAACTATTAAGACAAATTGCATTAGAAGATATAACATACTATTAACACAAAGACTACGAGGTAGTCGTAAAGAAACTTGACCAAGTTCCTATGATGATAGAGCAGTCAATGTTAAAACTAGTTTTAGTCAATTCAGCAACTCAGAAGGTACTTCAACAATAGAAGGTATATACAGGAACACTTCATAATACAACTTTTTTAACAAGACACTCATCTAGCGTGCAACAGGTCTTTTTATGAATTCTCCATTACTGATTACTTCATTTGATCTTATATATTCCTTTTTTTTCTATATACCAACTGCTGCTGTTTGCTCTCACAGGGGCCTCACAACGATTGGCCTGCCTCAACTCCAGGACGCGATCTAAGCCACTAAGATCCAACCCTCCTCTTTGGACCTCTTCACTGGGCCGGTCCAAAACAACAGACCAAACAATGAGCGCCCCCCAAACAGCATCAACAGATTGGCCGGGCCTCTCTCCACCTGGGGCAAGCTGACACACAGCCGCCGCACACCACGACGAGCTCTGGTCTTAAGTTTCAGAAAGCACTTGATGTTTGAGCTGGGCCTCGGGCCCAGGCCCCAGTGGCCCGAGGCCCAGCTCCGCCCCTGGTGAATGCTAAGAGCTGCTGGCTAAAATTCAAAAAAGGAAAAAAATTCGTGGCTATGTGGAGAGATAACGGTTTGCTAAATTTCTTGTTAACTTGTTTTTTGGCTGATAGATTTAATGTGATGTGCTTCTGTTGTTTATGTACTATGTTGATTCGAATGAAGTAGTGCTTTTGAGTAGAGAAATGTGATTTGCCTCCATATTTCCATCAGCATCTGATTCATGGAAGGGAGCGCTGTGCTCCTTGTGTTTTTTTTTTCTGACTTGCTTTCTTCGGTTGTGGTTGATTTTTTTGCGAAATATTTCAGAATATGACACTCAATTCGTGTGCCTCTTTAGCTGTGTGTATGACATATGGGGCCATCTGAGTCAATGACTGTGGGCCAGAGTGTCAAATCCTGAAATGTGAATTTTAAAGAGTGTCATATTCTGAAATCTCCCTTTTTTTTGCATGAACTAGCACTTCTGGACGATGTTGACTTGCATCCATTAGGCATAATAAAATAGTGAGCAGCTAACCGGCTGGCTGAATTTTAGGAATTCACATAGTTGTCGCACTTTATGCAATGGTGATGGATTGTATATGGTTATGTAGTAATTACATATATATGTACGTAAATGTAGAAGCCCTTGTAAACTCCAAACACGATGGCTTCTGCATATATTTGCGTGCACACAGGCATTTTGTCGTGTTCTAGTTGTGTGGGTCCATTGAATGTCAACCTGGTAAGTCAAGTTTGCGATGCTTCTTTCAAGGTGACAGGGCAAAACATATCATACGTAGAGTACATGCTCAACATTACGAATTATTTTTACAGACTTTGAATTAATAATTCCATATCATGTTGGTTGTTACATTTGGCTTCTTTTGCTTGTTCGAAAGTATTTGGTTGGGTGATCCAGTGATTCTATTTTGGTCCGAATTGGTAAGACTAACAGGTTCTGTAGGTGGACTGGTTGCGCCTCAAGTAAGTTTCTTTCTATTTTTAACTACGCCTTTTAAAACTCCTATATTTGGTTAAGTTAATAATATTCATGGCACTATGTCATGCATTTTGCTGTCTTCCACTGGTAGTTTCGCACTATATAGAACTTGAATTTGTTTTTTGCCTAGTTTATTAGTGTGTCATAGAGGTGTCAATGCCATCCAGAATCAAATGATGGTAAAGTACTACTCTTTTTTTCTCTGCCCTTATTGCATTCAACATCTTATTGAAGTTGGATGGTAAATAATTTATCTAATCCGCAACAGGAAATGATTTGTTTGATGAAGCAGACATATTTAACTGTTTCTCCAAGTAAGCAGCTACCACAAAATTGAATTTTCCCAGAAGATTATTATGTGTGTGTGCACATGGTCTCCACTAATTTTTAGATGTTATAAATGAGAGATAAATTCATCTTGGAAAACTAAATTCATGCAGTAGCTTATTAACGTAGTACTTCCTCCCAATCTATCTTTTGGTTCTTAGAAGATATCTCTCAAGAGACACTGTCATGGCAATAAACAGGCAGCACACTGTGAACTTTGCATTTTAAATTTGACACATTTTTGGAATGGGCTGTAGCTTCATATTCACTTTCAAATGTGCACAAGCTTTCTATTTCTGTAGTATACTAGTATATGTGCGCCAATGTCATGTTTTGTCGCATTGAGATGGATTGAACTACATATGCTCACCAGAATATGTAGACTTCAGTCCAATTCTAATTCACAGTATTCAACCATTCCAAATGGATGAAATAAACCAAAAATGAACGTCAGAAGCTGTCGATTGCGGTACAACTTTAGTGTATTGTATACTTCTATTCCAAGCAATTTTCCTAGTAAACAGTGTTATGCTGTTAGTCAATTGAAGCCATTTTCTGTTGTTAGTCATGCATTAATATTCTACAGGTATCCATGTGGAAATAAAAAGGTCATGCTTTCTGCAAATTTGTTGAAAACGAAAGTTACTACATCCAACTTCTAACCTCTATGCTTACTTGTTACTAATTAAATAGTTGGAAGATCGCATTGATGTCCTTACAAAATGGTGATGCACACAAGGTACTACAATTTCGTGTAGACACTGACATGAAATTGGACACAAATCACAATATACCTTACCCATTGTTTGAATTTTTGGACATACATCACAATATATTTTGCCCATTGTTTAAATTTTCCTTTTCCATTTGATAGTACTTCTTATGTCATGGTGATTTTTCATTTTTCGTTTCATATGATAAATTTGCTATGGCTCATCGGTCTTATGTTCCTCAGTTAGCTTCCTCTTTCACCTTATTCCTGATTATTTGGCCACCTTTGTTATATCTGTTCTTATGCTACTAGTATTTACTTAGGCAAGCCATAGGCTACCTTTCATTATCTCAATTTGTTACATCACAATCCATTTATTCCTGTTAGAACACAATTTTCTCTTGTTTTTGTTCTTATTTTGCATGAGCCATTGATATAGCTATGATGTTCTTAATTTCCTTTTTTCTAAGCAGAATCTTACACTGGTACAGAATTTGAGCCGCTCTCTCAAAGTTTTCCAATTAATCGGGAAAATCGTATAAAGCTGAACAGACATCACAATGCCATTATTTTTAGGAGGTTGGAGGCGTAAGTTCAATCGAATGCTCACTTGGATTTGCACCTTTTTCTGTCTAGTTATCATTCTGCGATAGTGTGATTCATCCTTGTGTTTCCAATAACATGTTTCCACTTAGGTTAGGAGTGCTTTCAGAATTAGACAGAGGAGTTAATCGAAGCAAGAACGAATTGTTGCAGATGAGAAATCTTTTTGGAGCAGACATATGAAAATAAGAAGCATATGGGTACACAATTCCTAAGTTGTTTTTTATTTTGAGTATATCGCAGAAGGCCTGACTATTATCCTTCATGTTTTGACAAACACTACTAATTCAATTTTCAAGTGAGGTATGTCTTGAATTTTCCTCTATTCTATTGCTTTTGTTTTGGGCTACAGGGGTATTGACTATTTTTCATTATGTAAAAACTAGATTTTGCTGGAACAAGTAGAAATTTAATAAAATTAAATGTAATTGCAGAAGCAAACCTAATCTGCAAAATTTGATCGTTAGTGCAGATCACGTGACATTTACTCTTCTTTTATAGTTTATGACACTTCATTGCTTGCTTGATATTTAATCAGCATTTGACTTGATTAACTTCGGACTTAATATCTATCAATTTCTTATTTGCAGTTTGTGTTTGAGGCTTCACAGGATTTAACTCTTGTGATTCTAATGGTATCTGCTTTATTGTTGGGTGGCAACAGAGGTACTTCATGACATTTTGATTTATCTTTTCTCCTTTCTTTAGGCATTTATTTTGTCTTATGCAGTGCAAGGATGGTTGTGATTTAAATAACCCTTATTATTTTTTTTGGTTCCATGATTAATATCCTTATTTAGGGTGTAAAATATGGATGGTATGATGCTGGAAGCATATTCTTTCCCTTTTTTTTCTTGTGATATTTGTTACAGGTAATAAGTTGATGTTTTATGATTGACCCCTCCCCTTCGATGATTAGGTTTTTAGAGATGGTAAGAGAATAGGAGCTTTAACATATTGACCGGGTTGTTGGTGATATTGTTCCACTCAAATTTTGTTACCAAGTAATGTGTTGTATATTCCACATTTCCACTCAGTGTCTACGATTGAAATCCTTTTCTCAGAATGACGCGATTGCCATTATTGATCTTTACGTTCCTGTGATCTATCTGGTCATTCTCTCGCAATAGATCAATCGAGTACAAGTGGCAAGTTCCAAATTATAAGTTGGATAATAAAGGGAAACCGTTTTTGTTTGCCGACGTCTACCTTTTTGAATGTTCAATTATGTCATGTCACAATCAGGTTCATAAAGACCAAAAGCACCTTTCTTGATATCTGGTTGCAAGGATGCAGGTGGTTATGTTTGTGAGCATCACTTCGTTGAGTGTTTCCAGTACACGAACTGCTAATGTAATCTTTATACAGTTGCTGTCAAACACAATGGTAACAGGTGTAGGTACCAATACTGAACAGGGTATGTTGGCGGATAACATTTTACAGGATAATGGTGAAGAAATTCCATTGCAGGTTAATTTCTTACGTTATTACTTTCTGAAAAGAGAGGTCAATTTCTTCCGTATAGAATATGGGTTGCAAACAAAGTGGCATGAATATATATTAACTTTCTTATTTCAATTTAATGGTTGTGCTCCCACTTGTGCCAACCATGGAGTACATGCGCTTGAAAGCAGGGAGGGGTGAAGGTGAGGGAGAAGAAGGGGGCGCAAGAGAGTGAAGAGGCGGTATTGTTTAGAATTCATTTTTTCGAAGGACTTTAGTGACGAAAATCTCAATGAAAGGAAGGATAACAAAGATAGAGGCGATGGTCGTTGATGTCCCTATCATAGGATGGACGGACACGACACGAACGAGTGTCGTCAATATGTTGCCAAGGTGGCGAAACTTCTCAAGCGAGTACCTGAGCCATGTCTCTTCAAGCAATTCATCTTACACCCGTAGTGCCTCCTGATGGCCGCCGTCCCCCAAGAGAACTTCCATAGGACATTGAGCAGGAGTTTCCCCTTCCAAGCGCCACAAAAACAAGTGAACATCATAATGAGGGGCTCAGCCTACAGACACATATTCAAGCGCTAGTGAAAGGAGTATGTTTAAGAGGTCAATGTCATGGGGTTAACCCCTAAAGCGCCCCTTCCAAGTGGGCAAGTGTCTCATTAAGCTTTACTGCCGAGGATGTGAAGGGCCAGGTTCACCATGACGGTGCTCTCTTGGTAACTGTCATAGTGTCTAACTATGAGGTCCCTATATACTGTCGATGGGGGAAGCTCTGTTGATATACTCTTACCTTCATGCACTCAAGGAACTATGAGTCATGGGGGACTATCTGTTGGAAATAAGCGCAATATTTTTATTTCAGATTTTATATTGAGGTAAAGATAACAAAAGAAATCGGGCATAAAAATATTTTGCCTATTTCCAATAATCCAGAAACCTTATTGCCGCCTCGTGCAAATGAACTCTACGGTAATGGCTCAGAGATACTGCTCACCCTCCTTCGCAGTGCATGCCGAGAAGGAAAGTCGGCGAGGTTAAACAGCTCAACTCAACAGTACAACAATTCAGAGAGGAGGAAAAATGGAGGTGAACTCAGTGTCACTGTCCTGGACGTCTCCAGGAGTTTATATAGACGTTCACCAGTAACTGACCACATTATGTCAGTTAAATATGACAATTACTAGTAACTGACAATTTGAATACGACAGTTACTAGTAACTGACTACATAATATCAATTAACTCACTAGTAACTGACTACATAATGACACCGAATTAAAACACATGTTTAAATCTCATTTAAACAGATTGAATGGAGAGATAATTGCAAAGTTCAACAAAATGAAAGGTGAATTCAAAGTGATAGAAGACACATTACGACGTGTGCGCGGTCGCTCGTCACAAGTCACAAGTTACACGAATTTGCACGCAAAAATACGCGAATGCGCTCATACGTGTGTGTGTTTAGCCAATGTCCACCCTATGTCATTCTCATGCCAAGTGTCATTATTTAAGAGGTGGCAAGAACTTCACCTTTTAAGTTACCTTTTCTCTACTTGGTTGGGCAATATGGTACTAAATCATGCATGCTTTGAAATTAAAGAAAATGGACCACCCAATAGGCCAATTTCTAACAATCCCTCACCAATTTCAAAGCAAACAACAAAAAATATAATAAAGATCACTGTACTGAAATATTGTTAATATACCAGTCTTTTGATGTAAGTCCCGTACGGGTTGAACTTGCACCTAGATTAGCAAGGTTCATCCTCTCACAGCTGATGAATGGACTATGTCTTGAATTCACAGCATTTCATGATCAGACTTCACTTGAAAATCATAACTGATACTAGGCTGCCAATAAACCATGCCTAAACAGAGCGTTATATGGTCATGCTCCCTTATCTGCTTATGAGCTTTCTAGAGAATGCTCAATTCTCGTGAACTGTGACTTCACAGTTATGCTCAAGTAGGTGTATTTATTATAGGTATCTTGTAGGCCAATATCTTTTTTATTTCCTTTAATTTTAGAATACATTAAGACTTTAAGTCAACCTTCCATACAGTCAAGAGTACTTTGTCTGTTAGGAAATGAGTATAATTTAATAATATGTACTCTCTGGTTATAATATCAACTTGTTTTTCCCATTTCCTAATTCACGGGATCTTTGATAAGGAAGAAATGAGTTACCATTGTGATGTAACTCAAGTAGGCCTCATGCCCATGTCCATAGACGCAATGGAAATCGCCTTCCTTGCAACTCCTTTTGTAAAAGGATCTGCCTGATTTTTCTCAGTACGAATATAATTCACAGCAATAACTCTAGAGTTTCTCAATTTTCTAACAGTTTGAGCCTATGCTTCACATGTCTGGTGGACTTCATGTTATCCTTAGTACTCATAACCTTAGTCAACACTGTTTGGTTATCGTAGTATATTAGGATCAGTAGTATTGGTTTATCAACCAATGGCAAGTCCAACAGTAGCTCTCT
The DNA here is from genome assembly GCA_036346375.1 of Guadua angustifolia. NCBI lineage: Eukaryota > Viridiplantae > Streptophyta > Magnoliopsida > Poales > Poaceae > Guadua > Guadua angustifolia. The sequence goes on along the minus strand of CM070512.1, from coordinate 14,362,886 downwards.
ATGCCATTCAGCCTCAATAGTGGCTGTGTCTAGTGCTACGAGTTCAGCTTCCATAGTTGACCTTATTAATATGGTCTGTTTCCAAGATCTCCATGAAACTGTAACACCGGCTAAGGTAAAAATATAACCACTTGTAGCTTTAATCTCATCTGCATCAAAGATCCAATTGGAATCACTATATCCTTCTAAAACAGATGGATACCTAGTATAGTGAATTCCATAAGATGTTGCGCCGTTCAAGTAGCACAACACTCTTTCAAGTGCCTCCCAGTGATCATCTCCTGGGTTACATGTAAACTGGCTTAATTTGTTCACAGCAAATGAGATATTAGGTCTTGTAGCACTAGCTTGATACATAAGGGACCCAATAATTTGTGAATATCTCAATTGATCTTTTCCTAACCCTTGATTTTTCTGAATCTTAACACTCGAATCATAAGGTGTTGGAGAAATTTTGCAATTCTCAAAGCCGAATTGACTCAATGTTTTCTCAGCATAATGGGATTGGTGCAAAATGATCCCATCCTCATTCTTGATCAATTTAATATTCAGAATAACATCTACCTCTCCCAAGTCTTTCATATCAAAGCATTGAGATAAGAAAGTTTTGACCTCATCAATACAGCAGTGTTTGTCCTAAATATAAGTATGTCATCAACATACAAACACAAAATAACACATTGACCCCCACCATAACGATAGTACACACACTTATCTGCCTCATTAACAGTAAAACCAGTAGATGTCAAAGTTTTTATCAATCTTTTCGTGCCATTGCTTAAGTGCTTGCTTTAGGCCATACAAGGATTTTAATAATTTGCACACTTTATTTTCCTGTCTAGTAATCACATAACTATCTGGTTGCTCTATATAGATTTCTTCATCCAACTCTCCATTAAAGAAAGCTATCTTTACATCCATTTGATGGACGTGTAGACTATGGGAAGCAGCTAATGCAATGAGCACTCTAATAGTGGTTAATTTGGCGACGGGAGAATAAGTATCAAAATAATCATCTACTTTTTTCTATGTATAACCCTTGGCTACGAGTCTTGTCTTGTACTTATCAACAGTACCATCGGCCTCATCTTCTTTTTGAAGATCCACTTGCATCTAGCAGGTTTGCATCCACTAGGAAGATCAGTGATCTGCCAAGTCCAATTAGCCATAATGGAATCCATCTCACTACAGACCTCCTCTTTCTAATACTCAGCATCAGGTAGTGCATATGCATCTGAAAGAGATTTTAGCACATCATCCACGAGGTATATAATAAAGTCGTCGCCAAAAGTTTTCTCAACCCTTTGTCTCTTGCTCCTACAAGGAGCCTTTGCGATTAAATTGTTATCCTCCTCAGAAATATCTTCTACTGGTAGTGTATCACTTATTGGTTCAGAAATAGTGGTAGTTCAACATTATTATTATTATTATTATCAGTTTGAGTATTCTCAGTTCGTGAAGTACTACTTGCTGGTCTCATAGGATAAATATCCTCAAAGAATGAAGCATCTCTGGACTGTACTATTGTGTTAGCAATAATCTCAGGAGTTTCTGATTTTACTACTAAAAATCTATAGGACGTGCTGTCATTTGCATATCCTAGAAAAATACAATCGACTGTTTTATGTCTAAGCTTTCTCTTTTTCTGTAATGGTATACTGACTTTTGCCAAACACCCCAAAGTTCACAGAAAATTGATATTGGGCTTCCTCTCCTTCCATTCCTCATACGGAGTAATCTCACATTTTAGTGATTACTCTATTTAGGATAAAAGTTGCTGTTAATATAGCTTTCCCCATCACATTTTTTAGGCATACCGGCACTCTCCAACATGGCATTCATCAAGTCTGTTAGTGTTCGGTTTTTTCCCTCAACTACACCATTTGATTGGGGAGAATATGGTGGTGTGACTTCATGGATTATACCATGCTCAGAACAGAACTGGGATAATTCATGAGAGATATGCTCTCCTCTACGATTAGACCTTAGTCTTTTAATTTTCTTTTCTAGTTGGTTCTCAACCTCGACCTTATAAATTTTAAAGTAGTTTAAAACTTCATCCTTTGTTTTCAGCAGATACACATAACAATAACGTGTTGCATCATCTATAAAGGTTAGAAAAATATATTTTTCCTCCTTTTGTCAACAATCCATTCATTTCACACAGATCAAAATGGACAAGATCTAGTGGTGCCAAGTTCCTTTCTTCCTCTAATCCCTTAAAGGGTTTTCTAGGTTGCTTTGCTTGCACACAAGAATGACACTTTGAGCCTTTGACAATATCATATTTTGGAATTAATTGTGAAAGGATCGGGATGTCGCCTAGAGGGGGGTGAATAGGCGATTTTAAAATTTAATTTGCAGCGGAAACAAACAGTTCGGATAGTCCGAAATTTCCTTCGAACTGTCCGAGTGTTTTGGATAGTCCGAGTGACTTTTCGGATTGTCCGAACAACTCTGCGCACAAAACCCTAAAAAGTAGATCTGTGCTATTTAGAGAGCAAGATTACTACCAAAGGAAATCCAAGACCTCAGGATACCTCTAGAGGTCAGATGCTTACCAAAAACCTCTCACAAGAGCTAGCCACAACTTGAAACCCTAGATCTCAAGAAACCACAAAAGAGGAACACGAAATAATCCAAGAAACAAGTCGAAGTGCACAAGGATTTTTACCCGAAGTTTGGATCCTCGAGGGGATCCTACGTCTCCGTTGAGGCGGCACCAAGTCGGGGTCTCTTTCAACCCTAATCCTCTAGATGTTGCACCAAGCACTCACCTACTTTTCTTTTGAATCCTTTCCTTACGGAGGTGGATTCGATCTTCACAAACTTCCGGCGGCGTCCCACACGAAGATTAAGAGCTCACCGGCGACTCCTAGCCTTCTAGGAGTCCTCAACCTCTAAGAGTAATAGATGTGCCAAGAAATCCGCGAGAGAATGATTTTTGTGCTCAAGATGAATCAATATCACAAGATCTATCAATCTCTCGACTCACTCAACCTCAAAAGATTCACAAATCAAGGGATTAAGAGGGAGTGAGGACTTGAGCTCTAGAGACTTGGAATGGCAGCAAATAAGTGGAGTTAATGCTCTTGTCACTGTTAGGTGAGGGTATGGGGCTTTTATAGCCACTAAAAAACTAGCCGTTTTGAGTTGTGCTTGAGTCTGTTCGGATAGTCCGAACAGAGTGCATTCTGGGCAACCGAGAACCCCAGCTCGGATAGTCCGAACATTTCTTCGGATAGTCCGAATGCCTCGGATACTCCGAGCACTCGGATACTCCGAAAAATCTTCGGACATTCCGAACCAAAATAAACTCAACCTAACTGAGGGGGTCCACTCGGATACTCCGAACCCTTGTTCGGACATTCCGAACCAAATATTGCCTGACCAACAGAGGGGGTCAGCTCGGATACTCCGAACATATGTTCGGACATTCCGAATCAAATATTGCCTGACCAACAGAGGGGGTCAACTCGGACAGTCCGAACTAAAATTCGGATACTCCGAACTGATTTGAATAAAATGCCCCCAAGACTTTACACTTTGACTTATTTTGAGACTATGATTCATCATTGAGCACATTAAGTCATTCTAAAGCTATTTCTTGCCATATCCCTCTTTATAGTACGGCAATCCTTAAACTCAAATAAAATTAAAATAGATATACAACCGTTGAGTTTAACCGATGCCTTTTCTCCTTTGATTTGAGGGTCCTCTTTTCTTAAGCGACTTTCTCATGAGCGTGATAATCTGTTCACAATACTCATAAAGCTCATTAGTCACTTAATCTTGTTGTCATTAATCACCAAAATCATTAAGGGGCCTAGATGCACTTTCAATCTCCCCCTTTTTGGTGAATTGATAACAACACGATTAGATTTATGGATAAATTGAAATGATATTGTATTTGGAATACCAAATACATGGTGGAGCTCCCCCCAAATGTGTGCATTAGAGAAATTTGAGTGGTATATCAAATGCACATATTTACGAGAAATTTTGGCGAGAGCTCCCCCTAAATCTTTGCTTTCGAGAGAATTTGACAGGATATATAACAAATAATTGCACAAATAAACATAGATAAATATGACATGATATCACGCAAATGCATTACTAAAGGGAAATTATAATTAAGCAAACATCGATCAACAACCGACAAGGTTCAAACATCCAACAACCACAAGCATAAGCAAAATATATAGTTCAACATTTAAGCAACAATGATAAGCAAACTAAGCAAGCAAACACACAACCAAAATAAATCTAGTCCTCTCCCCCTTTGGCATCAAGACACCAAAAGGGTCACTCCTCGCTGCCGTCGTCGTCGTCTCCACTGTCACCGCCTGGAGCATATGCAGAGTCGCCTTCATCATCTCCAGTTGGTGCAGAAACGGTGGGAAGGTCGAAAAGCTGCCGAGTCGTAGAATCCACTGTCGCTGAATCTGACTCAGACTCTGACTCGTCAGATGAGCAAGAAAGATTGAGCTTCCCCTTAATAACATTCAGCTGACGGCGAGTATCCGCAAGCTTCACATTCATCTCCTTTATCTTCTTGTGGTTCTTTATCCCCAAGCAAAATATAGCACGGAGCATCGACTTGATGGAGCCTCCTGGAGAGGAAGGACCAGCTAGAGATGAAGGTCTGGCGGAGGAGGAAGGAGCTGCTATCCTGGATCTGTCATCTCTAATAGAAGGGGCAGGAGCTGGAGCTGGCTGAGCTGGAGGAGGTGGAGCCCTGATTAATCTGACTCTGTAAGGAAGATGGTCCACATCCTTAGCAAACCACAGACGGATATGCTCTCAACCATGCACATGACATATGGAGCAAATCCACAACTGCTATGCGGGCTGAGTGAGTTAAGGCGGATCTCCTGCTAGATGAAATCAAATACGTCAAAGGGCCTTGCTCCCTCACCAATCCTTAGAAGCAGGTTCCTAGAATAGGAACTGATATTTGTGGCGTCTCCCTCCTTAGTCCACAAGGTCTTCCTCAGCAGCTTGTACAGAATGGCATAAAATGGCTTCAAACCCTTTGTAGTCCCAAGCTTGAAATTCTGAGTCTCATCATACAAAAGATCTAAGTCATTGATATCTAAGGTGTCCATAATGTGTAGCTTATCCAAATTCTCCCAGCCCTCAGTGGAGAACCCCAAGCAGTCAGCAAATTGAGCCTTGGTCACAGAGTAGTAGAGGCCATCCACCATAAACCACATAGTGCTCTCAGCGTCGGTGTCAATATAAAGGGTGGCATAGAATTGTGACACCACTTCATTGTTCCACTTGCACTTAAACGACATGAGATCCTTCAGGTTATGACGCTCACAGGCTACAATGACTTCATTAAACACAGTATCCTCCTGTTGTGCCATATACTCCCAATCAATATACTGCATGAGAGCCACTGGGTTCTTCTTTTTAGCTATCTGTTGACGCCAAAAACTTGATATAGGGTTTCTGGCTTGCAACACACCGGATGAACACCGGGTTCAAATGCGAGGCGTGCCAATCGATTTGACCCTGCAATCGATAAGGGAAAAGGCTGTGAAATTCAATCAAGCCGATTATGGAGGTAAATCGGCTAAAATAGAAATTAGCCGGAAAGCCGATTAGAAAGATAACTAGACTAGTCGATTAAGACTAATCCGAAGGTAAAAGGCAGATCGATTCTGAAAAGGCGATGCGCAACAAGACAGAATAAATCGAACCTGAAGAAATCGAAGTCGATCAAACAATCGGCGATACGCAACTTTATTTGATCTATGTCAACTTACAAAGAAGGGTTTACAATGTGAAAAAGACTAAAAAGGACTACAGAAAGTAAAAACTGCAGGATGTGTTGATTGTGGATGATGTCTCTCGAGTAGCCCTGGCGTGCCTTATATACCCATTAGCCGATCCGAGTCCAGATCAGACACGATAATATAATCCGAATCGGCTATAGTTTCCTAATTAGACTCAGTTTCTGAATTCTTGCCGCATCTCATCCAAACTTTCCAAAAATATTCCGTACGCCATCCAAACTCGTGTGACCCTGCTGATTTCTCGTATTTTCCAAAAACTGGTGCAAACATATGCCCCTATTTTTGGAAGATAACTTGTTATCTTTTCAAAAATTCATCGGCTTCTTCATCTATCGGCTTCTTTCTCTTTTTAGATCTTCTAAAAATAACTGCTCTAGCAACTGCCAAATTAACTGTGCCATAAAAATCTCGGTGCGTTTTAATGACGGGTGTCGCCTCGAATTCATTTCCCGCCGTTTTCACTTTTCACCGCGCTATATATATACGGGACCCCCACGGTCATTTTCACGCTCTCCAGCTCTCGCACCTTCTGCAATCGGCTTTCATCCTTCGGTCAGTTCTCTGTCATCGGTCTTCACCCTTTGGAGCCCAGACGAACCAGCAATCGACTGAATGGATCCTTCTCAGGTAATGATCCCGATCCCTAAAAGTGAAGATCAGAGTCGCCTTGGCGGCAAGGACCCTCGTTAGGTGGTGTACTTCACGGGGCAAAGAAGTGCAGTGTGATTCTAACTTTGAGCTACCAGAGCGCCATGTTGAGTCTTTGCATCTTCGTTGTCCTTGAGCTCATGCATCCTTGGTCTTTATATCCCATACGCACGTATCTGTCGGGAGAACACTGCGGATACTACCTAGAGGAGCCCTCATGACGACCTTGAGCCCGACAATCTGCAAAAATCGTCCGAGGTCTTGTCTCCTTGGTCGAGGTCAGGCGGAGACCGCTGAGGCTAGTCTTTGGCCCCGACACTGGCGACCTTCGGACTCCTCGATGTTGGTGCGGAGTGCAGACGGTTGGAGGCACTGGCGGTGTCTGGTCGAACCAACGCCCGTCAAATCGCGTTTGAAATGCGCCGCTTTTGGCGGCGCCATGCCGGATTGTTTGCGGTTTATAAACCCGCCGCCCTTACTCCCTTCCGGAAAAAGGCTTCACCTTGCGCCATTAAGCTTTAGCTTTATAGTCTTTTCTTCATCGCAGACCTTGAGCCCCGAGCTCAACGCTTCGTTCATCGACAATGCCCGGTGCCGGGATGGGCTCGAGTCCAAAGAGGAGACCACCTTTGAGTTGGTGCAGCGCCGTTCATCGGGCCAGACGCATCCATCGCGGAAAAATCGGAGCTGGTCGCGATCGGCGGTCCGTCCAAGTGCCGATGACCCGATTCGCGAGGCCGAAGCCTCGGTAGGAAATATGACCGCCGATATTCCACGCTGCCCGTCGCGATCTGCTAAAACAACTCTATAGGGCCCTCCACTATGGGGATAACTTGTTGGTCTTGGGCGAGCTTATTAACCAGAAATTCCTAGACTCCTTTATCGCTAAAGGCTACAACATAACAGACTGGGGAAAAAGCTTTAGAGCTTGGCCGACGACTCTCAAAGGCTGGAGAAGCTGGTACATCCGCGTGTCGGCCCAAAAGATGTCTGAATGGGAAAACATGGGCATAGCTGAATGTCTTCCACTAAGTCTTGCAAACCCTCCGTCGAGGTATGCCAATGAGCCCTTAGTGGCCACTTGGCTCATGCATCCTTGTTATTTTTGGTCTGGGACACTCTTAACGCATTTCTTCCATGAATTTCGCTAGGATGGTCCCATCGGCCCAACTCTCTTAGACATAGCCAAGCTTTGTTGCCTTAGGCCAGATGGAGACCAGATATCGGCTTTTAGCGGCAAGCCAAGATATAAGTTAATCCGATCAAAAGGTGAGGGATGGTCAAAGTATATTCAACATAATAACAAGGTTAATGGGCCAATATCAGATGAGGAGCATGCGGCATTTTTGAACCTGTGGCTGGATCGGTTTCTCTTTTGTGGAGCTTCTCTTGGGCCGACCCAGGTATATCAATATGTAGCAGAGCAACTAATTGAAGGCCATCGGCTCGCACTTGGCAAGATGCTTCTCAGAGCTGTGTATCAAATGATGCATGTTATCAGAAGTCGGCTTTTTTCTGGTTTCGCTCAGTTTATCGTCGGCAACATAGGTGGTCCATTGTGGCTTATCCAGCTCTGGCTTTATAGCATGTTCAGCCGATCACTTATCTCCGAACCCTTAGAAGATTCGGCCTTCCCTCGCGAGGATTACCCCGAAGGCACCACTCCGCGGTACAGAGCCAGTTGGTCACACGGAGAGAGACTGGTGATGTGTTCCAGTGGCGATACAAAAATCACCCCAGCCGATTTCAAGAAATACTTGTCATTTTTCCTAAATTTGGACAACAGAGTTTTCAGCCAACATGATTTTTTTCCTTACAGTAATGCGGCCGATTTTCGATGGCCCTCCTTCCTTTATCTGGATGCTGATAGTTCCTCAATGCCAGCATCGACCATAGAGTTGTATCAGATTTTTATTTCTCCTTGCATCTTCCATGTTGGCTTGAACTCCCGTAATAGGACTTTCCAGCCTTCATACAAGTTCTATCATCCTTCTGTGTATGCCCGCCAATTGGGTTTTGGCCAGGTAATACCTATTCTCCCTCTCCTGGATCGTCTTCAACCAAGATCCAAGGTAAAGAATACCGTTCAAGCCGAACTACTTCTAACACTAGCCGATGAACTTCAAATCACCTCCCTGCCACACTTCTTTTTAAACTCTCGCCGAGCCGGTCATTTTTCGACTTGGTGGGCGCCTATATCAGAAGCCCTCTATCTGGATCGTGCACCGTCGGCCATTATAGAGAAATTCTTACCAGACTTTCATGAGCCGACGGTAGCTTCTTCTAGCAGCAGCAGCTCGAGCGAAGATAGCTCGGATTCTTCCAGTTCTTCGGGTTATACTAACTCACCCGTAGCCGTAGAGGTATCGGCTTATTTCAAAAATTTTCTATGCCTGCAGATTTTGTTTTGCTTCTATCTCTCAAGCATTTAAACATTTTGCTTTCTACAGGATGCTACTGCAGGAGATAAGGCTGTTATCAACCCATCGGCTAGTGGGCCTAAAGGAAAACGACCTCATCAGACGACAGGCTTGACTGGCTATACCTCTGGTAATCTCGGAGTGAAAAGCCCGTCACTATCAGAGATTGAGAAGGAAAGAAAGCCCAGTAAGTACCTTATTACAGCCGATAAACATTTTCTGCTTATGTCCTTGCTTATCCTGTGCCTTGTTTTTTCAGAAAAACCCAAGTCTACCAAGGTTCCAACCAGTAAGCACCCAAAGCGCAAAGAACAAAGCGCTGAAAGCTCACTTCGCCCGTCGGCTCTTAGTGAAGTAAGTATCAAAACACTTCAAAAGTTACTAACCTTTTAAGTTACTGATCTTGTGATACTTCCTTTTCAGCCGACAGCATCAACTCAAGTAGCTGGCATTCTAACTGAGCTCCAAGGTCTATCGGCCCAGCCGCTTGTGGCCTCAAAGTCTCAAGCTCCTCCGCTGCCTGCTCCATCGGCTCCTCCCGCCCCTGATGTTGCTCTGGACGACTTGTCCAACCTTCTTGGGTTTACTCTGACGAATTGGTCGACCCAGAGGTTATGGCAACGGACAACTATCCAGAAGATATCCGAAAAATCCTGGATGTATCTATGAAGGCATCGGCTTCGGTGGTCAAATCAGCGCCCAACATGCAGGAAAGACTGAATCGGCTGTTTATGGAGATAACTCAGCCAGAAGCAGCCATTTTAGCCAATTGTCAGCCCATTCGCGATGCCATGGCAGCTGTTCAAGCCGACCTCCCTGCCGAGGTCATGAGCGCATTGCTTAATGTGTGCCATTTGGATGAGAAGAAAGCGGCGGTTGATGCTGCTAATGCTAGAATCGTCCAACGCCAAGCCCAGGAAGCCGACCAACATCTTCTGGATAAGTTGATTGCTGAAGCCAGAGCCAAAAAGAAAAAATATGATGAAGCTGCGGCATCCTTTATGACCGCCAAATCCTCCGCTCAAAAGCTGGAATTAACCAAAAAGCAACTTGAAGAGGAGTTGGCCAAAGTGAACCAGCAATTAGCCGATGCCCTTGCCACCTCCAGCGCAACGGCTTCTACCCTGAAGGAGCAGAAAAAGAATATTGGCCAAGCCGTTGCTAAAGTTAAAGAACAATCGGCCAAGGTCGTCCCAGTGCCTGGAGATGCCAAAGCGGATGAAGACCTCGTGTATGGTGTCACCGAGACCTTGGGCAAGGCCGCTGCAGCGCTGTCGGGTCTAGGTGCTAGACTTCCCGGATCCGGATTGTAAACTTGTTGTTGTGTTGAAACAAAGCCCTTTTTGCTTGCTATACTCTTATAACGCATGTAATCGGCTGTTTAACCGATTATTTTATCTCGTTTAATCGGCTGCTTAATCAATTTGTTCCCAAATTCCATTGCATTGTACTTCTAATCACGCACCGATCCAAACGCTAGGGTAGTACCGCTTTAGATACTTCCCGTTAATCACCTTCGGCAACACCAACCCCTCCAGCGATTTCAAGTATATATGCATTTCCGCCAACAAGCCGATTTATTTTATACGGTCCTTCCCAGGTAGGTGACCATTTGCCAAATCGATTATCTCTAGAGCCGATCAGCAATATTGTTTTCCAGACCAAATCGGCTTCGCTGAAGGACTTGGGCACAACTTTTTTGTTGTAGGCTCTCGCAACTCTCTCTTTATTCCTTTTAAGCCAATTTAAAGTAATCAACCTTAACTCCGCCAAGTCATCCAAATTGTATAGCATCAATTCTTTGTATTCATCGGCCGATAGATTATTCTGCCTCGCTACTCGCATCGACTCAATGTTTATTTCTATGGGTAATACGGCCTCCTGGCCATATACCAACTGATATGGTGATAATTTAGTCGATCCGTGAAACGCTAGCCGATAAGCCCACAAAGACTCGGATAGCGTATAGTGCCAAGTTCGAGGCTTTTCATCAATTTTTCTTTTAATTAGTTTGATCAAAGTTTTGTTAGACGACTCGGCTTGTCCGTTAGCCTGAGCGTAATATGGCGATGAATTAAGCAATCTGATGCCCAGGCTTTCTGCGAAGTTCTTAAAATCGCTAGACATGAACACCGTTCCTTGATCGGTCGTGATAGTCTGAGGGATACCGAATCGATGGATAATGTGTTCATTAACAAAGCCGATAGCTTCTACACTGGTGACTTTTTTGAGTGGAACGGTTTCAACCCATTTTGAAAAATAGTCCGTGGCGGCGAGGATGAACTTGTGGCCTTTGCTTGATGCTGGGAATATTTGGCCGATTATATCTATCCCCCATCCTCTGAACGACCATGGCTTAACAATCGGGTATAAAGCTGATGCTGGTGCAAGTTGCACATTCTCGAACTTTTGACAACTTTGGCACCCTTTGTAATACTTGAAACAATCTTCTAACATTGTTGGCCAAAAATACCCAGTTCGTCTTAGGATCCACTTCATCTTGTGAGCCGACTGATGCGCGCCGCAAATTCCTTCATGAACTTCTCCCATGGCTACCTTTGCTTCCTCGTCCCCAAGGCATCTCAACAGCAAACCTTCCATTGTCCGATAATATAGCTCTCCTTCTAGCACAACATACTTCAATGCTTGTTGACGTACTTTTCGTGCGGTAGGCCTGGATGGGTCCATTAGGTAAGTTTTTATTTCTGTTCTCCAGTCGGCATTAGCAACGCACAGCACTGCTTTGTCGATCAAATCAAACGCTTCGTATCGGTTGTATTCCATGTAGCCTGAAGCTATCTTAGCCAATGTGTTGGCTTTGTCATTCATTTCCCTGGGCACATGGCTGATACAAAATAACGTAAAAGTGTTGATGATATCAAGACAATACTGTAGATACTTTGATAGCACTTCGTCGTTGCATTTAAACTCTCCTTTAATTTGTTGCACCACCAGTAATGAGTCACCATATGCTACCACATTACTTGCCCCGACACTATCTATCAACTGCAGCCCTTTGAGCAATGCCTCATATTCGGCCTGGTTATTAGAGCATCGGCTTGTAAGCTGATATGCAAATTCGATGTTATGTCCTTTTGGTGAAATCAGCACAATACCTATTCCACTCCCCTCTTGACAAACTGACCCATCAAAATACAGTTGCCATGGGGCTACATCGACTATTCCTGCCATGGTATCATATCCAGTTATGAAATCAGCCACTGCTTGACCTTTAATGGCTTGGCCGATTCGTACTGTAGATCGAACTCGGTCAGAGCATAAGCCCACTTTCCAAGTCGTCCTCTCAAGATTGGTGCAGACAACATATATTTGATGATATCGTTTCTGCATACTATTATGCAAGTTGATGCCAATATATAATGCCTCAATTTCGTACAAGCAAAATATAAGGATAAGCACAACTTCTCTATTGGTGGGTACCTAGTTTCGGCTTCCAGGAGTCGTCGGCTTAAGTAAAATATTACTCGCTCTTTGCCATCAACTTCTTGTGCCAATACAGCCCCGATGGTTTCGTTTTCAGCCGATATATATAACTTGAAAGGAATTCCTTTTTGTGGTGCGGCCAAGACTGGTGGCGGCGCCAGGTACTGTTTTATATCGTCGAAGACTTTTTGCTGATTGGTTCCCCATATAAAATTTTGATCGTCCTTTAATTTTAGCAATGGTGTAAAAGCTTGAATTCTACCAGACAGATTCGAAATGAATCGTCTTAAGTAATTGATTTTGCCAATCAGTTTCTGCAATTCATTTTTACATGTTGGCGGTTTTGTATCGACTATGGCTTTAACTCTGGCTTGGTTAACTTCAATTCCTCTTTGGTGAACCATAAACCCTAGGAATTGGCCGGCCGATACACCAAATGCACACTTCAAAGGATTCATTTTTAACCCATGAGCTCTTGTATTTTGAAATACCTTTTCTAAATCGGCCAAGTGCTGCCAGTCTTCCTTGGACTTGACCACTACATCATCAATGTAAATCTCAACGATATGGCCGATTAGATCGTGAAAAATCAAATTCATGGCGCGTTGATAAGTAGCACATGCATTTTTTAAGCCGAATGTCATTACTGGCCATTCATACAACCCTATCGCGCCAGGGCACCTGAAGGCAGTTTTGGGGACGTCGGCTTCCGCCATGAATATCTGGTTATATCCAGCATTCCCATCAAGAAAACTGATAATTTTATTTCCTGAGGCAGCGTCGATAAGCATATCGGCTATGGGCATCGGGTATTCATCTTTTGGCGTGGCTTTATTCAGATCTCTGAAATCGACACATACCCGAAGCTTACCATTCTTTTTCATGACAGGAACAATGTTGGAAACCCACTCAGCATATCGGCAAGGCCTTATGAATTTGGCCTCCAGCAACCTTTCAATTTCTTGTTTTATTACATCGTACAATTCTGGATTGAAAAGCCGCGGTGGTTGTTTATATGGCCGAAATCCTGGCTTGATAGGCAGCCGATATTCCACTAGCTGTCGGCTTAACCCGGGCATCTCATAGTATTCCCAGGCGAAACAATCCCTATACTCTCTAAGTATTTTGACCAATTTACTTTTGTATTCTAGACCTAATTTTGCACTTACAAAAGTTGGCCTTTTTCTATCACCCTCTCCTATATCGACCTCTTCGAGCATATCGGCAGAAGTAATACCCTGACCCAATTTTTCATTCTGGAAGTCTTCAATTGCTTCACACGAACTCACCATATGCCGATAGCTTCTAGCTTTGTCTTGCAATGCTTGGATTATTTTTGACCCTATCTTCTTATCACTTCACTTGCCCGATCAAACGTGCCCGGTTTGACACTGATCGGCATCAATCCTGACTTGCCAATGCAAATAAAATCACAGTCATCTAAAGTCTTGCCTGATATACATTCTGCCTCTTCATGTGGCCAATTCATCTCGGAACTAGCCATGGCAACGTGAGCCGATGTGTCGGCTGAAACGACTTCAACTTGGTCTCCGTTCCATTGTACAAGTAGCTGGTGCATAGTCGATGGTATACAGCAATTCGCGTGTATCCAATCTCGTCCGAGGAGCACACTGTAGTTTCCTTTAGCTTCAATCACAAAAAACGCGATCGGCAGAGTTTTGCTGCCGACGGTTAGTTCCGTAACCATTACTCCTTTTGCTTCCGTGGGGTCACTTGTGAAATCATTCAACACCATGTTTGTTTTAATCAAGTCTTCATTGGTCTTACCTAACTTCTTACAGGTGCTGAGTGGCATAAGGTTGACGGTGGCTCCTCCATCTACTAGCATCCTGGATATCGGTTTTCCATTGATATAGCCTTTTAAGTACAATGGCTTTAGATGCTGATGAGGATCTTGTGGTTTCTCAAACATAGCATCCTGTGCACCTAAGCATAGTTGAGCGAACGTGTCTTTAGCCAATTCAGTTTTGACTCTGAACTCAGCTGGTAAAGTAAACACCATGTTGATATCCATGGGGAAGTGTCATCACGGATCATCGGCGACAACAAATCATCCGACGAATCTGATTCATCATCGGCTTGTTCTTTTCTCCTCCATTCTCTTTTGACAAACTTTACTGGCCGTAATTCGTTAAACGCCTCGTCTCTCTGTTTCTCTTCTTCGACCTCCCTCATCTCCTGCGTCCTTAGACGCTGAAGCCGTCTGCGTTGCGATCGGCTAAGTCCTGTTGGGCACTACCTAGGCTTAGGTTCTACTGGCTTGCGGATTTTACCAGCCAGATTTTCTGAGGATTCTTTTCCGTTGTCTTGTCTGGATGCACCTAGCCTTTCCTTTATCGGCTTACTTTGCCCTTTCTCAGCCAGATCTAGTATTGGCCTGGATAGACGCTCTTTCACCGGTTGTTTTGGCCAATTTCTTTGCGGATAATGCTCCATGGGGCACGACCTTGACGATGGTAGTACCATACCCCTTTCCCAACAGAATTGCCAAAAGGGACACCTTTGATGAGCCCTCTCTGCGTTGTCTAGCCGATACTAATTATTTGGCCGAAACACGTTGTTTGGCCGATACGGGTCGTCTGGTCGGCGAGACTGCCGTTCCTGTCGATGACTTATCCTCTCATATTTCTCAAGCAGTTGTGAAAAAGTCGGCTTAGGTTTGAACGCTGGTCTTCGAGGCGGAGACCTTTCGGTTTTGTACCATCGCCCGACTTGCAGTTCCCCTTTTGGCTTAATAGTTCTTGAATTCTTCCCATCTTGATCGGCTTCGATTTGCAGTGAGCCGATCGTTATCTTGAGTGTCTCTCCTTTTGGGCTTGATTCTATGTCGACTTGCCGCGTTGCCATAGGTTTTTCATCGATGATCTGTTTTCCTTTGCCAAAGCACTGAACCATGTTGATTGGGAAGGGGTTGACATCGACTTCCATGGCTGGCTCCTCTGCGAACTTGAGCCGACCATCTTCAATAGCCGATCAGATCTCATTCTTTGAAAGATATTGCAGTCGTTAGTGTTATGAGAAAAGGAATGATGCCACTTACAGTATCGCCGCTTTTTAATCTCGTCAGCTGAGGGTATGGTATGGCCTTTAGGTAGTCATATCAGTTTTTCTTGTAACAACATGTCGAATATGCGGTCACACTTGGACACGTCAAAAGCGTATTTTACCTCCGACTTACTCCTGGTTGGCTTAAGCCATGAACAGACAAGTGGTTTTTTAGCACCTTTTATCCATTCGGCTATATTCACGTCTGCTTCATCTTCAGAAGTTTCACTTGAACTATACTCGACCATGTTTACTTTAACTTTATCTTTTCCATTATTTAATCTAATTTTGTCCTTGAACTCTTTATTTAAATATCGGCTTTCTTGTGCCGATACACGATGAAGCAGGTGACTTAAGTCAGTAAATTCTTGCCCAGCAAGTTTTTCTTTGAGGGGGGGAATCAGTCCTTGAATTGCTAAATCGGCTAATTGATTATTAGGCAATACTACACTGAAGCATCGATTCCGCACCTCTCTAAATCTTCTAATATAGTCAGAAGCCGATTCTCCAAATTTCTATCGGACAGCACTTAGGTCCGAAATCCTTAGTTCTAGACTACCAGAGAAAAAATACTCATGGAATCGGCTTTCTAAATCGTTCCAAAAATGGACCGAATTTGGAGGCAGATTGGTAAACCAAGTAAAAGCGGTCCCCGATAAAGATAAGGGAAAAAGCCTAATCTTTAGTCCATCGGACTGAGCCACTTCACCACATTGGGCGATAAACTGTCCGACATGTTCTAGAGTAGTGATCGAATCATCCCCTGAAAATTTTGCAAAATCAGGAATTCTAAAGTTATGGGGATATGGCATACGGTCAATATAATCTGGGTACGGCTTTCTATAGCCGATTATCTTTCCTTTGGGCTGTAGGCCAAATTGATCCCTCAAGATAACAGAAATCTGATCGGCCCAATTGATGTTATTGGCCGCTGGGGCACTAGGGTTTGGCCAATGGTGACGAGCAGTATCCTGCCCCCCGAGTGCAAACTCGGCTGGTCGACTTGTTCTGACGGACGGGTACTGTTGTTGCCATGATTCATTCCCATCGACTCTGGTAGTCGTAACCTCAGGCAATGGAACAAATGGTTCTGTATACGTAACTACTTTATATGGGGCCGGATTTCTAACTTGAAACGGCTCTTGGGTTTTGCAATTTCTATCTAATTCAGTCGGCTGAGGAGCTGATGAAACGTAGGAAACACCTGACGCCGATGGATCTAGCTTTGCAGCGTCGGTATATGCATGATAGTGAGTAACTGGGTTTGGGCGAGAACTTGCTGGGGCCAACACAGTAGGTTGAGTCGGCATTAGCGAAGGTGTGGGTGCCGATACCTTTATCGTGTTGGTGTTCGGTGCCACAGAGTACACTGGATATGTTGGGAGTGGTTGTAACGGATCTAACAATCCCCCAGATGATGCCAACTCTTGTGCAATAGTTTTTACGCTGTTCTCTATCATCGGCTTTAAAGTCGTAACCAAAGCCGATGATTGATTGATTAATGCATGATGCATAGATTGTTCAATCATAACAGATAGCTCGGCTTGAGCTGGCGTGTATCGGCTTACCGGAGTCGATGCGACGCCAGCTTCTCCGAGTGGATTCAATGTTGGTAGCGCCATCTTCTGCGTGACTCCTCGTCGGGTTTTCTGGTAGCAGCCCAGCATTAATTCCTCCAGGGTAGTCTTTCGATCTTCGATTTCCTTGCGCTGCTCCGGAGTCAAATCGTCCAAAGTTGGGACGATTATGGCCTCAGTGTTCACGTCGGCTGGTGCGGTTGACTTGCTTGCAGTCATCTTGTTGGTCTCACCGGGCGTGCCAAAAATGTGTTGACGCCAAAAACTTGATATAGGGTTTCTGGCTTGCAACACACCGGACGAACACCGGGTCCAAATGCGAGGCGTGCCAATCGATTTGACCCTGCAATCGATAAGGGAAAAGGCTGTGAAATTCAATCAAGCCGATTCTGGAGGTAAATCGGCTAAAATAGAAATCAGCCGGAAAGCCGATTAGAAGGATAACTAGACTAGTCGATTAAGGCTAATTCGAAGGTAAAAGGCAGATCGATTCTGAAAAGGCGATGCGCAACAAGACAGAATAAATCGAACCTGAAGAAATCGAAGTCGATCAAACAATCGGCGATACACAACTTTATTTGATCTATGTCGACTTACAAAGAAGGGTTTACAATGTGAAAAAGACTAAAAAGGACTACAGAAAGTAAAAACTACAGGATGTGTTGATTGTGGATGATGTCTCTCGAGTAGCCCTGGCGTGCCTTATATACCCATCAGCCGATCCGAGTCCAGATCAGACACGATAACATAATCCGAATCGGCTATAGTTTCCTAATTGGACTCAGTTTCCGAATTCTTGCCGCATCTCATCCAAACTTTCCAAAAATATTCCGTACGCCATCCAAACTCGTGTGACCCTACTGATTTCTTGTATTTTCCAAAAACTGGTGCAAACACTATCATTGAGTCATAGAAATCCTGCTGAAAATGGTTCCAAAACCTCTTGTCCACATAATCTTCTTGTAGATACATCAAGGGGTCTTGGCTTCTGTGCTGGCGGACTTCTTTTCCTCTCCCATGACCAATGCAATAGTCTATCTTTTTCTTGGGAGTTACGCCCATCGGAGTCATGCGGATGGACGGGTGAATCTGCAAAGGCCCAATCAATTCGCTCGCACGGCGCTGCTCAGCACACTTGGCTGCCCTCAACCTAGGCATGGCAGCCCTGGGGTCCTCAACACTGCTACCACCTTGCCCCTCATCACCTTGACCAACTCCACCTTGGCTTAAAGCTGCCACATGTGAAGACTTGCTTCTTTTGTGAATTGTTAGGCGCTTCTTTCTCCTCGCGGACTGAGTGGGAGGAGACTCCGGAGGGGAGTCTTGAGGAGAACCCGCGGGGGCCATCGAAGAACCGCCGGCGAGCTGATCATGCCTCGCCTTCTTCTTCTGAGCCACGTCGATGTCAGACTTGCGAGAATGAGGATTGCCACCCTGAGAGGGATCCATTCTAGAGGTACACAAAGGTGGAAATTAGATTATGTAACATTCCATTTTTGAGTCTCCGAGTTCTCGAATTTCAAAACCCGAACCAGTTGTATTTTATTCGAATTTAATCCAGCTTAATTTGAATTTTTAGAAGCAAAAAGGATTTAATTTGATTAATCTAAACTTCAAATTAAATATTTCTTGTTTTTATTGGATTCCTTGTACTCCATTGAATTTTTCTGTATTTTTGGAGATTTATTTGAATTTATTTGCTATTTATTTGGATTTATTGAAGCTTATTCAGATTTTCTGGTTTTTCTTTAATTGGAAATCCTTTTCTTTTCCTTTTCCCGTGCGGGCCGAATCCTTTTCCTTGGCCCATTACTGTTCGCTATCGCCCGGCCCATTACCAAAGGTTCTAGTGCCCACCGTTGATCCCCGATCCAATGGCCGAGATCCGCACCGTCATCCTCAACTGAAACCCTAACCCTAGACTCGTGTTAATCCCGACCGTTGGATTTTGATCCAACGGCCGTCACTCGTCCCGCGTTTTGCTGTGCCCGATCAACGCTGCGTGGCCATTTCCGATGCAAGCCACGTTGCGCCCAGTCGAAACCCTAACCCTAGCGCCCAGCTGTTCGATCTCAATCCAACGGCCAGCGTCTTTCCCGCATTTTCCACCGCCCGATCAGCACCGAACCGATGGCTCCAGTTATGCCACGTCGCCCGAACCGCCGCCGCCGCCCGTAACCCTAGCCGCGCGGTCATCCTTGGCTTCCGTGCCTTTTCACGCCACACGAGGCTATTTAAGCCTTTTCCGTACCCCGTGCCGTGCTCCCCTCCTCCCGCCGCCCATTTTGCCCTAGGGCTGGTCGCCCGAGGCACTGCCGTGTGGCCGCAAGCCCTCGCCGGAGTTCACGGCGAAGCCCGAGACCTTCTCCGCCGTTTTCCTTCATCTCCGGTGAGTCTCCGCCGCAAATCTTGGTACCGTTGCATTTGTCGCATGGATCTTCATCTAATCCACACTAACCCGTGACCGATCTGCTATCCATTCGCTGGTTGCCCTGTCATCGTCTTCATCTCCGGCGGAGTAGCGCCACCGCCTCGTCTTCATTTCATTCGGAGCTCTCCGCCGTCAGATCGTCCATCGACGCCTCGGCGTCGGCCACGTCCCTCCGCCCGCACCGTCACCCCGGCGCCGTTGATCTTCACCAAGTCGACCAGATCTGCGCCACGCGTCCTACCCGGTAAGCCACCGAGTCAACGCTTCGTCACCAGTGTCTCTCCAAGTCAGCTGCCACACGGTGCCGCGTGCCAGCCACGTCTGTGCCATCTCACCGCCACCGTATGCCATAGCTATTGCGTGTCAACCACGTCACCCGTAAGCCGTGAACCTGGTTCACCGATATCCATTTACTATTTCCTAATTTTCCGAATTTCCGAGATCCGACCAATAGCCTGCCGACACGTATCACTCCTTATGAATTTCTTGATTTTCTCTTCCGTGGAACTTCCGAGAGCCCGTTCTCATCCGTTCGAACTCCGATTCGAACGATTCAAATTTCTAAATTCATCTAAAATCATGCTCTATCTGCTGTTATCATTCTTTTGAATTTCTAGTTTTTATTTGATTTTGTTTTATTTATTTTATTCTCGATTTACGTGTAGACGACGCAGTTGAGGAGCGAGCGGATCATCCGGCAGAGGTAGATCCAGCGGGAGGCATCGAAGGCAAGTCTTCCTTGACCATATTGATCCCAAGTTTATGAAAATATTATTTTGTTTTAAATTATTGCATGCTTATTACTTTGCGTATTGTACTTTAATGCCATTTTAATGTTTACCTAAATTCCAACTTTGGTATGCCTCATTGACATTTATAATGATAACCGTTGACACCCTAGGAAAATTAATTACTGTAATTAATGATAATCAATTTTGTATTATGGGACGGTAGAAATTGCTTAGCCTTGCTTAATTACTTCAGTACCTTACCATTATGGAAATTCTTTCAAACTTGATTCAAAATTTATTTGTGAAATTATGGCAATTGGTGTTGCTGTTATTTAATTAAAAATAAAAGTGAAAAATGGTTTAGACCGGGGTGGATGGTTGTTTTGGTGGGTGCGGGATGCACGAGATATGGGTCAGTGTTAGTTCCGCCCTAGTCAATTAAGGACCGGTCGTGTGTTACCTTGGACCGAGTCATACCGTACAACCACAAGTCTATATGGGTACGACCTGGCTAAGTAATTTGCATGTATCATTATTGACTTCGCCATTGGGTTGAATGGGGTGTCGGGTAGACACTTGCAAGGCGCAAGAGGGGGCTTCTGTACTGGGCGGATTTAGCCCTAACAGCGGTGAAACCATAGAGGGCGGAGTTGGTAGCGGTGTCGTGCATTGTAAAGGCCTTGTCATGATCTCCCTGCCGACACACCAAAGGAAGTGTGTTAATTGCATGGCGACAAGGGTTGATCATGTCTTGTGGGTAAAGTGTACACGCTCTGCAGAGTTGAAACTACTTGAGTAGCCGTGCCCACGGTTAAGGGCAGGCGAGGTACGCTAGCACATAGTAAATTTTATGGTTTTGGTTTTAAATGGAAAATGATGATTTTGGTTTAATTGAAAATGTGGTTTGGGAATCCGTGAGTGGTGGGAACTCCCGGATTTTGGTTTGGCAATTGGAGCCAATCAGGTGGTTGGAACCTGTAAAATTGTTATACTTCAAATTTAATTATTCATGCTATTTACATTTTGTTAAATGCTGCTTTATGAAATTACTATTTGTATTTCATTTTAAATTCTGCTTTACGCAAAATGAACCCTATTATGCCTTCATTTGTCAAGCCTTGCATTTAGTTATAATGCATTAAGTTTCCAAGACTTGCGGAGTACGGTGTGTACTCACCCTTGCAACAACCAAATTTTCCCCAGAGGAGTACCCTGAAGAAGGTGATTATGAGTTCTTCACTTGTGGCTTCGACGAAGGCGATCCGGACTTCTAGGGAGCGTACCTTAGTCGGTTGCCTGTGGGCACATAGATTGGCTCTTTTTGTTGCTACTTTCCGCTGCTACTTACTCACTTAAGCCGTAAGGCTCGACACTTGTAATAATGTGGTTATAATGTTTACTCTCTTTTGCTTTATTACTGTTAATTACTTCATGATATGTCTGTGTTATCATCACTGTTTCACTGTGTGTGCTAGCTGTTCCTAAACTAGCACGGGTAAAACATAGAGGGTTCGGATTTGGTAATCTGGGTCCCTACAGAGGTGGTATCAGAGCCATATCGACTGTAGGTCGCAACCCTAGTTAGAATGGTCGTTTAGAATTTCAAAATTATTTTCTAAATCAAACCAACAAATTGGTAATTAATAGTTGTCTCCTCTTACCTTATTCTTAGGTTCTTACTTCTCTCCTTTGCTGAAATATTATTTTGGAAATTTAATTTGATCTTATCTCTTGAAATTTCTCTAAGCCTTCGGTTTTCTGCAAGAATTCCAATCCAAGAAGATGACGATCAATGTTCTCTTCAAGACCGATGGCAGGAGCTGCTGGAAACATCATGTTGGCGGAAGAGATATGAAGAATAAGTTATTAGTGCCCATGTTTCCCCCTTCTTCATTTAGTTGCCGGAGTTTATTGGGTTTTGTTGCTTGCTTGTTTGGGTGTGTTGTACACTTGCCCTAGGCATTGTGCTGCAACCGCCTTTCGTTGGAGTTTTCGTTGCCTGTCTTGCCTTGGAATGGCTACCTCCTCCCTAGTCTCCTTATCTTTTGCTTTTTCCCTCTCATCTGTAGCTAACCCTTTCCTTGGCCGTTGCTTCAGATGGAAAGTCAGGGGAGTGGCCGTGGAGCTGGTAGCAGAGGCAGAGGCCGTGGTCGTGGTCGTGGCCCGGCAGAGCTACCAGAGCAGCAGGATTCCTCAGATCAGCAAGCCCAGTCAGAGTAGGAATTGTCACCGCCGCCACCTTTTCAGCCTCAGATGGCATATATGCAGCAAATGATGGCGATGCAACTTCAGCATCGCAGTCTCGCACGTAACATGGTGAACAATCACCACAAGACCAGTAAGAAGGCCAAGTTGTTTCACCTCAGTCGAAGCTTGCAGAGTTCATGAGGACCAGACCGCCTACTTTCTCAGGAGCCGGAGAGTCCTTGGAGGCAGACGATTGGCTGAGAGATGTGGAGAAGAAGCTTCAGCTTGCCCAGTGCGACGACCGCGAGAAGGTGCTCTACGCCAGCCATCAGTTGAAGGGTGTAGCTGCCATCTGGTGGGACAACTTCTGTTCAGCTCATCAGAATGCTCAAGCTATCACTTGGGAGGAATTTACTGAAGCATTCAGAACTGCTCATGTACCTGCTGGGATCATCGAGATGAAGAAGAGAGAGTTCCGGAAGCTGCATCAGGGGAACCAGAGTGTTTCTGAGTATCTCAACCAGTTCACTCAGCTTTCGAGATATGCACCAGAGGATGTGGCCACCGAGAGTGCCAAGATTTGGAGGTTCATGGAGGGTCTTGACCCCAATATCAAAGTTCAGCTTGTTGCCTTGGATTTTCCCAACTTTCAGCACATGGTGAACAAAGCCCTAGTGCAGGAGGATGCCCATCGCCAGCAGAGAGAGTCGCGCAAGAGGAAGATGGCTTTCCAGGCTCACCAGGGAGCGAGCGGTTCTCGTCAGCGCTTCCCTCCTCAGCGAGTCAGCAGGACACCTGTTCAGGGAGCACCTTGTACTCCTACTTCTGGACCGCGCCCAGTTGCTCAGGGACCGCAGCATGTTGCTAGTGTTCAGCCGCAGAAGGGGAATGCAAATGCTACAGGAGTTCAGTGCTTTCATTGCCATCAGATGGGACATTATGCTAGCATTTGCCCGCAAGCGCCAACCAAGGACACCGATACCTTCGACTTAGGATCTAGCTCACCAAGACTCCAAAGAGGATCGAGACTGTGGGCGTCTCACACCCCCAGAGCACCGCAATCATTTGGAAGAGGCCGTGTCAACCACGTGACAGCAGAGGAGGCTCAGGAGGCACCGGATGTGGTATTGGGTAAGTTTCTGGTTAATTCAATACCTGCCATAGCTTTATTTGATTCTGGAGCATCGCATTCCTTCATTTCGAAGAGTTTTGTTGATCAATTTGGCTTGGAAACATTTGCTCTTAAGAGTCCCATGATTGTTCAATCACCGGGAAAAGAAATGAAAACTGATTCGGTGTGCCCAAGTGCCTCCATAAAAATCAATGGGGTAGAATTCCTAGCGAATCTCATCCTCTTGGATTCAAAAGGAATAGATGTCATTCTAGGGATGGATTGGTTGACCAAGTTTAAGGGTCAAATTGATTGCGCCAGTAGAGCCATCACTCTCATTAATTCAGAAGGCACACGAGTGGAGTATATGCCTGATGTGACTTTGAGAGGAAAGTGCACATTGAATAAGCTGAAAGAAATCATTGTGGAAAGTGTGCCTGTGGTGAGTGAATACCCTGATGTATTCCCTGAGGAATTGCCAGGCATGCCGCCTGATCGAGAAATTGAGTTTTGTCGGCGTATTCCACCGGACAGGCCCAAGTCTACAGGCTGGGTTTGGTTCAATAGGAGGGCATCTTCGCGGCTGGCAAACCCTAGCGGATGAAAACCCTAATCTCTCCTATATGGGGAACTCCGGCAACTATGAACTAGGAGGACACACGAATTTTTATCCAGGTTCAGCCCCCCTTGCGGAAGGGTAACAGCCTTACGTCCTGCTGTATCTTGGATTGTGTATCGTAAGCTGGCTACAGAGCTTTCTTGGTTACAAGTTCTTCCTTCTGATCTTCTCTCTTTTTCGACCCCCTCCCCCCATGCTCTAGAGTGCCCTTATATAGACCGGGCTGACACGAGTCGGATAAAAAGGAGGGAGGTGTCATCACACTTATCTTCATACATTTATTACGCCCTTTTGCGCTGTTGCGTTCCTCCAGCCCTAATTAATGCTGGCGCATGGCTTCGCCCGGTTCTTCCGGGATGTGACCCCTCTGTGACGGGTAGGTGTGAGGCGTCAAAGGAATGGGCTTGTTGCAGAATTTCCTGGAATTGACAGCCCTGACGCAGCAGACCTGTCTCTAACACGGTACGACAGGGAAGGAGACTTCGAGACGAAGCCACCCTGTCCCGCCTTTTTGCCTGGCGGCGGGGTGAGCAGGGCGTGCTCGCCCACCTGCCCGCCAATCCGCCACGTGGGCTGGGCGCCGGGCGAGCAGGGCGTGGTCGCCCACCTGCTCGTCCGAACGCCACGTGGGTGACGACACTGGCGGGCGTGCTCGCCCACCGCCGCTGCCACCACGTGGCCGGGCCGTAGCAGGCGGCGTGGTTGCCACTGCCGCCAACGCCACATGGACCGACACAGGGGCGGTGTGCTCGCTCACCGCCCCAAAGCCGCCACGCCCGGGCGAGCGTGGCGTGGTCGCCCACCGCCGCCTCAACGCCACATGGACCGACACCTGGGGGGCAAGGCGTGCTCGCCCACCTGCCTGCCAGGCCACCACGTGGGCTGGGCGTCGGGCGAGCAAGGCGTGGTTGCCCACCTGCTCGCCCGAACGCCACGTGGACCGACACCTGGGGGGCAGGGCGTGCTCGCCCACCTGCCTGCCAGGCCGCCACGTAGGCTGGGCGCCGGGCGAGCAGGGCGTGGTCGCCCACCTGCTCGCTCGAACGCCACGTGGACCGACACCTGGGGGGCAGGGCGTGCTTGCCCACCTGCCCGCCAGGCCGCCACGCGGGCCATGCATGCTTTTGTGCGACGGAGAGGGTACCCTGGCGTAAAGTACGCCGACAGTAGCCCCAGGCCCACCTTAGAACGTGCACCAAAAAACCTTTCGAGATCTTACATTAAATGCCGGTGCGTTTTTGGATGGGGCCACCACTCATGAGGATGCGACCGCCTCGGTTTCTTCCCGCATCCGCTGATTTTCCTTGGGACTCGAAACGGCGCGCAATCTTGTCTTTTCACAAACCGTCGGTGCGAGTTGGGCATATATAGACTCATCCGCACCAGACAGTTCACGCCTTCTGCACCCTTGCACACTTCGTCTTCTTGCTCAAAGCTTTTTGCCTTTCGCCATTCTTGCTCTCATGGCTCCTCCTATTCTGCCCTCCATCCCCGCCTCCACTGTGGACGCCACCATAGTGGGGAGGATCTCCCACATTGCGCCGGAGGGCACCCTTCATTTCCGGGTGGGAACCCCCACGCCATGGTGCCTCTCCGATGAGATCATCGTCTTCATCTGGGGGATGATGGCGGGCCTGGTGCCACCATTTTCTGACTTCTTCCTCACCGTCCTCCACTTCTACAAAATCCACCATATCCATCTCACCCCCAACTCCATTCTCACCTTGTCCATCTTCGCACACCTCTGTGAAATGTTCATGGGGGTGATGCCGAACCTTCCACTCTTCCGCTACTTCATCCTCTGTCGCGCCTCCTCTGACGGCGAGATAGTGGGAAGCTGCCATTTTCGTCTGCGAGATGGAATGGCCGCCCGCTACATCTCCTTCCAGCCCAAATCCAACTGGAAGGCGTGGCGCAGCGTTGGTATCGTCGTGACAACAGTGAGTCGTCGGCATATGGAAGTGCCAGCCACGGCGTGAGCTATTGAGAGTGGGCGGAGCTTCTGGAAATGGCGGCCCGCATCAATAGGTTGCGGGACGCTGGTTTGTCTGGGGTGCTGGTTGTCAGGGACTTCGTGTCCCGAAGAATCAGCCCCTTCGTCGCCACATTCGCCCTGCATGGCAGTACACAGGCGACGATGACATAACTCGCACCTTTCCTGGCCATAAGTCTTCACTTCCCCTTGACTTTTTTTGCGTATATGCTCTTTCCGTTGCTTCCCACCAACCGGCAGTCCTTCTTTATTCTTGGCCAGGCGCGGGAAACCTGGACGGGACGCTCATCAACAGGTGCTCGCTAGCTTGCTGCCGCCGATCCCGAGCGGCTTGGTCTTCCCTTCAGCGGCTCGACCACTCGCCGACTTGGAGCCCGCGGAGCGCCTGCGAATCGACAGGCTGCTCCTGCTGATGGACTCCACTGGTCTCTTGTGGTGCCCGCCCGTCTCTCGGTGATCGAGGCACAACCTCCCGGTGGATCGGGCGCGAGCAGCGGCCACTCATCCCGGACACCTCAGGTCCAGACGCCAAGAAGGCCCGCCTTGTGGGCCAAACCTCCGCCGCCACTAGCTCAAGGGTGGCGGCAACTTCGCATGGGGCGGCTTCACCAACCGCCCCAAGTCGGGCGCCAAGCTATTGGCAACGCCGCCTCTGCGGCGCCCGGCGTTACCGCCTCTGGCGCCGCCAGCATCACTGCCACCGACGCCGCCTCGCTCAGCTCCAGTCCCGGTGACCACGGCGCCAGCTACTACGGCGCTGGCCACGTCGCCTTCTCCGGCTGCTCCTTCTTCGGTGCCGATTCCAACTCCCACGGCGCCATCATCTTCGGTCACGGGAACACAAGCTGTCGCTCGACAAAGCGGGCTTGTGGTCCCGCCGGCCACCTTTAGCCTGAGGACGACGCCAAGGGCGGCCCCTCAAGATGCCCCAGGGGAGCAGACACCTCCTGCACCCACTGGGGCGGCGGAAGCTTCCGCCCAGGTGCTGCCAGCCGCTGCCACCGAGAGGGCTGAGGCGAGCGACCCCGGCACCAGCGCCTCCGGCCATCTCGCCTCCCGCACTGCTACTGCCCCTGCCGCACGCTCCATTGAACTCTTCACCGAGCTCAGTGGCGTGCACAGTTCACTGGGCACCCTCCTCACCATGGCTGCCAGGCACAGAGCCCAAACAGCTAGGCAGCTGGCGTCAGTAAGTGATGAACTGACATGGGAGCGGGAGAGGGCAGAGGAGGCGGTGGCGCAAGAATGTCATGCAGCTGCGGGCGGAGAGGGCCGAGGCGGCGCTGAAGGACTCAGAGTACGAGTCCTTTCGCCTGCGGTGCAACCTCGCCACCATGCTTCAGAAGGCCTTCCAGCGCACCAAAAGGTGCCTGGAACCTTTGGGGTTGGTGCTGGAGTCACCCCTGGAGGACTCCGCCTTGCAGTTCGCCCACGCGACCAACCGGGCCGTGGAGGAGCTCTGGGAGTTGCCCGCCGCCCTGGCCGCCCGTTCCACCAGAGAGGGGCGAGATGTTGCGGTCATGACCGCGACTTATGTGCTGGCATGCTGGGCCAGCCGCGACGCTTTCTTCGACCCGATGGCGGCAATGGTAGCCGACATTGAGGGAGATGCTGCCCAGGCGGAGGCGTGGGTGCGCGCAGCCGCCGAGCATGTGGCCGGGCTACTATAGGTGGAGCAGCCGGCCATGGACGTCTCGACCCCACTGGTGGAGGAAGAAGGCGCCGGCGACATCTACGTGGGCGACGAGTGAAGGGCCAAGTAGCCACTTCACGTCTTTTGCTTCTTTTTGTTGATCCATCGCCTGCGTATATAAACACTTTGGCAAATCTTAGTGTAATGGATGTCTTTTCTGCTTTACCTGTGCATTTGTTTGCTGTGCTTGATTGATATTGCATGTTAGAGTTGCCAGGCGATCAGCTTGAAACTTAGCCAAAACGCCAATTGAACTCTCAAGTCCAAGGCAACACTCCAGGGTTCCTTAGAGGTTGCACACAGCTAGCCACAAACACAAGCACAATCTACACAAGTCGCATAGAACTTAGGTAAAAATGGCTCCAAATTCGGCAATCTGTGCCAGACACAGAACAATCTTGGTCTTAGGATTTTATGCAGGGTTGTCGTCGGCCCAGATCCCTTCGGAACTTAGATCCCAGGGATCCCTTAGAATTGCATCCCAGTGTGGCGTAGCAAAGTGGCAAGTTCCCAAGAGCGGTCTTGGGCCAGCGACGCTCAACGGTGACGACCATCAGTGCTTCTAAGAGCCAACCCGAGGCGAGCAAGCCGTATCTAAGCACCGTGCCAGACTCGTGCTTCGGTTGCTTGATCTTAACAGACGCCAACACTAGGTACTTTCTTTTTATCATTAAGGAGCCGTTGAGCCTCTGATACGCGACAACCATGCATAATTTGACCTATTTTTGCATATACATAAGCGAAGGATTAGAAGTGTTGCGCAAGACACTTATCTGACTTATGCACCAATTGGTCGATCAGCCCCAGTGAGGCGACCAGCTGGTCTTGGCGACTAGCCCCGGTATTGGGCGACGACCACTGTCTTGAGCGACCAGCCCCAATGCGGCAATGAGTTTTTTCTCAAGGCACATGCAAGGTAGATTCAAATAACATAAGTCCTCGCATGGGATAATCATGGTCCTCTTGTTTTGGTCTTTAAGTCCTTGTGATCTTTCCAAAAACTGGACCACGGCGCTGTGTGTCGAGATAGCGGGTTCCCAGGAGGAGTATTGGGCCAGTGGTGCTCAACGCTGACGACCAGCGGTGCTTCTAAGAGCCAACCCGAGACATGCGAGCCGTGCTTGAGCACCGTGCCAAACTCGCCCCCTAGTCACCTGACCTTGTCCAACATAGACGCCGGGTATCGCCGCAGATCGACAAGGACTTACCAAACACTCAGAACCAATGATATCCATGCAATAGACTGCCCCTTAGGGCATAAAAAGGGATGCTAATTGCAAAGCGAAGGAAACCCTTAAGGCAATTACATTACTAACTGCCAGTAGCCACCGATTAGCCGGGCGATTGACCCACCCCAAGGCTGACCAAAGCGAGCTACTGGATACTTACAGTTCTTCATGGATAGAATTTTCGCAACAACTCCACGTTATAGGAATTCGCCAATTCCTGGC
This sequence comes from Guadua angustifolia, assembly GCA_036346375.1. Classification (NCBI taxonomy): domain Eukaryota; kingdom Viridiplantae; phylum Streptophyta; class Magnoliopsida; order Poales; family Poaceae; genus Guadua; species Guadua angustifolia. The sequence goes on along the minus strand of CM070512.1, from coordinate 14,333,711 downwards.
TGTCCTCAGTGGCCAACCTGACCGCCCTGGGTCGAGATACTGAGACCACCTTAAATGGGCCCTCCCACCGGGGAGACAGCTTATGCAACCCGGCATGCGTCTGAATTCTGCGCAAGACCAGGTCGCCCACCGCCAGTGTTCTCTCACAGACCCGGGTGGCATGGTACCGCCTAAGGCTTTGTTGATACCGGGCAGCGCGCAAGGCGGCCTGATCATGCACTTCCTCCAAGAGATTGACCTCTTCTTGCCAGAGATCTTCTTGGTCTTCCTCGTTGAACGCTGAGACGCGTGGAGAGCCGAACAATAGCTCGGAAGGGAGAACAGCTTCCGCTCCGTACACCAGAAAGAAAGGCGTCTCACTAGTGGCCCGATTGGGCGTGGTGCGGAGCGACCATAGCACCGCCGGGAGTTCCTCCGTCCACCACATCCCCCGCTTGTAGAGTCGATCAAACGCCCTTGTCTTGAGGCCCTTCAACACCAACGCATTGGCGCGTTCTGCTTGACCATTGCTCTTAGGGTGGGCCACCGAAGCAAAACAGACCTTAGTGCCCATTTCATCATAGAACTCCATAAAAACTGCACTGGTAAACTGAGTTCCATTATCGGTGATGATGCGGTTGGCGACTCCAAAGCGGGTGAAGATCTCGTAGCAGCGGAAGCCGTGATGGCTCGTACTGCTTCGGCTTCAACCCACTTAGTAAACTTGTCGATGGCGACGAAGAGGTGGGTGAAGCCCCCTGTGGCCCACGGGAATGGGCCCAGGATGTCCAGCCCCCAGACCGCGAACGGCCAAGAGAGTGGGATGGTCTGCAGAGCTTGGGCTGGTCGGTGGATTTTCCTGGCGAAGCCCGACAAGCCGCATTTCCTCCCGACTTGCAAGCATCACGGAGGCGGTAGGCCAATAAAATCCTTGGCGAAATGCTTTGCCAACTAGCGTTCGGCCGGACATATGGCTCCCGCACACGCCTCCATGGATATCAGAGAGCAGGTTGCCCCCCTCTTCCCGAGTGATGCACTTCAGTAGAACTCCGTTTCTACTCCGGCGGTATAGGTCCCCACCTACCAGAGTATAGCACTTGGCCTTGCGTGCAATCTTCTCAGCTGAGGCATCATCGTCGGGGACCACTTGGTCTCGTAGGAAGGCTAGGATCGGATCCATCCACTGACCCTCCTGGCCAAGTGTGGCGAGCACTCGGTGCTTGCCCGGGTACTCTGCTGGGCCGAGCATTTCCTGGTGTCTGCATCGGCTGACCGCCGCTTTCCTCCCGGGACACAGGCCGAGGCGTGGCGCCTTCCCTCCTCGAATGGAGGTCGGGCGGGCCCCGTCTTCCCCACATGGGTCGCAGGTCGCGACGACCATGCTGTCGTCCCCACCTGAACTGGGGGCTGCAACAGCGACACCATCGTCCCCACCTGAACTGGGGGCTGCAATGGACGGTCGCGATAGTCTCTCTTCAAAGACCCCGACCGGAACAGAAGCCTTCGAGGATGCAAGCTGTGAAAGTCCATCCGCAAGGTGATTATCACGTCGGGGTATATGAATATACCCCAACCCTTTGAAATGGCGCTCCATCTTTCTGACCTGCACCAAGTACGCCACCATGATGGAGTCAGAGCATTGAAATTCCTTTCGCGCCTGGTTGATGACCAACAGGGAATCTCCCTTGACTTGGAGACGCCGGATGCCCAACGCCGAAGTAATGCGCAACCCTGCCAACAAGCCCTCATATTCAGCAATGTTATTTGTAGCTTTGAAGTCGAGGGCAACCACATACTAGAGAACGTCACCGGTCGGGGAGACCAGGACAACCCCAGCCCCCGCGCCCTCCAGTCTGAATGAACCATCAAAGAACAAGGTCCAGGGAGATGGCGCGGGGGTTTCTTCAGCTTCAGGAGTGGCAGGAGTCCACTCAGCAACGAACTCCACCAACTTTTGACTCTTTATGGCGGTGCGGGGTACGAATTTGAGGTTGAATTCCCCCAGTTCCACCGACCACTTAGCAATCTGACTTCGCTTCCACTACCAGAGGATTTCTCGCGATGGGTAGGCCGTGACCACGTGATTTCTGCCTACGGAAGTAATGCCGCGGCTTCTGGATGCCACGGATCACGTCTGACATCTTCGAGCTTGTGGGTAACGAGTTTCAGCTTCATGCAACACCTTGCTGACGTAGTAGACTGGCTTTTGGACGCCTTCCCTCTCCGCCACAAGTACTGCGCTTACCACGTCAGGGGTGGCGGCGATGTATAAGAGCAGCGGTTCACCCTGCACAGGAGAAACCAGTACTGGAGGAGAGGTGAGGTACCGCTTCAAATCTTCAAACGCCTTCTGAGCCTCATCAGTTCACTCAAAGTGGTTAGTCTTCTTCAATAGCTTGAATAAAGGCAAGCTTCTTTCTCCCAATCAGGCAATGAATCGCCCCAGGGAGGCCAGGCGACCGGCCAAGCATTGAACTTGCTTGAGCCGCGCCGGTGGCTTTATGTGCTCAATTGCCGCTATCTTGTTCGGATTGGCTTCAATGCCCCGGTTGGATATCAGGAACCCCAGCAACTTGCCGGAAGGGACGCCAAACACGCACTTTTCAGGATTAAGCTTCAGGCAATTCTTCCGGAGGTTAGCAAAGGTTTCCTCCAGGTCTTGAATCAACTCCTCGCCCTTTTTAACCTTCACGACCAGATCATCAACATATACTTCAAGATTTCGCCCTATCTGCGGGCGGAAAGTAATGTGCATGGCACGTTGGTAAGTAGAACCAGTATTCTTTAAACCAAAAGCCATTCTAACATAACAATAAACACCCATAGGGGTTACAAAAGTAGTTTTCTTTTCATCTTCTATTGCCATGCTAATCTGGTGGTACCCGGAGTACGCATCCAGAAAGCATAGCAACTCGCAACCTGCCGTAGAGTCAACGATGAGGTCGACTCGCGGCAAGGGATAAGGATCCTTCGGGCAGGCCTTGTTGAGATCGATGAAGTCGACACACATCCGCCACTTCCCGTTGGATTTCTTGACGAGCACAGGGTTGGCAAGCCATTCAGGATGAGTGACTTTCCTGATAATCCCTGCGCTCAATAGCTTCTCCACCTCCTCCCGAATGGCATCTTGACGCTCTGGTGCTTGCCTCCAGATCTTTTGTCGAACCGGATGCACCTCGGGGAGCGTTGCCAATCGGTGCTCGATCACCTCCCTGGGGACCCCAGTCATGTCGGACGGTTGCCAGGCAAACACGTCGGCATTAGACTGGAGGAAGGTGACAAGCGCGTCTTCCTATTTGGCGCTGAGGTTGGCGCCAATGTTGACGGTCTTTCGGGGCTCGCCCTCACTCAGGGCGACCACCTTAACCTCACCGGCAGAGCCAGGTGAGGCGTGGGTCTGGGCCTAAGGGGCTCCCGAGCAGGCGGTGTCAGCACGCCCGGAGCAGGTGACACCGGCCAGGTCCAACGCATACTTATGACAACGCAAGGCCTCGGCCTTGTCCACCTGGATGACTATGGGGCCAGCAGGCCCTGCCATCTTCACCAACATAGAGGCATAATGGGTTGTCGCCATGAACTTGGCCAGCGCCGGTCAGCCAAGCATGGCATTGTAGGGGAGGTCAAAGTCAGTGACCTCGAAATCCACCATCTCTATGCAGTAATTATCCCTCTCACCGAAGGTGACAGGGAGGCGCACCTAGCCCGCGGGGATTGAGCTAACCCCCAGGGCTATTCCAAAGAAGGGCAAAGCCGGGCGCAGGTCCTGCAACGGGACCTGCAAAGCCAAGAATGCTGTAGATGACAGGAGGCTGATGGAACTCCCCCCGTCCACTAGGACACGCCCTAGCCGCACATTTCGAATCATGGGAGACACCATAACCGGAAGATGCCCTAGGCCGGTGGTGCCCTCAGGGTGGTCGGCCTGACTGAAAATGATCGTCTGCTCCAACCATTTCAGCATCCGACCCGCCCCCGAGCCTGGGGCCGTGGCGCAAACTTCCCTCTTCAACCGTTTGTAGGCAGCATTGGAGGAAAAGGTGGACGAACCACCATGAATGTAGGCCACCGTATGGTCCGCTTGCTGGAAGGCCAGCGGGGCAGGGTCTTCGTCTTGATCGTCGTCACGGGGGCGACGCTCTTTGATTCGCCTTTCGACCACCCGGTTCACGACCTGACAACTATCCAGGTCGTGAGTATCGGTTCGGTGGATTGGGCACCAAAGCTCACCCTCTTTACGCTCGCGGCGGTCGTTCCCACGACCGCGGCGGTCACCACACCGGTCACGGCGATCGCCACGCCTGTCGCAGTGGTCGCGTTTCCGCGACCCGGAGTCATCGCGGTCGCGTTCGGTGGCCAAGACCCACCTGGTCTCTCCTGCCTCACGCTTCCGCGCCTTCTTATTATGGGCGGAACCCTTGGAGGTCCGGCTTCATCTTTCTCGGCCACCGTGGGGCGCACCCTAACCCCTTACCTCCGCGACCGCGCGCACTTATGTGCGAGGGAAAAAGCTTCGGAGGTGGTACTGATGGTGTGGGTGGCCATCTTCTCCTTCATTTTGCGGTCGCGGATGCCTCTTCGAAAGGCGATAACGACCGACTGCTCTGAGATGTGGGGAATCGTATTGCGGCAGTGGCAGAACCGCCGGATGAAGTCGTGTAATGACTCCCCTTTTCTGCTCGAGGGCATAAAGATCATCCTCCACGCCCGTCTGCGCGAAGGAACCCTGGAAGTTGGCGACAAAAATGCTGCACAACTCCTCCCACGAGTGCACCGACCCTCGAGGGAGGTTCAACAGCCAAGAACGGGTAGAACCCGTCAAGGCCGTTGGGAAATAATTGGCCATGAACTTCCCGGATCCACCGGCCGCTCGCACCATCGTGGTGTAGATTTGCAAAAATTCCTCCAGATTGGCGGTGCCGTCGTAGTTCTCTATGGATGCCGCAAGCGGAACTCAGCCAGGCCACGCCACGTGGCACAACCGTCGAGAGAACGCCTGGCACCCATGCCGTAGATTGAGCCCAGCCGTCCACCGAAAGCCCGATCTGGAGACCGTCCCGAGAATCGGGGCCGACTCACACGAGTCGAAGGTGAACCTCCTCCTCGATGCAGAGGTGAGAGTCACGAGGGGACTCTCATCATCGAGGCCACTAAACTTCTGCGTGACCCTCCCCGAGCCTTGATCCCGGTCCAAAATCATTTAGTACCGGTTTTGAACCGTCTGAGTTATCCGGGGCCCGATGCTCAAGGGCATCGATCGATTCACTCACCCGTCTTGATAGAGTATCGATCTGGGTTCGATTCACTGCGTGGCGCATGGAACTGAGGACCTCATCGTGCGGTTGGTGTCTCCAACACTGACCTCATCGATGCTGCTGGTTTCTCCAACCGTCATCGATGTTTTGTATATATATAGGTCTATTTCTCCAAGAGCTATTATATATATGTGTGTGTGTTAAATCACAACTAATTAAAAGCATAGATAATCAATCATGCACTTTGCACGATAATTAAATCATCGAACATTCATTAACAAATTTAATTACATCTAATGTATTAAAATATGTACACATATTTGTTCTTACGCTCATCGTCTAATGTATCAATATATATGTACACAACTTTAATTACAACTTTAGTATTTTTTTTCCTTCATTCATCGGGATCTTTTACGGCGTGCTAGCCGTAGATGTCGACCCCGACGATTCACTTGGTCATTATCGAAGGGCACAACACATTAAACATTGGTTCATGAAACTCGCCTTTTGGATTCTGACCTCATCGTAAATAAAGCCGACGAAGTTGTTCTTGGATTGCTCTCACTGTGCGGCGAGAGTTCGAACCTTGTTCCGCCAAATGTTGAGGCACCTATCGTTAAGTCATTAACTAATCAATACTTGAACTTGTACAAGATATAAGGAGTACCTATACATCATTAAAGCTAGTAATTATATTTACTCACCCCTTGTTGCCTTTTAGCACGTGGTCGGCGGCTCGGTTTGGGTGTGCATAAACTTCGCATACATAGTAGCCGCATAAATTGTTACCCGCCAATGAGTCAAGATCTGCGATGGAAAAAGTTGAAAGCGTGAAATGGATGCAAGGAAATTAAGTTAACTAACTAAAAGCTAGCATTATGATATCGTTACGAGAGGCAATTGTAATGTCAAATTTCTCCTTGAATCATACGTTTTTAGCACGGAACCGTGTGAATGCACTACACATGTGATTCTGAATTGTACATGATTAGAATTTGTTTCAAATTGAAGGAAATAGAGCTAGTACGATAATAAAAGGAACAAGAATTAATACCGATCGAGCATGTCGATAAAGTTTTGATACTTTTCAACCTGGTCTCCTTTATGAGTCCATAATTGTGATCGAGCTACGATCTAGCTCGATCATAAGAAGAATCCATGAAAACTATACATAGATGTGTCAACATAGATAACTAATTAGTTCTAACATCGTGTTATGAAAAAGGAGTAGAATGAGGTGGTGCAAAACACGTACTCAAATGAGTAGGCTAGATATATCTTTGACTTATATCTTTGACCCATTAGCGCATTGAATCGTTAGTCTCTGTTTTCGCTTGGGTGGTCTCTAACGGTTGTCTCGTTGATAACTCTGGGTCCATGAAGCCTATGTAAAAATCGATCCCTTGGCATCTTTGTATCTCCATGCTACATAAGAAATTAGTTAGGCTTGCAAGTTAGTATAGTACAAGGAAGTGCACGATAGTTTTTGTAAATAATTAAGACACTTACAGAGTCCGAAGAACCCATCAAGCTCACGCCGAGGCGTCATGCAGTATAGATCATATATGTAGTCGATCGACAACAAATTGACCTTCACCGAAAAAAATCTTGTTGCTTAAACTTGACAAATAACATCTCTAGACCATGCTTGGTTGCGTCCAAGTACCATTCATGAAATTACGCATCTTTGTCGTTAGTCGGGCGAGCTCCTCATGCCCGACCAATGACCCACCCATTTTAAATAACCATTTTACTTGGGCAACCTCAATCTTTTCCGTGCCTAATATTTGATTTGCAGTAAGGCCAGTTTCTTCGAAGAATTTTTGCATCTCCTTACTCTTCCCCTCAGCTGACATCTTCTTCTTGGGGCATTCCTTACTCAATGTACGCTCGTAGTTTGATTGGCGAGGCATTTCCTTTTTATCCTTCAAATTTTTAATAGTCATTAAGCCTTTATAAAATTCTTCTGTGCCAGGTTGAACCTTCTTCTCTGGTGACTTGGGTTTAAGAAATTTAGTTACCTCTCCTTTTACCACCTTCTTGATCTCCTCATCGTTCATATCATACGGCCGCTTCGGAAGTTCAGCCAGCTTCTTGGATTGGGTGGAGGACCCCGTCTTCTTAGGAGCTCTTGGCGAGTGGCTTCATTCCCTTGGTGGGCGCCTTCTTGGGAGGAGAGGGGTTCTTGTGGCGCTTATGTGCGGGGGAGGTGGTGTAGGAGTCGGCGCCTTCTTGGGAGGAGACGGGCTTCTTCGGGGCTTATATGTGCGAGGAGATGGTGTAGGAGATGGGCTTTGTCGGGCTTATATGCGCAGGAGGTGGTGTAAGAGTCGACAGGTTCTTGGGAGGAGACGGGTTTCTTCTCGGGCTTCTTCGCGGAGAGGACAAGTCCATGTTATCTCGAAAAATTATGTACCGTTTACGCCAACAGGATGAAATTGTGTCTTGCCTCTCCTAGCTTCGTAGTCCCGTCACCTCCAGAATTTCGAGGTCAAGGTCCTCGTACCCTGGGCACCTCCTCCACCGAGACCTTGGAGTATCCTAACGGTATCTGTTGGCCATGGATAAGCTGCCCCGGCTCTAATGGGTGAGCCATACCATCGGCCGCCTTGAAGGTAAGGTTCCGCGCTTGGATATGCAGCTCACAAGGTGTCCGCTGCCTGATGTCGTCTACGGGATACTTGTCCAAGTCCGCTTCGCCAAATTTCACCGAAGCGCTTGTTGCTTCGCCGCCGGAGGGGCTAATGATGTCTGGATTACTTGGAGGTTCTTGGCCCGTCTCGCGCTGTTGGCTCAAGGCTAGCTGCACCGCTCTTCGGATCTCTTCTTGCATTCTCTCATTTGTTTGATTCAGGCGTTCTTCAAGCGCACTAAGCTGTTGAATCTGTCGAGCCTTACTCCTCCCCCGACTCCTATAGCTCCAGGCGTCCTGAGCGAAACCAACCTTCCACGGGACAACGCCGACGCCTCGTGTACGTCCAGGGTGCTCTGGATTTTGCAAGGCCCTTGTTAGCGCGTCGTTCTCCCTGTTTGGCACAAAGCTACCTTGGGAAGTCTCCTCGATGGATATGCACAAGCCTTACAGCCACATCTCTTAGCACCTCCCCAAACACAAACATTGCCGTTATCATCAAGGGCCGCCATGAGCATAGAACCAATGCTTTGCTCTGTCGGGCCAATCCGTTGTTGCGGTGCGATACCCTTCGCTAGCAGGTCCTGTTCCTCTTCTCCCATTTTGGTATTGCATGGCGGTAACCACCGGGCGAGTCGGTGGTGATAATTCTTCTTCATGCATTCAACTTATTCTTCTCACTCAAACTTTGACCTTCGTTCAAGTCTTGTATTTCTAAGCGCATCGGTGATCTTGCAACTTTGGGTGCTTGTTGAAGTCGAGGTTCGATTCTTCTTGATATACTCCGTGCTCGACTTCTTTTTGTAAGTCCGGAATCGACCGCCATCTTCTTGAGAGTGTAACTCTTCACCTTCTCTTCGGTCCCTTGGGGAAGGTGAATGTCTCCTTCACATCGCTCCAAAGCATGTTCTTCGTATCTTGAGGACTGATCCCATTTTGCTATGCTAATTGCCACGTGGTCCCTAACGTGGACGCCGCATGCCGAATTGAACGGCCCAAGCGCCCCCGAGGGTGCAAGAGGTCGGCCGTCCTCGTCGACTTCGGTGATAACATGTCTTGCCTTCTTCTTCTTGCTTGGACCTCGCTGACGTGATTGCCTGCCTGGTTGACCGATCTGAAAGCATGGTACAATCATGAATGGGTTAGGATGTTGGCTTAGCATGGTAGTGGAAGCGACAATCATGAACGTGACTGATTGTTACCTCGCCGGCCTCAACGTGCTCTGCAGCCTCATCGTGCTCTGTAGCCTCATCGTGCTCTGCGGCCTCATTGGCCTCGGTGGCGGTGCAGTTCCGCCGTCTCATGACCATCACTCCCATAATCAAACTTAACATAAATGCTTCATCGTCCATCGATGCGTTTCTTAGGCTAGAAGCACTGAAAATTAACGAAAATAGATTTCATTTCATGTAAAGTCGATGGTACTACTCTAAAACGGCGTGAAGGCGGTAGAGAGAGGATGGGCGGCTGACGCCAAGATGTTCCTAATGTAAATCGGCCAAATACTATACATCTCGAAATGAAAAAATAATATGAAAAAATTCATATATTATTAAGAATATATTTGCTTAATAAAAATAATGAATCATTCTTATTCCACACTAAAATGATTTGAAAAAAAAGCCCTGCAAGTTCAAGAAGCATGGATGTGAGGAGGCGTCAATTTTAGGAAGGACGAAGCCATGAGGAAGCTTCGGCTTAACTATCATGGACTTAGTTCTTTGTCTTCTTCGTGAACCAAGTAAAGTCCATGGATGAAGCTTACTCCGCTCCTCTTTAGTTTAGAAAAGTAAAAGCCTATAAGACCTCGATAAGCCTATGGACGCCTCCTCACATCCATGCTTCTGAACTTGCAGGGCTTTTTTTTTCAAATCATTTTAGTGTGGAATAAGAATGATTCATTATTTTTTATTAAGCAAATATACATAGAAACTGATCAATAGAAATAGAAATTTCAAAATTCACCAGAAATTAGAATAATTCACATGATACATATTCATTTCACATGATACATATATATTTCAAACTTCACATATACATATAAATCTCACACATACATAAGTATTTGAAGATTTGCCTAATAATGACAAGTAAAAGGGACATCACAACTAGCATAGTGCTCAAGTTGTCAATTTTGTATTGTTCTCGAGATAACGGGTTGCCTTAAAGACCGTCCTCGTCGAGAGGGACAAAGATCATTGACCAATTTGTGACAACATTACTTTAGTGAAAATGAAACAACTTTTCCAAAGACTTGACAACTTAGAATAATTCACATGATACATATTCATTTGACATGATACATATACATTTCAAACTTCACATATACATAGAAATGATTCTGGTGACGAAATATAAAAGCAAACACAGGGTGAGCCTATCCGAGAATGCAAAAGGAGCATACAACTTACTAGCAAGAAAAGATCATTTTTGGGGTATTTGAGAAGGAGCATACAACTTACTAGCAAAAGGAGCATACAACTTACTATCCAGAATGCAAAAGGAGCATCTGACTTCGGAACCAAGCACAAAGGCGCTCAACCATTATTTTTTTAGAGCAAAAGGACATCGGAAGATGTCCTGTTTCAATTAAGAAACAAGCACAAAGTGTAACAACGTGATTACAGGTCATCACGAGCAAAATAACAAAATCTAAACCACAAAGCGGCAAACCATTGCCAACAACAGGAACTATCGGCATATAGAATAAATTGTCCGGAACAAAGCGGTAAAGGCACCCAGAGCAAAGCAAGAACGAAAAACGAGTTGTCTTGATATCGAACTCGGCGCCACTATAAGCAATTTTGTTAACAATAAGCAAACACGAGACCACCACGAACTTGCAGACGCTCAACCATTATGAGCAGTAAAGATTCATAAGACAAATATATATATCGGAATCACTAGATACCAATTGATCTATACAACTAAATGTCAAATCTTCGGAAAATTGTTGTTGTCACAAATGGTCTCAATATGTTAATCTTCATCGAACAATAATCCCACTCTTGCAAGGTCCCCAAGCCTCAAAGACTAGCCCTTTGCAAGCTCTTGACAGATTAGGAGGCACAAACCTAGGGTTGGCGAAGGCCGGAGGAACAACAGCGGAGGCAAGCGCGGAGGCAAGGCTTCGGAGGCGAGGACGGCAGCGGTGGGGTCGTCGGAGGCGAGGAGGACGGCGCGCGGTGGGGTCGCTGGAGGCGTCCCGGTCGTCGGAGGTCTTTGCAAACGAGCGGGAGGAGGAGGAGATTGAGGAACAATGGCGGGAGTAGAAAAATTGGGGAAGAGGAGGCGGGATGGGTTTATAGGTGCACCATCGGTCGGTTGGTGTATTCAGCAGGGCGATGTCTCACATCGATGCGGTTGGATACTCCAACGTCTTGATGAGACATCGATCGATTGAATACACCAACCGGATCGATGGGTCACCTCGGCGAGGAGGGAGCCTAGGCACTATCTCGGTCCGGTTGAAAACACCAACAGGACTGATGTTAAAACTAAAACAATTTAGCGCCCTATTAACCGACAAGAAATCTACCTCCCCTTGGCTAGCGCGAGGCGCTTGAGTTCATGAGCTCTCCCGTCGATCAGTGAGGTCTCGGGTTCGAGCCCGCTTCGTGCCCCCTAGCCCTTCTTTTTTCGCTTTTCTTTTATTTCTTTTTTTATTTGTTGTTTAACTCTTGTTTCATTAAATAATTTGTAAAAATGCTTTTACCACTTTAGATTTATTTAGTCTTTTTTTAAGATTTCTTTTTTGAATCTCTTGTTTAACTATTGTTTCATTAAATAATTTTTAAAAATGCTTTTACCACTTTAGATTCATTTAGCCTTTTTTGTAATTTTTTTTTTAAATGTCTGTTTAACTATTATTCCATTAAATAATTTTTAAAAATGCTTTTACAATTTTAGATTCATGTAGCCTTTTTTTTAAGATTTATTTTTTAAATCTCTTGTTTAACTATTGTTTCATTAAATAATTTTTAAAAATGCTTTTACCACTTTAGATTCATTTAGCCTTTTTTTAAGATTTCTTTTTTGAATCTCTTGTTTAACTATTGTTTCATTAAATAATTTTTAAAAATGCTTTTACCACTTCACAATATTTTTTAAATCTCTTCGTTTAAAGTTATTCTTTACAATATTTTTTCCAACCATGTAATATAAATTAACATTATAGAAAATTGTAAGAAATAAAGTAATTTTTGCACTCTTATAATTCCATTGCAAACTGTCACCTTGTTATATTAGTACAGAGGACTTTGAACAATATTGTTAGTCAAATATTAGTACAATTTGAGCAGAAAATACAGAAAACCACTAGAGGAATGAGAAACTAGTATGTTAGTAGTCTATTACACCAAAAGCAATCCTTATTTGCTAACATACTTTGCTTTTACAAGTGATCCTTCATTATGATCGCGGCGTCGTGGGGAGATTCCTCTGTATCATTCAAGACACTAATGTCTCGTCCACCGTGAAAGGAGGCAACTCGTCGAATCGATTATACTCTTCTTCGTCGTGGCGCCCTCAACTCCGACAATCCTTCTTTTACCCGAAGAACCACGTGGCGCCTTGGTGATCGCTCTTGCTAGTCTTCTCCTTCTGCTTTTTCGGTTTGCTATCCATGTCCATCACATAGAATACCTGTGTCACATCATTAGCGAGCACGAACGGTTCGTCCCTATAGGCTATTTGCTTGAGGTCCACAGTTGTCATACCGTACTTATCGATATCCACGGCTGTTAGTTTAACCCATTGGCACCGAAACAAAGGGACTTTTAATGGCCCGTACTCTAGCTCCCAGATCTCCTCTATGAAACCATAGTAGGTGTCCATCTTTCCATTTTGTCCAATGCATCTATCTGGACGCCCTTGCTTTTGGTTGGTGCTCTTGCTATCCCGAGTTGTCGTGTAAAATGTGTACCCATTTATCTCATACCCTTGAAATGATATGATTGTTGTGGGCGGTCCTCGAGCCAAGAGTTTCAATTGTTCATCGTCTGCATGCTTGCCCAACAATTGCTTTTGTAACCAAGCGCCGAAATGATCCATTTGCTCCATCGCGATCCACTTATCGACTTCTCTGGGTATTGGTAGCGTAGACTCATCTCGTGATCATAGATATACGAGCCACTACAGCTTGCTTGTTTCAATACCGTGAAATGTGCTTGTTTAAATGCAAGTAGATCGTCGCTATAGGACTCTTTTCTCCCTAAAGTCCCTTTTCCCGTAGCCTCCCCTCATGGCGTGATCTGAGGGGCCAATTGGATTCAGATCATCCATGTAACTAACACAAAACTCGATCACCTCCTCTGTCTTGACACCTGCGCAATGCACGATTACAGGCGAGACCGATTCTGAACATACTTCTTTAGGATACCCATGTACCTCTCGAAGGGAACATATTGTGGAGGAACACAGTCCGAGAATTTCTATCTCTTTAACAATGTGGACCATGAGATGGACCATAATATCAAAGAAGGATGGAGGAAGATCATCTCAAGGCTAACGGATATTGACCATGTCATCATGCAGACTAGATAACTTATTCGCTCGATGACCTTCTGCGACACAGCGTTGAAGAACGAACACGCCTTTATGATTGTCCTCGTACCCAATCGGCATAATACCTCGCACCGCCACTAGGAGCAATCAGTGTCATCAACACATGACAATCATGGGATTTTATGTGTACGATTTTATTCTCTTTCATGTTTATGAGTCTCCTTATGTTAGGAGTATCCACAAGGGACCTTCACCTTTGTTCAAGAACTTAATCATGTTTTTTCTCTTCCTTGCTCAAAGTGTAGCTCATGGGGTGGAGGTAATGTTGTCCTTTCTCTCTCTTTTCGGATGTAGGTCGTTCACGAGTCCCAATAGTCAGTAGGTCCTTTCGTGCTTGAAGTGTATCTTTTGACTTACCGTACATATCTAGGAAACCTAGCGAGTTCACGAGACATTCTTCGTGATATGCATGAAGTCCAATGAGTGGCGGACCTCTAAGTCTTTCGATGAAGGTAAGTCCCAAAATATTGACTTCTTCTTCCAAATGGCCTTCGTGTGACCTTGTTCAGCTGGGACAGGTTTGCTACCAGGACCTTTTCCAAATACTACTTTCAGATCCTTTACCAAAGAAAATACAAGCGTCCCACTGCGATGCATGGGCTTCTTACGTTTCTCTTCTGTCCCATCAAAATTCTCACCCTTCCTCCGTAACGGGTCCTTCATATGGAGGAACCTACGGTGGCCCATGTACACAACCTTTCGAGAGTTTTTTAGGTACTTGCTGTCCGTATCCTCTAAGCAGTGAATGCAGGCTTTATATCCTTTGATAGATAGGCCCGATAGATTACCAAGTGCAGGCCAGTCGTTGATGGTTACGAATAGCAATGCACGTAAAGTGAAGTGCTCTCTTTTGTACTCATCCCATACACGTACACCATCGTTCCACAGTGTTAACAGATCTTCAACCAACGGTTTGAGGTACACATCAATGTCGTTTCGAGGTTGCTTCGGGCCTTGGATAAGCAATGGCATCATAATGTACTTCCGCTTCATACACGCCAAGGAGGAAGGTTGTAGATACATAGAGTCACGGGCCAAGTCTTTGGATCGCTTTGCTCATATCGCCGAACAGGTTCATCCCATCCGTACTCAACCCAAACCTTATGTTCCTTGCATCCTCAACAAAGTCGGGTATGTTCTATCGACTTTCCTCCTTTGGGAGCCATCGACAACGTGCCTTAGCCTTCCGTCGTCCTTACGGTCTTCCTTGTGCCAAGATCATCTGGGCATGCGCTTTGTTCGCAAATAAGCGCTTCAGCCGGGGATTACAGAAATACCACACCACCTTAGCGAGAGGTCTCTTCTTCTTCTTGCCGCCTCTACCTCACAGGGGTCATCACGCTGGTCTTATACCGCAAGTTTTGCACACCGGACAAGCTTCCAATCCTCATACTCATTGCGATAAAGGATACAATCATTACGGCATGCATGTATCTTCAGACCTCCAACCCCAAAGGCGGATAACTTGTTTGGCATCGTCGTAGTTTCGGCGGTGTGTTCCCCTCTGAAGTAACTTCTTTATGAGGCATAACAACTCGTCGAATCCCTTATCGGACAATCCATTGGTCGCCTTCCATTGCATCGATTCTAGTGTGGTACGCAACTTTTTATGGCCCTGTCGGCGGTTTGGGTACAACAGTTGTTCCGTGGTCCTCCATAAGCGCCGGAACTTTTCGTAAT
The DNA here is from genome assembly GCA_036346375.1 of Guadua angustifolia. Lineage (NCBI taxonomy): Eukaryota > Viridiplantae > Streptophyta > Magnoliopsida > Poales > Poaceae > Guadua > Guadua angustifolia. The sequence continues at coordinate 14,318,600 of CM070512.1, read as the reverse complement.
GTCTTTCATCGATGTATTCTCCTCTCCATCCGCAAACATCTGGTCTAGGTCATCATCACCACACTCCCCAATGTATCTTGAAAGAACCATGTTGACCAAATCCGGGATATTGTTGTCCGCCTCTTCTTCTTCACCGTCTTCTGTATAATCTCTTCTTCACCGTGCTTGGTCCAGCGGTATAGTTTGACATGAAACCTCTTGTGAGCAAATGAAAGTGAAGGTGGCTGGATTTTGGCCACTCCTTCTCATTCTTGCGATCTATGCATGGACAGATATGTAGCAGACGTCGTGTGTGCATCGGCCGACGAAGAAAATCTTGCAAACCCCGCAAGAACTCCGGGAGCGTCGATCCATGTACATCCATCGCCGGTCCATCTACATTATGTTACATCAAGATAATCATTACCTCATTTTCCGATAATGAATTGTTGAACCAAAACCTAAATATTAGCTAGATCCACACCTTCAATCCGAGCTAAATAATAATCCAAGCAAAATATAAACCCACACAACAAGTTTTTGCAACCTACAAAAAGAATTGGTCGATCGAGTGCGGATTCAAAATTACAACAAAATTCACGACGACTTTGTTTGCAAATTCTGTTGAAATTGTAACAACCTAAAAATTTCTAAATTATTATTCAATCATTTATTTTTATTTTTTCTAAATCTCTAGCACTTAATTAATGATGTTTTCAAAAATAATTTCTTGATGGAAATTAAAACCAAAATTATACTAGAAGTAATTTTCTAAGTTTAAAATATTCCAAAGTATTTTTGAAAACTTTTCTCAAATATTGAACTCATTTTATATTTTCTATAAAGCCATTCATATTTCGATATTATTTTAATTAGCAAATGAATTTAAATTTCTTCTTTTCCATATAACCATTGCCATTTGAAGATCCCAAACTCCATGATTTCCATGCACTATTCTCCCCAGACTACGTGCAACCAAACCTCATCCTTCATCGATCGATGGAACTAAAACCTAAATTTAAGCTAGATCCACACATTAAAGGCGAGCTACATTATAATCCAAGCAAATTCTAAGCTTACACAACAAGTTTTTGTATCCTATTTGAAAAGATCAAGCTAGATCTCTACATTCATATTAATCTTTCATCAATCATGGGAAAAGATCAAATTTTTTCATAATTCAAGCAAAAAAAAGGCTCCATTTAACACCAAATGATGTGAGGAATGATGTTACTAACCTTAGTTACCTTGGTTTTGAGTAAAATGACCAAAATTTTGAAATTTGGGCAGCACCTCCTCTACATTCATAATCTTTGATCAATCATGGGAAAAGATCAAATTTTCTTCATAATTCAAGCAAAAAAAGGCTCCATTTAACACCAAATGAAGTGAGGAATGATATTACTAACCTTAGCTACCTTGGTTGTGAGTAAAATGACCAAAATTTTGAAATTTTGGGCACTCTCCTCCTTTCAAGCTCTTGGCGAAGCTCCTTTGTTCTTTTCATGATTTGGAATGATCTGGAGTGCAGCGAGAGCGGGAGGAGGAAGAAGTTTAATTGGGACTCGATCGGGTTGAAGACACGAACCGATCTTGATGATATAACATCGATCTGGGTTGGTGTAACGAACCGGTACTATTTAGTGGTGCTAAATAGTACGGTTCAGTGAAACCAACCGCATCTTGATGTTATCTCATCGATGCGGTTCGTGTCTTCAACCGTACTAATCACTCCCCGCAGCTGTGAGCCGTTGAGCGGGGATGATCTAAATATCGGTCCGGTTACACTCCAACCGTCTTGATGGGCGGTAGGAAAGGTCGGTTCTGTAGTAGTGTATCCAGGTCGTGAGTATCGGTTCGGTGGATTGGGCACCAAAGCTCACCCTCTTTACGCTCGCGGCGGTCGTTCCCACGACCGCGGCGGTCACCACACCGGTCACGGAAATCGCCATGCCTGTCGCAGCGGTCGCGTTTCCACGACCCGGAGTCATCGCGGTCGCGTTCGGTGGCCAAGACCCACCTGGTCTCTCCTGCCTCACGCTTCCGCGCCTTCTTACTTGGCGGGCCGGAACCCTTGGAGGTCCCGGCTTCATCTTTTCCTCGGCCACCCGTGGGGCCAGACCCTAGCCCCCTTACCTCCGCAGCCCGCGCACACTTATGTGCGAGGGAAAAAAGCTCGGAGGTGGTACTGATGGTGTGGGTGGCCATCTTCTCCTTCATTTTGCGGTCGCGGATGCCTCTTCGAAAGGCAATAACGACCGACTGCTCTGAGATGTGGGGAATTGTATTGCGGCAGTGGCAGAACCGCCGGATGAAGTCGCGTAATGACTCCCCCTTTTCCTGCTCCAGGGCATAAAGATCATCCTCCACGCCCGGCTGCGCGAAGGAACCCTGGAAGTTGGCGACAAAAATGCTGCACAACTCCTCCCACGAGTGCACCGACCCTCGAGGGAGGTTCAACAGCCAAGAACGGGCAGAACCCGTCAAGGCCGTTGGGAAATAATTGGCCATGAACTTCCCGGATCCACCGGCCGCTCGCACCATCGTGGTGTAGATTTGCAAAAATTCCTCCAGATTGGCGGTGCCGTCGTAGTTCTCTATGGATGCCGGGCGGAACCTGTCGGGCCACGCCACGTGGCACAACCGTCGAGAGAACGCCTGGCACCCATGCCGTAGATTGAGCCCAGTCGTCCACCGAAAGCCCGGTCTGGAGACCGTCCCGGAGAATGCGGGGCCCGACTCCTCACAGAGTCGGAGGAGTGAACCTCCTCCCTGGTCTGGAGGTGAGAGTCACGAGGGGGACTCTCATCATCAGAGGCCACTCGCTTGTGCTGCGCCTGCTCTGGCCGGACGGCGCGCGACGGCCGCGAAAGTCATCACGCTCACCGTGAGCGTCATCCAAGTGACTCCTTAGGTCCCCACAGTTCCTTTCGGAACCGGGACCGGCGCGTCACGCGCTCCTTCCCTGGCCCTCTGACCAGGGCCTTTTCCTCCAGGGCGGCTAGACCCCTGCGTGCGCTCAGCACGCGCCTGGGTGGTGGAGTACCAACGGTACTTGGCCGGTTGGGGAGCCCTACCCGAAGTTGGGTTGCATCCACCAGACCGGCGATATCCCGCAGCCACGGAGTGGCTGGGGAATCTCCTGCAAGTTCCACCGGAGGGTGGTCCAAGAGGAGGCGAACCGCATGCAGGTTCTGGGCAGGAGTGGCCGCTTCCATGGCCAACCGACGTCGCACTAGATGCTCCGTCACCGCCAAGGGAGCAACGCCGCCACCCTGCGGAGGCGGAGTGAGACGATCCTGCGTCCGGCGAGATTGCCAGGACGCACCCTGAGCATGACTCGTCTCCACCTCTTCTTGATGCTGCGAACCCGCCATCTCCAGATGCACGGGCAAGAAAAAGGCACCGAAGTCCGCCTGAGAGATGGCCGGAAAAGCCAACCACTAGACCCCTACTTGGCGCGCCCCTGTCGGCGTATTCCACCAGACAGGCCCAAGTCTACAGGCTGGGTTTGGTTCAATAGGAGGGCATCTTCGCGGCTGGCAAACCCTAGCGGATGAAAACCCTAATCTCTCCTATATGGGGAACTCTGGCACCTATGAACTAGGAGGACACACGAATTTTTATCCAGGTTCAGGCCCCCTTGCGGAAGGGTAACAGCCTTATGTCCTGCTGTATCTTGGATTGTGTATCGTAAGCTGGCTACAGAGCTTTCTTGGTTACAAGTTCTTCCTTCTGATCTTCTCTCTTTTTCGACCCCCTCCCCCCATGCTCTAGAGTGCCCTTATATAGACCGGGCTGACACGAGTCGGATAAAAAGGAGGGAGGTGTCATCACACTTATCTTCATACATTTATTACGCCCTTTTGCACTGTCCCGTTCCTCTAGCCCTAATTAATGCTGGCGCATGGCTTCGCCCGGTTCTTCCGGGATGTGACCCCTCTGTGACGGGTAGGTGTGAGGCGTCAGAGGAATGGGCTTGTTGCAGAATTTCTTGGAATTTACAGAATCGACGATGAGACCTGTCTCGACATGATGCGATGGAGAAGGAGACTTCAAGACGAAGCCACCCTATCCGCTTTTTGCTGGCGGCCAGGCGGCAGCAGCGTGCTCACCCACTGCCGAAATCCGCCAGGTGGGGCTGGGCGCCAGGCGGCAGGCGTGGTCGCCACTGCTCGCCCAACGCCACGTGGACCGACACTGGGGCGGGCGTGCTCGCCCACTGCCAAAGCCGCCACGTGGGTGTGGGCGCCGCGAGGCGTGGTCGCCATCTGCTCACCAATGCCACGTGGACCGACACACAGGGGTGGGGCGTGCTCGCCCACGCCTACCGGGCCACCATGTGGGCTGGGCGCCGAGCGAGCTGGGCGTGGTCGCCCACCTGCTCGCCCGAACGCCATGTGGATCGACACCTGGGGGTCAGGGCGTGCTCGCCCACCTGCCTGCTAGGCCGCCACGTAGGCTGGGCGCCGGCGAGCAAGGCGTGGTTGCCCACCTGCTCGCCCGAACGCCATGTGCACCGACACACAGGCGGGCGTGCTCGCCCACCGCTGCGCCAAAGCCGCCACGTAGGCTGGGCGCCGCGCGAGAAGGGCGTGGTCGCCCACCTGCTCGCCCGAACGCCACGTGGACCGACACCTAGGGGTCAGGGCGTGCTCGCCCACCTGCCCGCCAAGCCGTCACGCGGGCCACGCATGCTTTTGTGCGACGGAGAGGGTACCCTAGCGTAAAGTCACGTCGTCAAGTTCACTATAGAGCTTGTCCCTGGTACAGCTCCTATATCCAAGAGACCCTACCGCATGCCAGCCAATGAACTCGCCGAGATGAAGAAGGAAATTGAAGAGCTGCAAGAAAAGGGATTTGTCCATCCGAGTTCGTCGCCTTGGGGAGCGCCAGTTCTCTTTGTGAAGAAGAAGGACAATAGCTTGCGCATGTGCGTGGATTACAGAGCCCTGAATGAAGTCACCATCAAGAACAAGTATCCTTTGCCCTGGATTGATGACCTGTTTGATCAGTTGAAGGGAGCTTGCATCTTCTCCAAGATTGATCTACGATCTGGATATCATCAGCTGAAGATAAGGCCGCAAGACATTTCGAAGACAGCCTTTGCCACTCGATATGGATTGTATGAATTCACAGTTATGTCCTTTGGTTTGACCAATGCCCCAGCATATTTCATGAATTTGATGAACAAGGTGTTCATGGATTACTTGGACAAGTTTGTGGTGGTATTCATAGATGACATTCTTATCTATTCTTGAGATGAGGCTGAGCATGAAGGACATTTGAGGATGGTGTTAGAAAAGCTCAGAAGTCACCAGTTATATGCCAAGTTCAGCAAGTGCGAATTCTGGTTGACAGAAGTTGCTATCTTGGGTCATATCATTTCTACTGGAGGTGTCTCAGTTGATCCTGAAAAAGTGAAAGGTGTGCTCGATTGGAGGCAACTGTCGGGACCCGAATGTGCAAATCCGGACCCTCTGTGTATTCTGCACTAGTCGAGATCACGCTAGTGCACAGATCTCAACATAGATGAATATCACAATCATACACAATGAATAATAAAAGTAACACAATTATAAAATATAAACTATTGAGCGACCTTAAGGTCAACCTTACACATGTGAGGCCTTGGCGGCTTCAACTCCAAATAAGTAAGCGATGGCGGAGCGAAGAGCGTCGGTGAACCCCTTCAATATACCATAGGCATCCGCGAGGTTCGACTCCTAGATAATCGCCTTCTTGCAGAACTTCTCCTTCTTCAAGACAAAGACTTCTCCTCAAGCTGGTGATGTTTTGTTAAAGCAAGGGTGAGTACACAACCGTACTCAACAAGTCATGCCTGAAATCGAGTTCTAATACTACATGCATGGCTTATTCCAAAGGAATGGTGAATGGTTCTTTTGCAATAAAGCGGCTTTCACAAATAATCATAGTAGATAAGCGATAAAACAAGTAATACCAATAATAACTTTATAATCATTCTCAAGTGAAGCATTTCTCATCCTTAACCAAGTTCCATATCACATTATCCACATTCCCAACCTCATTTTTATCAAAATCTAACCCTTGATCAGTAATCCCCGAGCAATGCTCAATCTGGTGAAACACGGCTATTGAATAGTTTTACACTCTGCAGAGGTTATACACTTTACCCACAAGATATAATCAACTCACCACGTCGGTAGTGAAACGCCATACAAGAGTATGCGAATGAGCGATCATAACAAAGCCTTTCCAAAGATCCGTCTAAACCCAATCTTGCCGCTAAGGTTTCAACCTTTGGAGGGATGGTTACCACACCAGGGCCCCCTCTTGCGCCATGTGAGTTCTCACCCGCTCCTCCGGACCCCACACCACCACGACAAGATGCAATAATAGATTTCACAGTTTACTCAGCTAGGTCCATCCCATTCAGAACTTGTGGTTGTATGAAAGACTCAGTCAAAGGCTCGCAAGGTTAAGTCCTTAGTTGACCGAGGCAAGACTAACCAAAAGTTCATCACATCAACATGTCATAATACCAAATGCAACCGCCCAATTGCCACTCTTGGCCCACCGGAAACAATCTAAAACCAAATGCGACCGCCCAATTGCCACTCTTGGCCCACCGGAAACAATCTTGCCACTTGCCTCAGTCTAAATCACTTTCCCACCCCAGTCCTTTACCATGCACCACGTGCCATCATCAACTCAATAACACATGTCACTTTCTCAAAAACACGTTCCATATCTCATTAAGTCAATATTAACTTTAATTTTCCAAAATCATGACAAATCTACGTGGCAGGGCTAAGCACACTACATACGGTCTAATTAACCCATGTTGGCAAATTATTAATGTCCAACTATTAACCCACAATCTAGGGTGACAAATGAATCATGGCATACAAATAATAGCGACAAGGTGGCAATAACAAGTAGGTTGATTATCTAATCCCAGATTAATTGAAAACAGTTTATTTCAAACTAGCATGCAATAATTTCAAACGAAATAATTTTAAAAATGGGATCAATATGGTCAAAGCACAACTTGCACGGCCCTTGCAATTTTATTATTCTTTACTCTTTATCTTGATCCTTGATCCTCGATCCTCAATACCCGCTTGCTTGATTCTCGGCTCCTTCAGCGACTTTCGACAGCGTCTAACGATAAACAAACACAAATACAACAAAACTCAAAAGGCAAATCAAGTAAACTCCAAATTAAGAACGAATAGCATTGGGCTGTGGCTTAGATGAAATTAGGAACTTGAATGGATTAGGTCGATGATTAGACAAAAGAGAATGGTTTTCGGAAAATACTGCTCAAGAGAAAGATTAATAAGCGTGAAAGAAGGAATAATATCGAAGAATATTTCTTCCGGGTTATTATCTTGATTGGATAGCCGATGTCATATGGACTCTCGATCTATAGGCCGGGTCCACGAAGTTACGTTAGTTAGCCATGAACTAAGCGGATGCTTGAGGTTGACTTTACGTTGATCGAGCAGCACGATTAACCAAAAGGAAGATAGGCGATAGACTAGGTGCGGCACAAGAATATAACATGTGGCTAATGGTCTACTGACCAGGACCACGAATGAATTCTAGGTTAATGGCAGATTAGATTTCAAGGATAAGACAAGGACGGATGGGATCGATATCCACTATGGTCTTATATCGGGGACGGAACTCGACAACGATGAGGCGGTTATGACAGGAATACGAGGCTGGACTCAACGTGATGGCTAGATCACAATAAGGCGATAGAAAAGGTAAGGACATCACGTTAGGGCTTCACTTGCATGCCCCCATGCGATGACAGCGATACGATGAGAGCAAAGCGTTAACGGTGGAGCGTTAACGGTGGAACGTTAACGATGAATATGAAGCGTTAACAAAACACTTTTGAGATTACAGGATGGCGACCATCGGTACAATGATAGGGCAGCGAGGTCATGACATGGCTCATGTTTGATTTGCGATCGGGGTACACATGTCGTGGCGCAGCGACAAATTGGACCAAAGGTTAAGTTAGGGTTAGAGCGAAAGCGATTCAAGGTTGGATACACTTGGCATAGGGTAGAACGCTAGGGTTGGCTCTGCGATTAAAGTTTATCAAGGATGGCGAACCAAAACGCGATGATGCAAAGGACTAAACCGAAAGACGACGGGTAGATACTAGATTATGGCTTTGATGGCAACCGGAGATCAAATGAACTCCAAGGATGGCCAAAACAGTAGGGTATGGACCTACAGACGGGGTGACATGGTCACGACAATCCAAGATGGTTGGCGGCAAAAGGCGGCGCGCGGCGGCGGCGAAAGCGGCGGCCGCGAATAAAAAATTTCGGTAGATGCAACAGCAAAGGGAAGTGTCCATCACGTAGAACACGATGAGGCGAACTCAACAATATAGGCGGTTGGCGGCGACCCACGGATTGATCACAAACTGCCGATGAGCGGCTCTCGGAGCTAATAGATCAAGCGGTCATAACTATTAAAGTACTGCATGAAACCTAACCAAATTTTACAGAGAGCTATCTGGGATCATTTGGCACAAAGTGATGTGAGCGGATATGAGTTTTACCTTTTGGATCAGCGGGAGCACGACGAAGTTTCAGCCATCCGCAACACGATCGATCGGGGAAGATTGATTTTTCTGCACCAATCCCGCCAGAAAAACCATGAGTTAGGGTGAGCACCGTGTAGGGGACATCAAGAGGAGCCTACCATAAAAATTTCACGGTCAAACTCGCAAAAACGAGGGAGAACGGACTCCGGCAAGATTTGATCTTTGGGCAGCCGTAACTTTTGATCCCGTGGATGAAATTGCACCAAATTTGGATGGAAGATAGAGGGTACCATAGAGCACGCCGTGAAGAAGACGGATCTCGAAAATAGTCGACGAGTTGACAGGGAACGCGCCTCAAAGTTCAGCCGATGTGCGGCGGTGCTTCGGAGGATGAGGGGTGGATTTCTAGGGTTTGGGTGAGTTGATCTGAGGTGAGGACGTGTGGGAGAGATCATGGGAGGTCTACTAGGGTTTGGGGTGGCGGCTAGGTCAAGAAGAACCAAGAAAAACGCAAAAACCGGCCTCACAGGCATTTATACGAGCAGTTGGCGTGCGCTGCACAATTCGGGGTGACGTGGCGCATTCTGGTGCGTCGGATCGGAATCAGAGGGCTGTGGCGGTTCGGCGATGTGGTCGAACGAGGAGTCGACACGTGGCAGCGCGAGAAGGAGACACGTGGAAAACAGAATCCGAATTGAATTAGTTCTAGAAATTCATTTAATTCAAGAAAAATAGAAACATTATCAGGAAAATTCCAGACAAATTGTATAAAATATTTTGAGACATTTTGAACTCAAATAAAATATTTTCAACAAAACTTTATATAAATTTTCCCAAATTTTTAATTAATTCCATAAAGGACTTAATCCAAATTAATTCATTTGAGGCAATAAAAATACCAGAAAAATTCCACAAAATATTTTGGGATATTTTGGAACTCAAATAAAATATTTTTAGAAGAACTTTATTTTCTCTTTGGAAATATTTAATTACTTTAAGTAAAAGGCTTAGTTTAAATTAATTAGAATAATTCCAAATAAATTCCAATAATTCTAAAACAAAATAAAAAAAATCCTAGAAGCACAAGGAACCCAAATAAAACTGAATTTATTTTAATTGAAGTTTATATTAGTTAAATTAAATTAATTTGACTTTAGAAAATTCCAGATTAAGCTTTAATTAAACGAGAAAATTATCGCGAATTTTTTGGGAGCTAAACTTCACAAAATATTTTTGAAAACCCAAATTTTGGGATGTTACAGCAACCCATGTCAGTGCCGGACATTACGAGTTTCCTTGGTTTAGCGGGATACTACAGAAGATTCATTGAAGGATTCTCGAAGATTGCAAGACCGCTTACCCAGTTGCTGAAGAAAGAGAAAAAGTTTGAATGGAGTGAAGCTTGTGAGCAAAGCTTTCAGGAATTGAAGAAAAGATTGACTACAGCCCTAGTGCTCGTTTGTCCGGACATTCAGAAAGGCTTTGAGATTTATTGTGATGCTTCGAGGCAGGGTCTTGGATGTGTTCTGATGCAGGAAGGTAAGGTAGTCGCATACGCTTCGCGGCAATTGCGACCACATGAGGAAAACTACCCAACCCATGACTTGGAATTGGCTGCAGTTGTGCATGCATTGAAGTTATGGAGGCATCATCTCATTGGAAATCGTTGCGAGATCTTCACGGACCACAAGAGTCTGAAATACATCTTCACTCAAGCAGATCTCAACTTGAGACAAAGAAGATGGTTGGAGCTGATAAAGGATTATGATGCGGGCATACATTACCATCTTGGTAAGGCTAATGTGGTTGCCGATGCACTGAGCCGAAAGAGCTACTGCAACAATTTGATGATTCAAGAAGGACAACCCGCTTTTCACGAGGAATTTCAACGTCTGAATTTGGGGTTGGTGGAAGAAGGATCTGTTGCTGCTTTGGAAGTTCAACCAACTCTGGTGGACCAAATCAAGAAGATGCAGAAGTCAGACAAGGAAGCTGCTAGGATCAAGGAAAGAATCAAGGAAGGTAAAGCCCTAGGATTCTCAGAAGATGAGGAATGAACAGTTTGGCTTGAGAAGAGTATCTATGTGCCGAATCAGAAAGAGATCAAGTAGTTGATATTGAAGGAAGCTCATGAGTCAGCGTATTCGATCCATCCAGGCAATACCAAGATGTATCATGACCTTCGAGGTGTTTATTGCTGGCCAAGAATGAGAAAGGAAATTGAAGAGTTCATAGCCATGTGTGATGTGTGCCAGCGGGTTAAAGCTGAACATCAGAGGCCAGCAGGTTTGTTGCAGCTATTAAAGGTGCCCGAATGGAAGTGGGAAGAAATTGGGATGAATTTTATTACAGGACTTCCGAGGACCAGGTCAGGCTATGACTCGATTTGGGTTGTCGTGGATCGATTGACGAAAGTTGCACATTTCATTCCTGTGAAGACAACCTATAAGGGAGATAAGCTTGCAGAGCTGTATATGTCGCGGATTGTGTGTTTGCATGGTGTGCCCAAGAAGATTGTTTCAGATCGGGGCACCAAATTCACATCTAGATTCTGGCAAAAGTTACAAGAAGCATTAGGCACCAATCTGAACTTCAGTATAGCTTATCACCCTCAGATGGATGGACAGACTGAGCGGGTAAACCAAATTTTGGAGGATATGTTAAGGGATTGTGCATTGTCCAATGCGGCCAGTTGGGATCAGAGTTTGCCATATGCGGAGTTCTCCTACAACAACAGTTATCAAGCCAGCTTGCAGATGTCACCGTTTGAAGCTCTGTATGGAAGGAAGTGCAGGACACCCCTCTGCTGGCATGAAACAGGAGATCGCCAAGTCTTCGGTCCGGATATTCTGCAAAAAGCTAAGGAACAAGTGAAGATGATTCAAGAAAGGTTAAGAATAGCGCAGTCAAGGCAAAAGAGCTATGCAGATAATCGCAGAAGAGAATTGACCTTTGCTTCGGGCGATTATGTGTACCTGAAGGTCTCCCCGCTCAAAGGAATGCGTCGATTCCGAGTTCGTGGCAAGTTGGCATCGAGATTCATTGGACCGTTCCCAATTCTGGCCAAAAGTGGAGAAGTGGCGTATCAGTTGGAGTTGCCACCGCAGTTGTCCAATGTGCACAATGTGTTTCATGTGTTGCAATTGAGAAAATGCCTCAGAGTGCCAGAAAAGCAGATGCAGGTTGAAGATGTTGAGCTGCATGAAGATCTTACCTACCCGGAGAATCCGATCAGAATCCTGGATGAAGCTGAGCACAGAACAAGGAGCAAGACGGTCAAATTTTACAAGGTTCAGTGGAGCAACCATCCAGAAGAGGAAGCCACCTGGGAGCGCGAAGAGGATCTTCGAGCGGAGTTCCCCAGCCTTTTTCCCTGGTTAGTCCAAATCTCGGGGTCGAGATTTTCTGTTGGGGGGGAGGTTTGTAACATTCCGTTTTTGAGTCTCCGAGTTCTCGAATTTCAAAATCCGAACCAGTTGTATTTTATTCGAATTTAATCCAGCTTAATTTGAATTTTTAGAAGCAAAAAGGATTTAATTTGATTAATCTAAACTTCAAATTAAATATTTCTTGTTTTTATTGGATTCCTTGTACTCCATTGAATTTTTCTGTATTTTTGGAGATTTATTTGAATTTATTTGCTATTTATTTGGATTTATTGAAGCTTATTCGGATTTTCTGGTTTTTCTTTAATTGGAAATCCTTTTCTTTTCCTTTTCCGTGCGGGCGAATCCTTTTCCTCGGCCACATTCTTTATTCATCGCCCGGCCCAGCCACCAAAGGTTCTAGTGCCCACCGTTGATCCCCGATCCAACGGCCGAGATCCGCGCCGTCATCCTCAACTGAAACCCTAACCCTAGACTCGTGTTAATCCCGATCGTTGATTTCGATCCAACGGTATCACTAAATCGCGTTTTCTTGTGCGATCAACGCCAAAGTGGCCATTTCGATGCAAGCCACATTGCGCCCGATAAACCCTAACCCTAGCGCCCAGCTGTTCGATCTCAATCCAACGGCCACGTCTTTTTCCGCATTTTCCTTCGCCGTCGACAAGACCGAAGCGGCTCCAGTTATGCCACGTCGCCCGAACCGTCGCCGCCGCCCGTAACCCTAGCCGCGCGGTCATCCTTGGCTTCCGTGCCTTTTCACGCCACACGAGGCTATTTAAGCCTTCTCTGTACCCCGTGCCGTGCTCCCCTCCTCCCACCGCCCATTTTGCCCTAGGGCTGGTCGCCCGAGGCTCCGCCGTGTGGCCGCAAGCCCTCGCCGGAGTTCACAGCGAAGCCCGAGACCTTCTCCGCCGTTTTCCTTCATCTCCGGTGAGTCTCCGCCGCAAATCTTGGTACCGTTGCATTTGTCGCATGGATCTTCATCTAATCCACACTAACCCGTGACCGATCTGCTATCCATTCGCCGGTTGCCCTGTCATCATCTTCATCTCCGGTGAAGTAGCGCCACCGCCTCGTCTTCATTTCATTCGGAGCTCTCCGCCGTCAGATCGTCCATCGACGCCTCAGAGTCGGCCACGTCCCTCCGCCCGCACCGTCACCCCGGCGCCGTTGATCTTCACCAAGTCGGCCAGATCTGCGCCACGCGTCCTACTCGGTAAGCCAACGAGTCAACGCTTCGTCACCAGTGTCTCGCCAAGTCAGCTGCCACACGGTGCCGCGTGCCAGCCACGTCTGTGCCATCTCACCGCCACCGTATGCCATAGCTCTTGCGTGTCAGCCACGTCACCCATAAGCCGTGAACCTAGTTCACCAATATCCATTTACTATTTCCTGATTTTCTGAATTTCCGAGATCCGAATGAATTTCCGAGATCGTGCGCGCCATCTCGATGAGTGTACGATTCTTCCTTTCAGCTACCCCATTTTGTTGAGGGGAATAGGGAGCCGAAAACTCATGCTTGATGCCTTCTTCTTTTTCGAGATCTGAATTCGGTGCCGTTGTCACTCCGAATTCTCTTGATCTTCACTTCGAATTCATTTTGTGCCCTTCTCATGAATTTCTTTAGAGTTTCTTGGGCTTCACTCTTATCATGCAAGAAAAATACCCAAGTGAAACGAGAAAAATCATCAACAATAACTAGACCATACTTGTTTCCTCTAATGCTTATGTAAGCGACCGGGCCGAACAAATCCATGTGAAGCATCTCCAATGGTCTTGAGGTAGTCATCACATTCTTGGCGGGATGAGAGGCTCCAACTTGCTTCCCGGCTTGGCATGCGCTACATACCCTATCTTTCTCAAAGACGACATTGGTTAATCCAAGAATGTGATTGCTTTTAAGAAGTTTGTGGAGGTTTCTCATACCAACATGGGCAAGTCGGCGATACCATAACCAACTCATGCTAGATTTAGCCATAAGACACGTTTCAAGGTTAATTCTATCCGTAGTAAAATCTACGAGATAGAGATTTCCCTTCAAACGACCCTTAACGGCTATCGAATCATCACTCCTTCTTATGACATCCACACCCTTATCACTAAAGACACAATTGTAGCCCGCCTTACATAATTGAGTAACGGACAACAAATTGTAGCTTAGTGATTCGACAAGCAAAACATTATTTAAAAGAAAATCATTTGTAATAAGAATTTTGCCTAAACCTACTACTTCACCTTTTCCATTGTCATCAAAAATGATGCTTTCACTATTCATTCCATTGGCGTCTAAGTGTGCGAACATTGCCCTTTCCCCGGTCATATGATGTGTACATCCGCTATCCAAAATCCAACTTGATCCACCGGAGATGTAAGCTTACAAAATGAAATTTAGTTTTTGCTCTTTGGTACCCAAACTTGTTTAGATCCATGCAAGTTAGTGACAAGTGATTTAGGGACCCAAATAGATCGCACACTAGAAGCATTCTTGGGCTTACCCCCAATATGACAAGCAACAACTCTACCAAGGCTAGTCCTTTTGAGCACATAAGAAGCAAAGAAAGTAGAGTGAGCCTTGTACTTAGAGTTTGCTTCGGCCTTAACGAAGTTGATGGGCTTGTTCAAAGGAGCAACCACAATGTGGCTTCCTTTGCCCTTGGGTGGAACATACCCAAGCCCATGTTTCATAATGTTACCTTGGCGCTTACCGAGGAACTCCTCTAATCCTTTGCTAGCCTTATAGGACTTTTGAAGTCCATCTTCAAGCATTCCCTTGAGCTTCTCATTTTCATGAGCTAATACTTGCAAAGTCTCAAGGTTAGTGGCACAAGTATTAACATCAATATTGAAACATCTAGCACAACCATTGCTAGTAGAAGCTAATGAAACTTTGGAGTTGTTGTTAGTAATTGTGAGGGAGTTATTCGAGAGATCAACAAGCTTCAACTCTAGAGCCTTGCAAACGCCCTTTGCTTGAATAAGTTGCTCTAATAGTGAAGCATTGGTGATCTCAAGACTAACTACTTCGAACTTGGTCAATTTTGAGCTCTTGACCAATTCCTCATTTTTCTTTCTTTCAAAAGATAAGCTTTTCTCTAGCTCACGATTTCTCTCCTTCTCAAGGATGGGCAAATCCTCTTAAGCCTCGAGAGTAGCTTCCTTTTGCTCTACAATTTCCTCCAATTTTTCAATATCTTTTAAAAGCAAATTTAGCTTATGAATGTCAAAGTTCTTCATGGACTTAAACATAGTATCAATATCATCATCATCACTATCACTATCGCGCTCATCTAGACAATCATCAACAATAGAGGGAGTGGAGGCTATTGATGATACCTTGTGCCCCTTTGCCATAAGACACATTGGAGCATCTTCGTCGTCATCGCTCAAGTTGTCGAAGAGGCTCTTCGACGTTGTTGAGGTAGAGGGCACGGCGATGGCGACGGAGGCAACTCCTCCTACTTCATCGGACTCGGAGCTTGAGTCGGAGTTTGAAACCTACTCCTCTCCAATATGAGCTTGTCCCTTGTGCTTGTAATGCTCGAACTTCTTGCTCTTTTCTTTGTCTTTGCCCCGGTATTTATCTTTCTTATGAGGCTTTTCATCTTTCTTCTCCTTATGCAGACACTCGGCAATGAAGTGACCGGTTTCACCGCATTCATAGCATCTTCTGGTAGAGTGTCTACCCTTTGATTTGCTTCCAAAGCTCCTTGATTGACCTCCTTGTTTGAAGTTCTTCTTCTTGAAGAATTTGTTGAATCTTCTCATGAATAGAGCCATGTCCTCGTTAGTCAACGGACCACAGGACTCTTCATCCTCACTAGTGCTCTCTTCTGCTTGGCGCATAATCTTGACGGCCTTCAAGGCAATGCCTTTCTTCTTTCCGGATTTGAGCTCTTCTACAACCTCCGCCTCCTTGATCATCATTTTATCCATCACTAGCCGACCAATAACATCATGAGGCGTCAAAGTGTCGACGTTTGGCCGGTTTCGGATTAATTGAACAAGATTGCGGTTGGTGGGAGTGATCACACGAAGAATAATCTTCACCACCGCCTTGTCGGTAAGATCGGTGCACCCAAGACCTTTATCTTGATTCACAAGCACCATCAAGCGGTCAAACATCTTGGTGTATGACTCTCCTTCTTCCAAGGTGAAACGGCTTAGCTCACCAATAATGAGCTCAATCTTTGATTTGCGGACACTTGATATCCCTTCATGAGTAACCATGAGTCTATCCCAAATAGCTTTTGCCTCTTCAAGTCCATCGACTCGGTTGAACTCGGAATCACTCAAGGCATTGAATAAGGCATTGACAGCCAAGTCATTGAAATGTTGAGCTTTGTCTTCTTCGGGAGTGAGATTCTTTGGATCAACGAGCTTAAAACATGTTTCTACAATCTTCCAAATAAACGGGTGAAGCGATCTCAAATGCATCTTCATCTTGTGTTTCTATGCGGCATAGTGAGTGCCATCGAAGTGAGGCGCTCTACCGGAGGACACAGAAACATAAGATGATGAGCTTGAGACTCCAAAGGAAGGATAATCATATGGAATTTCAACCCCACTACCGGAGCCTGTAGTCTTAGTTTGGTTACGGCCTTCGGTAAGCTTCTCTATTTTCAACATCTTAGTTTCTCCAAGCGGTTAAGCCAAACTACGGAGATTTGGCTCTGATACCAATTGAAAGGACTGGGATGTCGCCTAGAGGGGGTGTGAATAGGTGATTTTAAAATTTAATTTGCAGCGGAAACAAACAGTTCGGATAGTCCAAAATTTCCTTCGGACTGTCCGAGTGTTTCGGATAGTCCGAACAACTCTGCGCACAAAAACCCTAAAAAGTAGATCTGAGCTATTTAGAGAGCAAGATTACTACCAAATGAAATCCAAGACCTCAGGATACCTCTAGAGGTCAGATGCTTACCAAAAACCTCTCACAAGAGCTAGCCACAACTTGAAACCCTAGATCTCAAGAAACCACAAAAGAGGAACACGAAATAATCCAAGAAACAAATCGAAGTGCACAAGGATTTTTACCCGAAGTTCGGATCCTTGAGGGGATCCTACATCTCCGTTGAGGCGGCACCAAGCCGGGGTCTCTTTCAATCCTAATCCTCTAGGTGTTGCACCAAGCACTCACCTACTTTTCTTTTGAATCCTTTCCTTACGGAGGTGGATTCGATCTTCACAAACTTCCAACGGCGTCCCACACGAAGATTAGGAGCTCACCGGCGACTCCTAGCTTTCTAGGAGTCCTCAACCTCCAAGAGTAATAGATGTGCCAAAAAATCCGCGAGAGAATGATTTTTGTGCTCAAGATGAATCAATATCACAAGATCTATTAATCTCTCGACTCACTCAACCTCAAAAGATTCACAAATCAAGAGATTAAGAGGGAGTGAGGACTTGAGCTCTAGAGACTTGGAATGGCAGCAAATGAGTGGAGTTAATGCTCTCGTCACTGTTAGGTGAGGGTATGGGGCTTTTATAGCCACTCAAAAACTAGCCATTTTGAGTTGTGCCCGAGTCTGTTCGGATAGTCCGAACAGAGTGCATTCTGGGCAACCGAGAACCCCAGCTCGGATAGTCCGAACATTTCTTCGGATAGTCCGAATGCCTCGGATACTCCGAGCACTCGGATACTCCGAAAAATCTTCGGACACTCCGATCCAAAATAAACTCAACCTAACTGAGGGGGTCCACTCGGATACTCCGAACCCTTGTTCGGACATTCCGAACCAAATATTGCCTGACCAACAGAGGGGGTCAGCTCGGATACTCCGAACATATGTTCGGACATTCCGAATCAAATATTGCCTGACCAACAGAGGGGGTCAGCTCGGACAGTCCGAACCAAAATTCGGATACTCCGAACTGATTTGAATAAAATGCCCCCAAGACTTTACACTTTGACTTATTTTGAGACTATGATTCATTATTGAGCACATTAAGTCATTCTAAAGCTATTTCTTGCCATATCCCTCTTTATAGTACGGAAATCCTTAAACTCAAATAAAATTAAAATAGATATACAACCGTTGAGTTTAACCGATGCCTTTTCTCCTTTGATTTGAGGGTCCTCTTTTCTTAAGCGACTTTCTCATGAGTGTGATAATCTGTTCACAATACTCATAAAGCTCATTAGTCACTTAATCTTGTTGTCATTAATCACTAAAATCATTAAGGAGCCTAGATACACTTTCAAATTGTAATCTGGACATTCGAGCAAGACTCTAGAATATTGAGGCGAAACAAGCCTCCGCTCTCATAGCCTTTACCAACAAAGTTCCCACACTTAGATATTACAAGTTTATTTGACTCAAATACTAGCTTATAACCATCCCTACATAGGAGAGAACCACTAATAAGGTTCTTTTTTATTATTGGCACGTGCTGCATGTTCTTTAAGTGGATAATCTTTCCTGAAGTAAGTCTCAGATCCACTGTATCAACACCAAGGAAGCCCCGGTTGCCTGGTAAGAAGAAAACAAGGAAATATCAAAACACACGTGAACATTAGCACTAGTATCAATCCACCAATCAGTGGATTGACATGTTGAAAAAACAACAGGAGAATTACCATACCCTCATGAAGTCGAGGCTTCACCTATGATCACGTTGGTATTTTTCTTGCCCGGTTCATTTGTCCTGTTTTTGCAATAGCGATAGTCTTTTGCCATTTGACCTTTCTTTCCGCACACGAAACAGGTGATGTTCTTCATGTTCCTTTTCTCAATTTTCTTCTTTTTAAAACTAGTTGTCTTGTTTGGTTTATGGCCTTTGAAGTTCTTATCATATGATTTCTTTTTGACGACATTGGTATTATTCTGATTAGTGGTGCTTGGTACATCTTTCGCTCTTGCCTTTTCTTCCAAATCAAGGGCTACAATGAGATCCTCAACATAAATCTCTTCCCTCTTGTGCTTTAAACTAGTGGCAAAATCCTGCCAAGATGGCGAAAGTTTAGCAACAATGCCCGCAGCCACAAACTTAGGAGACAATGCACAACCCAAATGCGCAATCTCGCCAACCAGTAGCTGGCGGTCATGTGCATGTGCAACAATCAACTTAGCATCATCCATGCTATAATCGAAAAATTGCTCACACACGCATAACCAAATGACTAGCTTCACTTTGGTATACTTTTGGTCAAGTGCATCTCACAACTCGATGGTAGATGTGTAGTTTATATACACATCATAGAGCCGATCTGCCAAAATAGTCGGAAGGCAGACCTAGTGCGATTGTTCGCACTATCAACCTACATGTTACGGTCAACCATAAATGGATATTGCGTGTGGATCACCCACCACAACCCCAATGACATGAGCCAAAACTTGCCCCTTGTCTGCCATCTACAGAAGTTTACACTAGAAAACCTCTCAGGTTTCATAGCATCCGAAACACTAGCCATTGCTGAATCACAAAAATATCCGTGATAATGTTTCTGTATTGTTAGAAATAAGCGTAATATTTTTATTCCATATTTTCAATACAAAATCGGGAATAAAAATATTGTGTCTATTTCCAACAATTCAAAAACCTTATTGCCGCCCCATGCAGGTGAACTCTGTGACAATGGCTCGGAGATACCATTCACTCTTCTTCATGGTGTACGCCAAGAAGGAAAGTTGGCGAGGTTGAATAGCTCAGCTCAACAGTACAACAATTCAGAGAAGAGAAAGAATGGAGGTGAATTCAGTGTCACTGTCCTATACGTCTCCAGGAGTTTATATAGGCGCCACACGATGGCGACCACATTATATCAGTTAAATATAATAGTTACTAGTAACTGACAATTTGAATGTGGCAGTTATTAGTAACTGACTGCATAATGTCAATTAACTCACTAGTAACTAACTGCATAATGACACCGAATTAAAACACATGTTTAAATTTCATTTAAACAGATCGAATGGAGAGATAATTGCAAGGTTCAACAAAACAAAAGGTGAATTCAAAGTGCAGGGTTTGGGGTTGGGTTCCGGGTACTCGCCGGGTTCAGCTTGGGTTTTTTGGTTCGGGTTTCTTGTCGGGTCTGGTTTTGTAAAACCCATACCCGACCTAACCTATTACCACCCATAGAACGTAGTCTTCGCACAAACCCGTCGGATTCGGGTATAGCTTTTACCCAATAGAGTATTCAGTTTGGGTTAGGTTTTTCAATTGGGTTTTCTGTCGGACGGGTTTTGTAAAACCGCACCCGACCGACCTGTTGCTATCTCTATTTATGATGCTAATTACTCGGATTGTTTCAATATACAGTTCCTGCTGGGCATTCTAAAAGCTGATTTTGTCTTGCGGACATGTCGTGCATTACTGCCTCAGGAACGCTAGTGTGACAACGGGAACACAGACTTCATTACTCCAATATTTTGTGTAGTCATTTTCCGGAAGCCAAAAAACATGCTTCCATGTCAATGGCAGATGTTACTGGGTGAACTTTAATATTTGGCACGTCACGTATGTGTCAAACATCACGGCGGCCCACCATGCTTAAAACGGCCGCGGTGCGTCTTGCCCGACCCCTTTCGGAATTTTTTTAAATAATATATTTTTATTTAAAATTTCAAAAATATACTACAGAAAAAAATCACACAAATATACCTCTATCACCCGTTGATTGGGCGAAATACAAATATAACCCAACCAATGGGCGACAGGAGGCTAAGTCGCACGATCAACGAGCAGCAGAGGCCACGTCAGCCACCCAGCCTCCTGTCGCCGGGCGACAGGGGCTAAATCGACCGATGGTCGGGCGATAGGGAGGGCGCGCGCCCCTGTCGCCCAACCATCGGGCAATAGAGAGCTCTAGCCTATAAAACCAATCGCCCGACACTGTGTTCAATCAACCAGCCAGAGAAGAGAAGAAACGGAGAGAAGAAGGAAGAAAAGAGAGAAAAGAAGAGAGAAACAAAGGAGAAAAGGAAAAAATGCCGAAGCGTGCAAGTGGAAAGGGAAATATGAAGACGAAAGAAGAGGGAGGTGCTTCGGAGTGGTCGCGCAACATCGCGTACCAGGACTTCTTCGTACCTTTCGGAGTTGTCCCACCGATTTGTCTGTGCGGAGATCCTTGCAGGCTTGTCCATTCTTGAAAACACACGTGAACATTAGCACTAGTATCAATCCACCAATCAGTGGATTGACATGTTGAAAAAACAACAGGAGAATTACCATACCCTCATGAAGTCGAGGCTTCACCTATGATCACGTTGGTATTTTTCTTGCCCGGTTCATTTGTCCTGTTTTTGCAATAGCGATAGTCTTTTGCCATTTGACCTTTCTTTCCGCACACGAAACAGGTGATGTTCTTCATGTTCCTTTTCTCAATTTTCTTCTTTTTAAAACTAGTTGTCTTGTTTGGTTTATGGCCTTTGAAGTTCTTATCATATGATTTCTTTTTGACGACATTGGTATTATTCTGATTAGTGGTGCTTGGTACATCTTTCGCTCTTGCCTTTTCTTCCAAATCAAGGGCTACAATGAGATCCTCAACATAAATCTCTTCCCTCTTGTGCTTTAAACTAGTGGCAAAATCCTGCCAAGATGGCGAAAGTTTAGCAACAATGCCCGCAGCCACAAACTTAGGAGACAATGCACAACCCAAATGCGCAATCTCGCCAACCAGTAGCTGGCGGTCATGTGCATGTGCAACAATCAACTTAGCATCATCCATGCTATAATCGAAAAATTGCTCACACACGTACAACCAGCGACTAGCTTCAGCTTTGGTATACTTTTGGTCAAGTGCATCTCACAACTCAGTGGTAGATGTGTAGTTTATATACACATCATAGAGCTGATCTGCCAAAATAGTCAGAAGGCAGCCTAGTGCAGTATTGTTCGCACTATCAACCTACATGTTCTGGTCAACCATAAATGGATATTGCGTGTGGATCACCCACCACAACCCCAATGACATGAGCCAAAACTTGCCCCTTGTCTGCCATCTACAGAAGTTTACACTAGAAAACCTCTCAGGTTTCATAGCATCCGAAACACTAGCCATTGCTGAATCACAAAAATATCCGTGATAATGTTTCTGTATTGTTAGAAATAAGCGTAATATTTTTATTCCATATTTTCAATACAAAATCGGGAATAAAAATATTGTGTCTATTTCCAACAATTCAAAAACCTTATTGCCGCCCCATGCAGGTGAACTCTGTGACAATGGCTCGGAGATACCATTCACTCTTCTTCATGGTGTACGCCAAGAAGGAAAGTTGGCGAGGTTGAATAGCTCAGCTCAACAGTACAACAATTCAGAGAAGAGAAAGAATGGAGGTGAATTCAGTGTCACTGTCCTATACGTCTCCAGGAGTTTATATAGACGCTCACCAGTAAC
The DNA here is from genome assembly GCA_036346375.1 of Guadua angustifolia. Lineage (NCBI taxonomy): Eukaryota > Viridiplantae > Streptophyta > Magnoliopsida > Poales > Poaceae > Guadua > Guadua angustifolia. The sequence goes on along the minus strand of CM070512.1, from coordinate 14,296,330 downwards.
TGACCACATTATATCAGTTAAATATAATAGTTACTAGTAACTGACAATTTGAATGTGGCAGTTATTAGTAACTGACTGCATAATGTCAATTAACTCACTAGTAACTAACTGCATAATGACACCGAATTAAAACACATGTTTAAATTTCATTTAAACAGATCGAATGGAGAGATAATTGCAAGGTTCAGCAAAACAAAAGGTGAATTCAAAGTGCAGGGTTTGGGGTTGGGTTCCGGGTACTCGTCGGGTTCAGCTTGGGTTTTTTGGTTCGGGTTTCTTGTCGAGTCTGGTTTTGTAAAACCCATACCCGACCTAACCTATTACCACCCATAGAACTGTAGTACTGCACAAACCCGTCGGATTCGGGTATAGCTTTTTACCCAATAGAGTATTCAGTTTGGGTTAGGTTTTTCAATTCGGGTTTTCTGTCGGACCGGGTTTTGTAAAACCGCACCCGACCCGACCTGTTGCTATCTCTATTTATGATGCTAATTACTCGGATTGTTTCAATATACAGTTCCTGCTGGGCATTCTAAAAGCTGATTTTGTCTTGCGGACATGTCGTGCATTACTGCCTCAGGAACGCTAGTGTGACAACGGGAACACAGACTTCATTACTCCAATATTTTGTGTAGTCATTTTCCGGAAGCCAAAAAACATGCTTCCATGTCAATGGCAGATGTTACTGGGTGAACTTTAATATTTGGCACGTCACGTATGTGTCAAACATCACGGCGGCCCACCATGCTTAAAACGGCCGCGGTGCGTCTTGCCCGACCCCTTTCGGAATTTTTTTAAATAATATATTTTTATTTAAAATTTCAAAAATATACTACAGAAAAAAATCACACAAATATACCTCTATCACCCGTTGATTGGGCGAAATACAAATATAACCCAACCAACGGGCGACAGGAGGCTAAGTCGCACGATCAACGAGCAGCAGAGGCCACGTCAGCCACCCAGCCTCACAGTCGGCGGCGGCGAGGCTAATCGACCGATGGTCGGGCGATAGGGAGGGCGCGCGCCCCTGTCGCCCAACCATCGGGCAATAGAGAGCTCTAGCCTATAAAACCAATCGCCCGACACTGTGTTCAATCAACCAGCCAGAGAAGAGAAGAAACGGAGAGAAGAAGGAAGAAAAGAGAGAAAAGAAGAGAGAAACAAAGGAGAAAAGGAAAAAATGCCGAAGCGTGCAAGTGGAAAGGGAAATATGAAGACGAAAGAAGAGGGAGGTGCTTCGGAGTGGTCGCGCAACATCGCGTACCAGGACTTCTTCGTACCTTTCGGAGTTGTCCCACCGATTTGTCTGTGCGGAGATCCTTGCAGGCTTGTCCATTCTTGAAAACAATGCCGAACGATTGGTTTTATAGGTAGAGCTCTCTATCGCCCGATGGTTAGGCGATAGAGGCGCGCCCCCCTGTCGCCCGACCATTGGTCGATTTAGCCCATTTCACCATTTGATCGGACGACAAGAGGTTGGGGGGTTGACGTGGCCTCCTGTCGCCCGTTAATCTTGCGACTTAGCCTCCTGTCGCCTGTTGGTTGGGATATATTTATATTTTGCCCAATCAACGAGCGACAGGGGTATATTTGTGTAATTTTTTTTCCGTAGTATATTTTTAAAATTTTAAATAAAAAATGTATTATTTAAAAAATCAGACGAAATGCAGCGTCTCACTGTTTTGAGTGGAGTTCGTATTTTCTCCTAAGAAAGTAGAGACAAGTACGACTTTCTCTTTTGAAAATAGGCTTCGAAGTCAAAGATAGGATAGTATGATGGGTACATCGAAGCCGTCATCGGACAGAAACCTTGGACTATTTTATCAGCACCAGCCAGAGATCAAATACGTGCTTGCTGTACTGCTTAATTTCAATCTAATGTGTTTATCCAGTACAGAGGCTAGCTAATTTTTACTTGTACCTACAATACTCATGATATTAATCTGTTGCTATCTACAGATAAGTGGTACAAGATAGCTGCATTAGCAGCCTTTATTGCTGATACCTATGGCTAAATGTTACTGGTAGTACGTTCCTCTTGCTCTGTTTAATGCTCGTGTTGTTCTAGCAAATCTGCTACAGGCTTTCACGTACGTGAACCAAGGGCAGGGGCTGGGATGAGTTCCGATGACGGGAGCGTGAGAGCGCATGGCTCCTGGGTTGGGTTGGTCCCAAGCACAAGGGGGTGAAAACCACTGAAATTATTGCAATTTTTGGGTTAGATGAATCACCGGAGGATGTTCAAAATTGAGCATTTCTTACCATAAGCAGAAGTTTTTACCGGTTTTGCAGAAAAGTAGTTGTGAACCATGAACATCAATTCGACATAACCCGTAGTGTACTGAATTTCGGCGCGCCCAGAAGCATTGAACGTGATCCTTGGTGTTGCTGTACTAGGGCATCTCCAATGGTATTAGCTATAAGAATTGTCCATATCATATATAGATAGCATATAGACAACCTCTCCAATGGATTAGCTATAACATTGTCTATAAAATTAAATATTGGCCTACATGTAATAGATAATAAGTGCCTTGGAATCAGTTATAGCCTGGCTATACATTAGTAGCCGGTCTATATCTCTCTTCTCATTTTCTCTCTTCCACCTAAACAAAATGTTAAGATGGCATATTTATAGCTAGCTGAAGTGGCACCATTGGAGATGCTTCCTTTGCTGCCAATGTATCAGTCAGCTGTCAACATGGCACAGCTGTCAATCTAGCCCAGCAGCTGAGAAAACAAATCGTAGCACAAATTCTATCCTCCCATGCTCAAGTAGTCAAGTGCTCAACCAGCCAACCGCCGTCTTCCAGCCTCCGACTTTGTCCACGTATTTTAAACAACAACTATGGAGAAGTACTAATCTTCCAGCCTCCGACTTTGTCCATGTATTTTAAACAACAACTATGGAGAAGTACTAATCTTCTTTTGTTTCACAATGCAAGAACCCGCCATGTTCGTCCTCCGTAGTCTACTCCTCCTCCTCCTATCCTCACCGCTCGTCACCGCCGCAGCCTATTCGGAGTACTCGTGTAATGGCACCAACGGCAACTACACGGCGAGCGACGCATTCGGAGCCAACCTCGAGCTCCTCACCACGGCGCTACCCATCAACGCCTCCACCTCTCCCTCCCTCTTCGCCTCCGTGGCCATCGGCGCAGCCCAGGACAGGGTCTTCGGCCTCGCTCTCTGCCGCGGCGACATCACCGACGCCAGCACGTGCTCCTCCTGCCTCAACAACGCGTTCCAGAGGCTACGGGCGCTGTGCGCGGGCGACAGGGACGCTACGTTCTATCACGACCTCTGCACCCTCCGCTACTCCGGCGAGGACTTCCTGGCGCGGCCGGATGACAACTCCCCGGTGATCAACGCCATGGACGTGAACGGGTCGACGTTCGCCGGGTGGGACAGCAGGAACGCGACGACCCGGACCTTCTTCCTATCGCTGGTGGGCACCCTGTTCAGCGAGATGGCCATGTACGGCGCGTACAACTCCACGGTGCGCCGGTTCGCCAGCGCCGTCATGTACGTCAACCCGCAGCTGCCGACGGTGTACGGCCTGGCACAGTGCACGCCGGACCTCTCGCCGGGGCAGTGCTGGAACTGCTTCCAGGGCCTCCAGGAGCAGAACCGCCAGTGGTACGACGGCCGCGAGGGCGGCCGCATCCTCGGCGTCCGTTGCAACTTCCGGTACGAGAGTTATCAGTTCTACGGCGGCACGCCGGACGTCAGGATCGGCTTGCAGGGTGGTACATCTTCGCCAACTGGGAACAACGGTAACGAAAAGCGTACATCTTTTCGGCATATGCACATTTGTTCAATGCAACTAATCTTACACACACTAGTATGTATGTTCTTAGTTTATGAGTTAACAATTAATTAAGTCGTAACCACTCAATTAATGGAGTATGCTGGTAACAGTGTATTATTGTTACTTATTTTCTTCTGAACTATGTAGGAAACAAGCATAAGAAGATCTTAATCATTGTTCTATGTGTGTCAATCACGGTGTTCTGTTCTATGCTGCTCGGCAGCCTCCTACTAATCAGAAAGCTGAGAAAAGGAGCTGGTAAGATGATGACACTGCAAGAAAATCTTAATTTCCTCCATCCCTTTTAGTCGTAAAAAAGGTGTCTAATTAGCTAGAAATCCCCAATACAGGAAAGAAGAAATTGCCACAACAAGAAGCACATTCTAGGAACAGCTCCAAAACAGAGGAGGCGCTCATGCTCTGGAAAATCGAAGAGAGCAGCTCAGACTTCACGCTGTACGACTTCTCCGAGCTGGCAGACGCGACAGACAACTTCTCTGAAGAAAACAGGCTCGGAAGTGGCGGCTTCGGACCGGTTTACAGGGCAAGTGAAGCCAACCATTTAACAATTTTGACTAAAACGCGATTGATCAATTCTAGTAACTCTCTCTCTCTGCACCGTCATTCAGGGCAAGTTGCCTGACGGAGATGAGATAGCGGTGAAGAGGCTGGCGGCGCAGTCGGGTCAGGGGCTCAAGGAGTTCAAGAACGAGATCCAGCTCATCGCGAAGCTGCAGCATACCAACCTCGTCAAGCTTCTGGGCTGCTGCGTGCAGGAGGAGGAGAAGATGCTGGTGTACGAGTACATGCCCAACAGGAGCCTAGACTTCTTCATCTTTGGTAGTACTAGTACTAACCCCAGTTACCACTAATCCACTTGCTTCATCTTTGGTGAGTCTTTCGGTCCATGTTGCTGTTTACTAATCGATCTTGAGACTTTTTGGGCGTGTAGACCAGCAGCGAGGGCCGTTGCTGGACTGGAAGAAACGGCTGCACATAATTGAAGGGATCGCGCAGGGGCTCCTCTACCTGCACAAGCACTCCCGGGTGCGCATCATCCACCGGGACCTGAAGGCCAGCAACATATTGCTGGACAAAGACCTGAACCCTAAGATCTCGGATTTCGGCATGGCGAGGATCTTCGGCTCCAACATGACGGAGGCCAACACCAACAGGGTCGTCGGCACCTAGTGAGAAAAACATACTTGCAGTACACCACTTTTATGTATGCAGCATGCTCGTCGTTATTGTTCGCGTTTTGTGATGTTGTTTGATGCCGCTTGTAGTGGTTATATGGCCCCAGAGTACGCTTCGGAGGGCATCTTCTCCGTCAAGTCCGACGTGTTCAGCTTCGGGGTGTTGCTGCTCGAGATCGTCAGCGGCAAAAGGAACAGTGGCCACCGGCGCTACGGCGACTTCGTCAATCTCCTCGGATACGTAAGGATATGTGCTGAAAAACAACAATAACCTGACGTTTCCTACGACCTTCGCATTTATTTAATCCTACGTTTGATTCCTAAATTGAATACAAAACATGCTTGCGGTAATGTGCCGTGCTTTTCAATGATTATCATAGGCATGGCAGTTGTGGAGGGAAGGGAGAGTCTTCGAGCTGATCGACCCGACGCTGGGCGACTGCAACGAGGTGACGAGCATCATGCGGTGCGTCAAGGTGGCGCTGCTGTGCGTGCAGGACAACGCGATGGACCGGCTGACGATGACGGACGTGACGGCAATGCTGGGCAACGACGGCGTGGCGCTGCCGGACCCGAGGCGGCCGCCGCACTTTGACCTGAGGGTCACCAGCGACGGCGAGGACGGGTCGGAGGTCCGCACACGGTCGCGCTTCACCGGGTCGTGCAGCACCAACGACGTGACCATCACCACCATCGAAGAAGGAAGATAGCAACAGCATCGATCGATTATTATTTTTTTCATCTTTGTGGCCTTTCTGTTCGTGACCGAATTATCGAACGAGGTGTGTGAATGATCAGATGAAATGTCTGGGTTTCAGACGTTCCTTGCTGCCATGCGACATGCATGACAGTTGCTCGTGTCGTTGTACAGGCAGTTGAATAGGAGTGCGAGACTTTTATGAAGAGTTAGTACGGCTGGTAGTGCTTTGACGAATGAACAAAACTGAAAAGTACACGATCCATCTTTATAGGATGCAATGGAGTCGCTTTCGTTTCGTGAATGGAATCGCTGGATTGCAATTCGGCACGAACAGGTTTCAGGGTAGGTGTGGTACGCCGCCGACTATTCAAGCCGTCTTAGGGCAACCGCAATGGTTAAAGACAACTGCTCTCTATAGCAAGATCCATGTCATCTATATACCATACTATAGTAAACCTTTGCAATGGTGAATCTATATAGATGATCTATAGCTGTTTTTAATGTCTCTATACAGCCTCGATTTCTGCGTATAGACTATCTCCAAGTCTATAGATAGCAGCGCTCTCTTTCTTCATTTAATTGCTTGCCACATAGGATAGATGCTGATATGGATTTCTTATATGTTTCCTGACTTTCCGGGGGGAACACCACGTGCACATGTAGTATTTGTGGTCAGCACTTAGCAGTCGGCAGGCAGGAAAGTCTTTCATTTTTCATGAGGCTAGCAAACTAGATTGATATGTATTTTAGTATGCCGTATGCATGCCAAACAAAATACTTCTTGTTAATACATATCTCATAGTTGTTATTCTTTACTCTTGATATGGCATAAATCTAAGGATTGCTGCTTCACCACTTTGTACAGATAACTAGGAGAATTGTGGGCAGCACAAGCACAACCAATGTCATTATCTGATTTTACATGAGGTATATCCGCATGATGGTCATGTTTGTACCCTCTCCTTTTCCTCTCTTTCCAAACTCATTTCATAAGTAGAGAAGGGTTCTTTGAGACTGACATACTGAAGTTCATAATAACAAATTCTGGTGAATTGTACGACAAGTTTTAAAGTCTTTCTTTCCAAGTCTCTAACAACTAACTTATTTTGTGTACTTAATCTCTATTTGAACATCATTTACCGAAGCACTCAAATCATCTTTTTTCTCTGTTGAAGTTTGCAATTTCCCCTAAAGTTTTACGGTCAAATATCATGGCTGGTCTGATATTGCTGCATGTGCACTGACTCAGGTCTCCTGGCAAGAACAACAAACAAAGATTTCTAGACTGCTACTGAGTACATGCAAAGACAAGCAACCGGGAAGTGCTGGAATCCGGTGCTGCTTGGTCGAGGATGGACCTTTGAAGTATCGATGTTCAATCACTCCCGTGTGTGCCTACTTAATGTGAATATGTGATCAAGCGACCAATGGAACACACTATTGAATGTGAATATATGATCAAGTAACTCTTCATTAGTATGGAAGAATTGTTCTTATAAGTGTATCTAAAGCAATGAGCTTTCTAACCAGTCTGTGAATTCAGTAACTAACATTTGAGTAGGTTTGACTTCTGAGCAATCTTCAGGACATGGGTAATGTAGCTTTGGTGGCAAGTGGCTTACGAGAATTGCAAAGATGGATTGCATTCAATTTCTCAATAAATATACAGTTCCTGCTGGGCATTCTAAAAGCTGATTTTGTCTTGCGGACATGTCGTGCATCACTGCCTCAGGAACGCTAGTGTGACAATGGGAACGCAGACTTCATTACTCCAATATTTTGTGTAGTCATTTTCCGGAAGCCAAAAAACATGCTTCCATGTCAATGGCAGATGTTACTGGGTGAACTTTAATATTTGGCATGTCACGTATGTGACAAACATCACGGCCCACCATGCTTAAAACGGCCGCGGCGCGTCTTGCCCGACCCTTTCGTGGCCTTGCGCTTAAATAGAAATCGTCTCGAAATGACGAAATCCAGCGTGTCTCTGTTTCAGTGGAGTTCTTATTTTCTCCGAAGAAAGTAGAGACAAGTACGACATTCTCTTTTGAAAATAGGTTTGGAAGTCGAGTGCAAAAAGCATGTGGGTAGACATGTCATACATTCTCTTTTGAAAATAGGTTTGGAAGTCGAGTGCAAAAAGCATGTGGGTAGACATGTCATGGACAGAGGTGGGCACTGGGCCATGCAATTTTGGGCCGGCATGAGGCATGTCTGACCTATAACCCGGCACGATACTGTTGTGAACAGACTTTGCTGGCACGGTAAGATTGTTCGGGTAGTGCCGATCCTGTTGATCGGCATGACGGGTGGCCCGGCACGGTACAACCTGAAATAGTGTTCACGTGCCGCGACATGGCATGCACGGCAAGCGGCGCACAGGCTCATCCTCGGCACGACACACGGCACAGCACGCGGTAGCACGCACATCACCCGGCCCTGCCTGCAGAGGGGGGAAGGTGGAGGGGGGTGGACGGGTGGAGTGTACCTGGCCGTTGCCAACTTGCTGTGCCGCCATGGTCATCGCTCGTTGCTGACTTGTCATGCCACCGTGGTCGTCACTTGTTGCCGACTTGTCGTGGTCGTCATGTGGCCTTGCTGCCTCGGTCGTCTCACCAGTCATGCGCGTGGCCGTGGCCGTGGCCGCCTCGCCTCGCCCGTCACGAGCTTGCGATGGAGCCTCGCCCTTGTGCCGCTCCGCCGACTAAGCCCCTCCGCGCTCTATCGTGGCCATGCGCTCGATACCCATAGCCCCGCACCTCGACCCCTTCACTTCCCACCATGGCCAGCGGCCCACACCTCGGCCCCTCCGCTGCCTCACGTTGTGCCCATGCACCTGCGCGTCGTCTAGCCTCCACGCTATGCCATGGCCGTGCACTCACGCTTTGCCCCCGCTCATCCCACGTGTGCCACCGCCTTGAGCCCTCGGCTAGCCTCGCCTCCTACCTCGCTCAGCTTGCTTGTCGCCTCGCCTCCCACGCCTCGCCCGCCTCGCCACCCATGTCACGTAGCATCGGCCGCCGCAGTGGGGAGGGAATGAGGGAGGTGAAAAGGAGGTGCGGAGGCGAGGAGGGAGGCGACGGGGTATGCCAGCTATGGTGCCGACCTCCGGAGTGGAGGGGGAAGGAGGGAGTGGGGAAGGCGAGCCGATGAAGGTGGATGGGAGCCGAGGCCCAAGGGGACCGGTTGCGGGCTCGCGGCCTCGTGGGAGAGAGTGTGTGTGTGTGTGTGTGTGTGTGGGGTGGGGAGGGAGGCAATTGACCAGCAATTGCAGGAGAGAGGGAGTGGGGAGCGTGTATTGAGTTGTATGCACCAGCTAGTTCACCCAAAAGTTTAAGCTGATGAGGAAAGGTAGGCAATTCACTTATATTTTAACACTTCCCCTCACGTATAGGCTCCCTCAGGCTTAGGACGTGGAATAGAAGTGGTTGCAATTATTTTTTTAATTACGCCAACTAGAGCTTGAACTTGAGACCTCTTGGCTTTGATACCATATTGAGTTACATGCACCAGCCAGTTCATCTAAAAGCTTAAGTGTAGGATCGAGGATGCGTCTAGAGGGGCGGTGAATAGGTGTTTTACAAAATTCGATCGCTCACTAAACAATTCGCTCTAATCAACCCCTATGTCAAAATCTAATCAAAGAAATATGCGGAAGCGGTAAACTAGGTTTTGACAATTAAGGCCTAAATCAACTATGCTCACTAGTGCACTAACTAAATTATGTCTCTACACTAAAATTGCTAAATTGAACAAACAATTTATACTAAGCAATCCTAATCATTCAAGCAATTGATCAATATACAATAATTAAAATGCTTGAATATAAAGGTGACAAGAGACAACCGATATTTTTCCGTGGTGTTCGGAGACTTGCCGGTCTCCCCTAGTCCACGTTGAGGCAAGCCCAAACCCTTGGACCGGCTTCCACTCGAGCACCCGCCTCGATTCCACTAGTCGTGGTTTTTCACGCTTTCGCGTAGGCTCAACCCGAACCTTCACAAACTCCGCCGGGCTTCTCACAACCTTGAGAGCTCCCGCGCACGACGCCTACGCCGTCTAGGAATTAGCAACCTCCAAGAGTAACAAGCCAAGTCCGCTTGAACTTTACCGAGCACAACACATGCGCTCCCGGTGATCACCTAGTGCAACACATGCACCTAGGTCTCCCTCAAGTGCAACACATGCACCTAGATCTCCCTCAAGTGCAACACATGCACAAGAGGCTCTCAAACCACTTTCTAATTGCAACACATGCACTTAGTCTCACTCTTTAGCTCAAGAGGCAAATGGAAAAGAGCAACACATGCACACAACTCCCACACAGCAGCAACAACATGCCCAAGCCCCCCAAGGGGTATATTTATAGCACCACAAAGAAAACTAGCCGTTTGGGGGTAAAATCGGGCGAAATCAGCCAAACCTGGTACTACCGCCCTCTAAGGTCCGGTAGTACCGCTCTACTGTAGCAATGGCTATAAAACTAGCCGTTGCGCAGAGAATCCAGTACTACCGCCCTCTGAGGCGTGGTAGTACCAACTTTGCGGTACTACCGCTACCACCGAGCAGTAGTGCCGGCCTCACCCAGCCAGCAAAAACACCCCTCTGGAATAAAGCTACCGGCGGCTTAGGCCCGGTAGTACCGCATTTGCGGTACTACCGCCCATGCACAGCGGTAGTGCCGGCCACTCTGAGAAAACCTGATTTCAACACGAAAATCATTTTTCCAAAAACCAAACACTATTCTTTGAGCCATTAGATGATCAATACATGAGCATACACTTGTGCAAAATACGTTTGCACCAACTTAACCCATGCTCAAAGAATTTCACCTAAATTGGAAAAAACACATTTTGCAATCAACTCAAGATCTATTTGCAAATCGTATTAAGCAAATCAAACTCGAGTTTATGAGATTAATCCCCCTAGCCATGTGAAGGTCAACACGAGACCCAGTTAACTTGCCAACACCCATTGCAAGCCCTACTCACATGCTCTCGGGATTCCGAACTCATAAACCTCAGTTTATTTGCACAACGAACTTGTAAATAACACAATAAACATATTTCATGCTTGAGCACTATTCTTTACAACACATGCAAAAGTCTAGCTCCAAGCAATACCAAATCAAGGTGTATGAACTCTCTAATTGCAACACATGCAATTCTTTAGTTCCATGCAACACCAAATCAAAACTCACACTAAAACCAAATCAACCGTATGAGCTCTCTACTTGCAACACATGCAAGCATCTAGCTCCATACAACCATACCAATACCAAATCACACGTATGAACTCTCTACTTGCAACACATGCAAGCCTCTAGCCTCATACAATCACATAAACACCAAATCGTGCTTGAGCTCTCTCCTTTTGCAACACATGCAAAACTTAGCTCCAAGCAACCACTTGTTTTGAAAGATTGTTTTGTAAACTAAAACAAAACATGAAACTTCAACAATTGCAACATATGCAAAAGTGAACTTCACGCAAAAGCCAACGCATATAGCTTATCCTATTTGCAATATATGCAAATCAAAGCTCTATGCGAAAACCAAATGCTTATGCTCTTCTTCTTTGCAACACATGCAAATCAGAGCATAAAGCAAAACAACCAAGTACTCCCTCCGTCTCAAAATATAAGGCGTGGTTTGACTTGGCATAGTCTTCTAAACTATACTTTGACCTTTGATTTCTCTTATCCAATATCATTTATACAACCAAAATCACTATCATTACAAAGTACTTTCAAATACGAATTCAATGGTACCACTTTTATATCACAAAATCTTTATATAGTTAGACAAATCATTGGTCAAAGATTTCAAAGTTTGAATCTTGAAATACGTGCATGCCTTATATTTTGAGACAGAGGGAGTATAAGCTTAACACATTCGCAACACATGCCAAATGATTAGCTCTTATGCAAAAACCAAATCCAAATAAGATTTGAGCTTGAGTGAACGTGGGATTGAGATCACCAACACATGATGAAGCTCAAGCAAAGACTCAACCCCTCTTAATAGTACGGCGATAAAACCTAGACTCAAAGACTACAAAGTCCTTAGCCTATCTAGTTATACCTTCGCCATCGCACGCAAGCAATCCCCTTTGGGGTCTTTATGATCTTCAATCATACGCTCCCCGGGATCATCACTCGACTCCTTTTTATCTTCGGGATCTTCTCTTGACGCCCATCACCTCATGATGTCGTCCTTGTCCCGTTCTCAATCATCTCAATCATCCTTGGATTTAACCTAACTCAATCACAACTCATGAAAATTGTTAGTCCAAGATGCATGGTTGTCTCAATTATCTCTTGCACTCCATTAACACATAATGGATGCCTTTAGATCAATTGAGCACAACCTAAATCAATTTGAATGATTTAAATGTGTCTTAAGCACAATAATGCAATGCATGCTTCATTATACTTAAGAGCTATTCATTTGTCCTCAATTAATCAGGGAACACCATCAACACATAATGAAATATTCTTTAATGATTAACAAGACAAATGAACTCAATTTAAATTTTTATTTAAATTGATATGAGTATATATCAACTACACAAGTTTTCATATACTCATGTTGATGAAAAGTAATGATCCATAATGTGTAAACTATATGGAAATGATCATTACTCTAAGTTATCAACTATAGAATAAACTCCACATATATATGTGCATAAATATAATTAACCTGGAGACAATATGCACATATTCAATTTGATTGCATTGGAGTATATCCTATATTACCATGAGTATATTATAACTAGGCAATTCAAATATATACTCAAGGATTTAGTTTCTTTGTCTTCATCCTTATATGTGTCAATAAAAAATAGATCAATACAATGAAACTTTCAAGTTAAATTATAAACTCCCCCTAAGTGTGTGCATCCATGTAATATATAAATTGGAAAACATGATGCATGTTTGTGGTTAATATAATGGGGACATTTATATTTTAACTTGAATCCAAAGTATGCAAATTAGTACTAGAAAGAATATGCATACATACCTTGTTTTTCTATTTTTCATCCAAATATGAGACTGCTAAATATATGTTCAATAAAATATGTCAGTCTCATAAAGATTAGGTTTGTCATTAAACACAGATTAAACATTAATTAACATCAATCACCAAAACTAAAGGCTCTTGAACTTACATTAAGCTGATCAGGAAAGGTGGGAAATTCACTTATACTTTAACAGCGAGACGTGACCGGCGGCCATGGGAGAGAGAGGGAGTGGGGTGGGAGGGGGTCCAGGGGAAGGCCTGAGAGGCGATCGGCCTCGCGGGAGAGAGAGAGAGAGAGAGAGAGGGAGTGGGGACTGGGGCGGGATGACCGAGGAAGCCAGGGAGGCAACTGATCGTGCATGGGAAGAAAGAGAAGAGAGAGAGAGGCGTAAGAAAAGGAAGCCAGGCGCAGGAAATGATGAGGAAAAGAGAGAAAAGGGATAGAGGAAAGAGAGATGAGGAAGAGATTCCAGCCGTCCAGTGCAATGCAACAACGTTCGTCGAGTAACGTTTATGAATTCACGAATGAACAATATGGCATGTGATTGAATAAAGATAATTTTAACGGAGAGATAGTGACATGATTGCGCGATTCCATCCCGCGCACGATTTTATCCGGTGAAAAGAGACAGGAAGGGAAACAAAGCTGATTTCAATTTTCAGATGGCCTAGAGATGTGCATACCACATTATTAATTTCATTGTGTAGATAGATTTGGTTATAATGAAACCTAGTTTGGAGAGCATATGCAGTGCTATTGATTGTTACAGGTTTGTCCAATTCTCAGAGTACTGCAGGGCCAATAATAAGGAACTAAGAAGATTCAACCTTGATATGAAGGTTAGATGGAACTCAACATATACTATGTTGGAGCGGTGCAAAGGCTACGAACATATTATCATTGTCTTTGTTAGCTGCAATAATGGTAATCCATTGGTTACTGAAGCGGATTAAAAACTGCTAGTCATTTTCGTCATCTTTTAGATTTTATTTACAATGCAACTATAAATTTATCCGGTATGTACTACCCAACTTTTTGCTTAGTCTTCAAATAGTTTTAGACTATTGCCAATGCTTTTAAAGAAAATAAAGATAATTATATTTTACATCGCATTACAGAACCAATGTAGTAAAAAATTAAATATTTTAAGTTATTCCACATTTATACTATTTTTCTACTATTTTGGATCCCCAGAGAAAATTACCTTACTTGTAGGGCGTCTTCAAGGGAATAGGTGAGGCATTGCATCTTGATTTCTCCGAGGTCTATTCTCATGCTTATAACGAGTTTTTCAGAGTTTTCACCAAATATTATGAGAAGTTTGGTACCAGAAGTGAAGCAAAAAAATCTACCTAAACAACGCAACAATCACAAGGCAGTTTGACCGCTTCAAGCATATGGAAGAAGCTAAAAAGCAAGTCGTCTAGCTTGTCTTCCCAATCGCCAAGTAGGTCGCCATGGAATTCATGATTTTTTCAGAGCTTTCGACAAATATTGTGAGAAGTTTGGCATGAGAAGTGAAGCAAAAAGACCTACATAAACAACACAACAAGTACGAGGTAGTTCAGCCGCTTTAAGCATATAGAAGAAACTGTTCTGGTGTCCATTGTCTCATCGAAATCCACTTTCAGTTTAGTAGGGAAGATACTTGAGTCGAAGAGATCGTCTCTCAAACCCGAGCTGGTTGAGGCAGTTACATGCCTCAAATACTGGGAGCATGCAGATGACGGGATACAACATCAGCCTAAGGATCCGGAGATCATGGACATGGTAGCTGACTTTAACAATCTCAGCCTCGGGTAGTCTATATATACGTGATTAGTGTACACTTTTCCTTCTCGAGGGTACCCCACACCAGGGTATAAGGTTTTTCACGAGATAGTAACTATGTACATGTTTAAGATTGAATAAAATTTACTTCTTTTCCCTCCAATATTTGTGTCCATTGTCAGCAATATTAATATCCACACATCATGCCATTTACTACTGATTTGATCATCTAAGACCATTATTCTCTCCTATAAACGATTCATGCCATTGGTCTCATGCATTTGAATTGGCCTTACAACATGTTAGGGGTGTGTGTCGTTGGATTGGTAGCATGTAGCAGGATGCGTGGGGCCCTGCATGTGGTTGAAAATGAGTTCCCACTGTCCCTAGCTGTGAAGGCTCAAGACCATGATTGTCTTGCTTACATAGGATAACAAGTAGCTGGCTATGTGTTATTATGTCAATTTGTCAAAATAACCAGAAGGATATTATGCCTCTATAGCATTGTCACTACACCATGACACAAATATAGCGACAGACTTCTGTCGGGAAAGGTTGATGTTTAATGTCGAACAGTCTGTCGGTAATTCCTTACGACAGATTATATGTCGGTAATTCGTTGAGTACGGACAAACGATCTGTCGGCAAAACTGAGAACTTATAGGGTCGAACTGTCTGTCGGTAATCGTATTTACATAGTCAAACGATCTGTCGCAAAAGATTGATCTCTCCCGCCTGGCACGAACACGAGAGCGCGCGAAGTCAAGTGAAATCGCTACGTTGCCCTAACTTAGCGCGGGCTGGCCAAAATTTTTTGCTTCGCTATTTCAGATCCCCATCGTCTCCACAAGTGCGCCGCCAATTTCGACTTTCACGCCCAGACCCGCCGCCCCAACCCGAATCGATCGCCGCTCGGTGTGCCCCCTCCCCCTCCACATCGCCACCACCAGAATGCCTTTTCCCCAAATTCCCCCACCGACCTTCCGCTTTTTCTCCCAAGCGCCCACCCTAGCTTCTTCTTCTCCCAGCGCACTGGCTTCCAGCTCTTCTGCTGGCGCCATGCCTGAATCACCGACCAGCCGCCGCCCGATGCGCCACGCAGCGTATCTCCAGCCCACAAGGCGTCCCCTAGCTCTTCCCGCCGGCGACCCTCTTCCCCAGCTCCTGCCGGCGCCTGCCCAGCCCCTGCCGGCGCCTTCTTCTCCAGCCCGGCCGGTTCCTCCCTGCCGACTCCCCTGGCGTCCTCCGTGTCGGCGCCTCTCCCCTGGTCGGCAGCAGCAGCTCAAGCACCGGCGGTTTCCCCTCAGCCTGCGCTCCTCCCTCCCGCTCGGTTCCAGCAGCAGCCGAATAAATAGTCAAGTAAGGTTTAAAGGGTGCTGTTAATTCAGGAAAACATCATTTTTTTTGTTTATATGTAATCACGTGATTGCACATCAATTTTTGTTATATATTAATTGTGCATATATCTTTACTTTCTCTACTTATAACAGAGTGCTGCTCTAGCTTTGGATGACTCAGTTTTAGACACTGATCAGGTTGAAAATCTCATAAAGTTTTGCCCAACAAAAGAGGAGATGGAGCTTCTAAAGGTTGTTTTCAAATTAACACTTTCTTAAATTTTCCCTATGTCCCTTGTATAATCTTGAATCTTTTTCTTCTCTGAATTTCCTGCAAAAGTAAAGTCAATTATTTTGCACATTTTGGCTGTCAGAACTACAGCGGAGACAAGGAAAGTCTTGGAAAGTGTGAGCAGGTAAATCTCCATGTTTTGGCTTACAAATATACGCCAATGTAAATTTTATGTTAATCTAAGTTTTCTTCTTAGGATATAAATGCATACCAACTGTACATAATTATTGATTTCTTTAATCATATTTTACTTGAACAGAAGTTTTATATGAGAAGTTACTTTTTGTACTTCAATTTACCTTACTATTTATCTTTTCCCTCTGCAGTTCTTTCTAGAGTTGATGAAGGTGCCCAGGGTTGAATCTAAGTTTAGGATATTCTCTTTCAAGATTCAATTTCAGTCACAGGTCATTCACTGCTGAAATTTTGAGCTTTTGATCATTTGAATTGTTCATGGGTTTTTCACTCTCCATTTTTTTTCTTTCCTGCTTAGATTAGGGATATTAGAAAGAATTTGCAGACTGTGTCATCCGCTTGTGAGGAGGTAAACATTCTAACTACTCTGACATTTTTACATTCAGTATTTATGTTTAGCATGCAAGAACTCATCTCTGATATGCCGATCAGATCAGAGGCTCTGAGAAGCTGAAGGTGATCATGAAGAACATTCTGTTAATGGGGAATACACTAAATGAAGGAACACCAAGAGGTAATGGACTTTAGCTTGTAGAGGTTATGCATATCTTTGAAATAAGTTTTCTACACATATGTTTAGATGAAAAGCTTAGAGGTTTCTTGGATAATTTCTAACCACCCTATTAGGAGGGAGAATGCTCCAGCGATCAACTTATTGTGCAATATTATCTATCCTTTCCTTTCACTGTCAAGAAAATAAGTTGTTCTGTAGATGGAAAAATGTCAAACTATTTGGGGCCTAGATTGGAACTATATTAATACCACCTTATTGTATCTTCAGTGTCAGCCAGTCACCAAATAGTTTTAACTTCCTATAACCCATATTTTCCTTTTAAAGAAAGTAATAGTTCTTGTTATTTCTTTTTGGCTATTTTCTTACAGGTCAGGCTGTTGGTTTTCGCTTGGACAGTCTCCTAAAACTTATAGAGACCCGTGCAACTACTAACAATAGAACAACACTAATGCACTTTCTATGTAAGGTATGGAGATAACTGCCATACATTAGATGAACAAAAATCTAGCAAGAGTTTAGAAGATAATGTTCATCTGAAAATTGTGTAAATTATCAATATGCACGAACTAGGCCATGTTTCATTCTTTCCCTAAAAAAGAAGCCATGTCCCATGTGTCAATCTAACTAAGTCATCCAGTAGGGAGTATTTGCTAAGAGGGATACATGTGACATACAAAACCTAAGAGTTATATGCTAGTCGCTTACACTTCACTCTCAAAATGAGGTGAATGTACAGTCTTTTGTATGTTTATATCCTTTTAGCCGTTTTATATGTTTTCTCGATTTGTTCGCGGGGAAACAGCAACTCTTCTAGAACTATATATGTATGGGAGAGACTAACATGCAAATGAAGCAAGCATCTCGTCTTGTTGTTGGATACACAAATGGTATGCTATTGATGTTACCAGAGGTAAATAATGTCTTGAACACCATTGTAATTTTCTTGGATTCAAATAAGGTTCTCATATGTCTCTTTAAATCAGATTGTGTACTATTTCTAGTCAAAGAAGGTCTTTTCATTTGCCATTCTATCATTCTTTGCTTTAAAAATTTATTTATTAACATAAATGATTTACGAAAGTGCTAGATATTTTTAATATAAATTTTTCAAGATTTTAATTTTACCTTTTTATCTTTTTACCACTATCCATTCATTAATTCTATTCATTAGATTTTTCACTCAAAGCATAAACATAAGAATATCCAAATAAAAACCAATAATGCCAAGAAAACTTAGAAATAGTCATATTCAAATTCAAAACATTCATTTTTACTTTATTAAAATTTTTGGGATGTTACAATTAGTGCTCAAATGTGGAGTGGAACGAGTAATGCAGGTTCAGTAATGCCTTCCAAGGGTTTTTATAGCCGGATTAAGTCGGTTCGGTTGTCGTAGTTTCAAACGGGAGCCATGGTGATGTTGGAAGACGCAGGAGAGAGATCGGAGGGGTGAAGGAGAGAGGGAGCGATGGAGGGAGAAGGCGGTAGAAATGGGATGAGCTGGCTAACAGATGGGGTATATAATTTAGTGTTGATCAATGCTGGAAAACATAGCACTAATAGCATATAATCCACTTAATTAAAAGACTTGCTCTATATTTCTACAAAGAAACTTACTCTAGCTACTAGCTAGTTGATTTTCTCGGGGGGATTTTCGGCCCAAGCTCCACCACTGTAAGCCGCAGAGTCTTCTCACCTCCATCTGAGGACATCTTCCTACCCCAGGGTGATAGTTTGAATGTCCAAAGCCCATCGGATATCTCAAACCACCTTCTGTCCTGCAGACCTTCCTCTACAGAGCGCCTCCTTTTAGTTGTATCTGAAACTTTTCTGGACAGGTAGGGGGCTAGGATTTAGATGGACTGGCCACTGATCCACTTGTCTTTCCAGAAGAGAGCCCTCTCCCAATTTCCTAATGTCAAAGCTCTAGTTAGAAGAGAAGTTCTAATCACCTGAGGCTCACAAGTGCATGTATGTAATGATGGAACATCTTGTGATCTTGTCTCTGGTGTTTTCTTTGTTAAATGATAATTATGTCCTGCATTCATTACCTGGGATGATTAATGACCACATCTGAAAGTTGAGAACTTTTCCACTGCAGCGATGGTTCTATCTTTCACACCTATACCTCATTACCAGTTAGAATCTGTTGATCGTTTGGTTACTGTTATCATATAATATCTATGAATTAGAGGGAAGTGAACCATTGATGAATTTAATAAGGTTCAGTTTCCTCTAATATCTCACCTTGAATGGGTCCATTTGGGAAATGGCAAGTATGCTGCACTACGTTGCCAAAGTTTTCTCAAATGTTCAGAATTTTCTGAACTCACTTATGTTCAGAATACTCTTTGCCAGCATTCCCATTTGTAATACTACCCATACTAGAGACCAGTATTTTATTTGATATGATTAGAAGTTCAGAACAGAGCTAAAATTTTTATTGCACTGCATTGTTAATGTTTCATCAAATGTTCAAATGTTTCTCCAGGTCCAGTTATGTCATGCTTTTCTTACTTCTATGCAAAAGTCGGAATCCGTTTTTCCTATCTGCTACTGCAAGGCTTCTCAATCCAAACAACCAATGAGTTTTTGTTGACTAGTGATATACATGTAAAGAAACCAATGAGTTTTTCTTTAACAGAGATTTATATTATTTTGAGCTTTCATTATTAATAGTCAAGATTACTAGTACCATTAAAAAATATACTATCAAGGCTTACTGTTTTGTAACTTCTACTTTGTTATTTGCATTCCCCCTTCATTGATGTAGTGCTCAGACATTAAAAGCTTGAGCATCTTATGCCTGTGATATCATAACATCCCGTAGTATATTTGGACATCCTCGATAAATTGATTTGCAACTGCATGAAGCATGTGTTGGTTTCTGGTGTTAACCTGAATTTTCAAAGTTACCTCCATTTAGTCTGTATTCATCCCTTTTTGGATTCTGTCTTCTGTTCAAACAAAGGACATGTGTATATGATGAAATGCATCAAATGCAGAATATGTATCATATTTAGCTAAGTGATGAGACTTGCAACTTTAAAATATGAAAATATTTTGATATTTAAATAGAAGAAATAATATGCATGATTTTATAATGTTTTATCCGTTATAGGCTAGATGCTCAACTATAATATTTGAGTGCCTTTTGATTCGAAATGGTATTTATGAATCTAGAGGTCAACCAACATCTTAAGAAGTTGGTCAAGGTATGCTTGGCCCATATTATTTTTCACTAATAGACTATTCTTCTTCAGGTATTCTGCAGCTTCATCCAGGAGCAATCAATAGCATTCCAAGTAAATCACACCTGGAAATTGGTAGGGGCCTGTTTCTTTTGATATAAATAGATTTTCCTTAGGAAAATATGATAATTTGCAAACTAACAAATTGACAATATCCTATGTACAGATGTAAGGGATATTCATGAGAAGAGAAGGAATAATGTCATTGCGAAGGTTCACCAATCTGCAATTGAGATAGCAAAGATCCGTGGGGTAGTGCTATCGGAATTCAAAATCATCAACCAGGATCCACCTGCTCTGTCTGACAAATCAGTCATTAACGCAATGGAATTTGCTACAAAATAGTTGAGCCCAGAATATAAATTGATGATCAGCAGAGCTTATCACGATTCACTCTTCATGGCCAGGTGAAGTACCAGGCCTCAACAGGGATTTTCCCCATTGCTGAACTCATTTTTCCATGCAAACAAAAATACTGTGGCTAGCTATCTTTGAAACGTGTTATTTTACCACTTTTACAATATTTATTTTGGCTAGCTTCATTGTGAGTGCTCTTTTACTAACATGATTGTCAAGTAACACGTGCACCTGTCTTTGCTCTGTAGAATATCACCAATGGGTATGATCTTCATTCCCTGCTACAAAGGTCTGTACTCCACTACTGACTACTCCACACCAACACTTCCCTGCTACAAGGGGTGTGCAGGAATGATGTTGTCTAGTGCTTCTAGAAAGGAATTTTTTGTGAAGTGGTGGAGATCCAATTAGTGTATAGCCAGCTAGTTATATAGATGGACTAATGGACAATTAGTGACATGTTAAAAAGAGGTGTAGCCCTTGTGATCTTTTGGACAATTAGTGTTGTTACTAGTAATTATATGTGATCTTTTGGACAATTAGTGCTATTACTGAATGATCAAATACCTGTGTAATGCATTCATGTGACCTTTTGGACTATGAGTCTGACAAGGAATGAAATCTGAATGATCATTTATGAGTCTATAACCTTTTGGACTATGTGATCTTGGAGTATTGAATGATTATTTATGTTTTCTCTCGTATGGCAAGAAAATTCTGAAATCTGAATGATATCACAAATGTATATTACATATTCATGCAAGCAAAAATATGCAACAGCAATCGTATATAATATGCAACAACAATGGTATATGTTATGCTGTCTTACAGTCTGTCGGCAAATCACATTTCTCAGGCAGCACGTCTGTCGGTAAAACTTATCTATGTTGTCTAACAGTCTGTCGGCAAATCATATTTCTCAGGCAGCACGTTTGTCGGTAAAACTTATCTATGCTGTCTAACAGTCTGTCGGCAAATCACATTTCTCAGGCAGCACGTCTGTCGGTAAAACTTATCTGTCGCTAATGATTTGTCTGTCGGTAAAGATTTGTCTGTCGGTAAAAGTATAGTATCATGGATAAATTGTCTGTCGGTAATGTTTTGTCTGTCGGCAAAGGTCTTTAACGACAGGTCTTTCCAGCGAGCATCATCTGCCGGTAAATCATTTGCCGGCTGCATCGATCGATGTTATATATGCCCTTTGCCGACAGACATGCTGTCGTTATATTTGGGTCATGGTGTAGTGTGTGTCACGCTGGCCCAGAGGCATGCATGCATGTGCCCATTTGCAAATTTGCAGCAACACGCACACAATTTTTTTTACATGGTAGTACCTAGTATAGAGAAAACAATATTCCACAAGGCATGCATGTAAATTGTTGAAGTCTTTTTACCATCCTTATGAATGTATCTCGGTGTGAATTTTTGGCACACAGTAAAAAAACTCTAATTACAGTGGCGCGCTATGGCTGTATTGCATGCATGAGTCTCAATTGTTCGGTCAAGGTGTTTGGTCGGACGATAGCCATGCGTGGGTGCACCTAAACATGAATGAAACTAGATAGAATAGCGCGCTATATTGCATCACGCAAATCTCACTTCGAAATTTTTTGTTGCAAAAATAGTAGAAGATCTAAATGTAATTTAAAATATTTCGAGCTTAAAGAAATAACCAGACATAAACGTAATTTTAAATCTTTCGGGTTTAGAGAACCGGCACCCGAGCTGAATTTGTAGAACTACAGGGTCCTTTATGCAAAATAACCGGTGGAAGGACCTGGTCGCGATTTTGAATTTTCTAGAGAGTTTTTTTTTGCAAAAAACGTACTTGTGGCTTGAGAGGTCTTCAAATCTTTCCAGCATAAGGTATACTAGGATATTTTGCGCGGCGTATACGCCGCGTGCGTTATTTTTTCACGAGAAAAAATTCGTTTTTTCCGTTGGCGTTTTTCTAAAAAATCATCGAGAAAACGCGCGAAACGGTTGGAAAAACAAAAGTGCATCTGCGTTTGCGCTAAATCGAAAGGTCCGTTTCGTGTAAAACAGTCGGAATGATCCAAACGTCAATACGTTTTTTTTCGGTATCTATCTAGAGGGAAAAGGCTGAAAAATTATTAGAGATGACAACCTTCTTTTGTCGAGCCTAACACTCTATGCGTCCACCGAGTAATAATACATGTTCTAAAAAATATCGGAGATCGAGATGGGAAATCAAGATGGGAAAAAAGTATAGAGATAGAGCTGCACAAATATTTCTGGCGACGGAAACATTTTTCTCGGGAAAAACAGAAAAAGGACCTAGACGTAAGGAGCAAGAACCTGTTTGTTACGTTTTTGGACCTGTCCGCTATCCTGAAAAATTAGAAAAGGCTTGTTCGCGATTTGAATTTAACGGATTTTTTTTCCGTAAAATAGCACACGAGGGACCCAGACACGATTTTAGGGAAAAATATCTTCCCCTCACAAAAAAGAATTTTAAATCCGAGAATGAAATTAAAACCCAAAATTAAACTCGGGCCACACGGTAAATCACGGCACGGCATCAGGCGCCCACGGCCCTAGGCCCACGCTGGCAAGACACAGACCAGTGCCGTCCGCATGGCCCACACGACGAAAGCAAATGCCCACAGTCTTTGGCGAGAGAACCATCGACCGGTGGACCCCGGCTGTCAGCGAGCGACAGGGTGGTCTGATGAGCGGGGTCCACGGCGTAGCGAGAGAGAGAGAGAGAGCAGCGCAGGGTGGCGGCACGAAGTTAACCGGAGATGGGGAAGACGCAGGCGAATCCGGTGAAATGGGGCTTGATAGCTTGAAAGAAATAGCGGAAATGGAAGAGGAAGTTGCAGCGAACTCAGTGGTGGAGAAAACAAGCTCGGAGAGGGAGTATTTATAGCACGGCCGGGGAGAGAAAAGTGGGGATTGGCATGATTGTGGCGTCGACCATGAGCGGCAAGGGGAGGGCTTGAGGCGCGGCTGGGTCGGCGTGCGGCGCGGGATGGCGACGGGATGGGGCGAGCGGCGATGGGATGGCGGCGCGCGATGGCGACGGGACGGGACAGCGCAAGGTGATCAGAGAAGGCGGCAAAGGCAAGAGTAATGGAGAAGATGACATCGGCGCGGTGGGCGAGCGAGTGGGGAGCCAGTGGTCTTGTGCGCGAGAGAGGTGGGTCTGCGGCGTGGGGCGAGCTAGTCTTGTGAGCCGGTGAAGAGGATGGGCTGAGGCCGGGGAAAACGAGCCGCGCGTGAGAGAAAGGAAAATAGCCGGAAGAGAAAGCACACTTCCAAAACGAGAAAGCGGAAAGTGGAGCAATGGCCAAAAAGGGAAAGACTCCAAAAATGGCTCAAGAAAATTTGAAAAAATTTGGCAAAAATTCAGGTAAATCCAATAAAATCAGACAAAACTATTTTTGAAATTTTGGGGTGTTTCAACATACAATTTTGATTTTTGGGTTGATGATGAAATACAACTAGTTTGAGGCCACTAGCACTATATATGTGTGTCGCAATGGATGGTTGGGGATGGATGATTACCTGTGATGCGGAAATAAAAATGAAAGGCTGGGATAAACGATGGTGCTGGTAGATGATGAAAAGGGGCTGTCTTGATTTTTTGGACCTTCTGGTTCATGTCCCTAGTTGAGCTTGGTGCTCCCTTATATATCTTCCTGAGACTTGCTCCTTGATGGTACCTTTGGTGGCTTGGTGATGTTTCTGGTTGTACAATGAATGGTGGCTTTCTGGCTCTTTGCTCTTTGAGTCCCTAATGGTTTGCTTTCTGATGTGCTTGGACTCTCTCATGTTCTTGCTCTGTGCTGACCACTGAGTGGTGGTTTGCGAGGCTTGTGCTGGCTTAAGAAGCTTGGCTGTGTGCCTAATGGTTTGCTTTGGGGCTTTGTCTTGGATGGCTTGGCCTTTAAGCCTCATGGCCAAGGCTTTGGAGAGGGTTTGTTCGATGGATTGGCTGTGCTGTCCTAAAGGCACAGGGGTGCATGCCTATCTGTTGACACCAAAAACGTGATGAAGGGTTTCTGGCCTCAACACATCGGACAAACACCGGGTTTGAGGCGTGCCAATCGATTTGACCTACAATCGATAAGGAAGGAGTCGTAAATCTGGATGAAGCCGATACCAGATCGATAATCGGCTTGGCGCCGATCGGCTAGGAAACCGATCAATGCAGGGAAGAGGTAGATGAACTCTGAGAAGGCGTTGCGCAACAATACAGAGCAAATCAAACCTGAAGAAATCGATGACGATCAACAATCGGCGATACGCAACTTTATTGATCGAGGTCGACTTACAAAAGATGCACTACAAGACTAAAAACTGAAAAAAGAACGAAAAGAACTAGTAGATGTATTGTCTGGTGATGATGCCTCTTCGCCTGGCCTTGACCCCTCTTTTATACCCCTTTGCTGATCTGAGTCCAGCTCCATCACGACGGCAGAGTCCGTGTCGGCCACGGTTTCCTTAACGATTCCCTGTTTCCATATATCTCCGCGTATTTGATCCGAACTCTTGAGAAATTGCCGATCGCCAGTCCTTTTTCCAAAAACACACCTGCCGATCCGAGTCCTGTTCCACTACGTTAACAGAGTCCATATCGGTCAAGGTTTCCAAATTTACATTCCGTCTTTAGATCATTCGAACCTGTAAATTTGCCGATTGCCCCTTCTGGTGCCAAAGTTTGGTGTAAACATATGCCCCCCATTTTCGGGAGATAATTTATTATCTTCCGAAAATCCATCGGCTTCTTTGCAATCGGCTTTTGCGAAACTGCTCCAATAACTGCTGCATTAATTGCACTGCGCAAATCCCGACGCACTGTAACTGCCCCATGTCGCTTCGGAACCCATTCCCGCTGTTTCACCTTTTCACCGTGTTTATAAATATGCGGGACCCCCACGGTCATTTTCACACTTTCCAGCCCTCGCATCACCTTCAATCGGCTTTCCTCCTTCAATCGACTTTGCTGCACTTGTGGTCAATCCCTTTCAACTTCCTCAGTCGGCTGAATGGATTCCTCGAAGGTACTCTTCCCAATCCCAGAAAGTAATGATCAATATTACTTAGGACCGGTAGGGAATCTAGATGCCGATACGGTGATTAATGATGAAATCCCGAGACTTCCCTTATCTGCACAAGGCTATATATAATGTGAAAGAATGGGGCAAGAGTTTTAGGGCTTGGCTGACAGCTCTCAAGGGATGGAGAAGCTAGTATATCAGAGTGTCGGCTCAGAAGAGAGTGGAATGGGAGCGGATGGGCATAGCCGAATGTCTCCCTCTAAGCTTAGCCTGCCCAGAAGCCAATGAGCCCTTGGTGGCCACGGCATGTTATTTTTGGTCTGATACTTTTAACGCCTTCCTTTTCCGCCCTGGTCCAATCGGCCCGACCCTTCTGGATGTGGCCGAACTGTGCTGCTTGAGGCCTGACGGGGATCAAATATCGGCCTACAGCAGAAAACCTCGGTACAAGCTGATTCGGTCTAAAGGCGAAGGATGGTCCAAATACATTCAGCATAATAATAAAGTAAACGAGCTGGTATCGGATGAAGAGCATGCAGCCTTTCTGAATCTCTGGCTTGAGCGGTTTCTCTTCTGCAGTGCATCCCTAGGACCGACTCAAGTGTACCAATTCGTGGTGGAGCAGCTGATAGAAGGCCGTTGGCTTGCTCTTGGAAAGATGTTCTTGGGGGCAGTTTATCAGATGATGTATGTCATCAGGAGTCGGCTCTTTTCTGGTTTTGCCGATTTCGTCATTGGTAATGTTGGAGATCCTCTGTGGTTTATTTAGATATGGTTGTACAGTATCTTCAGCCGACAAATTATTTCTAAGCCCGTCGAAGAGTCGGCTTTTCCCCGTGAAGACTACCCAGAGAATGCCACTCCACAGTTCAGAGCAAGCCGATCTCATGGTGAGAGGCTTATAATGTGCTCAAGTGGCGACACCAAGCTTACCCCAGCTGGTCTGAACAAGTACCTTGCCTTTTTCTTGGGTTTAGACAATGTGATATTTACCCAGCAAGACTTCTTCTCTTATGGTAGTGCAGCCGATTTTCCATGGCCCTCCTTCCTGCACCTAGATGCCGATAGTTCTTTGATGCCAGAGCTGTCATTGATGTTCTATCGGATTTTCATCTCCCCCTGCATCCTTCACGTCGGCCTGAACTCCAGAAATAGAACTTTTCAACCTTCATATGAGTTCTACCATCCTTCTATTTATGCCCGTCAGTTTGGCTTTGGTCAAGTGATTCCTTCTTTGCCTCTTCTTGATCGGCTTCAACCCAGAGCCAAAGTGAAGAATGTGCTGTCGGCCAATATAGTTTTGGAAATCGCCGATGAGCTTCAAGTCTCCGATCTGCCGCACTTCTTCCTAAACTCCCGTCGGGCTAGCCAATTTTCTGCTTGGTGGTCGCTTGTGGCTGAGGCCCTCTACTTAGATCGCCCCCCGTCGGCTATCATAGAGAAGTTTTTACCGGATTATCATGAGCCGATGGTAGTCTCCAGCAGCGACAGTAGCAGCAGTTCAAGCGAGGATAGTTCCCCGGGTTATACTGACTCATCGGTAGCTGTAGAGGTATCGGCTTTTCCAAGTAGCTCACTTACTGCCTTGGTCCTCATTATTCATTAGCTAACCTTTTTCGTGATTTTTGCAGATCACTGCCATGAGCGGGAAGGCTGCTGCTGACCCATCGGAGAGTGGATCAAAAGGGAAAAGGCCGCACCAGTCAGTCAGCTTGATCGGCTATACTTCTGGTAACCTCCGGGTAAAGAGCCCGTCGCTGGAGGAAATCGCTAAAGAGCGGCTGGCGAGTAAGTATCTGTCCTTTATTTGGTAAATTTCTTCTGCATTCCTTCTTTCTTGATCCTATTGGCTTGATTTCAAAAAAACCCAAATACACCAAAGTGGCCGCTAAGAAGAAGTCTAAACGTAAGGAACAAAGCGGCGAGAGTTCTCTGCATGCATCAACTTTTGCTAAAGTAAGTGCTCTTGTCACGGCGTCATTCCCACGTATTGAAGGATTCATTGATCTTACAATACTAACCCTTTGGTCTTGTTTTTTCAGCCAACTCCTTCTGACCAAGCGGCTGGGGGTTTGGCCGATGTTTCTGCAATCAATCCGACGCCGCCCCAGCCGACTCCTTCAGATCAAGTGGCCGGGGACTTGGCCGATGCTTCCACCGTCAATCCGACGCCGCATTCCTTGGCCCATCTCCAAGAGACCTTGCCGCCTCAGCCGACTCCCGTCGCGCCCGTGCAAGAAGACCCGACTGACCCCATGGATGTGCTCGGCTTTACTTTGGATGAGCTCGATGACCCGAAGGTGATGGCCTCAGATGACTACGTCACTGATCTTCGCAATATCATTGACATTTCTGCGAAGGCATCGGCTACGGTTGTACAGTCTGAGACAAACATGCAGGAGAAGCTGAATCAGCTTTTCAACGAAGTCTGCCAGCCCAAAGCGCAAATTCTGGCTAATGCTCAGCCGTTGAGGGATGCTATGGCTGCGGTAGAAGCCGATCTCCCTGCAGAAACCATGGGAGCACTTTTGGGGGTGTGCCACTTGGACGAGCAAAGGGAGGAGGTGGAAGCCGCCCACGCGCGCATCGCTCAGCGAGAAATGCAACAAGCTGATCGCCAACTATTGGATCGGCTGGTGGCTGAAACCAAGACGATGAAGTAGAACTTTTATAAAGACGCTGCTTCCCTGAAAGCTACCAAGGCCCGAATTCTTCAGCTGGAATCGGCCAAAAAGCAACTTGAAGAGCAATTGGCCAATCTTCAAAAACAATTCGCTGATGAACAAGCTCAAGCATCGGCAAAGGCTGCCTCCCTCACCGACCAAAAGCAGAAGATTAGCCAAGCCATGGCCAATGTCAAGGAGCAATCGACCAAAACAGTTCCTGTGCCCAGCAATGCCCAAGCCGATGAGAAGATTGTTGACGGAGTTCAAGCTGCACTTGCTAAGGCCACCGGGGCGCTATCGGCTTTAGGTGCCAGACTTCCTGGGTCAAGCCTGTAATCTTCGTGCTTGTAACTTATGGGGCAAAAACATGTTATGGGGCAGAAACGATTTTGTCACTTTTGTAACGTGTCTAATCGGCTGTTTAACCGATTATATTTCAGTCTTCTGATTTGCGCATTATCTTAATCTTATGTACCAACCCATACACTAGGGCAATATCTCTTTAGATACTTTCCGTTAATTGCCTTTGGTAACACCGTTCCCTCAAGCGTTTCGAGTATGTACGCATTCCCGCCAACAAGCCAATTTACTTTGTAAGGCCCTTCCCATGTAGGCGACCATTTGCCGAAATGATTGTCTTTGGATCCGATTGGCAGTACTGTTTTCCAGACTAAATCGGTTTCGTTGAACGACTTAGGCACAAACTTTTTTGTTATAAGCCCTTGCCACCTTTTCCTTATTCTTTTCAAGCCGATTTAGTGTAATTAGTCGCAGTTCCGCCAAATCGTCTAAGTTATATAGCATCAAGTCTTTATACTCATCGGCTGATAGGTTATTTTGTCTTGCCACTCGCATGGTTTCTATGTTTATCTCTACGGGTAATACGGCTTCTTGGCCATACACCAATTGATAGGGTGACAGCTTGGTCGATCCATGGAACGCTAGCCGATATGCCCATAGAAATTCTGATAATGTAGTATGCCAATTTCGTGGCCTTTCGTCGATTTTCCTTTTAATTAGCTTGATAAGGGTTTTGTTAGATGACTCGGCTTGTCCATTGTCCTGTGCATAATAAGGTGATGAATTCAGCATTTTAATACCTAATTCTTTCGCGAAGCTTTGGAACTTGTCCGACATAAACAATGTCCCTTGATCGGTAGTGATAGTCTGCGGAATACCGAATCGATGAATGATGTGTTCTTTGACAAAGCCGATAGCTTCAACGCTGGTAACCTTCATGAGTGGAATGGCCTCTACCCATTTTGAAAAATAATCCGTGGCTGCGAGGATGAATTTATGACCTTTGCTCGATGCCGGGAATATCTGGCCGATTATGTCTATACCCCATCCTCTAAACGGCCACGGCTTGATAATTGGGTGTAAAATTGATGCCGGAGTGATCTGTACATTCCCGAACTTTTGGCAATCTTGACATCCTCTGTAGTATTTAAAACAGTCCTCTAACATTGTCGGCTAAAAATATCCTGTTCTTCTTAATATCCATTTTATTTTATAAGCCGATTGATGAGAGCCGCAAATTCCTTCATGAACTTCACCCATGGCAATTTTGGCTTCTTCATCACCTAGACATCTTAGAAGCAAACCTTCCATTGTCCGATAGTATAGTTCATCATTCAAAATTACATACTTGAGTGCTCGCCACCTGATCCTGCGCTCGGTCGGCTTGGAAGGATCGGTCAAATATGCCTTTATCCCTGTTCTCCAATCGGCAGTGTTGACGCACAAAACCGTTCTGTCGACCGATTCTATCTCTTCACACCGATTGTAATCTTTATAGCCCGACGCTGCTTGCGCCAGCATATTAGCTTTGTCATTCATCCCTCTGGGTATATGACTGATAGTAAATGAAGCAAAGGTTTTGATGGTGTCAAGACAATGTTTTAAGTATCCTGACACTATTTCATCGTTACAACGAAGAACAACCAACAATGAATCGCCATAAGCTTCTACGTCGCTCACACCGATACCACTTAGCAGTTGGAGTCCCTTGAGCAATGCCTCATACTCTGCTTGATTATTAGAGCATCGGCTATTAAGCCGATATGCGAATTCGAACTCATGTTTCTTCGGAGAAATTAACACTATGCCTATTCCACTACCTTCCTGGCAGACCGATCCATCGAAATACAGCAGCCAGGGAGCCATATTGAATAAGCCTATGATAGTGTCATGTCCTGTGATAAAATCGACTATCGCCTGCCCTTTGACAGCCTTGGCCGATTCATATTGCAGGTCGAACTCAGTTAGGGCATAGGCCCATTTACCAAGTCGTCCTCTCAGAATTGGCGTAGACAACATATATTTGACGATATCAGCCTTACATACTACTACGCAAGTTGATGCCAAAATATAATGTCTTAACTTAGTGCAGGCAAAGTACAACGATAAGCACAATTTTTCTACCGAAGGGTACCTGACCTCAGCTTCCAAGAGTCGTCGGCTTAGATAGAATATCACTCGCTCCTTGCCATCAATTTCTTGCGCCAACACCGCTCCAATAGTTTCATTTTCAGCCGATACGTATAATCTATATGGGATCCCTTTCTTTGGTGCAGCCAGAACTGGTGGTGACGCCTAATACTGTTTTATATCATCAAAAGCTTTTTGTTGATCGGCTCCCCATATGAAATCCTGATGGTCTTTTAACTTCAATAGTGGAGTAAAAGCTTGAATTCGACCAGACAGATTTGAAATGAACCACCTCAAGTAATTAATTTTGCCGATCAACTTTTGCAGTTCGTTTTTGCATGTTGGCGGCTTTGTATCGACTATTGCCTTGACTCTCACCTGATTAACCTCAATTCCTCTCTGGTGTACCATAAATCCGAGAAACTGGCCAGCCGATACTCCGAACGCACACTTCAAAGGGTTCATTTTTAACCCATGAGCTCTAGTATTCCGAAATACCCTTTCAAAATCGGCCAGATGTTGCCAATCGTCCTTAGACTTAACCACTACATCGTCGATGTATATCTCAACAATGTGGCCGATTAAATCATGAAAAATCAAGTTCATTGCGCATTGATAAGTAGCACCTGCGTTTTTCAAGCCGAACGTCATTACAGCCCATTCATACAAACCCAGAGCACCAGGGCATCTGAAGGCAGTTTTGGGGACGTCGGCTTCCGCCATGAATATTTGATTATAACCAGCGTTTCCATCAAGAAAACTAATAATTTTGTTACCTGATGCAGCATCGATAAGCATATCGGCTATAGGCATCGGATACTCATCTTTCGGCGTGGATTTATTCAAATCTCTGACATCTACGCAAACTCGAAGCTTACCATTCTTTTTCATGATAGGAACAATATTGGACACCCATTCAGCATATCGGCAAGGCCTTATGAACTTGGCCTCTAGTAACCTCTCTATTTCTTCTTTAATTACATTGTATAACTCTGGGTTAAATCGTCTGGGATACTGTTTGAAAGGTCGATAGCCCGGTTTTATAGGCAGCCGATGCTCAACAAGTTGTCGGCTTAGCCCAGGCATTTCATAATATTCCCAAGCGAAGCAATCTCTATAATTTCTAAGAATTTCGACCAATTTGGCTTTGTATTCTACACTTAATTTTGCGCTTACAAAAGTTGGTCTTTTCCTATCGCCCTCACCTATATCGACTTCTTCAAGCATATCGGCAGAAGTGAAGCCTTGTCCCAATTTTTCTTCCTAAAGTCTTCGATTGCTTCACAGGAGTTTATTTGCCGATAGCTTCATACCCTGCTTTGCAGGACTTGCATTATTTCTGACCCCATCTTCTTAAAACTTCATTTGCCCGATCAAATGTGCCAGGTCTGACACTGATCGGCATTAGACCGGTTTTGCCAACGCATATGAAATCACAGTCGTCCAAAGCCTTCCCTGATATGCACTTAGCTTCCTCGTGCGGCCAATTAGCATCAGAGCTCACCATCGCTATATGAGCCGATGTGTCGACTGGGACGACTTCAACTTTATCTCCGTTCCATTGCACAAGGAGTTGATGTATAGTCGAGGGAATGCAGCAATTGGCATGTATCCAATCTCGCCCAAGAAGCACACTATAATTCCCCTTTGCTTCGACTACAAAGAACGCGGTCGGTAAGGTTTTACTGCCGATTGTCAGTTCTGTTACCATCACCCCCTTTGCTTTAGTGGGGTCACCTGTAAAGTCATTTAGCACCATGTTTGTTTTGATCAGATCTTCATCGGTTTTCCCCAACTTCTTGCAGGTTGTGAATGGCATTAGGTTCACTGTTGCTCCTCCATCCACCAACATCCTAGATATCGGCTTTCCATTTATATGGCCTTTAAGGTACAACGGCTTCAAGTGCCGATGATCATCTTGCGGCTTTTCAAACACAGCCTCCTGAGCACCAAGGCACAACTGAGCGAATGCGTCATTAACCGATTTTGTCTTGATTCTGAACTCAGCTGGTAAAGTAAAAACCATATCGATATCCATGGGAGGAGTATCATCTCGGATCATCGGTGATAGCAGATCATATGAGAAATCTGTTTCATCATCAGTTTGTTCCTTTTTCCTCCATTCCTTTTTTACGGCTTTTATTTGCCGCAACTCGTTGAATATTTCATCCCTTTGTTTTTCTTCTTCGACTTCCCTCATCTCCTGCGTCCGTAAATGCTGAAGCCGCCTGCGTTGAGATCGGCTAAGCCGTCGGACACCATCTTGGTTTGGGTTCAATCGGCTTACGAATTTTACCAGCCAGATTCTCTGTGATTTCTTCCTCCTATTTTTGTGCGCCTAATCTTTCCTTTACTTGCTTTCTGTACTTCAGCTCTGTCCGTTCTGGCGCTGATGCAGATAGCCGTTCCTTTACTGATTGCCTCGGCCGATCTCTCTGCGGATAATGTTCCATGGGGCATGACTTTGGAGAAGGCAATACCATCCCTCTTTCCCAGCAAAATTGCCAAAAGGGACATCTCTGGTGAGCTATATCAGCATTGTCTGGCCGATACAGATTACCTGGCCAATGCGTTCCCTCTGGCCGATACCAATTACTTGGTCGGCGCGGTTGCTGTTTTTGCCGCTGACTCATCCTCTCATATTTCTCAAGTAGCTGCGAAAAAGTCGGCTTAGGTTTGAATGCTGTCTTCCGGGGTGGTGACCTTTCAGCTTTATATCATCGCCCAACTTCTAATTCTCCTTTTGGTTTAACCGTCCTTGAATTCTTTCCATCACGATCGGCTTCTATCTGAAGTGAACCGATTGTTATCTTAAGTGTACCACCATTTGAGCTTGATTGATCATCAATCTGCCTTGTTGGCCTAGTTTCTTCATTCATCGGTTCTTTTCCTTTGCGTGAGCACTGGACCATGTTGATCGGAAAAGGATTAACATCCACCTCCATGGTCGGCTCCTCTGCGAATTTGAGACGGCCGTCTTCGATAGCTGACTGTATCTGCTGTCGAAAAATATTGCAATCATTAGTGTTATGTGAAAAAGAGTGATGCCACTTACAGTATCGCCGTTTTTTGATTTCATTTGCTGATGGTATGACATGTCCTTCTGGTAATCGTATAAGTTTTTCTTGTAATAACATATCAAATATACGGTCACACTTTGATATATCAAAAGCGTACTTGACCTCCGACTTGCCTTTTGTAGGTTTGAGCCAAGAGCAGATGAGAGGCTTTTTAGGACCTTTTACCCACTCGGCTATATTTACATCTGCTTCATCTTCGGAAGTCTCACTTGAGCTATAGTCCACCATGTTTATTTTAGCCTTGTCTTTACCATTCCCATTTAACCTAAACTTTTCTTTGAACTCTTTATTTGTATATCGGCTTTCTTGTGCCGATACACGGTGAAGCAGATGGCTCAGATCAGAAAATTCCTGCCCGGTAAACTTTTCTTTGAGCGGTGGAATCAACCCCTGAAACGCTAAGTCGGCTAGCTGATTATCAGGCAATGTTACACTGAAGCACCGGTTACGTATTTCTCTAAATCTTTTAAGATAATCAGAAACCGATTCTCCGAACTTCTGTCGGATAGAACTCAAATCTGATATTCTAAGTTCTAAGCTTCCAGAGAAGAAATACTCATGGAATCGGCTTTCTAAATCGTTCCAAACATAGACCGAATTTGGAGGAAGATTTGTAAACCAAGTAAAAGTAGTCCCTGATAAAGATAAGGAAAATAACCTAATTTTTAATCCATCGGACTGTGCTACCTCTCCACATTGGGCAATAAATTGTCCGATCAGTTCAAGGGTAGTCACTGAGTCATCTCCTGAGAACTTTGCAAAATCGGGTATTCTAAAATTGTGTGGGTATGGCATTCGATCGATGTAATCTGGGTATGATTTTCTATAGCCGATAGTTTTTCCTTTAGGCTGTAAACAGAATTGATCTCTTAAAACTGTAGAGATCTGATCAGCCCAATTAATATTGTTGGCCGATGCATTGCTAGGATTATGCCAATCATAATGAAAGGCATTCTGCCCCCCGAGTGTGAACTCGGCCTGTCGGCTCATATTAGCCGATGGGTGTTGACGAGGGAGTGGGTCATATCCATTGGTTTTCCCGACAGAGAACTCAGGTAAGGGGACAAAAGGCTCTGCATATGATACTACTCTATGCGGGGCTGAATTCCTTAATATGGTTGGCCCTTGGGTGTGTGGGGTTCTATCGAGTTCAATCGGCTGAGGAGCCGATTGTACGGCAGTGTTCCCTGATGCCGATGGAAGTGGGTTGGGTGGATCTATCCTTGCAGCATCTGTATGAGCGTAATATTGGGTGATCCCCCCCCGGGCGAGTATTTGCTGGTGTCAACACAGTAGGTTGAGTCGGCATTAACGATGGTGTTGGAGCCGACACTCTTGCTGTGTTTGTGTTCTGTGCTACGGAGTATACTGGGTATGTTGGGAGTGGTTGTATTGGTTCTAACAATCCTCCAGACCCTGCCAACTCTTGTGCTATCGTCTTAACACTATTTTCTATCATCGGCTTTAAAGTAGTAACCAAGGCCGATGATTGATTGATTAACGCATGGTGCACAGATTGCTCAATCATATCGGATAACTCAGCTTGAACTGGCAAATATCGGCTTACCGTGTTTGTGGAAACGCCAGCTTCACCGAAGGTATTCAGCGTCGGAAGCGCAGTCTTCTGAGTGACCCCTCGTCGGGTTTTTTGATAGCACCCAAGCATTAATTCTTCCAGAGCTGCCTTCCGATCTTCAATCTCCTTGCGCTGTTCCGAGTTAGATCATCCAAAGTGGGGACGATTATTGCGTCAGCATTGACGTCGGTCGGTGCGGCAGATCTGTTTGCGGTCATCTTTCTCGATTGTGCTGGTCCCACTGGGCGTGCCAAAAATATGTTGACACCAAAAACGTGATGAAGGGTTTCTGGCCTCAACACATCGGACGAACACCGGGTTCGAGGCGTGCCAATCGATTTGACCTACAATCGATAAGGAAGGAGTCGTAAATCTAGACGAAGCCGATACCAGATAGATAATCGGCTTGGCGCCGATCATCTAGGAAACCGATCAATGCAGGGTAAGAGGTAGATGAACTCTGAGAAGGCGATGCGCAACAAGACAAAGCAAATCAAACCTGAAGAAATTGATGACGATCAACAATCGGCGATACGCAACTTTATTGATCGAGGTCGACTTACAAAAGATGCATTACAAGACTAAAAACTGAAAAAGAACGAAAAGAACTAGTAGATGTATTGTCTGGTGATGATGCCTCTTCGCCTGGCCTTGACCCCTCTTTTATACCCCTTTGCCGATCCGAGTCCAGCTGCATCACGGCGGCAGAGTCCATGTCGACCACGGTTTTCTTAACGATTCCCTGTTTCCATATATCTCCGCGTATTTGATCCGAACTCTTGAGAAATTGCCGATCGCCAGTCCTTTTTCCAAAAACACACCTGCCGATCCGAGTCATGTTCCACTACGTTAACAGAGTCCATATCGGTCAAGGTTTCCAAATTTACATTCCGTCTTTAGATCATTCGAACCTGTAAATTTGCCGATTGCCCCTTCTGGTGCCAAAGTTTGGTGTAAACACTATCCCAGCACGATAATTTCAATATACGTGCATTTATGGTTTAAAACAAGTTTGTAAATTGTCGTATGATACTAATTAGAACGAAAGAGGTGCCGATTTGGCTCCGGACGAATCTGGTACCTCAGTGAGCGATACCAATTATACTGGACTAACGGCAATTCTAACTATAATTATTTATTTAATTCCATTCTGTTATATTGATTTACTGCCTTTACTGATCAATGCAAATTTTTATTAATATGCAGGGTTTACAAATAAAGATCAGATAGACTCAAATGACTGGAATTAATATACTTGTAATTCTTATTTTTGAGACGCAATTAAAGATGTAATTAATTATTTTTTTGCATTTTTGTAATTTGAGATGTAATTAAATCATTTATGTAATTGTGATCTGATCTGTAATTAGACTTTTGAATTTTTAAATTTTATTCCATTGTATTCAATTTGTAACAATTGAATTATGTGATTCAACTTTATTGATCAATTTAATTAAGCACGTTATCTTGCTTTAATGACCTCATTTGCGATGCTGATTACTCGGATTTGCGATGCTAATTACTCGGATTGTTTCAACTAGAAAATCGTCTTGAAATGACGAAATGCAGCGTCTCACTGTTTTGAGTGGAGTTCGTATTTTCTCCGAAGAAAGTAGAGACAAGTACGACTTTCTCTTTTGAAAATAGGCTTCGAAGTCGTGTGCAAAAGGCTTGCGGGTAGGCATCGAAGACGTCATCGGACAGAAACCTTGGACTATTTTATCAGCAACAGCCAGCCACACGAATGACCGATGCTGTGAGCCTGAGCGAGGAGTTTTTGTCTCTCGACTCAGCATGGTTGTACCAGTTCGCAGTGCTCGTTGGCATTCGCACGTGTAGGCTTAAAGTGGCTTTTCTTCCTCTATGCTTTTGTGTTTATCTACGAGATCAAATACTTGCTTCCTGTACTGCTTAATCTCAATCTAATGTGTTTATCCAGTACAGAGGCTAGTTAATTATTACTTGTAACTACAATACTCATGGTACTAATCTGTTGCTACCTACAGAAAAGTAGTACAGATAGCAGCATTAGAAACGTTTGTTGCTGATGCCTATGGCTAAATGTTACTGGTAGTAGGTCTACTCTTGCTCTGTTTAATACTCGTGTTGTTCTTGCAAATCTGCTACGGGCTTTCACGTACGTGAACCAAGGACAGGGGCTGGGATGAGTTCTGATGACGGGAGCGTGAAGGCGCATAGCTCCTGAGTTGGGTTTGATCCCAAGCACAACGGGGTGAAAACCACCGACATTATTGCAATTTTTCGGTTAGATGAATCACTGGAGGATGTTTAAAATTGAGCATTTCTTACCACAAGCAAAAGTTTTTACCGGTTTTGCAGGAAAGTAATCAACCCGTAGAGAGTACTGAAATTTCGTCGCGTCCAGAAGCATGGGACATGGTCGTAAAATATATTGCATGCCATCACCATGTGCTACAAATATCCTTGGTGTCTACCTTGAAGGATAGTAAAGTCGGGAGTATGAGACCGTCCCCCCCCCCCCCAAAAAATCCACAACAAATCCACCTTAACCACCAAATCAACCGCAGATCCGAATGCCCCGCAAGCATATCTACCATCTTCGGAAAAAGATTTTCTCCAGAACTCGCGAGAAGAGCAACAATCGAAGGGTCTGAAGTTTGTTGAAGGGAAGGGTCTGGAGGAGATTTCGGGGGAAGCATCAATTGTTTCGCCATGGTTGTCGAGATCCCGGATCTCCCCCAAAGTGTTGGCTCTGTTCCCGGAGATCATCACTCCGCAGCGCTCATCCAGGGACAGCAGCAAGAAGAAACGAAGAAGCAACAGCAGAGAGGTCAGAAAGGGCAGACCCGCATTCAACCGGAGGGGTGTCTTGGCATCTCAGGGTAGCATTCAAGAGCTGAGACCGATGTGGATTTTCTGGAATCCAGGTTCGCAGCCTCTGCGAAAGGGAAATGGATTCATGAAGGGGAGCCCAGTCCCCCAGAATCCAGCTCGAGGCACGGCGGTTCCAGTGGGCAATGGGGAAAAACACAGCAGTTATTGTGGAAATCAGGTACGCAGAAGGAAGCAACCGGAAATTAGGTCTCGTGAGGGCAATATCAGGGCTCCTTGATGTCCGATGGCCCATCGGCGGAGTCAGAGGGATGGATTTGGATCAAGCCTCAGCATTGGTGGAGGAAACGTCAATCTCATTCATTGCAAGAGGGCAAATCGGAGCAACCAAGTCTCCCTCTCAGCGGCTCAGCTTTCTTCAAACAGAAGCTGGAGGGAAGGTGCTTTAATTGTCTTTCACCAAATCATGTGGTTCGCTGTTGCGAGGCACCGGTAAGGTGCTGGCGCTGCCTCCGTTCTGGGCACAAGGCCATCGAGTGTACAAAGAGCAGAAATACCAGTCTTGACTCGGTTAAATTTAGCCAGAAGCCAAGCTCACAAGTCCTTCCAGCATCAGAGTTCATCCCCACAAAGCCACAGCACAACCTCAACAAATCTTTCCGCGACGTTGTTCAAGAGGGAAGCGGCATGGCGGCAAGATATCCTGGTGATCCCAGAGCCAGGCCGGCCAGGGCATTCTGCGCCATCTCTGCCACTGGCTCCATCAAGTGCCGGCGAGACGAACTCATCGAAAGGGCGGTGGTGTGCTGGTTTGATGGAAACAATCACGACGTGGAGACGTCCACTATGGGCGACATGCTGCGAGACCGTTTCAACCTCAACCAAGGCGACTTTCAACTTGTCAAGCACTTTCAACTTGTCAAGCACTTCTCCGAGTAATTCCTGGTCATCTTCTCAGAGCCAGCGGCCAGGAGGAGGGTGGTGAGCACACCGTCAATTCGACACAACCCGTAGTGTGTACTGAAATTTCGTCGCGCCGAGAAGCAAGGAACATGGTCGTACTATATTTTGCATGCCATCTCCACGTGCTATAAATATCATTGGTGTTGCTGTACTAAAAGAGAAGTTTCCTTTGCTGACAATGTATCAATCAGCTCTCAACATGGCACACGTGTCAAACTAGCCCAGCGGCTGAGTAAACGAATCGTAGCGCACATTCTATCTTTGCAAGCTCAAGTGCTGAACCAACCAACCACCGTCTTCCAGCCTCTGACTTTGTCCATGTATTTAAACAAGAACAACAACTTCACAATGCAAGAACCAGCCATGTTCGTCCTCCGTAGTCTACTCCTCCTCCTATCCTCGCCGCTCGTCACCGCCGCCGCCTATTCGGAGTACTCGTGTAATGGCACCAATGGCAGCTACACGGCGGTTTTTTGATCCCTGCATGGAAGACGTCATCGGACAGAAACCTTGGACTATTTTATCAGCAACAGCCAGCCACACGAATGACCGATGCTGTGAGCCTGAGCGAGGAGGTTTGTCTCTCGACTCAGCATGGTTGTACCAGTTCGCAGCGCTCGTTGGCATTCACACGTGTAGGCTTAAAGTGGCTTTTCTTCCTCTCTGCTTTTGTGTTTACTAGATGTCGATCTGGCAACTCAATTTTTAATTTGCACCCGTGAGAAAGTTGTCGTCTAAATAAGAATAAGAGAGGTG
This sequence comes from Guadua angustifolia, assembly GCA_036346375.1. Taxonomy (NCBI): domain Eukaryota; kingdom Viridiplantae; phylum Streptophyta; class Magnoliopsida; order Poales; family Poaceae; genus Guadua; species Guadua angustifolia. The sequence goes on along the minus strand of CM070512.1, from coordinate 14,256,569 downwards.
TTTTACGTATCTCTTCTCGATACAAATTATATAAATTTTAAAGCAAATGAAAGAGTGGATAATAATTAATAGTACTCTAAAAAGGACATGCAATTCCATTTGTCCCCGTACTGAATTGTATTGCTATTTTGTTTCCACATTGTCTCCAATTGAAAAAGAAGCCTTACCATGCAGAAATTTTGCAGCTAGAAAATTAAACTCTATCTTGGTTGTGTGTGTGTTTGTGCGTGCATGTGTGGGGGTTTACAAAGAAGAGTGGTGCGCAAGTAAGAACTTTTTTTTTTTTAAAAAAAAAAGCCCGTGGAGCTTGTATAGATCAAGCGTCAAGAATGATATAGCGAGTTGAGTAGATAAATTTCAAGTTACGACTGAAATGGAAGCCATTGATCACTTGTAGTTAAGAAAACAACATTGTTAATACTACAAAAACAAAATATGTAAACATACAGGGGCAACCTTGTCTGTAAAAGGCTTTGTAAAATCCGTTCGTAAACTTCACCTGTTCACCACTGTTATCATGGCTGAAAAATACAACGCTGGAAAACTGCAACACCTTAGCGATTTTCAGATGATAAATCCCACACTACAATTTGTATATGTATGTTTTTTTTAAAAAAATTCACATGTATTTCTCAGAAAAGAAATTAAAATTCATCACAAAAAATTTGGTGCGAAATCCGATCCTCAAAACACGAAACCGGTCGAATTTATAATCACCTTAGTCCAAAAGGTTGAAATCTCGGTGAAATTAACTCGAAAATCTTGCTAACATTCACCGAATTCATTGTAGCAATTCAAAATTTTTAATTTTTTTTATCCCACCAAGATTTGAAATCTCAATCCTGACCAAAAACCAAAATTTTGACAAAGAAACTAGACAAAAGCTGCTTTATTATTTAAATATTTTTTATGTCACATGGAATAAAAGCCAACGCAAATATACAAGTACAATAATAAAGCCAGCTGCTTACTCCATCTTCTATTCATATCATCTAAAGTAAACACTAAAGCCAGTTTATACAATAACTATCTCTAAAAGTTGGCTCTAAATGTTGTGTATTAAATATCTCTTCTCTCTTGTACATAACTAATCTACTTATTCTCCTGTGCAATGCTTGCTAATAAATAAGAGACAACTCTCTTATCTCTTCTCACTCTTACATAACAGACAAAGCTGACGTAGATATACTAAAAGTAAACTGAGATAATCTTATTATACATGCCCTTTTATTAATTGCTCTGTGCTTCAGTTTCCTCTCATCACAGGGCAGCCTGAAGCAGGTGCAGACTCAGGAGAAGCAGCAGCAGCAGGCGCACTCAAGAAGCTCGCAAGGAAATTGCCGCGTTCATAGAAATACTCTGTCTTCTCCACCCTCATCTCCTCATCAACCTAATGACACATTGTTGCAGAGAATCTCACTAGTATGTACTCTACTATTCTGAAGTCTGAACTTGGAACAAAATGCACTAGTAACTGTGTCCAACTTACATGGAAGATGCAGACGCCAAAGAACTCTACGCGCTGCCCATGCGGGGCGTGCTCCTTGAACGGCCCCTCCATGTACCCCCAGTGCCGGAACTTGAAGGCGATCTTCGGCGGCCCGCTGTACACGTCGAGCACCTCGATTGCGAAGCCCCGTGGGAACGCCGTCAGGAACGTCGACATGCTTGACTCGAGGGTCTCCGCGTCCGGGTCGTAGATGCGGTGCTCCGGCGGCAGGGTGGTCGTTAAGAACGCGTTGTAGCCTCCTATGGCCGTCAGCTCCTTCAGTGTCTGAGCCTTCAGCCCTGAAAGTATGCTTGCCGTTGCAAGGCACTTACTTGTCAGCGGCGGTAATTAATTTGCTGGTATATCATTTCTTGCCGTGCGATCGATCCATGGTTGGAACTTGGAAGTTTGTGGCGGCCGGCAGGTCTCACCGTTGGTGCTTGCGCAGTATTTCTGGGGGTGGACGCTCTTCCGGTCCTCAGGTCGCACCTTGTGGACAAGCTCCATCTCCCAGCTCTTCAGCAGCCGCTGCACCTTCTCTTCTAGCGACCCCTCGGGCCATACCTATTGAGCGGCAGATGCAACAGGCATGTACAATGGTATAGACAGCTGCTGTCTATAATAGGCAGACATATCATTTATAGACAACGTTAGAGACAACTCATGCAATGGTATAGACAACACATTTATGAGTAGATAGTTTCTCCCACACACAACCTGTCTTGGTTCTCGTGCTAGAGTCGACTCTAGATTAAGAGACGGCTCAACTCTCTATACACACCCTCTCTCATCCACGTCATTTTTTATCCTACGCAACAAAACTTAGAGACTGCTGATATATACCATTGTACATGCTCTACGCACTTTTGAAGCCTTAAGAGTGCATTTTTTGGTGTGCAAGGGAACAGCGTCCGCATTAGCGACTTTATCGTGGTGCAATGTTTCAAAAATCCGAAAAAGAATTGTAGATGCAGTACACATAAAAAGTTACTTAAACTTGCAAAATTTCAATTTCAAATTCATCTATGGTATCAAGAACCAAAAAAATACATAGCCCATCATGTGCTATTCATATGCGCTAGAAGTTCCGCTTGTCTTTTTTGTTTCTTAACAACAGGGATGGATTTGAGATTGAAATTTAATTTGCAGATTTACGTAACTTTATGTGTGCTACATCTATGATTTATTTTGATATTTTTGAAACGTTCCATATATCATGCCAAAATAGCTAATGGGACGCCGGGAACCGTGGACACGAGCGAATTTTCCCAAAATTAATGTTGTGAATAAAAGCACTTTAATTATTCCGTTAATAATCTGTAAAGATGCAAGCGATTAATTCACAAGTGAATCTGTTTCCTTGAGACGTTACTTATGATTTCTGACAAAAAGATCCGGTTGCGAATTCTCTAAAAACTGATTAGGGTCTGTTCGTTTTAGCTTTGAATTCTCTAAAAACTGATTCTGAATTGTAGTTGTAGAGAATTTAATTCTCTAAAACCTGGAATCCAAAAGCACGTATGAAGTGATTGGTAGATTCTAGTACATATAGGTAGACTGGATTGTGATAATCGGATTCTAGAATCAGACTATTTGTTTTTTATTCTGCTTTTAGAGCCAGAATCTAGAATCAAAATGTAAAACAAACGGACCCTTAGTTCATCACGAAGCATATGCATCCATAGAGTAAGATATGGATGAGTTTAGTACCTTAGTCCTCTCTTCCTCAAAGAGCTTGTTCACCATGTCATAGTTGGGAGGGGCTCCAAGCCTCCACACGGTGTTTTTCTCGCTCTCGCCGTATACGAACGAACGGTATTTGTCTCCTACTTCAGCAGAAGCCATAGCTAATAGCTTTCGTCTCAAATTAAGGGATAGTTTGGTATTTAGAAGCTGAGAGGCTAATGAAAGGCGAAGTTCCATACTTATAGGAAAATCAAGTGAAAAAAAGAACAGCGCCACTGCAAACGTCGCTGCCTTAAAGAAAGTATCTGCCGACCTAGGGTCTGTCTAGGGGAGTTGCGGCTGGGTTAAAAAGCTGCTTTTGGTTTACTGGACTATAAAGCAGCTGTAGCTGGCGGCTGTGGCTTTTCTTGTTATGCTGTTTGACAAACTGGTTATTGCAGCTGTAGCTTTTAGGGACTAACCGAGCGGGAAGGTAGCAACATAGCAAAAAGTATAGCGATGTCTGAGTGGGGGAGATGACATGAAAACGACGAGGCAGGGTGGCAGAGGTCGAGAAGACAGAGCGACCGAGGTGGGAGATGGTCAAGCGAAGACACAGCTGAAAAACTCCTCCCTAACAGCTGTAGCATTTGAAGGTGCTTCTCCCGTGACTCAACTTCTCAAAACAGACCCCTAATCTATCGCAGTCGCGGCCAGCTGCCTCCACCCATTATTGTGATATTGTCCGTCACGGTGGAAAATGTTCATTCTGACCTTGGCAGTAAAGTTAAAATTACTCCGGAGTTCAAATGGAAAAGGTTATCTGGATAAGCACACGCACAGTCGGACAAGCAACTGGCAGACCTTTCGTTGCATGCATACTACAATTCTGTCGCTATTGCAGGATGGTAGTCTAAGAAAAATCGTTTCTACCAACGAAACTTTGCAGCCCTTCTGGAGTAAAAGGCATTGCTTTTCATAGATTACTAGATAAGGACCCGCGCTACGCCGCGGCATATGAAATTTGTGCGAGTTCCGAGAGTTTAATAGAGAAAACATGGATCAATACATAATCTCTGAAAGTTATTGAACTATATTCAGAAAATTTTGAGGATCAACTATGAACTCAGAACAGTTTGTCTGTGAAAACTACTTTTAAGATTGCCTAGAGAAAATTCGTTAGGAGGTTCAGGAGGACATATTTATGAATATACAATATAGCAAGTTTGTGTTCAAGCCCATATCATAAGGTTTCCCACAGGGTACACAAAATGGCCAAAAAAAAAGGAGTAGCAAATGCAATTATGGACTTGCAATTACACTGGCTGCACAATCAAAAGCGTGCAAAAACTGGGAATATCACATACCGACATCCATATGTAGCTTATGAGAACAATAGCAGCAAAAATTGAAGTGCATAAGCAAGGTAAGAAATATGGGAACCTTGCAAGTTTGAATAAAAAGTAAGTCTTCTGTAAAAGAACTATCTAATGTAATTTAGTTTGTCAACACGAAACGATACCTTCCAAACAATGAGTCAGGTGAAAAGACATTTGGAATTTTTTTTGCTGGCTATATGTATACATGCATTCATGTCACAAACAATGTCTATTTCTTGAGTATCGTGCATGACGTACAAAAACTTATCACTAGAGCGTAAATACCGTATGGCAGTCAATAGCATGACCAAGATACATGTTATATATATTCACAGTAGAAGACACAATTGCATATGATTAGTACAACTAATATTGAGCCATCCATGTAAGGAAGAAATAATCAGGTTGTAGTTCGGTAATGGAAAAGGAAACATGATTAGAAGCTAATTTCTTGTGATATAATAATAGTTTCCTATCCGTTTTAAGCAACACCAAGTTAGCAAGAGTGTGTAAAGGACAAAGAAAACCTTAATTTGGTCTGAAGCCTAAAAAATCACTAAGTATAATCAATCCATAATAAAATGAACACTTAGAACAAAATTGATGAGTAGAGTAATCAGCTAAAGATAATACACTGAGCTTCCATTTTGGCCCATACTCCCTTGTTCCTATCTACACATATTTTCTTTGCATTTGTACTTACTCAGTGAATCCATCTCTAAGCCCTAACAAACAGGGTATATCATGTCCTTTGAGATGAGTATAGAGTGGATGCAAAAGAGACAGATGCTGGAATATATATTAACGAACTGAGCATGTAAAGCTTACTACAACATGAAACCTCTTGAGTTTATGTAGGAAAGAAATGCATAGAAATGGGGAGGTTTACATACCCGTAAGGAAACCGTTAAATGACACTGGATTTAACACTTTCTCAGCCTTCTCGAGATGACACCTTTCAGGAGACAAATGTAAGCAAGGGCAGAAAGGAAAAGGATCAAATCAAAACATATACTTCTGTAAGGAAACCATGCTCCTAAAAATTCATCACCTTGTCCCTACCTCAATTCGGAAATGGCCACAGAAGTCGGAATTTGAGTCAGATTCAAAGTGTCCTTCGGCAAAAGATTTTGGGCACGAGTGGCCGAGTAACACCGGATATAAGACAGAGCACAACATGACTAAGCTGGAAAATAATACAACCAATCCAAGATCAAATAAATCGACTAATAATATGAAAACTGCTAGCCATGCCCTAGCTATTAGGCAAGAACCAAGGTACAACAAGCAATAAAAGAAGAAACCAATGAAGCCTAAATTTATGCTGAAGAAGAGCAATCAGTAATGGTGACCCAATAGGCAACCAGTGATCCTACATACGTAAGCTCTCCCAAAACTTGTAAAGCATCAATCTCAAATCCGAGGCCATGAATCCTTTCGTCGTATTTCCATCCTCACGTGCCTTTCCGTCGGAACAATGCTAATAATAGAAGATTGCAGACAACGAAAAGAAAATAAGCACTTCAAATTGCAGAGAGGCTTACACAGTAATCCCTTGTAGTGTAGAGCGTAGGCTGCCCATTAGTTGCTAGAGCAGTGTAGAAACCTGCAATAGCGAAATGTGTATAGGTGGTCTAAGACAATCTTAACTAAATTATAAAAGGAACACAGAAGAATATTTGCTCTCATTTTCTCAACCCATAGGATCTAAAGGATACAACCAAACATCCATGGCTAGATAGCATTATAAAAGCTACAAACAACTCCATGTTTTTGAGCAATAGAATACGATTAGCTACGAATAGAATCTTATTACTATTATTGATTAATCAAACACCACTAACCTCTACACCAAAAAGCTGTAAACTTTGGGATCTGATGTAGCACTGGGCATGCACTTAGAAACCAAGAAAACGCAATCGGCAAACATATAGGTTATATACTTCAATAGCAAAATTAAAATAAATATACACTTAGGACATGCTTTGCTCCACACACATACAGGGTATGTACTTCAATAGGAAAAACTGAAACCAATTAAATAAATATAGTGATACACTGACAACATGGTTTGCTCCACAAAGCAAAAATTTTAAAAATATCAATGTGACATATATGCATATGCTCTAAAAATCTGAGAGTTTCATCTACTTCGATGTCAGGTATATACGTCTGGTCCTTTATTTGGATGAAGGTAACATGTAACAGACCTGATTAAAGGCCCTACGGTTTGATAGCATCGAGATCTATACTTCTCAGCAGGCACTATGAGGACAACAAATAGAAAACTCGGTTTCTTTGCAAGATTTCATACATGAAACACCCATATCACTGAATCCCATTCGAATCACACATATCATTGATTGAATTATGACATGAAGGATTTTCTAAATGCTATCGACAGAAGGATTTTCTAAAGACACGGTTCGCCCTTTTAAAAGGTAGCACAAATTAAAGGCGATCTTAACTTGATGATACCACGAGTATTATGCAAATGTCGTGCAAAAAGAGTAAGGCCATGCATGTGCAACTCAAAAGCATGAATCACCAATTACAGTAAAGCATTAATTCCAACGCAAATAACATAAGCCAAAAGTAATTCATTGAAGGCAAGAAAACAAAAGATGAATTATCATTCCCAATGTACGACACCATATTTCTATCAAAAACAGGCTTTAAACACATCATAAGTTCACCACCCTGATATGTGCAAGCCAAAGTGAATGACACGGAATAAGTGCATTAGAGGACTAAAGCTATTGCTGCTGAAGCATAAAAAAGGTCGCATCCCAGAGAATCGAGCTTAATACTTTAACAGGAAACGCAGTGCTGTGTCAACAATTTATCACAAATATACAAACTAAGCAAGAATGTTGTTTCATGAATAAATAAGCAATAGCCAATCAACCACAACAATTTGCAACTGCAGAAGTCAGAAGAAGGCATGTGTTAGCCAAGAACATAAGCTGCCCACTTGATCAAACAACCAGGACGTCCTGCAAGTTCTCGCAAAGGCACACACATCAGGAAGTTCTTAATCTGCAAGCTCTCACATTGAGGATGCTCACCTGATGTTTTGGTAGAAACGCTTCCAGGTTTGGTCCCGACGGTCAGCAGCACTCTTCAATTGCTGACAAATAGGATGACCACCGCCACTGTGCTAGATACCTGATCAAGATGAAGCGAAACAAGAACAACACAACAACAATAATCTGGTCGAAAAACAGACAATCAAAATGCAAGAAGAAATGGGGAAAGAAAACGTACCCTGGCTGAGGCTGATTATTGTATTACAACCATTGAAATCCTGTTTGCTACGAAACTGCTACATCAATAAAACTAAAGCTCTGGATATACAAAATAGCCTAAATTCTGAATGTATAAAATGACTTAGAAGCAACATGTTCACTTCGAGCAAAAATAAAAGCGCACTACTACATTGCATGAACCAAATTTTTTTCTCTGAATCTATCAATAGCAGTGGCCATTGCAGGTTTCCTCTGAGACTTGATTTTGACAGCAGTAATAAAAATAATAGGACAAGAAGCATATCGCGTGATAGCCATTTTATAGCTTTATAAACACATAATGTTCTAGTTGTTCTTAGAAAATGCTATTCTAAGTTTTCACAGAACTGGCAGTGTAGTATGTAGTTAGAATTCACTATGTGCAAAGGCAATAATCTTCTCCTTTACACTGGTGCCTGTACTGACACTCTCTATACAATAACAGAAGTATATATGAACAAAGCACACACACTAATAAAACCAAAATCTTGGATATAAAAAATGGCTAAAACTCTAGTTGTATAAAATAACTCAGAAGCAATATGTTTACTTCGAAAAGAAGGCATAAAAGCGTACCATTATGCTGTATGAACCGAAACCTTTTTTTCTAAACGCACCATTAGCAGCGACTATTGTAGGTTTTTTTTTGCGATCTGATTTCGGCAGCAGTAGCAAAGACAACAAGAGCAAGAAGCATACTGCGCGATAGTTACCTTATAGTCTCATACACACACAAGCGTAGCAGTAAAAGAGATTCAATAGACACATTGTAGTTCGATCTTGTTTGAGCCATGCTATACTGAACTGCTATATAATATTCCCAGATAGCAGCCTTATTAGTAGAAGGCAATCACGTATTGGAAAAATAGCTCGATGTAAAATAATCGGATACTGCAGCACATTTCTTTATTAGTATAGATATCTTTATACATAAACCTAAAAGCAAAAAAGGCTGGTATATCAGACAGCACATTAGACTTACCTTGATATTTGCTTGTTTCTCTAGACAAATGTTGTTTGGTGCTACAGACTGTAGGCCTGGAGCAATACTTCAAACAAAAAAGAAACAATTCAGTCTGAAAGACAAGCAAAAAACAGCAGCCTGAAACATATAAGGAAAGATGATAGCAGCAGGAAAACTATTAAGAAATAACTTTTGGTTCATACCCTGGACATGTGGAGAAGTATATGGTCATAAACATTGTAAAAAAATAGCACGAATTGTTGCACAATCTGTAAGGGGATGTTCTAAAAAACTAAATAATACAACGACAAATGTAGTATGGTTAAAGAGCCTACGGAAGACGGAAAGCGGCTTACATTTTTCATGCAGAAGAACACACAGTGAGGTTGAGAAGAGGCCTGCGTCGCCCAGCCCATTGCAAAATCTCTTGATACATCAGAACACTTGCATGTATTCTTGAAATATGACAATAAAGAGCACAACATGGCACGTAAATGAGAATGTTTCCAAAGCAGCTAGGAGGAAAACAATAGAACTTCTAAGCAAGTAGATGCAAAGGATTTTCCTTAAAAGAAGCCTACACAATGAATTGCTCAAGCTCAAAGAAATCGATTTTGTTAACCTCTTTGAAACATTTGCTTTTCTGGTTCCTTTTCTTAGCTGTGTCATCACTGAAAAAGGAATATAGGAAACAGTTAGAGACAATAACTCCTTTCAGTAAGTATTCGAACACGAAGTAACGATTCTGGTAAAGAAAAATTCAGAATGGATCTGGTAAAAACAGCTGTATTAGGTTTGTCCGTTGCAAACCCTTTTTTTAGTCTCATTTCATCATGCATGAAGCTAACCCTTTTTTTGTTTTTTTAGGCTCATTTCATCATGCAAGCCTTTTTTTTGTTTTTACGTCCTGATCATGATAGAATGGATTAAATTGATCAGCATCGACGTAATATACTATTAGATGTAATACTGAATAAGAAGCCAAGAAGTGTTTTTTGTTCACCTGTACTCACCACTTACTGTGAATTCAGTTCTTCAGGACTGAACCATATGCCTGTCAACCATCAAGCCTTCCCCGGTACCCACCATGTAAAGAAATAGAAGCACAAAAGGTCCTGCTGGACCCTGAAACTTATTTCAGCTATTTTCTTGTGTCACCAAAAGCTTAAACATGTATTATATCTTGCAGGAAGCTGAGAGCTAACGGGTCGATAGAACATCAGATGGCGACCAGAAAACCCATGTCACAAAATCATGGGCGCAGAGTATTTACTCCAAACGCCAAGAATAAGCCGTACGCCAACCCAAATGTACGCTTCTTTTTTCCTTTGCTAGAATTTTGTCTGAACTAAACCAAATTGAAATTGCCACCTTTTTTTGAACTAAACGATCCAAAAGCTCAACCAATGGTCTGCCACAAAGGTCTCAAAAACAGCTCAACCAATTCTGCTAAATAGCTCGGCATAAATAATGCAACATACATGTATATGTCTGCCACAAAGGTTTCAAAAACATACGCGTTGATGAAATCGTCAAAACCAATGGATGTTTATTCACATGCCAACGGTGAAAAGGGAGGATTGGAAAAGGGAATTCTAGATAATTCTCCCAAAGGGATTTTATTCACAGCGATAACAATGCAGCTAATCTCTTGAGAATAGCTCAATCCGTATGCATTGCATGCGCTTGCCTGTGATGACTGGGAAACACAGATACCTTAAAATGTTCTCAAAAGACATACCTTTGACTATCTATCTCCTTTTTTTGGGCTATTGAAATTTGACAGACAATATCATTGGGCCATATTTTTAACCCCATTCCGTTGTCCATCACCCAAGCATGCTCATATATAATCAGTACCATTAGCTAACCAACCAAAAAGCAACGATAAGAAATTGAGATCAACTAAAACCCAACAAACTAACAACTGCACAAGCAGAGATCCGGACAATATTATTTAGCCACATCTTTTAACCCCATTTCGTTGTGCATCACCCAAGCATGGCCATATGCAACGCAATTAGTACCATCAGTTAATCAACCAGAAAGCAACGATAAGAAATCGAGACCAACTAAAACCCAACAAACCAATAACTGCATAAGCAGAGTTCTGGAAGGCCTCACAAGCCACGCTTGTTGGCAAGTTGCACCCTAAAGTACAATAGCTAAAAGGAAAGCATAGAATTCTATGAGAAAGCATTAATTAGGCAAGCAATCAAGGAAAGAAGCAGCAGGCAGGATGAAGAATAGAACCAACTGCTATCTGGAACCAACTAAGATCTAACCTTTTCAGTAGGGCGACCCTGAGCACGAAGCCTCTGATCCTCATGAAACCTGCCCCGAAATCGACGCATGTAGGCAAGAGAACTCGACCAAATCAGCACATTAACCGCCAATCCCGATCTTAATCTTGGCTACATCCGAAAATCAACCATAAAAATTAGGGGAAAAAAGGGTTAATTGGGACAGGAGAAGAAGAAGCAGTACGAAGCGATAATTAGACGAAGAAATCTGCTGCGGAGGTAAGCACCCTAATTACATCGGCGTGTTTATTTTCGCAACGCATGCTTACCCTAATTAGCCGGAGCAGCAGGGAAGGCCATCGGCAGCAGCCCCCGGTGGCGCAAATCGACCAACAGACAGGCAGGCTGCATCGAAGCCAGAGTAAAGACAAACAACCATAGCAACAAACAAATGAATTAGCAAAAGAACAGCTCGAATGAAGAAGAGGAAAAGAGGGGAGGAAGGAAAAAAAGGTGACACGTGAGGGAAGATGGGAGGGAGGAGTGCCGGTAGAGTGCGCGGCGATGGACCGGTGACGGAAGAGCTCGGCGCAGCGGTGGAAGGAGTCGATCCAGCGGCCGAAGGAGCCGAAGGAACGAAGGGCGATATACCCGGCGATGCACTCGGAAACGAAGAGCGGCACGGTCGAGGAAGCACCGACACAAGAACAATCGCGAAGGCGCAAGCCACAAGGCGTCTGAACTGCGGCCGTGCGAACCCGGGCGAGCGCGCGGGGAGGAACGGCGGAGGCGGCGGCGACGCGACACGACTGAGGAATCGGGGATCCCTTCGCCCGTGCAGCCGGGCGGAGCAGGCGAGGAGGCGGGCAGGACTGCGCGAGCGCGGCGCGAGGGAGAGGTGGAACAACACGCGCTAGGGTTTCGGTCCGCGACGGATTTCATGGTGTGGCCAGGCCTTGCGAACGCGTGGACGGGCGGATCACCACCGATGCAAGGATCGACGGCCGAAAAATTTCGGGTGACGTGGCCACCCTGGCTGAGGCCGCAATCTTCCACCTTTAATAGATTAGTTATCTACGAGATCAAATACTTGCTTCCTGTACTGCTTAATTTCAATCTAATGTGTTTATCCAGTACAGAGGCTACCTAATTATTACTTGTAACTACAATACTCATGTTACTAATCTGTTGCTACCCACGGAAAAGTAGTACAGATAGCTGCATTAGAAACGTTTGTTGCTGATACCTATGGCTAAATGTTACTGGTAGTACGTTCCTCTTGCTCTGTTTAATACAGAAAATTTTTTTGTAGAGGAGGTATATAAATTTCACTCTATGCATACCTACTTCGATGGATGCCACGTGTGCATCATGTCAATCTCAATCATTCATTTAATTTCTCACTCCATCTCACCCTTGATTTCTCACTCCTCCAATTAATGACATTGTTGGTTAGGTGAGGTTGAAATTTAGTTAGATGGACACGTGGCATCTAATGAAGTGGAGATGCACATAATTATATTTGCATACCTCCTTCATGGAATTTATTTCCGTTTAATACTCGTGTTGTTCTTGCAAATCTGCTACAGGCTTTCACGTACGTGAACCAAGGACAGGGGCTGGGGTGAGTTCCGATGACGGGAGTGTGAGAGCGCATGGTTCCTGGGTTGGGTTTGATCCCAAGCACAGGGGGTGAAAACCACCGAAATTATTGCAATTTTTCGGTTAGATGAATCACCGGAGGATGTTTAAGATTGAGCATTTCTTACCACAAGCAGAAGTTTTTACCGGTTTTGCAGGGAAAGTAGTTGTGAACCATGAACATCAATTCGACACAGCCCGTAGAGTGTACTGAAATTTCGGATCTGTTTGATTGCTTGGTTCCATGCGGCCAGATTCACGGAGCCAGAGAAACAACGTTTGGTTGCTCGTTGTATCGCGTGAGCTTGCAACCTACGCATACAAGATGACTGTTTGGTTGCCTGCACGTTGCGGAGTCAGGGTCAGTACGATGCACAAAGCACTCACAGCCAGGCTCATCAAAAACGAGTTCTATGGCCGTTTCCTCGAAGCCAGACTGGTACAGACTTTCACGGCTAGATTCGTACGAGACGGCAACCAAACATAAGCATTGAACATGGTCATACAATATTTTGCATGCCATCACCATGTGCTACAAATATCCTTGGCGTTTCTGTACTAAAAGAGAAGTTTCCTTTGCTGCAAATGTATCAATCAGCTGTCAACATGGCACACCAGTCAAACTAGACCAGCAGCTGAGTAAACGAATCTGCTTTGGCAAGCTCAACCAACCAATCAGCATCTTCCAGCCTCTGACTTTGTCCATGCATTTAAACAAGAACAACAACTTCACAATGCAAGAATCAGCCATGTTCTTGCAATCCATTAAGGACGAGGCTGCTTCCTGAGCCTCGGCAGAGGCATCATATTTTCGCACCATCTTTCGGGGTTCACCGTTAAGGCATACTCGCTCTTCTTTCTTCTTTTTTTTTTCTTTCAGTTGTTTGTCTACGCACCCCTTTCACCTGAAGGGTGCGATCTTCGCACTTTGTAATTGTACTTTCTATCTCCTAATATATTTCATAGCTTTCGCCGTTAAAAAAAAAAGAACGAGCCATGTTCGTCCTCCGTAGTCTACTCTTCCTCCTCCTATCCTCGCCGCTAGTCACCGCCGCCGCCTATTCGGAGTACTCGTGTAATGGCACCAGCGGCAACTACACGGCGAGCGACGCATTCGGAGCCAACCTCGAGCGCCTCACCACGGCGCTACCTATCAACGCCTCCACCTCTCCCTCCCTCTTCGCCTCCGTGGCCATCGGCGCAGCCCCGGACAGGGTCTTCGGCCTCGCTCTCTGCCGCGGCGACATCACCGACGCCAGGACGTGCTCCTCCTGCCTCAACGACGCGTTCCAGAAGCTACGGGCGCTGTGCGCGGGCGACAGGGACGCTACGTTCTACCACGACCTCTGCACCCTCCGCTACTCCGGCGAGGACTTCCTGGCGCGGCCGGATGACAACTCCCCGGTGATCAACGCCATGGACGTGAACGGGTCGACGTACGCCGGGTGGGACAGCCGGAACGCGACGATCCGGACCTTCGCCCTATCGCTGGTGGGCACCCTGTTCAGCGAGATGGCCATGTACGGCGCGTACAACTCCACGACGCGCCGTTTCGCCAGCGCCGTCATGTACGTCAACCCGCAGCTGCCAACGGTGTACGGCTTGGCGCAGTGCACGCCGGACCTCTCGCCGGGGCAGTGCTGGAACTGCTTCCAGGGCCTCCAGGAGCAGAACCGCCAGTGGTACGACGGCCGCGAGGGCGGCCGCATCCTCGGCGTCCGTTGCAACTTCCGGTACGAGGGCTACCAGTTCTACGGCGGCACTCCGGACGTCAGGATCGGCTTGCAGGGTGGTACATCTTCGCCAACTGGGAACAACGGTAACGAAAAGCGTACTTCTTTTCGGCATGTACATTTCTTCAATGCAACCAATCATAGACAGACTAGTAGGTATGTTCTTTGTTTATGAGTTAACAATTAATTAAGTAGTAACCACTCAATTAATGGAGTATGCTGGTAGCTGTGTATTATCGTTACTCCATCCGTTTATTTTTATAAAGCCTATTTTTTAATGATCTTGTTTAAAAATGTAAAACTTGCATGTACATTTAATAAAACCTTTTCTTCTATATCCCTATTTATTTTCTCTCATCCATATGCATTTATTCATTAACACCCACACAAAGTATATCTTTCATCTTCTAAAACAATTAAATAGGGGTATCTAAGTCATTTTTTCTCGTATCTTTCTCAATTTTAACGTAACCTTAATCCTTATGTAAAGTCAAAATACGTCTTATAAAAATAAATGGAGGGAGTACTTATTTTCTTCTGAATTATGTAGGGAACACGCATAAGAAGATCTTAATCATTGTTCTATGTGTGTCAATCACGGTGTTCTGTTCTATGCTGCTCGGCAGCCTTCTACTAATCAGAAGGCTGAGAAAAGGAGCTGGTAAGATGATGACACTGCAAGAAAATCTTAATTTCCTCCATCCCTTTTAGTCATAAAAAACGTGCCTAATTAGCTAGAAATCCCCAATACAGGAAAGAAGAAATTGCTACAGCCACAAGCACGCTGTAGGAACAGCTCCAAAACAGAGGAGGCGCTCAAGCTCTGGAAGATCGAAGAGAGCAGAGCAGATTTCACGGTGTACGACTTCTCCGAGCTGGCAGACGCGACAGACAACTTCTCTGAAGAAAACAGGCTCGGAAGAGGCGGCTTCGGACCGGTTTACAGGGCAAGTGAAGCCATTTACCATTTAACAATTTTGACTAAAACGCGATTGATCAACTCTAGTAACTCTCTCTCTCTCTCTCTCCGCATCGTCATTCAGGGCAAGTTGCCTGACGGAGATGAGATAGCGGTGAAGAGGCTGGCGGCGCAGTCGGGGCAGGGGCTCAAGGAGTTCAAGAACGAGATCCAGCTCATCGCGAAGCTGCAGCACACCAACCTCGTCAAGCTCGTGGGCTGCTGTGTGCAGGAGGAGGAGAAGATTCTGGTGTACGAGTACATGCCCAACAGGAGCCTAGACTTCTTCATCTTTGGTATACGAGTACTAATCCAATTACCACTGTTCCACTTGCTTAACGTGCCAGTCTCTCTCTCGACTGACTTGTCTTCCGGTCCATGTTGCTGTTTACTAATCGATATTGAGGCTTTTTTGGCGTGTAGACCAGCAGCGAGCGCCGCTGCTGGACTGCAAGAAACGGCTGCACATAATCGAAGGGATCGCGCAGGGGCTCCTCTACCTGCACAAGCACTCCCGGGTGCGCATCATCCACCGGGACCTGAAGGCCAGCAACATATTGCTGGACAAAGACCTGAACCCTAAGATCTCGGATTTCGGCATGGCGAGGATCTTCGGCTCCAACATGACGGAGGCCAACACCAACAGGGTCGTCGGCACCTAGTGAGAAAAACACGCATACATACTCGCAGCAGGCCACTTTTATGTATGCAGCAGGCTCATCGTTAATGTTCGCGCTTTGTGATGTTGTTTGATGCCGCTTGTAGTGGTTATATGGCTCCAGAGTATGCTTCGGAGGGCATCTTCTCCGTCAGGTCCGACGTGTTCAGCTTCGGCGTGTTGCTGCTCGAGATCGTCAGCGGCAAAAGGAACAGTGGCCACCAGCACTACGGCAACTTCGTCAATCTCCTCGGATACGTAAGGATCTGTGCTGAAAAAACGACAAGAACAACAATAACCTGACGTTTCCTACGACCTTTGCATTTATTTAATCCTACGTTTGATTCCTAAATTGAATACAGAACATGCTTGCGGCTTATCCATTACCATTATGTCAGATCTTTTCGCATCTAGCGTTACTGCAATCACTGACAAAGACTGTAACCTTACCAATGTGCCGTGTTTTTCAATGATTGTCACAGGCATGGCAGCTGTGGAGGGGAGGGAGAGTCTTCGAGCTGATTGACCCGACGCTGGACGACTGCAACGAGGTGACGAGCATCATGCGGTGCGTCAAGGTGGCGCTGCTGTGCGTGCAGGACAACACGATGGACCGGCCCACGATGACGGACGTGACGGCGATGCTGGGCAACGACGGCGTGACGCTGCCAGACCCGAGGCGGCCGCCGCACTTCGACCTGCGGGTCACCAGCGACGACGAGGACGGGTCGGAGGTCCGCACGCGGTCGCTCTTCACCGGGTCGTGCAGCACCAACGACGTGACCATCACCGCCATCGAAGAAGGAAGATAGCAACAGTTTCGATCGATTATTATTTTTTTTCTTCTTTGTGGCCTTGCTGTTCGTGACCGAAGTATCGAACGAGGTGTGTGAATGATCAGATGAAATGTCTGGGTTTGAGATGTTCCTTGCTGCCATGCGACATGCATGACAGTTGCTCGTATCGTTGTACAGACAATTGAATACTATATAGGAGTGCGAGACTTTTATGAAGAGTTAGTACAGATGGTAGTGCTTTGACGAATGAACAACACTGAAAAGTACACGATCTTTAAAGGATTCAACGGAGTCTGGTTTTCGGTTTACATTTCGCTCCTCTCCAAAATCCTAAATTTCGGTAAAATCTCGTTATTTCGGATGAATTCCGGTTAAAATTCAAAAAGCAAAATTCAAATCTAAAATTTTTAGGGCCCAAAATTACCGAAATCTCAGTAAATTTCAACTAAACAAAAAATGATTCAAACGATGTCGAAAATTTTTGAAATTGCTTAAGATCTCATAAAAATTTTGAATCATGATCATACTCTAATGAATTTATAAAATTCTTACAAGGTACAGTACCATTTATGTTCTTTCTCTTTTTTATTTTTGAAATATAACAAATGAAGTTCAA
This sequence comes from Guadua angustifolia, assembly GCA_036346375.1. Classification (NCBI taxonomy): domain Eukaryota; kingdom Viridiplantae; phylum Streptophyta; class Magnoliopsida; order Poales; family Poaceae; genus Guadua; species Guadua angustifolia. The sequence continues at coordinate 14,239,139 of CM070512.1, read as the reverse complement.
TACTTACATAGATTTGATTGATCAAACAAAAAAGTTAAATTTTTTTGCAAGTTTTATATAATAGTACCGAGGCAATTATTAAGCTCTCATAAAAATTTTAGATCATGATCACACTCAAGAAAATTTATAAAATTCTGACAAGGATACTGTCCCAATTATGTTCATTCTGGTTTTTATTTTTTAAGGATAACAAATGAAGTTCAATTGTTTTGAAAATTTTTCTCTGTGATCCTAAACTACTAAAAATAGTACCATAATTTTTTTGGATCATTATCAAGTATGTAAAATTTTATAAAAATCTGATATTGTTTCTACCAAAATTTTAAAATATCTCAAAAATTCGGTTTTTCAACAAATTTTCATAGACGATGACTTTCTTAAGAGTTATTGGACCAAATTCGGTCAAATCCAACCATAAAAGTTTAAAAACTGGTCAAAATCATGAAATTTCAGCCGGTTTGGGTGTAATTTCCCACCAAAAAATGAAATTACTATAGCAATTTCAAAAAAAAATTATCCGACCGGTAATTTGGATTTCATGGTGGCTTAAAATCTGAAATTTTAGCTAAAATTTGCTGAATTTCACCAAAATTAGTATCCTTGGGGTACATGTGGTACGCCGCCGACTATTCAAGCCATGTTAATATGAACCTGCTGACTTTCTGGGGAAGATTTGTATAATTTATATTAGAAGCATGATGCATAAAAGCACTACTCAACGACTTTTCTTTGGGAAAGGAAAATTCAAGTGATTCAGATCTAGCTCCAAGAATAGCGTTGGAGGCGGATCTACCAGTACTCCACAATATAACAATTTACTGAAAATAAACACATGCATACATAAATTGATGAAAACAACATAAGTTAAGTGAAATATTGGTATCAACATAATCAAAAGGGGTGCTTGCTTTGCTTATCGAATTCTTGGTTTGACCCTTGCTTTGCTTATCGAATTCTTGGTTTGAGTCACGGTCGATAGTCATAGTTTCTAGAATGTCGGTGCCTATACACAATTCAATGCAAAGTAATAATAAGAAGCAAAAGAAATCAATAACATTAAACTAAAATATAATTACCGTAAAAATAGAAGGTTTAGATTTTATAAGGATTTAGAAATTGGTTCCTTGATTTTTGGGTTTTAATAGTAGAATTTATGATTATTTGAATTTTTAATTGAGAATAGAATCATCCTAAATGAGAATCAAGCATTAGCAAGGTTCAAATCCAAATATTTTTGCAGACAGAGACCCATGATTTTAGGTGGGTTTATAAACTGACTTCACCAATTTGGAGTTTATTTGCTATAGTCACAAGCGTTTGAATTTTGGATGTATTGAAAATTAGTCTAATTAGGAATTTAGTTCAAAATGAGCCTAAGTTCAAATATTTTTGTAAAAATGGGAATCTTATGGAATTCTAAGAATCTAGAAGTTTATTTCATCAAACTCGGAGGCTATTTGCAAAAATTTCAAATAGTGAACATACTAGGTTTCCTTGAAATTTTGAATTTAAGTTTTGAACAGAGACCAAACTTCAAATATTTTGCAGAAATGGAAACTTCATAATTTTAGAAGAATTTACAAACTGGTTTGACTAAATTTGTAGCTCAATTGCAAAAGTTATAAGCATTTGAATATTGCATGTTCAGAAATTTCCTTAAAATAGCAAAATACGTCTCCTTACAGTGATAGCGTATTTTTCATTTATCTTATTTTTGCTTTTATTCCGATCACTGACATTTGGGTCCACATGTTAGTGACCTACTTTAAATACCGATTCATTTTTGCATTTTGAAAACCTTTAAATCCGTTAGGGCTCACATGTCATAGGTTCGTGAAATTTTTTTTAAAAATACTAACAAGTGGGACCCTGCTATCAGCGTCTCAGCTTGCGCGTGAGAGTGAGACTGACTGAGGGGGCCCATTTGTCAACATCACAAAATAGGAGAGGCGGAAGCAAAGCTCGCCGGCGGCGAAGGAGAGACGATCGAGCTCGGTCATTGGGTGGGTAGGTTAGAGAGAAGCCTAGGGGAGGTAGGGGAGCTCTCGATAGCAATGAAGCATGGCTGAAGGTGGCCGACGATGAGGAAGGGCGGCGGGGAAGTTGGTGGCTATCCAAGAGAGGAAGAGGGGGTGCTCAATCTCTAAGGGATGGGGAAAGGCACTAGGGAGCTAGGAGAGCTCCATTTTGATACCTTGTCATCTCCGAGGCAAGGTAGCACCGGCCTTGGGGAAGAAGAGAAAGGTGGTGGTGATGCCTCAGCCGATGGAAGCTGCAACCAAAGGGAAAACCATGAATTAGGTGCACTGAGGAGTCTCTATACTCAATGAATTGGGAGTAGGGGTGCAAACTGAACAGATACGGATGAATTTTGCTCATCCCGTATCCTATTCAAATTTTTTCTCAAAATCGGAGTCAGATACAGACGTGCCGGATTTGAATTCGAATACGAATGCGGACTATCTCGTTCACGAATACAGAGCAAATACATATCAATCCAAATACGGTTAGTCTCGGTCGCAAATATTTTGTCGAATAATGCATGAAAACAAAAACCATATATGTTACACATATTAGGATCAATCAACTATATTATATGTCCAAAATACAACTACATTAGTACATTAGCAAGTAGATTTAAGTACATCACTCGATATCAGAGACTAGTTAAGCAAACATATGACTAATGACAAGTTAAGCCAGTAGTATCTGGCAAGTAGCATTGTAGCAAATCACAATCCTCACATCTTAAACCGTTACGTGATCCAAAATTCATTCTTCCGTACTTGCTAAAATGTGGTTTGCTATACAAGGTTTTGAAGATGGGGAATTACAATTGATACAGACACTAAGCTATTGCAGAGTTCCTTCCGATGATGACTATTAGACTGCAAAACCAATGGATAAATAAATGTTATCTATTACAATCTTGGGGATGGGTGAAGGTAGTAAAAACAATGTGATCCATTACAGGTAAGAACAAAACAACACCACTGCAAGGAAAAGATCAAATATTTGGGGTAGATAACAGAATGTCATATATTTGAGGGTAGATAACAGAATGTAAATCCTTCTCCTCGGTTCAAACCAAGCAATTGCTATATACCCAGTTAACATGCAAATGGAGAACATACATCTAACAAGCATTACACTTACTGTTATGCTTCAAATGCACACGTATGTACTACTAAAATAGCTCCAATTAATACCATGGTCAGACAGCCTTGAAATCTCTCATCCATATAAGATGGAGCTTTAAATTCAACATATAATAAATCGAAACACCATGCATCACACAGCAAAGATATGCTTACGTCAATAACAAATTAGCTAGTACTCCCAATGAACGCAAGCATTTCAAATTTTCAAACACAAAAGGGCATGGTATGTTTATCGGCCACAGTAGGGTTTAACAGTTTTGAGACCATGATACAGAAAACCTTGTAAACCTCCAATTTGGCTCTAATAATTTCGCAACTTCTTAGGATTCAGTTCTGCAAAAAAAAAAAAAAAATGTTGGCCATAGGGAAGGTGCTTTACTAAACCATGAATATGTGTTAGCTTGTGGTCTCTAGTCAATGTGTTTCCATACTACACAACTGTTCCACAATACACTAGTACTAATCAGTTACTAACAATTTGAAGGGGAAAACAGGAGTCTCAGCACAGCGTGATTTCCACTGAGATCAACTCCAAATTTCCAAGAAAATAATTAGCTAAGCATAATTACTAGACTTAGCCCCAGCTTCTAGAAGCGCCAGGTTCTCCATGCTAAATCCCACATACCAAATTTACTGGTTGAGCAGGCCTTAGTTTTAGCAGACCAGAAAGTCTGGAAAAAATTCAAAAGAATGAAAAGGGATACAGCACACACTGTCTTTAGCGGGAAGAAAAAACTCCAGGAGAACTAGCAATCATGGTTCAAATATAGATGCCACAAGAAGAAACTGGGAATTAAGTTTCAACAAGCGATACCTCAGAAAAGGCACATGCATGGACTGTATGCTTGTGTTCAAATGAATGTAGCTCATCGCCTGTTAGTGCATCCCATACTTTGCTGAAAAAAAAGAAGTCAGCATATCTATCAAAAGAGCAAAATAAACTCACGAATGAATAGAACCTTCTTTAGGTATTAACACTACAGGACTACAATGTTTGCTGATTTCTGAACTGAATTAAGTCCAATTACCTACTTCTGGATGCACCATAATTCCTTGAATACTGCATAGACTAATGTCATGCACTAGATCAGACAAAAAATAAATAAATATAAGGAGCTTAATACATCCTATACTCTTTTAGGCACAAGTTGATGTCTTCATTGGAATAGTGCTCTGTAAATTCCATGTTGCTGAACTACCGATCTACAAATGAATGCAGCCCATTTATCTTCTAAATATGCACAGGTTCTAACTAATTTTATGCCCAATGATCAATGCTTTGGGTTATGGTTTATCATGCGCAGAAACATTCAGAAAGAAATATTATCCTTGATGAATTTGCTGCACTGGAAACCTCCATTCAGATGATGATCTGACTAAACCCACTTCACAACCTGACATATTCTCGAAGAGAAACAGTAGGGGGACTGGGGAGTACCCTAGTGTACATAAATAACCCACAACCTAACTAAATTTAGAGGCTTGACCAAAATTACCACAAACGTTTGGATGCAAGTAAAGACAGCCAATCGTGCATCCTAAAACCCATCCTGCATGACTGGAATGAGTCATATGAACTCTATATTTTAATTAAGCGTGTAAGATTTCCCGATCCCATGCTATATCTTCTCGTCAATCCGCATCATCACAGTTGAAAGAAACCAATTGAGGAGCAGGCCCGTCAGGATCCAACCACCAGGAACCCTATTCAGACTGCAAGGACGAGAGAGAGAGAGAGAGAAGGGATGGTAGGTAATACCTAGGGGACGCGGCCGGAGGAGGCGGACCACCGCGGGGAGGCAACGCGGCCGGAGGTGGAGGGTGTAGCCTGCAGGCGAGGGAGGCCGTCAACTGTGCTGATCCGGAGTCTGGAGGGCCACGGCGGCCGGCGGGGAGATCCAGAGCGGCCGCACAGCACGAAGGCACAACCGCACGAGAACGGGTGGGGAGCGCGGAATGCCAGTTGGTGGTGAGTTTTCGCTGGAGGAGGAGGAGAAGAGTAAGCGGAATGGGGTTCTGGGTGGGGCTGGTGCTGGGGATCTCGGTGGGCGTCGCGCTCATCGTCGTCTTCGCCCGCTTCGAGAACTCCCGCGCCGCCCGCCGCCGGCAGCTGGTAAGCGCTACATCGACGCGCGTGTTCCCCTTTGCGTAGGGGATTGGGAGAATAACGTCGCGTAGGAACCGAAGCGAGGCGAATCTCTTGCCTTTTCTGCGGGATTGTTGAGCTATAAGGCGCTGAGCTTCCTTATCGCCGCGTTGCCTTTTTCGGTAGTTTGCAAGAGAAGCTTAAACCTCTTGGTGCAGGGGCAAAATGATCCGATGGGATTAGCAAAACATGCAAATGCAGAGAAAATGAGCAAAATGGTAGATTATAAATCAATTAGATGTAACGGTGGTAAATAATTAAGCGGCAGTGAATTGAGGGGCAGGGGAAAATTGGCCACCATGGCGTGCATTCTGTTAGCATTCTATTTTTGGCTTGTCTTTTGCCGGCTCAACTTCTTCTCTCCTGGCCCTACTTCTATAAGCCAGACGAAGAGACTTGGTTCAGCTGTGCCTATATGTACTCACGCTTGATCAATTCAATACGAGATGTACACCACGCCTCCGCCAAGGCACAAAGCGGCTCGACACCGCACCGGCGGCCCGACGCCGGTGTGCGGTGTCCATGTTCTTGTCGTTCGCTCGCTCGACTCATCGCCGCCAGCCAAAGGACCTGGACGATGACGCTTATCATCGCGACTTCAGGATTTAACCCCGCTTTAGCACGAATGCCAAACGGAAATCTAATGTGCACACAAGATTAGTCCTCGGATCAAGAGCTAGCACGCACATTTCAAAATTTGGAATCACAACCATACAAAGATATTAATTAAGCGAAACGAATAATTACAAATAAATAATACAACTCGAGAGATATAGCGACAAGGAAGCAATATCTCGTAGTGTGCCCAACCGAACCACGCAGTAACCGACGAGGCATAAATCTCGATAGAACGCAGAAGAAGAACCCGCAACTGCGATGAACAACTTCAAGCTTCGATAACTCATCTACCTACAATATAATTAAGCAAGGGTGAGTACTTTACGTACTCAAGAAGACTTGAGCAAATCCTACAATATATGCAAGCTATTTCAAAGGAGGCTACTACAAGCATTTGCATAAAGCGAATTTGCAGTTGTAAATCAAGTTATTTGCAAACGGAATTTACAAGAGCAAGATTAATTGATAACAAATAAGTAAAGCATAATAACACTCACGGTCCTCCATGACGTGAGCGATTTAATCAACAAATCCTCAAATCCATCAATGTCACCCTTCACACAAAGCACGCTTGCATAACAAATGGAACCAACCTTTTGAAAATAATAAAACATCTAACTCGCATCGGGCCGCCAAGACACCCATGACCGCTGGTACGGCTAATCAATTAGATTTAACTCGCAGAGGTGTACAATCGGACCCACAAGACATGACCTTTTTTACCACACGCCACATCCAATTGTAAGCGCTGTGGCCGAATGTTCATGACGAAAACCTTTACATTACCTAATTTAACTTTGCACCACCGGACGGACGTTGGACCCATACCATTATAGAAGAACTCGAGAGCATAGAAATGTTGGAACTTCCCAAGTATGGCGTACACCGCTAGTATTAGCAAGTGTGGCTCCCAACACCTCGGTGTGGGCACCCGTCGAACAAACCTTAAAAGGAATGCCCGCACTACTTGCCTTCCAAAATGCAAAGTTAAACTAGATAACTTAATCGGTTTAAGGTTGCCCCATCCCAACACTTGTGGTTTGTACGGTTTTTCTTGGATCATACAACACGACGCTCGTCCTTAATCCGACACGGGCAATAATCTCCCCTACACTACGTGCACTTCCTTTTGCACAATCGGCTATTGCCAATAATCGCAAGCATCAAAACATAGTTTTATTTTGGGTTTTAATCAAACTATCCGCAACCAACAAAGGCTATTTCCAAGGTTTTCAGAAACCATTTTAACTCGATCATTTACATCATCGATTCTAAAGCATGGCTAAGCATGAATAATATGAACGATATACCCATGATGACATTAAGTAGTGCCTATCCTCAATCTATGGTTATCAAGGTTCACATGTCCATAATTATCAAAGAAGGATAATGAGGCAATGTATAACTACCAAACCACAAGATAGCAATTTACATAAAGTAAACGCATGCATAAAACAATTTGATGCACAAAAGGAATATAAAGTACTGGGTTCAATATGGTCAAAGGATGCTTGCCTTGCGCAATTGCTGTTTACAACGAAGACGAAATCGAGGATAATGGCGGCGATGACGGGATCAACAACGTCGGGTTCTACTCGTCGAACAACGGAAAATACAGCAAAACACTAACTTCAATAAGAGTGAAAGAAATAGATAACAAGAAAAATAAACTCTTCACAAGAACAGGATGGCTCTTTATGAATTTATTAATCTTAATTTACCGAATTCAAGATGCAAAGATTGTTTAGATTAATAGAATTAATCATTAGTTGCAAAGCTCATTGATTTATTATTCATAATATGAGTTTATGCCAAACCTTATCACTTAGGGGTTTTACTCTATTAGGATTCAGATTCGAAGCAAGATGAAATAAGAATATTTTCTTAGATTACCGCAGATTATAACCTAAAGATCATTTCTAGACTATTCTTTATTAAATTCAGATTTAGATGAGTTGTTTTGCGAGTTAATGAAAAAAGCTTAAATGATTTCATTAGAGTATGAATGGTTAGCTTTTATCTTTGATTGATTTCACTTAGCATTTCGCTTTTACGCCGGTTAGATCTTTCGATTTAGGCTAATGGAATTATTTTTAAGATATTTGAGAAGGTTCTGTGATAAAAACAACTTAACTATAGGTTTCTTCATTATTACCTAAAGTTTACTCATTCACATTAAAGCCTAAAGTAATGTGATTACTTAGGGTTATTCAGCTGTTAGGATTAGTATGCAAAACATGACGAAGTATGGTTATTTCTTCATACTAAGATGATTTATACTTTGTATAACAATCTAAAGCTAATTCCATAAATTTTAGACTTTGGCTGATACATTATATTCATTGCTGAAAAGGCTTAAGTGGTATTGTAAAGTTAGAGTTATTCGGAATCGGCCAAAAAGGTGAATCAAAAGGGTTAACACTTAAGGGTTTTGAACTAATAAGAATAATATGCAATCCTTAACGAAGTATGATTCTTTTTATGGAATATGATAGTATGAACTTCGTATTGTTACTAAACTAGTTTTACCGATTTTAACATTTAGACGAAGTTACTTTATTAATCGATGAAATAGCATAAATGATCATATTTGCAACCTTAAATCGCCAAGTTCCAAACTTAATTTCCAACTACACTACGCATGATTTTTGATTCATGTTTTGTTTTAGCAGAGTATCATCCTAGAATTGTTATAAAGTTGGTTTGGCATTATTTTAGCTTTAATTGCAATAGATTATCTATTTATTTGTTGTTGTTGGTTGCACTTTCTTGCATCAAAGAATGCAAGATAAGTTTCACTTTAAATATTTTTACATAAATGGTTCTCTATTGACTCCAGAGTTAATACCAATTATTTCCTCATTGTATGAGCTTTAATACTTTTATTTTTGTTAATGGCCATAATAAGGTTTAACGATGATTGCAAAGTAAATAAATTAAACATTGATCAAAAATTAAATATATTTTCATGATTGAGTTGATTATAATTCCAGAAGCATATTCATATTTATTTTATGACTTTATCATTTATATTTTTCATATGTACAATAATGTTCATATTAGTGAGTTCACCTCATTTTAAAGTTATATAATAATTTTTGTTACTCAAAAATTAAATGATTTTGAATATTTGAATACATCCCGATCCTAAAATCTCACGAATATTGATTTCATCATTTCATTAATTATTATACACAAATTCTTATTAGAAACCATATTAGTACCATAATCAAGGTTTAAATTAAATAATTATACAGCAGTTCAAAAATTAAATATTTTTATATATTCAGATTCTTCCTCATTTTATATGAGCATACAAATTTATTTCACTGGTTTGGAACTATATCTCAAAAGATATTCAGAATTGCAACTTCACCAATTGATAAATGTTCAAGAATGGAAATGCTTTTGCGGAGAGGCGCCTTTTCACCGATGCATTGGAGGCTTCACGTGTGGTCGATCGGAGGGTCCCGCCGATCGAGACACAAAGGTAGGATGGCCTAGGGCTTCACCGCGACGGCTCTCTGGCGTTTCTCCCATGACGGCACAGACAGAGGACGGTCTTGGCAAGGCGCACTGAGGCGGAGTTGCTTGTCTTGGAAGGATTACTGAACAAATGGCATGAGGAAAGGCGGCGGCGAAATGGCGGCTTGTCGGAGACGAAGACCGGAGAGGATTCAGCTTGAATCGGCAGCCTTGGGAGCATCCACGAGCTCCAGGAGTCCATTTCTGCGGTCGCTTCATCGAAGAGTCACCGGGAGCTTTGTCCACGGCCTACCGAGCCGGAGAAGAAGACCTTCTATGGCCGCGAAGTTTTCGCAAAAGAAGTCCTGAGGATTATTGAGGGTTTCACTCAAGATCTTGTGAGGATGCTTTGGCTCGACGGATTTGGAAATGGGTTGCTCTAGCTCCCATTTGATTTCGCTCTGAGCTCGAAGGCCTCTCGCAATGGCGGAAAGAAGCGGGGCTTCATGCGTCTGTTGGGAGAGAAAGGAGAGTAGGGGAATGGGAAAGAGGCTCATTGCGGTCTCGAGGTGCAACTTATAGCGAAGGAACGCAATGGATGAGCCTTCCTCGGTTGCATTTGTCTCAGACGGAACTTCACCGAAGCGATAAGAAAATGGCGAATGGCGGGCTTAGCCTCATGTGGCGCGAGAGGCTTGTGGCGATGATCGAGCTCTTAGCGACGCCGCAAGGACCGGAGTAGGTGAGGAAGTCGCTGGAAAAGGAGAGAGAACGGAGGGGGATGAACTCGGCTCGGTCAGCTGCGCTGGATCGGGAGTGTCTCGCTCGGTCGTAAGCACTGGGGGAAGAGGGAGATGACGAGTGGGCCCGAGGACC